>AIET01000416.1:0-683246 GCA_000292665.1 Helotiales sp. EF0021
AGCCTGTTGCAGGACGGCGAAATACTAGTGCTGGAAAACGAGTTAAAGGAAACAGCAGATTTTGCTCGAAAAAGCAAGAGTGTGCCTTGGGCCGAATATCTTTGGATCCAACAGTCTCAACAGTGGCTATCCCCTCTGATCTGGTGTCTGCTCTGCCATAAAGCTTTGCCAACAGTCCTCGCCGTCCGCAATCGTCTCACACGTCTTGGCGTACAATATATTCCAGCGCAAATTCCGATTTCGCCTGAGGATCCAAACCCTTTGAAGAGTTTAACACGATACACGTTCGACAAGGACACCGACGAAGAATTTCGCGCCAGAATTCCAGCGTGGTATCCAGCTCAAGACCAAACCTCCCACCACGGTAATCGCTACATTTCAGCGTGTCTGACAGCTTCTGAAGGAGAACTTAAGTTACTGCTGAATTTCGACAACATCCGAAAACACATCAACAACGCCCGCAACCCGGACACCACGCAAGAGGAACGGTTCCTGATCGATCAGTTCTTAGCCTCCTTGTAAGTTGAACCCATGATAGAGGCTTTCTTTGGCCTCTTCCTTACTCAATATCTTGCCGGACTAGTTCCTTTCACAGAATAATACTAACATAATCATCAGTAGCATAAACTCCTCCACGCTCGAGTTGCCATTCGAAGTATTCTACCACACCTGCTGCACCATTCTGGCGTATTGTCGACATTGTTTTGAGTCGGCAACTCAGTTGGGAAGTGGTTCCTAGCAGTGTGAGTGTTTCTATCATTTTCAGCCTGCCATATTATACTGGCGTGGAGTAGGAAAATACAGATTCTACAATCGAGCAGCATTTGAACATCTTCGCGAGAATTTCCACCTTTAAGAAAGCGAATCCATTTATTCTCTACAACAATAACTATGGCTACTCATACCCAAGTTTCTCTTCCACTCCCCGTCCTTCCTGGGGGATGGTCTGGCGAAAAGGACTTCAAGGCAATCGGAAGCCTCACAGCAGCTACACAACGTACCATTGAACCCGTCGGACCTCACTTCCTCGCCCATGCCCGTCGTGCCCGCCACAAGCGAACCTTCTCCGAGGATGACCGCATCCAAGCCCAGGAAAATGTTAAGAAGGTCGAAGATGACGATGCTGGTGAAATCAGCGAGCCCGAAGACCCATCTATGCTCTTACGAGATGCTAAGGATTGGAAGGCGAGTAACTTCACTCCAGAAGAAAGACTTTGCTAATGATTTGATAGGGCCAAGATCATTACGCCGTCCTAGGTCTCTCAAAGTACCGATACAAGGCCACTGAAGAGCAAATCAAGCGTGCCCACCGCAAGAAGGTCCTTCGCCACCACCCCGACAAGAAGGCAGCCGCGGGCGCCACTGAGGATGATAGCTTCTTCAAGTGCATCCAGAAAGCCACCGAAGTTCTACTTGATCCTGTCAAGCGCCGCCAATATGATTCCGTAGACGAGCACGCCGATGTTGAGCCTCCCACCAAGAAGCAGGCAAAAGACGGCAAGTACTACAAGCTCTGGTCTAACGTCTTCAAGGCCGAAGGCCGATTCTCCCGCAATCAACCCGTTCCCAAGTTCGGCGATGAAAACAGCGCTCAAGAAGACGTCGAGACCTTCTACAACTTCTTCTACAACTTCGATTCCTGGCGCTCCTTTGAATATCAAGATGAGGATGTACCGGATGACAACGAGAACCGTGATCAGAAGCGTCACATGGAGCGTAAGAACAACAATGCACGCAAGAAGAAGAAGAATGAGGATGTTGCCCGTCTCCGCAAGCTAGTCGATGATGCGATGGCTGGAGATGAGCGCATCAAGCGTTTCAGACAAGCCGCCAGCGCGAACAAGAACAAGAAGAAGCTGGAGAAGGAAGCCGCTGATAAGAAGGCCGCCGAGGAGAAAGCTGCTGCTAAGGAGGCTGAAATCAAAGCCGCCAAAGAAGCCGAAGAAAAAGCCAAGGTGGAGAAGGAAGGAAACAAGAAGGCGAAGGAAGCTGCCAAGGCTGCTGTCAAGAAGAACCGTCGTGTTCTTAAAGGCAGTGTCAAGGATGCCAATTACTTCGTTTCTGGAAATGCTCCTGCTTCGGCTGTTGATGGTGTGCTTAATGAAGTCGAGCTTGTGCAGGGGAAGCTTGATCCCGATGAGACTGCTGCTTTGGCGGGCAAGTTGAATGGGCTTAAGGTCGCTGATGAGATCAAGGGTGTTTGGGCGGGTGAGGTTAAGCGGTTGGTTGGGGCCGGGAAGCTGAAGGATGGGGAGGCGAAGATGTTGGCTTGATTGCTGATGTGTTTGGATCTCTGTTCCGAGGCTTTATACGCTTGTTCTAGACCTTGACCTAATTTGTGTCCAAGGGGGAGATGGGAAGTTGTGTTGCTGTTGCTGGGTGAAAATTGAGGTGCCGTTTCCTTACTTGAAAGTAGAGTCCATAGACAGCGAGAAGAGAAATACTAGATCGTTGTTCTAGACTCCAACAGACTTGTTCAACTTGTGCACTCTTCATTTGGAAGCTTGACTGATATCGATCGTCCTCAATGTCGATTATTTTCACCCATGGAGAGTCTAGGTGGCCATATCATGTCAAACAAGCAAGATTCTGATATCTCATGTATCGCCTCGTCTCTCGATTGGGGGTTTTTGTCTTTTGTTGTAGTGGGTTTGTTGTAGGTGGTTATGTTTTAACGGTTTTCTACCCTAATAGACCCGGGGAATAGCCGTGTGTGTCCTTTTCTTCTTCTTCTATTTATGTTTGGATGTTTCGAGATGAGATGGATTTTATAAGGTGGAATGGATACTGGCAGTGTTTGAGGAGTAGTTGAGATGAGCAGTGGGATACAGTACTAGATTGTACATGTACTATACCGCACCTGCAGTTTCATATATGAAGCATCACTCGCTTGTTTAACTGTCTGCTCGTCTCTCTGCTTGCTTTACAAATTTATACCTTTGCATCTACACATCTAAAACTCTCGTCTCCCTAAATCCATGTTCCATATCCCTCGTTCATTGCATGAACATCACTCAGTCATCATAGTGCGTGAGCATTGTCTTGAAGCTCCCATTATCATTTATTTAATATCTCATTTCCATCCTCTCCTCTCCTCTCCTCGCACCAACAGTAATCAACAATTCATCATCTCATTTTGTTTCTCCGCCCCTCCCTCTCCTCCCCACTCAGCAGAGCCAGACATTACCCCCGCTAACTTCCACCTCGAATCATAAATTACTCAACACATCTCCCATTCCCAAACGCCCCACCCCATCCCAAAACGCGAGCCAGGCTTTTCACGCCGGCATGTGTATGCAATCCGTTATCCAGATGCGAGGTATCCTCCAAACCCACAGCAAAAAGAGGTACATGGAAAAGAACAGATTAGAAAAGAAAAGAATGGGGTATGCACGCTAATGCGACGAATGACCGCACGCTGTAAGACAATATCTCCTCTTGCTCTTCTACTTCCCGCTCGGACATCCCTTACGATTCACTCCCCTTGACTCCATAATCTCCCCACATCTGCTTGGCTCACTCCCACCAGCTTGCCCTAATAGAGCAGTTTTATTCAAGAAACAGCAACCCCCTCAATACCCTCCTCATGCACAGCCAACCTCGACGAACTCGCCCCAGCCGCACTCCCCAGACTACTCCTATTAGCTTTCTTCTTCTTCGCTGCCGCGATACTCTTCTTCTCCTTCTCGCTCTCCGTGTTGCCTTGGGAGAAATCTTTCCATTTGCGCCACCCGTCGAAGTCGATTAGGGCTTGCATGCAGCCCCATTCCATTACTTTGCGTTCGAGCCAGACGAAGTTTACTGGCTGGGTGGGGCATTAGCTACTTATTCAAGAAAGAGGATGGTAAGGGAAGAGAGCGGCACGCACTTTTGTCAAGAAATCATTACACCCCGCCGCCAAAGCTTCATGACGATCAGATTGTAAACTCGATGCCGTAAGAGCCACAATAATAACCGGACTCTTGAACAACACCGTACTAGGCAACTTATCATCTCCCTCCGGTTCATCTGCTCCTTGTTCAGGAGCACTTGATGATGCGCTACTACTAAACACTCCTATCGAATTCAACCTCTCTAATCGTCGGATCTCTTTTGTAGCTTCGAGTCCAGACATTATGGGGAGTTGAATATCCATCAACACCAAATGGAAACCTCCAGCTCGCCATTTGGTCACTGCTTCTCTACCGTTCATTGCTGTTTGCCAGCGGACTTTTAGACGTTTCATGAACGCTTCGAGGAGTTTGAGATTAATGATGTTGTCTTCCACGATCAAGACGTTGATGGGAGGAACGGCACCATTCAGCATTCCTGCTGGGAGAGAGGGATGTTCTCCATTAGCTCCATTCGCTTTCCTCGATTTCCTCGTGCGGTTGTTTGATGGGCGAGGGGAGCTAATTCGAGGTGGTGGCGTGGCTACACGTTGGATTTGCGCAGCGATGAGTTCGTTATGGGTTTGTGGTAGTGGCGCGGGAGGGGTGGGGAGAGGAGGTGCTATTGGTGGGGCATTTGAATGTTCTGAGGCACTGGAGTGAGTTCTTGATCGTGATCTTCCCACATATGCTTGCGTACCGTTGTTTACTGCCGGTTGAGGTACTTGTCCATTAATTACCGTGGGTGAGGATGTGTGTTGACGTCCGATTCGAGGTCTTTCTCGGTGATGTCTTCGAGCTGTACTGCCTGGTGATGGTAATGCTGGGACCTGGCCGGTGGTAAGAACAGACATGGAATGTGATGTTAATGCCGGATGGTGACCATTGACACCGACAGGCGCCGAAACTGGGAGATGTGGCGAAGAAGTTGCAGGTACTGGCATGGGAGGAAAATAATCTGATGCAGTCTCTACTGGTCTCGTCTCGTCATAATACCCTCTCTGCGGTTGAGGACTCGCCTTAGGCGTCCTTCTTAATGGCACGTCGATAACCAAAGCTTCATCCACCGTCTGGCCTCCTGGGAAGTATGCATCAAGGGTCCTACTCATCGGTTCCTCCGGTCCCAAGGTCCTCTCTTGCCGTTGTTCCCTAGGTACAACCCTCAACGTAACGTCCGGAGAATCGAAGCTTCGTCCCAGCGAGTTGGCATATTTCTTTAATATCATATCTCGCACATCATCCACCAAATCATCTTCATTGATCGTAACGAGCGTCGCAGATGCACCAGGGCGTCTGACCCATATCTTCCTGCTCACCATATTTGCGCTGATCGTAGAGGGGCCGTTATTCGTAAAGTAATCAAGGTTCGCAGATCTCGATTGCGCTGGTAAATCGGTTTCTAGCAACGTCTTTATCAATCGTGTCTGTTGCGCAGGCAGCAAGCTCTGGCGTCTAGATAGCTCCGGCTTGGTGTTGGTGGTGCTGGCAGAGCTATACGTAGGCGTAGCAAAGGTTATGATATTCGTGATCTTTCCTCCGCCCTCACCCAAACTCTCATCCTCGTCCTCCTCGGGCACGGGAGCGATGTCGGTATTCGGGGTGGGAAAGTCGACGGTCGAGGTACTGTCGTGCTTGAGGGTGTGGTCGAGATTGACTTTGAGAAGTTTGGATGGTTCTGATGGTCTTGGTTCTGCCTCTGGCGCGGGTTCTGTTTCGAGTAGCGATCGCTGCTGGTCTTTTAAGGCGCCGGTCTTCCGCCCAGCACCAACATCGACACTAGCTCTGGCAACATCAACATCAACATCCTTCGCCTTCTCGTCCTGACTCTCCTCGATTGTGTTAATAGTCGCGCTTCCCAGCGTTGAAGATGGTCGTTCTAGAACACGGCTGCCCTGGGATTTGAGCTTACGACTAGGTGCGTGTGAGCTCGAAGTCGCTGGCCGTTGGGTCTCACCGTCTGCAGAGGACTGAGAAACGATCGAGGTCGTGGAGGAACGTCGGGAGAATTTGGCACGGAGTCTCGTCTTCAGATCTCCTATCGCCATCGAAGCCTTCAACAGGCCGTAGAGCTTGCGAAGAGAGTTTTCCTGTGGAAGTATCGCGTCTGGTGCAGAGGGAGACGTAGTGAGGATGGAGCTCCAAGTGAGCTTTTCCGCGTGGTGCAGATAGAAGGCGATAGATATCAGGTACGGTATCGTACCGAGAATGGATGAATGCAATGCGCTTCTTCGGATAGCTGCTTTGCTTTGTTGCACGCGTTTCAACCAGTGACACAAGATACTCGGTAGAAAAAGTTTTTAGAGAATTCAATCAATATTCAATCAATTCACTTTCCACTAGACTACGGCACAGAGCATCTCTATTCAGTCATCCAGCCGAAAAAGGGAGTTTTAAATTTACCATGCTACCTTTTTCCCCATCCCGTCCCAGGTCGCGAAATTCAAATTTCGCCTCGAACGCGCCATCCTGCGGCCTCGTCCCAATTTCATTCGCATTGATGCCCCGGTTGTCAGCAGGGAGGGGAGGAGAAGCGAGCGGAACCTGGCTGGGAATCGACGATGAACCGAGGGAATCAAGCTGGGCCCCAGTCATCGATATCTTGAATCCGCAACCCACAATGCCTTGTGATTGGCATCCCTTTGGCTATGCATTTGCCACCGCAATGCGAGATTGACGGTATTGGGTAGAGCATCGCCACGATTGAGTGGGGAGTGGAGGGAGGTCCTTGGAATAGGGTTGGCGAGGTGGCGTTCAAAGGTCTTTGATGGCTACGAGACTTTGAGGCGGGTGAGATGAGGGGTTTGTGTTAGAGACAGCTGGATAACCTTACCCAGTATGTTTATCGGTGTTGCGAGGTTGCGAGTTGTGGAGATAAAGGCATTTTGGGAGAAAGTTCGAGATGATTGAAAAGTGGGTTTATGCCGAGATATTGTGCTGGGGTCTGAAATATAGCGAAGCTTGTTCGAACAGAGTTTGCTTTCTTGCATTACTTCTATATCTTGGCTAATGTAGTAACCGCCAGATTGTCTAAAAGAAGTAGCTATTGCTCAAAGGAAGATGAGTTTATAATGTTATATTAAGCATTAGGAAATATGCATGGAGCCCCAAGGCACTTGACTCGCTCTAGCTCCTTGATTCAACAACGTAAAGTCCTCTAGCTCACGATCTGCTATGCATCGACAAGTACTAAAACCAATCTCTCATTGGTAGGAATTCTCGCAATTCCTAGTACTGTAGCAATGAAAGAGCGATCGGATACCAGCAAATTATGAATGCAAAACATACTAACTTGAAAGACAACCCAAGTACCATAAACCAAATTCAGTGCTTGGAATAGCTGCCAATACCATTAAGACTTTCTTGCACAATTAAACTAGATCTTGAAGCCTGCACATGAGTAATCTTGTAAATATGTCCTCAAGATACTGGAGGAGAGACTATCATGGGCAATATATCGAGACAACGCCTCTTCTTGCTTGCTAAGCACCAATATATACACTCAAAGCAAAAAGTGCAGAAATCGACTAGATAAACTGTGCTAACACGATAAGCCACAATGCCATGGTCATGGGAACCGAGCTCTGAGATACCCCGTATTGATGAGCGGTCCGGACTCAGATACACCTGCCAATCCCATCAGCAGAAGAAGACCCTTCCTTACAACCGCTTTTTTCTACCCGAACAACCTTTGGCGACGAATCAAAGACCAGGTGTACTGCATATACCTATCATTGTACCGATACCTCAGGCCGTGGAAAGACTACTCTCCCTCAACTGACTTTTCTTACGGAGACTCTCCATCTCCTGACGACACACCAACACGTCAAACGCATACAAACACACGAAAAAAACCGTATGTATAGATCATAAGTGCAATGCTCCATTTATACTACTTTCAGCTATTTCGGTTGAAGAGCAGACCATCCGGATTACTGCCCAATGTCCATGAACAATCGCAGTCGAGTTTTCTGGAACAGAGCCAATCTTCGAGTCGCAGCGACGACGAATAAGCCATCCTCCTTTGTCCATCCGCAATGAGCAATGCAAGAAGCTCAACTCACAGCGACGAATAACTCAAGCTCTGTCCAATCCACAACCAGAAAGTCAGAAGGCGCGCGGAGACTCACAGCGACGACACATGAGCCATCGTTCCTCGTATCAACGACCGCCACTGGAAAGAAAAGAAAATCAACTGCTACCATCCATCGCACATCATTATCGTTGTCGTCATCCATGCCATCATCATGCAGAAGGCCATCGAGAACCACGCGAGACGCCAGCCAAATGACAGAGCGTTAACGAACACCATGCAGAAGAGAGCAAACTCCAGACCAAACCAGACCATCAAAACCCAATTTTCAACTAGTCAACGCCAGAAGATTCCGCGCCACCAAATATGAACAATCCAGATACGCCCGCTAATGTACAGCAGTGACGCTATGCTATGCTATGCACAGGACAAAGGGAAAGGGTTTGTACAGGCCGATTATGGGTGTCGAACGAGTTTGTGTCCTAACGACACGTGAGGAGGGAGATGATTGTGGCGGACTATCTTGACCATATCCATCAACGACTTCGACTTGCTGGAACCGGGGCCCGCGATGTCAACGTTGTTGACTCCATCAGTATCCGGCTGGCAGCACTCGGCGTTCTTGAGCCATCTGTGGTTCGCAACTGCAGCCATGGTAATTCGCTTTGCTGGGTCGGGGTTCAACATGCTGAGGAGTAGACGTCTCAAGACGGGAGGATTAACGGCCTTGTCCAGGAATGACACGCAGGGATATTCAATCTCGTTGATTTGAGCTTCAGGGCCCCATTTTGTGTTCCACTTCTGCCACCCGCGCAAGAGGTCGTCATAAGGTGGCGAGCTTCCCGGCTTTGCTTCAGGCCACAGGACACCATTGGCTGTCATGCAAAGCATCACGATGGCAGCACCCCAAACATCGAGTGGACGAGGATCATACTCCGCTGAAAATCATTAGCTTTGTTGCAGTATGGATCCTTCGAGCTTACCATTCTTGGCGACCACTTCTGGAGCAACATAAGGAGGGCTACCACACATGCCAGGCGAACATAAGCGAATCTCCCCCATATCCTTGCCGCACTTTCCTCCAGAAGATCTCATACCCGGGTGCTTGCCACAGAAGACCTCCGAGACACCGAAGTCGGTAATCTTGAGCTTAGAGTCCTTGGTCATCAATAAATTCTCTAGCTTGATATCTCGGTGAGCAATTCCATGGTTATGAAGATAGTGGAGTCCTTGGATTAGCTGCTTGAAGAGGCAGATTCGGTCGGTCAAGTGATCGGGCTTGGAGAGGTACTTCTGGCTGACCAAGCTGAACATATCTCCCTCGGCACAATACTCCATAACATGGATCCAACGTCCGCTATGTGTACACAATCTGAAGCTCTCGACGATGTTGGGATGGTGGAGACTCTTCGCGATAGAGTATTCGGATTTGACCTTTTGGTCATAATCCTCGCTCTTTTCATTAGAAGCTTTCTTGCGGTATTCCTTTGCGGCATACACCTCTGATTTCTGTCCTCTCTTGGTCACCAATCGAACAGAGGCAGTTGCGCCTTGGCCAATGGGTCGCAGAGCCAACTTGCTAGCATAGTCAATATCCAACTCAATAATATCCTCGACCTGAAACTCGTCCGGAAGAGACACGCTCAGACGGCGCGACTTCAAGCCAGTTCCTTCGTCTGCAACTGCGGGCCAGATGTCGCGGCCTGGGAGGTGTGCGTCGTTCGGGTTGGCAGGTGGGCTCATCGTCAGGACAGGTGATTCGAGGTCAACGCTTGTAGCTCGATGAGTGCGATTTTGAACCTGAAATCCATCTTTCTCTTGCGCGCCGAAGGAGATCTTGTTCTTTGTGTTCGTGAGCTTGTCGCGGATGCTGAAACCTGTCGAAGATCGGTTCTTCGTGGGGTTATTCGAGAAGAAGTCGCGAGGTTGAGGCTCCTGTTCCTGTTCCTGCTCTTGCTCTTGTACGACTGGTGTCAGGGTAAATGCAGAGAAGCTCGAGACAAGGAATGGAGACGGAGGGGGGCTTGGTTGAGCAGCATACTCTTGCGGCCATCCATCAGCTACGATGTTACCCACGATTGGGTCGTCTGGAGTCAACATGGTGGCGTTGGTGTTTGTGTGGTGGGATTGTTCAGGTGAGGAAACATCCACGTTGTTGTTGGGAGGAGACTTTTTCAAGAAACCTGACATTACTCGCTTGAGAAACTTCTTCTCTGGAGTCTTGGAGGAGGCGACGTCGCGGCCCTTCCTGGAAGGAGGAGTTGTGTCGTTCCTGCCTTGCGAAAGTGGCCGCAACGTTGGAGCGACGGGTATCCGAATGTACGACGTTTGGCCAGTCACTGTTCCCACCCCATTGTCCGCTACGTCGTCCACCTCTGGTATTTTCATATTGCCGGGCATCGTCGGCGGAAGTCCCTCGACAGGCGTGACGGGTTCATTGCCCGTGTCGCTGCCAGACTCTTCCTCCTCTAATATCGGACTCTTGGGATCGGCGGGGCGGGATTCGGGGGAAGAGGTATAGCTCGAAGAGGCGGACATTGTCATACCTGCTTACAGACAATGTGAGAAGAGAAGCATCAAGCCCAACACGAACAATGTCATATCATAGGCAGAATCTTCAGATGCAAATGCTATCATGGCGTACGTGGGGTAGGTAAGGTTATACTATAATCCTGCGGGTTTGGGTGACAGGAGCACCGTAGCTGATCCTCGAGGGTCTGTTGTGCAGCGTGCACAAGGCTAACGGCACGCTCTTTGCCGTGAGACTTGGCATCGATTTGTTCACGTTGCATGCAGCGGCTTGGAAGCCTCGCGGTAACTTTCTCTGGGTTGGGAGTTCCTGTTCTGGCCGACGACGACGAGGATGAGAAGAAGATTATCTCTGCCAAGAAGAGACCGGGTGTGACGACGGCATCCTACAGACAGAAGCACAGCCAAGAAGCAACGATAACTGCTCTGCCAAGAAGCAGGTACTCGAAGATCTCTGATATCACGACAGCGTGCAGAGGCCAAGACTCGGCCAAGATGCAGCGAAGCCAGTTCGAAGGACCCAAGAACATTTGAAGGTCTTGGAAGGCGACACAACACCGAACACGGCGGACAATGGTCAGCATCCTACCCCGAGTTGTTGTGGGTTCAGTCATGTCTGGATGACCGCAACCACTTGTCAAGCCGATGAAGCAGAGTCTGGGAAGGTTGATCATGCGAAGTCAGCAAAGTTTCATCGAGCGTCCCAAAAGCCGGCGGCAATCGCGAAAAGTTTCAAAGCCATATCGATTGGCATCCCTGGGAAGATCCTTGAGCCCCGAGTAAGGCCCGTGAGCACGACACAGCAGATAAAGTCAGCACGCGCTGTCAAGAGAATGCAATGGCAGCCAAACGGAATCATGACAGGAGTCGTTGTGTATCCGTTGTACGCAGGAAGTGTTGATCGACAGCAGCTTTTGACAATACAGTACAGTAGCTTCGGGGGCTTGAATACGTTTGGCGACAGCGACAACGACAACGACATCCAAAACAACAACTACCCCACCACGGTAGTGACAGCCGTCAGAGTTGTCATGATCCTGGCGGACCAATACTGCCATCGGTATGTCAAACCCTTAAAAGACCTTTAAACCCTGAATTCCATCGAGAAGCCGCGCATACCAGCTCAACCAGATACTTTTCTCGGACATCACAGACACATCTATGAATATCATCATTGTACCACTCATGTCCTCCTGAACTGGCACCCCCGCAGCTGGCCAGGGCTAGGATTCCAGCAACTGCACTTGAGTACCAAATTAGAATGCATGATGCAGTTCAATCCCTTTTCTCGGACAGCTCCAGGCTCGTTCAATGAAAATTGTCCGAGTTGTTAATCCCGGTACAGACATCCTGCAGAGCTACGAAGGAACAATCGAGGACCAACTACTACTTCAAGGCGGAAGCAATTCCATCACCGTGCATAGGCATTCTCTACTTTCCCACCCTCTCAGCGCCACTCCAGGTTTCGGTTGGCTGCACATCTCAACATAAGCTTCGCATCCAGCTCTTCCCACGTCGGAAAAGGTACCTGCACAATACTCAATCCAGTCTCATCGTGCATGCAGGGAGCTTATATGCGGTTGGGTTCCCCGCCTGGGCAGGATCACGGAAGGATCCATTGTCCTACCCACGAAAGTCATCCTTCAATCCCAATGGTAGGACAGACAACCTATACTCTCGAGCATCAACCCCACGCCCAGCTCTTCCCTTACCGGTACCTTCAACACGACTCATTCTAGACTCGTAAATCCTGATGTCGGTCTCGAATAGCCGAAGATCGAAGCCGAGACTTACCGCACTCGTACACTTCGGCATAGTAATGAAACCCGAAGACTGAAATAGCGGTGTCTTCGATCATCAAACAAAACGCACATCCCACGCACATCCCACCAAACTGCCATCACGCGCTCAATTTGAGGTATTTAACACCCACTGCATCTGCAGTGTCTTTCAACCCGCCGTATTGTCTGTACAACCTGAGCCTCCAATCATCCTTACACTTACCCGGATCTGAATCTTCTGCATATTATTGCAGGTTCTGTCGCGTGTGCTTACTCTTGATTGGGAAACTTGTCTTCTCTGTCTTGGTGGTCTCGGAAGTGAGAGCAGAGTTTTCATCTTGCTTTTCGTCTGCGAGATCAGCATGGTCCTGCTATGTGATAGTCAAATATGACTTCATATGCAGCCTCAAAGTTAGTATTAATGGTCCCAGGTCTCTGCGTTGGCTCGCTGGGTTCTTAATTCCACGTCCGTGTCTCGGACTTTCCAACTGCAGTCAGTCTCGTGGCAGGTGAGTTGACATTATTGCACTTAACCACGGACACCCGTGGAGGAGTCAGTCTCTCTTTCCGCAATCAGACATCAGTTTGCAAGCCATGAGGATTGCTGTCATTTCTGCATCCTCGCCGTAAAAGCGTGCTTCTCGACCAGAGAGGATTCAGCGCCTCTACCACCAATGAGCCATCATTTGGTTTCTCTAAAACCACTCCCATACATGCAGCCATGTATGTTGACGACACCAACCAGACTAGGGCATTCTGGGAGCACATCTACACTTCGTTTCGATGGAAGCCTAAAAGTTTGAAATGAAGTCGTACTCCATTCACGCATGGCGGTTCCATATTCGATCAGACACTCTCCGTACATTCGCTGTTATATGCTCATGTTTTTGGATCTACTACGCCAGAGACACGAAGTGGGGATCCTAGAGGACATATAAAACTTATCGTTTTTCATTCTCAGAAGTGCATTCTGGCGGTGGAGAAATGAAGATGCGATCCGACTTGTACTCTCGATGACTGAGAACACAGATTCTCATCAAGGATCTCCAAGCAGAACGACAGAAAGTAGATCTGGGGGGAAAATACTCTATTCTCTGTCTTCGGCTTGTGTTATTGCTAAAGCACGTTTTATTTATACGAGAAAAGACGCAACACCAACTTCTTGTATTGCATCCCGTGCTTCTGCGTTGTTGACCTTTTCAGTAACACGCTCGAGATTCCTACTTTAGTAATTTCGAGAGGCATCTTTATTGCTGGCCTCGTATAGCATGAGAAGATGCACGATGGCGGTTTTCTCGATACAAAAGCGTTCTTCTGCGAGTGTGGCTTTTAGGTTGCCCCTCCATACTCTTCACAATTGCACTTCGTTCCGCAAGTGGGACAGAAAGACATAGCTGTAGTCAGGAAAGCGACTCGAATTGACGTAAAGCCAATACAAAAGAATGGTATTTGATACATCTGATGAGACAACACTACAAAAGAAATAGTGGTGCTGTAGTCCATAGTCTGGCAAATGCCTGTCGAGTCTGGGTCTCGAGCTGTCCGCAGTTCCATCCTTGTGATCTTTCCTTAACATCTTGCGTTCGTACACCCTGGAAATCCGACTTCCGACTTCTCTTGTAGCGAAGTTGCTTGTCCATAATCAACCATCTCATCTGTTTGAGGTTCCAGCTTCTTCGGTCATGTCGTCCATATTACTCGTCCTCCGGGTTATAGCGTTGGGCTTCAATCATCCACCAGCCTGCATGTGACTATCGTCTTCATGACCGCGACTATGACCTTCCCTCAAACACAACCGACCAGCCTATCCTAGGAAGCTATCCTACAACCTTTCCAAGACTCGCTTCATATTTTATATGAATATTCCTTCATCCCGAAATGACGCTTCGGTTGTCCAGGCCACGTGTCATCCAGGGCACTATGTTAAATCCGATCAGCCGTCAACTCTCATCAGAAACGCGGCAAAACGGCGCAGGTACCCGAGAGGTTGTATCAATAAAATGATACCCAAGTCGTCGAGGAGATTCAAGAGGTGGAGACGACGGATACAGTCGAGGGGTCGGCAGAGGAGATAAATACCGAGGTCGTCGAAGAAATTTATTAGATTCATGGGAGTCGTGGGTTAATAGCGAGCTTGAAAATGATACTTGAGAGAAGATTGAGATACAGAGACCAACAATGAAATCACAGTTCATACTTGACCTTTTTGTTAAGAATGAGGATCCTACACGTGACATCGACGTGTTCACGAAGCTCCACCACGATGAGAGTGATTCAAGAGTCGTTGTACTCCTTATCTATCACGTTGGATACTCTGTACCTGCCAACAGACCTCAGTAGTCTCCATATATAAATCCCATGACCCCCTCCAACTCCTCTCCCAGCCTCGAGGCGAACCACGTCGTTCCCAACTATCGAGACTCTGGACCCATCATGGACGAAAGAAGCATTAGACACAAACAGGGATAAATGACAGATTTCAGGGGAGAGGCTCGTTTGCCCTGAAAATCCTCGCGGGAAGCGTGTCGTTGAACCATTCGACCGGCACCCCTATCCCAGCTGTTCCCATTCGAACCGCGTTTCACTGGGCCGGTACTCTGCGGTCGTTGCTCATGCACGCCACGGATTCGAACGAACCCACGGTGTCCTCGTCTGAGGGAGACAACGCCGAGGGTCCTGATTTGAGTATTGGACGGAGCACCCGGAGGTAATCTGATGGCGGTTTGGTGGGCTGCGATTGGCTTTCTGGGAAACGGGCCGGCCCTTTGGATGTGAGATCTTCCACGTTCGCATTCCTGTGCCCTAGAGCTAGAATCTTAAGTAAGACATCTCTATGAACACTTGCGCGCGCCGCCCCAGCTCAGCTCCACCTCCTTTTCCTCCATCGAACAACACATACTCCATTACACCGCCAACTGCGAACCCATCGTATATTGAGCTGCCAACTGCCGTTTCCCAACCCTGACAACTGGGGAATCTCGCAAGTCAGGAACGATACTCGACTTTTGCGATCTTCGGATATTTTTTGCGATCAACGGACACACGACAGCAGCCTGTCAGCCCAACCAACGTCATACTTTTGCGCCCCGTCAAGTCCGTCATACTCGCATCAACGCTACTTACCTCCATGCCCAACTACCACAACACCTAGTCCAAACCAACGTTGCGATGTCAAAACAACCATCGGACTCATTCCTTCCTTCCGGTGGTGTCGATTCACCACGCAACTACCTCGGTCGCAACGAATCGATGGTCTCTCCTCTGAGCGTACCGAGAAGCGTGCCAGTACCTACCTACAACCTATCTCCTAACCACAGCGGCTCGCCATCGCCGGGTATCCAGACGTCGTCGCAGTCGCCTTCGAAACATCCGCTTAGTCCACCGAAGACGAGGAGCGCGAGCGCGGAGGAGAATGGTGCGCAGCTGGTTGAGGATTGGAGGGTGTATACGCAGAAATTGAGGATGCAGACTGAAGGCGAGAGGGCACATATGGTTGCAGATCGAGCGAGGGCGGAAGAGGTCATGGAGGAAGAAAGAGCTTTATGGGAGCAGGAACGGGCTTTGTTGAAGGCAAGGATTGCGGAATTGGAGGCAGAGTTGGGGAAGAGAGATGGTCAGAGCCAGGTACAGAGTACACATCCAGCTATTCTATCTCAACAAGCAGCGACTTTTAGTCCGGGATCGAACGCGGCTTCGGCGGCGGGTAGTGGGAGTAGTGATGGAGCGCATTCACGGACCGTACCGCAGGAATCGGGACGGAATGCTGATGGAAGTCCTTTCTATGCGCCAGCGCCGAGGAACCCGAGTCGAACTTTCGATCCATCTGCGAATGCAGATCTACGAGTCGATGATGTCCATGCGCCAAGAGAGACCGCTATCTGCGTTACAAGCAAGGAACTCACGTCCTCGGATTTCATACAGTCACCTCCAAGCACCTTCGACCTAGAACCTATTCAAGAAGCACCTCACGAAGTCATCGATATCTCTATCATTCAACCCGGTCTAGAAGGCGTCTCTATCAAAGCTTCAGCCGTGGATCCTACATTCGCAGCTAAAGTCCTATCTCCACGACGATCACCACAAACGCTTTCACCCGATATCAAACCTCCACCTCGAGATGTCACGAATCTGAGCAGGAGCACGAGTAGAAGCACACCTAGAGAAGAGAAACAGTTGAAGACGTTAGAGGTTGTCACACAACCGGAGAATAGGAGATTAACGATGCATGCTGGTCATACGCCCAATCATTCCATTTCAAAGTTTTCATTCCTAGGCGCAGATGGGGAGAGTACGGGGAACGCCACACCGACACAAGCTACTCATGATTCAACCAAGCATGAGAATACCGAACACCAACCATCCTCCTCAGAACCAAGTCACGATCAAGCCTCAGAACCAGTAGAAGAAGAACAAGAGCCCCAAGATCAAGGAGATAAAGAACTCTCCGGACCACTAGGTCTCACAGCCGACCCCTTGAAAAACGACCTCTTCCTCGAAAAACTAGTCGAGAAATTAGAGGAGGCGAGGAAGAGTGCTAATGTGTCTCCGAGTGAAGCTTCAGACGACTTTGAAGGAGACAGGGTTCCTGCGTTACCTAGAAGAGATAATGTGGATGCGGATGATGAGGAAAAGGATGAGGGGCCGAGGTTGAAGTTGAAGCCTAGTATTAACTTCGGGAGGCCGTTGGGGAGTATGTGAAGTTCTTCACCACTTCTCTCTTATGGCAGTCCAACAGGGATGTGTATACTCCACTCCATTCACTTATATCCTTTGTTATTCTTCGACGGACCACGAAAAAGGGTTTCTTACTACGGTACAAGGTTTCGATACTTGGCTAAGCTGGCTTGGTATTATTCTTCTTTTCAAACTTCGACGGAGAAACCCACATTATCCTCACTATTTGCCATCAGCTATTAGACTCACATTGAGCTATTGGGAAGGGAAAGGAGGAAAGGGAAACAGAAAAAGTCAATTTTCGAATTTCAACGGAGCAGGGGATCAAAATACCACGGGTGGAATAAAACTCGGAATTCAACATACAACGGAGCTGGACTTGGGATTGGGGATTGGTTTGGGCTGGTTTAGGTTGGGTTGGTGATTCTCCTTTCTATTCTGTTCTGTTCTTCGATTACCCCTCGTGGGCTGGGATGGCGCGCTTGGAATGGCATGGCATGGCATGGTTTGCAGGAAGCACAAAAGAAAAGGCAAGGCAAAATGGGTCAGATGGGAAGATCATAGATAGATTACAGGATCACTGCTTTGCATGCTGAGGTATGGTATTGTATTGTATATCCGCAATTAGTTAATTGTTTCTTTTGTTCTGTGGTGGTGGCGCGGTCACTGGGTACTTGGGAGTGGAAGAGTGGAGGATGGGGGGAGATAAGGTGTCTGGGAAGAGAGAAGGGAGGAAGGAATGAACGAGGGAAAGAGAGGAAAGGAAAGGAAAGAGAAGAAAGAGAAGAGAAGAGAAGAGAAGAGAAGAAAGGGACGAGAAGAAAGCTGAATGCAGTAGGCACAGCATAGCGATATGATACGATACGATAGATAGCGAATAGCGACGAAATCGAAATAAGAAGATACCCTTATTATACTCTTTCTTGTCCATACTCCATGCTTTATGTTCTATTTACATTTGTCCTGTCTCTGCTTAGTACTCGCTATGAATGTATCATTTACTGTATAGCAGTATATTCCATAAAATATCTCCTGCATTCATCCCGCATTGTGTTTCATGGCCCCTTCGATGAAAGGAGTAGTCTACTATGTAGTTTAGCTGTCTGATACTCGAAGACTTCTATTTCCGTTTCTGTATTTTGTTTGAATCTGATGTTGAGGCTGTAATCTCTTACATGAAATAAGAAATGAGAAATGAGAAATAAGAAATAAGAAATGGAACTGATATAGATAGATGGTGGAGTTTTTCGTGAAGTTCATGTGCTGTGGATACTTTGGGGTCTGGATGTTTTTTTTCGCAGTTTGGTGATTGTTAGTGCGGGTCTTTAGAACTGGGACGGAAGCGTGGTTTGCTATGAAGACTCATAGGTAGTGGGGAATGGTGACTCTGGGTGTATCAATCTGCAATTTTTATATCCCGGATCTAGATTTCTAGCACCGAGAAGTAATTACAACCAGAACCGTGCTCCACACCATGCCTATGATAGACACATAGTCAGTTCACTCAATTCTTTACCTTCTAGACATCCATGGGAATTTGGGATACTGGAGGAAATGTGCTTTAAGAAGTTGGTGGTGAAGTGATTGAGGTGTCCTAGGAGCGATAGTTTGTCCCTCCGAGGCTGGATGCTGTGGAGACGAAGACCTGGTGACAGTAAGACGCGAAGTGCCATGGCACTTTTTTTACTAAGTCATGCTGAACATTTAGATCCAAATGCATTAGAGATCATCACACAAAAGATTTCGGGAGCTCGCCAGCAAAGATCTCTAATCCTTCCCACTACCATAAACCCGGACCTCCCTCTCCTCACCCTCCACTTCCCCCCTCACAACCCCCATCCCCGGCCCCCGTCTACTCAACCACCACATCCCCGCAACACCCCCCACCTGAACCACCGCCACAACAGTACAAACAATAAACCCTCTCTGAAAAAGCGGTGCCTGCGTTCCAGTATTAAAGATTAGCAACGGGACCCATGTATTAAACGTCGCTCCCATCGTCTGCGCAATACCCAGAATCAGCGCTCTCTCATCAGGCAACGCGCCAAAATACTCGTTAAGCCAGGAGATCATGATGGGTCCGTAAGCGTAAGTTGCTGCGTTGGTGAAATAGCCGTAGAAGATACCTGCGCGAGAGGGATGGATGGCTAGGAGGAGGGAGGAGATGATGTTGATGATTGTTATGAGGATTGCGACGCTGGGACGGTTGCGGAGACGGTCGGAGAGGAAGCCGAAGAGGATTGTGGTTATGAAGCCGATGGCGTGGGCGCCGGTTGGGATTCTTTTTTTTTGGGTTAGGGTTTGAGAGGAGGACGGATGTAGGGTTTTGGGATGAGGCCTTACATGTTGATTTGGGCAACGGAGTAGTGGTTTAGAGATTTGATCCAGATAGCAAAGTAGGAGAGTGGAGTGGTGTCGATGCAGAAGAAAATATCTGGAAAGTCAGCGTCACGTCAGGTTGATTTTAGGAGAAGCCTACAGTTGATAATGAAGATTAAAGACCAAGGATTAAGCAAGACCTTCTTGAAAGTTCCAAGATTAACCCCATTAAATGGTCGTCGATCTTGCTTCACCATCCTAGACTTGGCCAAATTGACATCATCCTCTTTGAGATACCACACCTTGGTCTTATACGGACTATCTGGGACTGCAAAGAAACCCCACAAAGCTTCTGGGACTGTGATAACACCACACATGATGAACAGCCATCTCCAACCTGCAAGCCCGTGGGTGCCATTAAGTCCCTTATAAACAGCCGCTTGGAGATACCCTGAAAACATGTTGGCGGCAAAGGACGCTGAGTAGAATATTGAGGCGCGCTTGGCGAGTTCTGATGGCGTGTACCAGTTTCCAAGCAGCGTCATGGCTCCAACATAGAAAGGCGCTTCGAAGAGTCCTATCAAGAACCGCATGGCGTATATCTGCTTCTCGTTCTTGACGGCGGCAAAGCAGAATGTCAAAACTGCCCAGGCAATTTCGGCTGAGGGGATGAAGATTGAGGGTCGAATTCGGGTGATTGCTATTTGAGATGGTATCATTCCAACGATGTAGCCTATCGTCCAGAATGTACCGAAGAGATTGTACTCGTCTCCAAGAAGATTCAAATCTTCTTTCATCCCAGACACGTACGCATTTGCTGAGAACCGTGTAAGTAGCTCTCTTAGATCTTGCTGGAGTGGGGTAATGTACTCATGTTGCTGGTATCCAAAAGGCGTAGAAAATACCCAAAACAAGCCCAACTCATGATATAGAAGTCGAGCTTGAGAAGAAGCTTCTGCTCATGCGTCGATGGCCGCCACCATGATGATGTACTTCCAACTTGTGCATCTTGGGTGGCTCTTGAAGGCGTCTCCGAAAAGGTGATGATTGCTGGCGATTTGCTTGAAGCAGTATCTTGGTTCTTTGGAGACTTTGAGTCAACCACTTCAGTTGAAATGGAAGTCATTGTAAGGGACAAGGAAGTTGCAAGACTTGAGACAGCGAAGAGAACAGTAAAGTCGGGGAATAGCCTTTGTTATAATAGTAAGAGCCAGCGAATCAAGCAATGCACATTTTGTGATATCTTTGCCTCCTTGGGTGGACTTCGACGCTGATATCCACACCGCTGGGGACTGCAGCTATGCAAATCTTCTGCAAGGATGGCGTGCGTATGAGTATGGATATCTTCAACTCATTTTGAATAGAGACCTTGCAAACATGGGCAATAGTGGCCCCCGGTATTCCTAGACGCATTGATGAGTGGAGAGACAGAGACATATCTAAACCAGGACCCGGCAATGTGGTGTTGACCGTAGCTACTTGACAGTGGTATGCTGTTAGCAGAGTCAACCATGATTCATGAGATTGACCTTTCAAGCTAAATAATTTGCTTGTTTCTCAACCTGGGGAAGCTGTTGAGGTGAGGAGATTTCGGGTCGCGTAAGGAGACCACCCCCACTCTTCAATCTTGCTCCTTGCCAATTGTCTGAACCATCTACTCGGGTCACCACTTGAGCTATGATGTCGCCATAGTGGGTTTATATGTCGATTGCCCCTGAACGTTGTCTAAAACGCTTTCCCAAACACCACCGAAGACCTAGTACATCAAGTAGTAAACTCGACATTGCGGACCTGGATTGTACCAAGTAGAAAGTAATAGCCGTCGGAGACAAGTGCAGAAATTGTTTATCCGTTCTTTCCATTGCACCAATTGTCAGCCACGATTTCAAAAAGGCAGCAGCATCAGTTGGTTGCTGCATATATTAGCCCTTGTAGGTGGGGTCCTTGTCCACCTTCTCTCCGAAGAGCAATCTGAGAGTAATTCCGGAATACCAAGTGGTGGATTTAAGCACAGTGGATCCTAAGTCCTATTTGGAAGTCTCTTGCCAGCCGTAGTAAGCTGCTCAGCCAAAATAATTGACATTGGGTTCGCCCACTCTTGTTTATCAGCTTCTCCAGCACACTTGCGCGAATTCAACTTCTACAAACCGCTCTCCAATTTTCCCCTGTGTACATCTCGACATCCTCGCCACAAGTTTCAAAATGGCTGCAGTCCAAATCCCACCTTATGAGTTATGGTCAGATTGTCCAGGAACTTTACTCAACAAATATGAATGGGATGCCGCGAACGCAGCACATGCTGCTGGAACTGACTTTGGCGATATTCCTAAAGGGTGGCCCCGGAGACTTGAAGGTCCATTAGTCTGGGAGGGCAAGGAGCTTGAAGCACAGCCCGACAAGCTCATTCGAGCCATGAACGACGTTGAGATTGCAGAAGTTGATGCTGCGTTGAAGGTTTGATTGTCCTAGCCAAGTTGAAGATTGGAGACACTGGCTCACATATGGCCTATGGCCTATCAAGGCATTCTTAAAGCTTTCGCTTCCAGTATCGGAGGTCACGAGAACGACATTTCCGCTTCCGATCCTTGGACCAGAGCTGAGAAAGATTGCCGAGAATTTATACAGAGGATCAGGAGTGAACCTACTGCGAGGTTTTCCGATTCACAAGTACGAAAAGAAAGACCAAGTCATCATATTTCTTGGTCTCAATTCCTGGATTGCTGACCAAAGATTGAGTCAAGGAACTGGTCGAGGGTTGGTTCATATCAAAGTAGTTGACCTACGTTGAGACCCCAACTTTGATGCTGATTTCCAATAGAGCATCGTTCACATTGATCCGTCAGAGCGGTCCAAGATTTTTGTTTCGGCTCAGAACACCGATCCTCAGATGTACCATAGTGATGCTGGATCTGAGATTGTAGGTCTTATGGCACTCACTGTACCAGAATCTGGAGGAGAGTCAATGGTTGCCTCCATCCCACGGGTGTACAATCATCTCGCGGAACACAGACCAGACATTCTTCGACTCCTAGCCGAGAAGAGATTTCGATGGAGAGGGTATGTTGGTCGCTGCTGTCCCATCAAACCAGATGCTAACATCAAACAGAGTAGGGATACCAGAACAGGGCGTCAAGCTCATCCACTGGTATGCAAGCCAGTTCTACCTGAACTTCTCGACGAGGACTTTCATCGGATACGCGGAAGTTCCAGATCGTGACCCAGACTACCCACCTCTGACACCTTATGAGCGCGAAGCGTTTGGTGGCTTTCAATGGGTGGCTGAGCAATACGCTCTCACCACCAATCTCCAGATTGGAGACATCGAATGGGTCAATAATCTCCATCACCAACACGCTCGTCGTGGATACACAGAAACTCTTGAAAGCCCAAGACACCTTCTTCGAGTCTGGCTGAGAGATAGTGACTATGCTTCTGAACTACCCGAGGATATAAAGAACAGACTGGCGGCTATGCATGCCCAACAACCGGACTTCTATCCTTTGGATGAGTTGGAGGAGGATGAGAGGAGAAGGCAGACTGGAATATTTACAGCGGCTTGTAAAGATGAGACGGCAGCAGAGAGGCTGAAGAAGGGAGAAGCTGTTGGTGCTGCGCCGAGCAAGGAGCAGTGAAGTATGTAATCTTACAAGAGCCAATTTAGGAATTCACTAGCCACTAGCGAGCCTGAAAGTGATGTGAGTGAGAGGCTGGGAAGCCAGCTTTTATGATGACACGATCCTTCGTTTTGGTACTTTGTGCGCCCAACTGGATGGTTTCGACAGTTGAACACTAGACAGCGTGATGCTTGTAGCCCGAGCGATTTGAAACAAGACAGTACGAGAGAGGAAAACGAAGAATTATCATTAATGGAGACAGGCATAGTCGTTCGTAGCTTCAAAACGCCGTTATCGAATGTCATCCCATGACACCATCGCAGAAGCATAGTCTCAGATCTCCAGCATAGCCCTGATCGCAAAGTACGCTCCAATAGCACCAATCGCCATTGCCAACATAACGCCTCCGCCTTCGGCAGTGGTCGTAAAGTACATCGTGAATCCAGCAATCAACTCCAATATTCTCGCTCTATCCCTCCTACTCTTCCAATTGATGTCAATTTCATACGGTGGATGTAGTCTGGGGTCATCTCCTGCTTCATTCTCGTCTGGGGCCGGGATATCAATCAATGGGACAGATATATCTGCCACAACCGCTCGATGGTCAGAGCTTGGGAAGAGGGGAAGAGCAAAATATTTATGGATCACAATCTTGGGTGCAGATGATGTCCTTGAGACCCATGATGGAATGGGTAGCCAGAGAATCCTGTCACACCAACTTGGCCATCTATGCTTCGCCCAATGCCACTGTGTCAACTCATCATCCGGTGTTAGAAATGGCCCTTTTGATAAATATTTATATGTTGGAGGAAAGGTAACGGTAGCTTCCTCCAATCCTTGTAATGTCCGTCCTGCTGCCCGCTCTTGTGAAAGTTGATCGTGCTCAAAGAGGGACGAGATATGATTCGGGGACGATTCATTGTGGTGTCGTTGGGGAAATGCATCAATGTGGTCGGTCGGTGAGGGAGATATTGAAGAAGTACGATAATTGAAATCGCCGGCTAGGAAGAGGTGTGAGGTAGGCTTGTAAAGGGAGGCATCGCGGGGTGAGATCGAGAGGAGCGGTCTTTCTTCAGCTGACGGGCTCGTTGATGCTTTTCCATTTGTAGACGAGAATACAAGACCGCGGACAATGTTCTTCCAGTCTTCGTTTCTACGCTTGACCTCCCCTTCAAAAGCTGCGAGATGTGCGGCCACAAATGTGAGCTCTGTTGATGCCCCAGCTCCTTGGTATTTCAGTCGTAACCCAACGGCACCTTTGTTCCCCATCTCGGCCAGCCCTACGCCCACGCCTGCAAACTCCATGTCTTGTATACACGAGGGATCTTTGGCAAATATCATGAGGCCCGTCATCCCAAGGTTTCGTGCTGCGATTGGGTTGTAGATTGGCAGATTGTCGGTCGCATTCGAGAGCTTCCGAGCTCCTTTCTGGACGGCATGATAGAATCTTGTGAAGTAAGGTACAAGGAAGGAGCCTCCTATCAAGCTATGGGCTATCGGTGCGATTTCTTGGAGACTCAGAACCACGAGGTCCGGCAGCTTCGAGGAGGTTAGGCCGTTGAACAGCTGCGATGCGACGGCATCCACGTCGATGTACGATCGGCCGCAATTGAATGTGATGACGTAGAGGTTGATATTAGTAGCCATGTTGACTGGGTTGGTAGGATCTTCAGGACATTGTTGTAGGTTTGGGGCGAGGGGTTTCTCAAAGTGTTCGTCCCTTCTTTTGGGTTCACATGCACAGGTCTTGTGGTGCGTCATTTAGCGTCAAGTGGGTCTAGCGAGTTTTCTAGAATGACACCCTCGGGATTTACAGCATCAACAGAGTTCATGCCTCCAAGAAAATCACAATAATACAAAATCAGATCCAAAACTCTCTGTCCAGGTCTCAGTAGCCAGCATAGATATTTTCCCCCTCGAGTGCTAAGTAACACTAATGCTTAGAAAAGGATTTTTTTGGTGACATGATCATCTGAAAATGCATGGGACGTTATTTTAGGAATAGGACCTGTTTAGTTTCAATATCTTGCCTATTCTCCTCGAGATTCGTATGTATCTAGGTCTATGCTTAAAATGAGTTCCACAATCGATTATATTAGACAATACAGCTCTCTAGTGAAGTCATTCTGGATGCTAAATACCTCAATCATCCCGACATAACTTTTCGTATGGCAACGCTGGTGCCGAGCTACGTTGCAGCACCTTGCATCAAAG
Source organism: Helotiales sp. EF0021 (assembly GCA_000292665.1). NCBI lineage: Eukaryota > Fungi > Ascomycota > Leotiomycetes > Helotiales > Helotiales sp. EF0021. The sequence continues at coordinate 25,031 of AIET01000416.1, forward strand.
TTGCTCAGCGCTTCATGGCACACGATCCAAGTTGCAGGTAGTAGACATGATCAATCTCGATTGTATACATGGTATTGGAAATCCTTCAGACTGAGACTTGGGGACGGACATAAGAACGGGACAACCTGAATGAACTACTCGGTGACAGCAATCATACTTTAAAGGGAGGGTACACATCTAGCAATACGAGGATCATTGACTTATCTTACCTCCTTTGAGTACTGCTATACTAAATTCCAGGAGCTCCAGGTTATCTTTCCAATGCTGTTGACCTCAAAATCGACTGATGCTCGAGGAGAGATTCGCTAATCTCAGGGGCTCGCTTAGCAAGCCATTCCCCAATTCCGTTGGAAGATTGGCTAAGTCCCTGACTAGTATAAATGACTAGAGAGTGTTCCCGGGCGAAGGAAGCTGCTAATCTCATTACACATGAAGACCCACGAAAGCCCACCCGTACTGCAGGATTAGGTTCGCCCAAGACTGTAGTTTCGTGGAGCAAATAGTGGGCTCGCGATGTCCAGATAACCGACACACATGACTATAAACAGGGACTAAATAATGTTCCTGCGCTTCTTTAGACACTAAGCAATGTGATAAAAGGCCTACAATTAATTCTATTCAAAAATAATACATCTTTAGCTTCAATTATCCTCAAATCTAGGCTATTCAATGTCCTACGTTTCTGGGGACTTTGATGCTATCGGTGTGTCGCTTCTTTCAGACAACGAGATGTGGGATCGAAGAGTATTTCGTAGACATTGTTGAGTTGTTGAGTTATTAAAATATGAGAGAGTTGTCACTAGCATATATGACTTGGCACGAGAAGTGCTTGTAAAGACAGAGTGATTGAGAAAAGTTACAATGCTCACTTAGCAGGGTCACTCTAGGTTATGTACCTGAAGTATGCTAGAATAGAGTAAATGTAAATAGTAATATACACGTTTAGAATGCTGTCTGGAATGTTCCAACATCAACTGCAACGTATCTACCGTCCCTGTATCAAGAAATGCCATTAAAGATGGAGGAATTGGATTAAACAATCACAGTTGACAATGCCAATTGGAGAGGCCACAGGAGAACAGACTTTTAGTAGGAGTGAAGCCCTTAAGCCCTGAAGCCTTCGAGGATCGATGACCTCATTACTCGTAGCAACGTGCTGCAGAAAGCTGCCATCAGCGAATTAGGATGAGGAGTCTCTGTCCCTAGCAAGTGAGGTCAAATTATCGAGGTTGAAGTCGAGGTGGTAGGAATAAAGTTGATCGCTTAGGAGAACGCTAGGATTTCCGGGCCGACAAGCGAATCAAACTTTATGAAAATCTTGCTGGGCCGCAATTGCACAGCCGAGCAAAATGAAGAATGAAACTTTTGACAGAAAGCGAAAAAATACAACGCCCCGCTTCGTCCTACTCAAGCAGGAGGGCAAAACGAAATGCATCAGCCGGGAATCGAACCCGGGGCTAGCACATACTGAAGAGGTTGGACCTCGACTGGCAAGCGCTAATTTTACCACTAAACCACTGATGCTATTGCGATCGAACTCTCTTCGATATCAGTGTATCTAAATAAGTAGTGGATCTGATTTGGAAGGGAGAAGTGCTTATTAACATATATAGTCCTATGTTATATGTACGCATCTTGTCATCGAGTCTTACCTATATTGGACTAGCGGTAATGTCGAAGGTCCGAGTCCCACTTTCGAGACTTCTGTTGGCGAAGTGCAAGTGACGATTTCAAATGGGAAGACGAGAAACAGTTGCCGTCTTCTAGGATTTGGTTGCTATTTGCTATTTCCATAAATGATAAGGGGTACATAGTCTATCAGAATTAGTACTCTCTATTGTCTCAAGTGCACGTACACTTTGATCTGTAGGAAGAGATATACCTCTGTCCTGGCAAGCACTCATTTACTCATTTAGCAAATCATTTACTGGGAATTTCATTTGTAAAATCGCGGTGTTTACCTTCGTGGAAGATTGGCTTCCAACAAACCAAAATAACTAAAGCATTTCTTTTTTAATCCTGGGTCATTGTGGTGGATATGCTCTACACTTTACAGGTTGAGACATGTCTTCAGCACATCCAGCTTAGCCAACACTTAATTTATCCCCAGAAGTGGCTCAAAGGTGTCAGCAGCCCGATAGCAGGGTAACTCTCGCTTGTTCCTCCAGACCCGTGAGCGAAAATCAGAGAATAGCTGGTTAACAACGCAATGTCTCTCAAGAGGTATTGCATAATTAACGCATATCATCTTTTTCGTTGCTTGTAATACTAATGCACTATTATTTTTCTTCACGATTTACTCAAGGAATGTTGACCACGTTCCCGTCCAGTACGGACTGAGTAGAAAGTTTCTCCATCGAGGCTGGATTGCAAGTTCAGGGTTTCGCTACCTCAGAGACAACAACAATTCATTCTTTTCCCCATCCATCCTAGTAGGTAGTTATTACACCTTGTTCAGGCATCCGATCGTGACAATAGTCCAACAACTGCTTTGTGTTGTGTTATTGGCGAAAATGAGTAAGCTCTCCTTGACCTCTGAACCCAATCCTTCATTGCGAACAAGATTCAAGTTATGCCATTCGAAGACTAACCCCTCACTTCCCAACTTGTAGCCGACATTAGGAGACTGAGTCTCTACGGCACTAAGACATTGAGACTATCACGTTACGGGCTACTAAGCGCAGAGAGATGTGGTAAGATCTGATAGAGCTTGGACTGGAAAGGCGGCAAAGGCACACCCTGCTTTGACTGAGGAAGATTATGTAGCGGGAAGGGTGGACTCTCTATTCGATATGTAGAATCACCTTTCAAGATTAGTATGCTACTCTGTAAATTCAGGCCTTCAATTCGAGCGAGGCTAGGATCATCGTTGTCTATTCATCACCATACGCCTCAACTCCCCTCATCATACTGCCCGACCTTCACCCAACCAACATTCAAAATGAAACCATATATGATCCCCTAACTCCTCCAGTTCTGCATAACATTATGCAGCTTATCAATTACCACCGGGAAGAGGGCAGTACTGCTATCCTCAATCAAGGCGTCAAAATGTCTGATCGCCTCTTCCTCACTCATCTCCAAATGAAACCTCTCCTTGACCTTCAGCACTACTTTATCTGGCTCTAGCTTGATATCCGGGATGTTGGCGTGAACCATCAGACTGAATAAGTTGAGAATCAGATTTGAAGATTTTCGAAGTGTGGTGTAAGCGGTGAAACAATATTGCTTGAATTGGCGGTATTGTTCGGAGTTAGAACCACCCATGCCTTCCACCATCTCTGTACAGAGTTTCATTGGGGGCGCAAAAGGTTTCGGGTCGCGTCCGAGAATGAACCCGAAGTCGGCGTGGAAGAAGTGACCATCGGGGGCGAGAAGAAGATTGTCAAGATGGCGATCTCCCACACCAAGTAGATAAGTAATCACACAGTAGCCCGCGCAAGATTTGACAAAGATGTCGAGTGCCTCTCTCCGGACGCCTAGAGGAGCTTTGTCGTCTGGGTTGTTATACTTGAGGTAGGCGAGGACCGTGTTGCCTCGATACTTGTTGACGATACTTTGCAAAGCCATTGACGGGACAAATTGAGCGGCCCCGGCTGTAGCTCCTGTAGCTAAGATTTTGTAAGGTGAAAGCTTGAGATCCAAGTTCTCCTTCTGCAAAAGCTGGTCCATCAGTGTGATGATCTGAATAATCAATTGATCCTGCCGTAGATCATCACCAGTCTTAAATAAGATCTTGTATTTCTCTTTCGTCAAGGTCTTGAAAGTCAACATAATTGGACATAGAGACGACTTGAAAACCGAGGTCTCTGTTGGGTCAACACCAACGATCATAATTGAAGGGTCCAGTGGTAGAGGTAAAGGTGGTTCGATCGTGACGATCTCGTTCTTGGGATCTGCCAGGAACTGTTTCACTTTCTCGGTCTTCTTGGGTATCGATTCCTTTGAGGCCTTGATGTCCATCGAGATTTTTGACAGGACAGCAATGAGCTCAGCCTGCCGTAAAAGCGTCTTCCTGGTCTCGGTACCACCAGGCAACCTTACTAGCTCAGTCATGAAGTCGTATTCGACCTTTGCATATAATTTCCGATATTCTGGTCCTTGGTCCGCGCTCTTGTCATCACATTCCACCATCAGATACCAGTGGAAGTAATTGCCAAGCATGAAGTTGTTGGTCGCTCGTGTTATGAGGAATTTTGCCAGGGAAGAATCCTGTGTTGCGTCTTGAGTGGAATCTGGTGATATATGCTCAAATTTGAGAGCTTGAACCAGCTGGAGGAGATAAAGCAGAAGTTCATCATCATTAGCCTTCCGAAGTCGCTCAACGGCATACGCTCTGACTGCGACATTGTCGAATGTAGGGCCCAGAAGTTCGAGAGCATCATCGACATCAACCTCGGTCCATTTCGCCAGTATCTGCACTGCTTGTCTTGATTCGCTCTGATCTTGCCAGTTTACAGACTTCACAAACTTTGTCAAAGCTCTCTTATCCCTGGTGAGATGATGTCGGAACTTCCACACAAGATCCTTTTCTTCCGGAGAAAGTGAGTGCGTGGGGGAGTATGCCATAATACCATTCAGCTCATCCCGAACCTTGGCATTAGGCTTGAGATCCCGATCAAGCACCCCTGTCCGGTGACTTCTCACCAGACGACGATGCTTGCTCTCAGCAGGGTTGTCTCTAGCTCCTACTTCGGGATCATAAACTCTGACAAGACGACCACCGAACCCATGGTCATCTCGATCACCAGGAGCATTGATACCAGGCCCATAGTGAACTTCTGGAGGAGGCTTGAGAATGATATTTGATTGGGACGCAGAGAGATGCTGTAGGGAAGATATCGGCGGTGGCGGATATTCGTGGTCTGCAAAGACAATAGGAAAGTCGAATCGTGGGAGCTCGACATAGAGCGTAAATCTCTCGTCCTCAGTGGCATCCTCGAGCTCTTGGTCCTCCTTCTCGCCATTTGTCTCTTTTGCACCGTCCAAGGTCATCACATCATCGTGCTTCCGAGTTCGTCTCCTCTGAAGGGCTTTGAGGGATGTGCTCGATGCTTTCAAACCCCGCTTCTCCACGCCTCGAAACACCAGCTGGTCCAACCATTCAATCCTGGGTATCTCTCCCATCTCATGTTTCTTAAAGAGCTTCTCAAGTCGATCAAGTTCTTCGGCTTCTTTGTCCACAGGTTCCACGGTTTCCTTCCCCTTGTTGCGACGGGCTTTGGGTAGGGTCGATAGGGTCGAGGAGTTGTCCAAGCCATCTGCAGCTTTACGGCGATGTAGGTGGCATTTCTGGCGGCCCTTCTGCAGCTGATTCTCTTTGTCAAACAGAGGCAGTGTAGTTCCACCAAACGGTATCGCATGTCCTTGTGCTCCCACACCTCCAGTTGGTGACATATCCCATATTGTAATCGCAAGCTGCGAGCTAAGAGGAAGTGTTGAATAATTTATCGGCAGTGTAAGCCATTCATTCCACCTTTTTATGTCAGCGTGGATGTCTAGAGGCATATCCTTCTCAAGGAACTAACTTCCTCTCATTGCGAAAAGACTTGTAGGCTGTCTGCACAGGAACAGTCAAAGGCTTTGAGTTTGCCCAGAGCTGGACAGTAACGTAGAGGTCAGAATGCGGGCTGGAGCTTTATGAGTATATGAAGTCTTGGTTAAGGGTAGAGATATACCTCAAGTTAGAACCAATATGTCGTAGATCCGGTCTCTTGATTAGAGTAGAGAACGGTATTGGAGTTTGCTCTCCTTCAAGGCTGACACTGAGGAGAAGTTAGTATTGAAGTAGACAACTGTAACACGTCTTACATTCTGATATTGACCGGTATGGCCACAGCTTCGGAGCTGGCAAAAGAAAAGGGTTCCATGATCCATCTTTCCCCAGTTCTGTGGTGTTTAGATGCAGAAGCACACGCAGCTCCATCATCCCGCATAGGCCCCAATCACATGGCCCAAGCGCTAAGACAGGCACCACCACGTCGCGCGCTCCCTGAAATTATCGAACGCGATTTCACCACTTCCTCATGAAGTTCACCCTGACGACGACAAAGTAAACAACGGTGAATAATTCACTTCTCGATCATCTTGTTTACTTTCACAGTACGCGATCGCGATTTATTGTGAGCGCAGTCAAGCTCCTCTAGGCTGCCACCTCGGCAAGCATTAGCAGCACGCTCGTCACAATACCGACGACATCGCGTCTGAATTGCCATTTCGATAATTAAAAGCTCCAGTCAAGATGGCACGAACGGCAAAGATGTCGGAGTCTCCAGCGCCATTCCGCGATGAACTCTACGAAGCTTCTCCCCCTCCCAGCTCGCGGCGCAACACGAACAATACCAACATCACACAGCCCTCCCTGTCACCTTCACCAGCTGGGTCGGTTTCATCGGACAAGGAGAATCGGTCTTCGCGACCTGCAATTGATAAGGGAAAGGGTCGAACACCTATGGGACCGCCACCTTCAATACGCGCTGACAATACAAGGAAGAGGGCCGCGGAACAGGAGCAGACTGGCGAACGGGTACGTAGGAGACGGACAGTGGAAGTTGATGAAGAGGGTTCCGATGCAGACTATGACCCTGATCAGAACATCGAAGAGCGTCGGCAATTGAGGAAGGATTTGCGAGAGTTGAATAAGAAGTTGGTGGATAATCGCACGGAATTTCTTGCTCCCAAATCGACTGGGCTGCGCGATACCATCCTCAGAGCCAACGACCTATCAAATCAAGTCAAGCAGACTTCAGATGCGACGATCGATTCTCGTCTTCTAGTCACAGCAGCTGACTATTCTTTAAAGAAGACTGTTGCTCTGGTATCCGGGGATAATGCGCAAGGCATAGATATCGATGATTTCTTGACAAAGGTCAAGCAATACATGCGGTTAGGCGCTCCTAGCGACGAGGCTCCCAGTCACACACAACGTCATCGCAGGAGAGACCAGGACGATGAAGAAGAAGAGGATGATGGAGAGACATGGAATTGGGGATACTTTGGACGTCATGCTTGCTTAAAACATATCTCTCGGCCCTCTGTACCAAGCTTCCTTCTCGGCCCACTTTCTCTCGAGAAACGTGTGCGGAGGCCTATTGTACGTCAAGAGCGTCTAAAGGCAAGTGCGATCAAAGAAGTACGTCCCGAGGTACTTCAAGCTGGCGATATTGAGAAAAATGAAAACGCCAACTTGACCTCATTGTGTACTGCAATTCTTGGACAGTTGCATAAAGCGAGGAAAGCTGCCATGGATGCTGTACAAGAGAGGTATACGGATGACATGACAGACAAGGAGGCCGAGGAACTGATGGATGAGTATGGTGTCTCAGGGGAAGGAGGAATGGCACTTTACAAATTTGTTATCAACCCTCGATCATTCGGCCAGACAATAGAGAATATTTTCTATGTCAGCTTCTTGATTCGAGACGGGAAGATCGGGATCGATGTGGACATTCGGGGTCTACCTTACCTGAGTACGTCTCTATTTCTTGCATGACTAGAACCACAGGCTAACATAATTTAGACTTAACAGACGCCAAGTCAGCCGATGATGGCGGCAGAGACCACACTTCAAAGCATCAGGCTGTTATCTCGATAGACATGTATACCTGGAAGCAACTTATTGATGCATTTGATATCAAAGAGCCAATGATCAAGCACAGAGAAGAAGAAGAGACTAGTAAAGGCGCACCCAAAGGATGGTATGCTTAGATTTTTGTAATCATTTGCGTCGGCGTTTGGGAGATGGGTGGTCATGCTTAAGGGAAATGTAGAATACCACGGTAGCTGGGATGGGGACATGTGCAATGGGCGGCGTGGTGCTATCACTTGCATATTGCTTAGGAGATCTGGTGGCGTTGTCGGTGTATGCCCACGGGCTTTGCACATATCAATATAAGACGAGTTCCGGAGCTAGAGTATTGCTCATTGTCTTTCTTATGTTTACATTTCCAGATCTGTTATTCGTGAGTGCTTACTCTTTCGAAAGTTATCCTCCAACGTCCTTTCTCCTGCTTCAATCTTTGGCATTGAAGCTTCTGTCGTGGCTGTGGCAAGTGCCGCTTCCACTCCGGCCTTTGCTGTCATTCTCGTTATTGGTGTTTTCCCCGGTGATTGAAATCACTTGAGCACTGGGAACATGTTGCTATTGATTTCGAATCTTCTCGCTTGCCTGCCTCAAGGAGTCTACCATTTGGGTGGGTTAGCAGGACAGAGAGCCTTGCTAAAAACAAGTACTCCGCTGCTGCTAGATGTGTCATCGGGGTCTCGACGTATCGTATTTCAACGCTGGCGGGAGGAGTAACCGTGGTTGTTGCACAAACACTAAGCACTAGTCGTGATATTATGGTTGGTTATCAGACGCTGTTGCTTGCTTTTGGGACCAGGGCGGTTGGTGTGGGTGGAAGCACGACGGAAGTGTTCGTGGAGCAAGGCGAGTTGGACAGCTTATGCGCATTTTACTCACTCCGCGGCAAAGGTATGGAGAGGTGCTTCCAACATAATGTGGCCGACGCCACGCCATTTTCAGGCAATAAGAAAAATCTTCCCACCCATGCTGGGATGTAGAGTTGCACACGAGGCTGCAGGAGAACGCGGGAATATAATTCGGTGAACCGATGGGCGCTCTTCGCACAAGGCGTGCTCGCCCTCTACAGCTTGTTCAAAGATAGAGATTCAGATCAACATTGTACAGAATACGAGATACGTGAGGCTGCGGTAGACTCAAACTTAGCAACAGTTGCCTTGAAACAGATCACCCACAAGGGCGTCGCGACACATCAGGCTGGTTTCTATTCTGCCCGCACGAAGGTGAGAGCCGGCCTCATACGAACCTCCCTCAATGTCTCACCTCGCCTCATCAAACGATTCATGGCTGTCATATTGCTCGACCAGCTTGGACCTTATCTTGACTCACGACGAACACGTCGCAAACGGGCGTTTCTCATGCAGGAAAGTTCAAATCATATCAAATGGCGTAAAGCTGATAAACCGCTGTGGCTTATAGGCTTTCATCATAGATGCGAGTTGGCTGGACCATGTAAGCACGGGAAAAGAGAATGCCCTCTTTTCTGCAGTGTTCACACTACCTCGCCTTTGACCAGTCAGAGCAGAGGTATCTCGAAGGATTCTCACAGCCTCAAGCCTACCTAGAGGTATATATTTCCTCAATCCCCGTGTCTCTTTCAATGCACCGGATGATTTGGCTTCTGCCGCGCAGTCATTCTTTTTCCTCATTTTACATTGTTGGGACCTGTTACATACATCAGGGACCGTGAAAATTTCCAACGGGAGATCAAGATCACACAACCTTGTCGTCTGAAGGGCGTGTCAACTTCAGACAGCTCACCGCACGAGCTATTGACGATTGCTTCTATCAACTAGGATCGACCTCATACCTCCATACTCAAGCGAGGCTCGCTGCGTGCTTCAGACAGGCTTCGAAGAGTCAAGCCTCTGTGTTCGAGCTTTCCGTGCTGGTGAGCATTTCATCCCTCTATGTCATTCGAATGGTCTTAACAGATGCGCTGTATAGTATTAACGATTTCCGATTCAGCCATCATGCCATACTGCACCAATTGTTCTTGCGCTATCAGTAGCGGCATCAAATGCTCTGATTGTGACAAGAGCCTCGAGCTCGTTTACCCCTCCAACGGAGCGCTAGTTACCCCATCGAATGGAGCACTCGTTGCCCTATCAAATAGAGCACTCGCGTCAACCTCAAACTCCAGCGGGCAACAAATGTCCCAAATATTCAACAACGCAGCGGACGAATATCGTATCGGGGGTGCGACCTTAGACGGAAATGGCGGGATCAACATACAGGTCAACCTGAATCGTGAGCAGTGCTACCGGTGCAGCCAATGGTTCCCAGACCGAGCAAGATTCGACCAGCATCGTGAGGACTTTCCGTCGGGGTGTGGTGATCATGGGATGTGCTTCCATCATATCGATAACGTGGTTCATGCTTCAAAGTACAGTCATGATAGGTGCTTTATTCGGGAATGTAAGTCGGTCTTCAGGAAAGACGGATCTTGGGCGGATGCGGCGGTACAGGGCCACGTGCGGGACGTACACGATTGGTATTAGCCTCACGTCTGAGCTGCACTGGCTTGCTTTTGTTAGGGGGTTTGGTTTCAAGTCATCCGCCGGGAATGAGTGGCATTTGTGGAGGGAAAAAAAAACGGAGCAGGAAAGTTTTAATATGGAACATCTCGGAACTTGCAAACAAGAAGCGCAGAAAGCTGCTGCAACGGTGCCACACAACGAGCTAATTCTATGACCCAACTTATATAGGTTCTTCTTCAAGGATTTAATCTTCTCACCTTGAAATGCTTCTATCACACGGCTCACAAGGTAAAATTACTTCAATCCAGAGAAAAGTGGTACGTGCCAAGCTGATGCTGTGCCTTAAACCTCTCACAATGCTCAACTACAAGCATATGGCATAGTACGAGTGCTATGAAATGCATAGATCTATTAGATCGATCATAGTGTAAGTTCCTTCCAGTTTTCTTCGACCTTTCTCCTGATGCTCGTGAAGGCAGATTGGCGGGAGGGGCTCAACATCTCTGAACTTCGTCCGTTTCCTGCTGCCTGATCGGTCGTTGATCTTACCTGGGACATTGTTGAAGGATGACACTCTCAGAGCGCTGCTCGGTCAATGAACAGGGCAAGCAGCATCTTTGCTGAAGGTCTTCTATTGTTTACCTCTGATGCGGAAAGCATAGATTTATCGTGTCAATCTCAGCAACTCAGCTGGTTTTCCTCCCAAAGGCTGCAAGCGAATCTTTTTAAGAGTCCCGAACTTGGTGGCTCGGATGGATTTCATTTTTTGGAAAGTTGTTCTTGTTACCGAGATTTTGAGTTGTATACGAAAGTGATTTCAGCCTTCACGTGGAAGCTCTAGATGAAGTTCTCAAGGCATTAGTGCTGAATTTCTGTCATTGTTAAGCGAACCCCCCTGAACTAGCGAGCTCGGCAGCCCCAAGCCCATGAAGCTCAAGAAAAATGATGATAATATGTCCACTTTATCGACGATGCTTACGCTATACTCAAAGCAACAGACTTCAGTGATCTCCCAGGTTTGTCTTCGTTTCCCATGAATTGACTATGCTGTCGCCGACTGCCAAAACTCTGATATTGGGCTTCGATGTCAGCGTTTTGGGGGCTCCTGTCTAATTTCCCAAGTCGTATATAGCTTGTCGACATTCAAACACTCCGACCAACCCCCAAAAGGTATAGCCCATTGAGGCGTTGATGCAGGGCATGCGCTTTGTCAGCAAGCTAGGCTCGTAGCTTCTCACCGACATTCCAATCTTCACTTCCGCAAACACTGTCTACTTACCAGTATATTATCTCGACATGGCGAATACCCAATCTCAAGCTGCAACCTGTTTTCCACAGTTTAGTCAGCTGCCAAAGTAAATCCGTCTGGCAATCTGGGAAGCTGCACTTCCGGGCCCACGACTAGTCGACCTCAGATTGAAGAGTCTGAAAATTTCTTTTGAAGAATTCAAAAAACAAGCGCAACAGCGCAAACTAGATCGAGAGAGGAAATCACATGGGTCGCTCGAGAGTGGCACTGATGAGACTACCAAGCTCTTCGGGAAGAGTCGTGGCTCCAAATGTTGGCGGATCGCAAGATTCCCAAGTCCAATGAGTCTGAGGACGACTCGCCTCAAGCGATCGAAGAAGTGCGGAAGCCGCAGTCAATGCTTGGCCTGAATTCTAGCTGTCTTGCTCCTGGTCTGATATTTGTATGTTGGGAGGCACACGAGGTGGCCATCAAATCAGGGTATCAGAAAACGTTTCAAAAACTTGCCGGCCTTCCAGAGACGTGGTTTGATTTCCAGCGCGATGTCTTGTACATTCGTTGGGACAGTTTCAGCCAATTTCCAAATAAGAATATCGATCACTTACACAAATACATGGAGTACGTTTTCGAAAAGAAGGATCAAATCAAGGTTGAGAACCTTGCCATCTTGATGTGCGAGGAAGGTATTCGAGAGTGCGAAGTAGGAAGCCTTAAAAAGTTGCTAGCTTTGGTATTATGTGCTTTCGGGGAGGTCAATACGTTGACTCTTGTGGCGAAGCATGTCCGCCCACACAAGCGCAGTCAGCTTTCCCTACAAGATCCGATCGACACCCACTTGCTTGAGGTCAATCATGACTATGCATGGAGAAGTCAGAAGACGAATTGCCTAAGCTGGAAATCAACTAGCTAAAGGTGAATCTCGTGAAATTACAACGCATGAGCGAAGAGGTCACAGAAGAGAGGCCGACTCCGTGGGCTGTGCCGAGGATCGAATATAAGATCGTGGTCCCAGACTCATACCGCCTTTTCCTCACTTGGATCGAGGAGAAACATCTGGAGACACTGCAATGATCAAAAGGGCCAAAACAACATGAATAAGCTCGGAAAAGAAACGTGATTCAACAATAGAAATGTTGTGGCACTTCTATGGGTGGGAAGCGATAATCATCGAAGGATGATTCAGATGAGCACTTGAACCTGATTTGAACTCAGTATGAGACCTCCGATAGTGAGGGACACTATAACATCATCATTTTAGTTTCTTGGTAGGAATATGTCTTAGTCTAAACACTTTCAGACTGTGGTGGATGGACTTCGGACGGATGTTTTAGCTTGAAGTAGGAAAGCAAGTCAGGACCAACTGGAAGGGTACCATCATGCCTGGACTTCTAAAGAGCCGAGAACCGCAAGATAATCTTTCCTGCATCGTGGGCGGCTTGCTCTCTGTGCATGAGAGGTACGATACGCCATCTCCAGTCCCATGTTCCCAGAACAATACTCTTCCGACTTAACCTTCGCCAGAGCTATGCAACTTGCCTACTAGTGCCACGTGTTGCGCAAGAAATTGGCAACAGAGGCGCACTGTCGATTTCATTTGAGAGCATAGTGAGGCATCTTTCCATGGATGGTATTTGATACGGTAGCAATCTCAAGGCACCATATCACATGATAGAGTGCTAAGGTTCGTGTATACCTAGGTTCCCAGTCCTTTGGCACCCTTACCCCTCCTTCTTATCAACTTCGATCCCAACTTCAAGATGGATCACGATCATGAGATCCTCGAGTTTCCATCGGTTCAAGCATCTACCAATTGAAATCCGCCTTCTGATCTGGGAAGCTGCCCTTCCTGGACCTCGAATTGTCGAAATTGTCCCGCGGCCTGTGAACATCACTTTCAATGACATCGAACGCCAGATTTCGGAGTGGAGGAGTGATCGCGAACGTATTACTGCCGAACTTTTCACCAAAGGAGAAGCTGGTATAAAAATTCTTGAGCGGTGTCAACTATTCGAGACATATGTCGACAAGAACACGTCCGCAGACCCAGAATGGAAGGCGAGGATCCCCCAGTGCCTCACCATTGCCAATCCTCCTTTGCTGTCGCGAAGCGTATGCAACTGCAACAAAGAGATACGAGCTAGCCTTTACCTCATGGGTATCACCGGATGCACTTGCAGGAATCTTGTTCGATTACCATGGGGACTTCATCTACTTGCGATGGGATGCTTCAAGATTCGCGCAGAACTTGACAGACTATCTCACAGTTGCCCGCAATGCGGACCATATCACCAGGCCGCTAGTTGAGAACCTTGCTATCCTTATAGACAAGAAGGGTGTTGAGATCTTCGAAGAGTCATATTACGATGGACTGCACGACTTTCGAACCTTGGAGCAGCTTATCGCTTGTATTCTCTCCAACTTTGGAGGCATCAAGAACCTCATCATTGTTCCGCATCACTTCGGTGACTATCGACACAATCCCTATGATCATACGCGTCTCAATTTCTACGACGCCCTCAATACTAAAACACTTGAGTGCTGTGCTGACAGTTGGGCCTGGCCACCACCTTTTCTGGTGAACTACGTACATCGTTTGCGGAGGCCGAACTTGAATCTGAATCGGATGCGACTAGATATTGAAGTGCTCGAGAGACTCCGGATTGAGCCCACCTCCTACGACAAGCCAAATCCGTGGAACATGCCCAACATACAGTACAAGATGATCGTCCCTGATGACTATCTGCCTTTCCTACAGTGGTACGAGGGAAAGCAGCACGGAGACAAGAAGAAGGATCATGAGCAGAACGTCTCGAGCGCCGCTGGATGTGGTGATTCGAAGCTCGAAGACAGCGATACCAATAAAGGAATCGATGATACGGAAGAGTATTCGTCAGATGATAGAGAGAGTCGCATACGGAGATGGCAGTGGCGCAGAATACAAAAAGCCATCCGCGAGGTTAATGACAATGTCGAAGAGACTGAAGAGTACTTGTCGGATAGGAGCCACGACTCTCGCTACCCGTGCTGTGGCTTTTCGGACTGTGAAGAGTGCACGGAGTAATTCCCATGCCAGTCGGTAGAGTAATGAAGATGACCTTGGCTAAACCAAAATCAGACCTGGACTATCTGTAAAGACTTCCTGGGCTGGGTATGGAGACTGCGACGTGGTGATAGAACACACGTCGTTCAGGAGAAACCTGGAAGTGCCAGGGGTTTCACTTGCACCTGCCCTGCCTCGAACCTGCTGTGAGACTCGCCAAAGTGACTGAAACATGGAAGTCAAAAATAGTAAAAGTTACCACGATGCGATTCTGATAATTACCCAATCTTCTCTATCTCACATCCGCTCTCCCCACGCGGGATTCTATTTATCGGGTTCCAAGGATTGTACCCGACGTCATCGTGAGCCGAGGACGCAGTTTTCGGACACTTCCAGTTTTTACCCCACTACAGATCTCAAACCTCGACGTTGCCAGCAAAGCCTCGAACACCCCTTTCCACAACACCGCAGATTGAGCCTCTATCTTCTCTGCGCCCACTCAATTGATATTCACTGCTTTCACCTGTTGTGAATCATATATCATCTATCATCTCGTGTCACCGCATCCCATCGCATGCATTAAGCCCACCTCCTTCTCCCGTCGCATTACCAGACAATGCCTTCGACCGTCTGATCTGCACGTCCAAACGTCCAGCTCGAGTCCGTCCAGCCTCGTCTCGTCCCTTCTATCCACATTCTGCTGCCGCCTCTCCTCGAGAACTTTGAGATAGACAACTCTCAATGCAATACCACCGAAAGGTTAGCATGAAGATCCGAGAAGTGGCCGAGACGATCTTTCACCACGGATCACAATCCCAAGCTGTGCTTTCCCCAGAGCAAATGGCTGCCCAGACGGAGCAAGAGAAGGACTTTATTGCCCACTTCTCGGACGTACAGCATCCTCTGCCTCCTGAAGAAGTCGCACAAGATCCAAGGAATAAGGAGTTGGGAAAGAGTTCTAAGGGATTGGGCGTTCGCGATTTCGAGCTCGTAAGGACATTGGGAACGGGTGCGTACTCTTGTTGCTCAATGCTGTGCAATAGCGACTGCAGATGGGCGGGTTTGTTTTGGAGCCTGCTAATCAAGACGCATAGGTACTTTTGCACGTGTATGGCTTGTTAGACTTGCCAACCCGGCAGAGGAGGATCGCGACAAAGTGTTTGCGCTCAAAGTCTTACGGAAGGTTGAGGGTAAGACATTGTCTGTCCAGGTTTTGGAGACTCTGCTAACAAGCATTGGAGTCATCAAGCTCAAGCAGGTTGACCATGTCAACCACGAACGCTCTATTCTTGCAGATGTTGCTGGACACCCATTTATTACCACCTTAATTACTTCTTTCTCTGACCACGACTCTTTGTACATGCTTGTAAGTCTCAAATCCTGATTTGCAGAAGCATTTCTGACCAGATGGCTTCGATAGCTCGATTATTGCCCTGGTGGTGAAGTCTTCTCTTATCTCCGCAAAGCAAAACGATTCGACGAAAATACCTCCCGCTTCTACGCCGCCGAAATAGTCCTCATCCTCGAATTCCTTCACGAGCGCGAAGGCGTAGCATATCGCGACCTCAAGCCTGAAAACCTGCTCCTAGATGCAGAAGGTCATATCAAACTAGTAGACTTTGGATTCGCGAAACGTCTAGGGAACAGTGAGCAGCGCCGACGCTCCTTCAGTGACCTTCTTTCTGACAAGAAATCAGGGGAAACATATACCTTGTGCGGAACCCCCGAATATTTGGCTCCAGAAGTCATTCAAAGTAAAGGTCATACGACAGCTGTTGATTGGTGGGCATTGGGAATTTTGATATATGAGTTCTTGACTGGATATCCACCTTTCTGGAACTCGAATCCAATAGAAATTTACAAACAGTAAGTTTCCTGGTTCGGTTGTGAGGCTTCGTCAATCGCACGAATTACCTAATAATTTTTCAAATACCTCTCTGATCACATCTGCGCAGAATCGTCTCCAAGCCAGTTCACTTCCCCAACGAGCCTCAAATCTCCGCCGACGCTAAAGACATAATCCGGCAATTCTGCACAGTCGATCGCTCCAAACGTCTCGGCAACATCTCTGGTGGCGCAGCACGAGTCAAAGAACACCCCTTCTTCAACGGAATTAATTGGGACGATGTTTATTATAGGAAGTATAGGGGTCCAATCGTGCCGCCCATAAGACATAAGGGAGATGCGAGTTGTTTCGATATGTATCCGGATGAGAAGGCAGGCAGGGAAATTTACGGAGAGGAATTGAAGAGGAAATGGGAGGATTGTTTCAAGGACTTTTGAGACGAGAAATGATAGGATGCTGGTGATGTTTACAAGACCCTTAACGAGGAAATGGAGAGAGAGAGAGAGGGGGGAGAGCTTATATATGGGTGCTTGAACGAATTGGGATTGAATTGGGTCACGGGTCATTGGGTACGGATCATCATACGGCGTTTTGGGCAATCGAGAGATGGTTGGATACCAATTATCTTGCTAAGAGAGCAGGAGGGCTGCCTTGATTTTTTGGCGGATTGGGGTATGGCGGAGCTTTGTTATTGGTTGTACAAAGATGGGTTGAATGAGTCGATTCGAGATGAAAGAGAAGAATGTATTCGTATGGTAATTGCCTTAGAAACAGAAATTGAGGATTCAGTGGAAGATTTGACCTAGAGTTTTGGATAGCGAAATCATCATCTCTGATAAGAGATATT
Organism: Helotiales sp. EF0021; assembly: GCA_000292665.1. Classification (NCBI taxonomy): domain Eukaryota; kingdom Fungi; phylum Ascomycota; class Leotiomycetes; order Helotiales; species Helotiales sp. EF0021. The sequence continues at coordinate 42,075 of AIET01000416.1, forward strand.
GCAGCTTGAGAGGTGCCTGGTGAAGTTTTTGGTTGAAATATGTCGATAAGATGACTGTACAGTCTCTTGTTAGAGAACAGTGAGTTTCTGCCAAAAGAAAAAGTAAAAAAAAAATTCATTGTAACCACGTTGCCATACGCCGCTCTATCTTAAGCACATGAGCCCTCCCTAATGCCGCTAATCAAGAATCCACCCCTAATTACACTACAGACTCACAAGTCCTCATCTCATACAACTCCAGCTCCTTCCCTTCCCTTCCCCATACATCCCTTGCCTCTCCATCATCTCCTTTCCCTCCCTCTCTATCTTACCCCCTCCTACCTCCTCATTTCTTCCCCTCCAAATGCCACCCAAAAACCTTCTCAAACACCGTCTTCCCATCCCCAATCAGACTATCCCCATGACACGGAATCAGGTTCACGAAATCCCAGGTGTTGATTCGGCGTATAGAGGCGTTGTAGCCGTCGCGGTTGCTGGAGGAGAGGGCGTACCATTGCATGCGTTTCTGCCAGGTTGCGGAGCCGTGGGTGTTTTGGAGGCCGGAGAAGAGTTTTGTGAGGAGGCCTGATGTTGCGTCTGTTGGGTGGGGTTAGGTTTGTTTTCGAGTTTGGGGGAGATGATGGATGAGGGAGGGAAAGCATACCTTGCCCAGGAACTTTCGAGTACTGCTCAGTAGCAGGTAAATTAAACATCAAATCGGCTTCTATCAACGTCCTACTCGGCTTATGACAAAACACCAACTCCTTATTCGGATGCGCATCCACAAACTCATATTCAAACTCCCTATCGAATTCCTCACTTATCCTCACACTCGCCTTATCATCTGCTCTAAACACGGTCTTAAATTCTACAGGTGTGATATTCGGATCGTTTGTTTGGGAAGAGCGTTTCTCAGGTAGACCGGCGGGTCCGATTATGTGGTGGGTGGTGGGGTAGTGGGAGGCCCAGGCGGAGAGGAAGATGTGGTGTTCCATGTCCGGGGCTATTAGGTAGGTGGTTGGGGGCGTGGGGGAGAGGGAGAGGAGGGTGGATTTTACGGTTGGGGTGAGGGCGACGGGGGAGAAGACTGCTAGGGAGCCGGATTGGAGACGTACTGGAGGTTATTGTTAGTAGATTGAAGAAGAGGATGATTGGGGAAGGAAGGGGAGGGGAGGATACCAATTGTTGCTCGTCCGCCGATTTTTATCCTTCCGAATCGTAGGAATGGGACGGAGAGGGTTGTTATAACGCCTGGGACGACGTCGCGGATAACCATGACTTCCTCGGGATTCGAGGGGACGAGTTTGGAGGACATGTTGTTTGTGTTATTTCGAGTATTCGGGGAATTGCTGGTGGTGTTTGTGGTACAGATTCGAAGGTTGTGTAATAGGAAAGATGAAATAGGTCGTTTATTTGTTGTAATGTGAGGTGATGTATCTCGTATGAATGTCGCAAGATTATGACGCGGTGGGGTCAACTCTAGCGTCTCTTCGAGCTGTTGTGGCTGCAGGTATCGATTAGGTGCTTATCAGTACCGGGAATCTGGAATTCGATATGTTGATCAATAACGGCTTGGCTTTCGGCTGTTCAATTGCTTGATCTCTTTACAGCGCTGGGAAGAGGGTCAACTTTATACCATGCCAGTGGAGATAATGAGAATACTTTCATCCGAATTCATGCGAAATCTATCAGTAAGCATTGAGCCTTCGCACTCAAACTCAAATCATTCCAGGCCTTCGCTGCACGGTGCTGTACAGGGGTGTTATCGTAAGCATAGCATTTACAGGGCTGTGATGGCCGTTCCGTACCGAACGCCGAGGTGTGGCTTACAGGGCTGATGGTGAAGTATTTGAATTATGTGCTTATTGAAGATTTGAAAACGATGGCAGCTTTAAATAGCTGAATGAAGATATACGGAAAAGTCGGTGGAAGTTGATATTGATTAAACAATGAGTGGGAAGATAAGACGAGGTGAATGACTATCAAATTTGGAATTATGAAGCTCGAAAGTTCCGTGTTAGTAATGTTTGGCATACATCTTCAGGCCTGTTAGAATTTTGATGCCTTGAATACTCTCTAAAAGTATGCGGTGGGCCTGAGAAGGTGAGTTCTCAGAGCATGGAGTAATCACGGGCGAGGAAGCGCAATGATCAGATCACAAATCGAAGGCCTTTTCGGGAAGAACATGTATTGCTCTTCTGATGCTACAAACTAAGCAAAGGAATTCTTGAAATTACTTCATCGTATTGTATCGGATCCATCATCCATCGTCTTCCATCTTCCATCTCGACTCGCATTCGCCAACCAATCATGAGCCAGCCATAAATGAAGACCAGAAAAATACAACAACTGAGAAAAGCCTGCATGCTCGCAGTGTAATAGCAGACCAGTAGAAAACTCCTCCTTGAAAGTTGAAAGTTGAAAATTGAAAATGAAAAGGACCAAGGAAACCATAATGGGGTATTGTCTTAGAAGCCACAACCGTGCAAACGCCAGTCAGTGGGTATCCGAGACTTTTCCTTTCCATCCATCAAAGAAAGTAAGACAAGAACAATTGAGTAGGTTATCTGAACGCCCATCCATAAACTCCATCTTTCCAGTCCTTCCGTGTAGCCAGAAGAAATCGCCATTCGAAAATCGTTGATGCGGGAGTTGAATGAGATTAGTAAGTGAGAGATCTTGAAATCCGGAGGATCAACCAATCCGTCAAGAGGAAACTTAATCAAGTACAGGAGGCTCATCCAAGGAGTGCCATCCAGGTACAAAGAGTATCAAGTCCTCGAGGAAAGATCTATCCAGCCATCGGATAACTCTCGATCTGAACCCCAAACAATTGAACGAGAAGCAACAGCCCACGATCGAGACGTCTCGCAGTGTGATAGCCGGCGTAAGGGTGCCAGATTGATTGCGAATAGTGGTTTTTTCCGCGGTTCACGAGATCGAATAAGTAGGCGCGAGCTGGTTCGTTTGCATCGAGCCACATCTGCTCAAGGTAGCGAGATCTCCAGGCCACATAGATGAGGTAATACACCATGGCATGGCAGAGCATAGCAAGTAGAGTTGAGCGAATAGGTGGGAGAGGAGAGTTGAAAATATCGAAGAAGCTTTCTTCCTCTCGGACATGGACACCAATCAAGCCGTTGGGGGTTTGTATACCATCGGGACCAGGTTGGCCGTGACTGAAGTTGGTATGAGCACTGGCGCTGTTGTTTGCGTTGTCGTCCATCGAAAGTCGTGGTCGATTGTTTGGCTCGTCAAGAGGAGGAATGATGTCGTCCAGGTTGGGAGGAAGACCTGCGTTGGCCGGTCCGGTGAGAGGCGGATCGTTTGGATCGGTACCAGCAGCAGGTGCACTAGGAACAACTGTTGATTCTGATGAACCATAACTTGAATCAGCAGTATTGGATGGACCAGCTTGCATACTGAGCATGGGGATAGGGCCATGGTCGTTGCCAGCTTGTTCACCCCTAGGGTCTTCAACAGGATTGGTTTGGATGGGGGTCGGAGTGCGTTGAGGGGGGAGAGGTGCGAGCAGCCACATGATGAAAGTGTAGGCGATGATGGCAGTGCTGCGCTCAGTGGTGAACCAGGAAGTGAAGGGATTGAGATCACGAGCAGTTCGAATGCTCAGTTGTTGAACATGTTGGATAGGACCAGGCATCGGGATGCTTCTGATAGTGCGGTCGTTTTTGGCGCTGCCGCTCTTGCTCTTCTCAGACTTCTCAGACTCCCCCGAGTCTTCGTCGCTGTCATCGATGCTGCTTTCGAAGGTCTCATGAGTATCGTCGCCGAATGAAGTTGGAGGAATCGCGTCAACGAGTTCGTCATTGAGATCACGATCATCGGAAGTACCCTCTTGAGCATCTGGCTCGTCGACGTAGGCTTTAGGTTCAACGTTCATCCGGGGACGCACAGCTCGCTGAAGCTGATCAATCTGGCCATTGAGACCGTTAATAATGTCGTCCTTCTCTTGCGCAACGGCCGAGCAATCAGCTTCGAGTTGCTGGATGCGCTCCTTGGCGGCATCAAGGTCCTTCTGGGAGGCACCGAGAGCGTTGCGGACGGGTTCGAATTGCTGGTTGAGGCCCTCCACGTCGCCTTGAAAGGTGTCAAATCGTTTCTGAACATCTTCAGTGCGGAGCCTGGCAATGCGGGCATCGTCCTTGTACTGCTTGACGTCGGCATCGCGTTGCGCCACGCCTTTCTTGAGCTTCTCGTTCTCGTCGGTCACTTTTGCAAGTTTGTCCTCGATGTCCGCGATGTAGGCCTCCTTGTCGTCGAGAGATTTGGTGAGGTCGCCAATGGTTGCTTGAGCAGTCTGGTGCGCAGCCTTCTCCTTTATATAATCCTTCTCGAACTGCGCGGCCTGTCCCTCGAGTTGCTGGATGCTGGCTTCATGTCGAGAGATGAGCGTGTTCTTCTTGGCAATCTCGTCTTCACGATCGCGGAGCTGGTCCTCTAAAGCGCCCATCTCGGTTGCCTTGTTGCTGGTGTTGAGGAGGAGTTCGTCGTATATTGCCGTCGCTTCCTCCGCCTCCTTCGAAATGCGGGCGCATTCCGAGCGAAGGCGCGCACATTCCCTCTCTTTCTTGTCGTTTTCTTCCAAGTATTGATCGTCCTTCACGTCGAGCGCAGCCTGTTTCAGATCTAGTTTGTTCTGCAATTGACGTACCTCCTCTTGCAATTGTTGGATTTGCTCCTGTACTTCGGCAGGCGCGCCGAAACCAACGCCGAAGGAAAACTGTTATGGGATTTGGAAGCTCATTTTGCTGTTGTTGTATTTGTGGATGTACTGTATGGTGGTTGTGTCGTGGTTGCATGCGGATTAAAATTCAAAGCACAAAATTTTTTCATGTACTGTGCCTGATATCTATTCACTGTTTGGATCTTAGATTTGTTCCTATTGTGTTAGTCTTGGACATCGTGGCAATGGTAGTAATTCACTGCTTTTGGGACATTCACTTTTTCGCGCACGATATCAAGTCAAGATACCTAAACAATCCTACTTCATCTAATTCTGGAATTCACTGAGCAGATTTATATATGTTTTGAGCGCATGAGATGCGGATTGAAGTCTTGGTTGTCCCAGACGTTGTAGTAGTTTAGGGTGTCATCCGATCTCGAATTATCGCATTCTAAGTCCAAGCCACGCCCTAGATGTGATGACGGTGGAGGCATCTAGGACACCATAACCTTCAATCCTATGCTATATCACTATATCTTCAAGTCCACAATTCAATCCTTTGCGAGGAACTTCTAAACTGCTCAACTATCATGTCTAAGTACCTCCTAGATAATTATCATTTCCATTTCCTTGCATAAGAAAGGACGGCCTTTCCACAGCGAAACCCTAAACAATGTCTTCAATAGTATCCCAAAGTTCTCTTAAAGCTAAGCGCCTGGGAATTTGGTACGAGAGATGTCCTAAAAGCAGGATTGGGCGCCGAATGTGATGTGGTGGATATGTTGGCGCAGGATCGTTTGCGGACAGCTCCCAGCCACTCCAACCTCCTCCTCAAGCTTGAAATATTTTCTCTTCTCCAACTTCAAGCTCAACACTCTCTGAGAACATCTCAAGTATCAATCCTTCTCTCTTACTGTTGTCAAATTTCTAGTTCTTGTCGATTCTCAAATATCGCGATCTAGACTGCGGCAAGTGCTAACTGATGACAACAACAATTTGACAGACCCTACCGAGAACACCTGAGTGAGACGGCTTGTTCCCGCCGCCGAGATCAAAATCTTGCTGTTCAAACTGCTATATTCGGTGTGTTAGGACTTCTATTGTCGCCTTGAACTAAATTCTGCAAGACTTGATGTTGAAATGTCATTGCGGTTTGCTATGAGGCCATGGTCTACGATTGTAAAGGAGCTTTTATACTACTTCCTCTCCTGCAATGACACCACAAAGAAACTGCAGCCCTACTCACAGTGATTCACTCTTCATTCACTTACAGTGAATTCCGTAGCAGTCTTTGACTGGTTGAGTGAATGCTACCTAATCCATCTAAGACATCAAAGCTTGACTAGAAGCCACTTCAACCTCGTCCGTAGAAAGTATATAAGCAAGTATAACTTAACTAACTTAACAAACTTAACTATGTGTGCTCCTTCGATCGGAATGCGCCCAGGTGCTATCGGAGGGCAAGGAGGCGAAAGAAGCGACCGCAAAATACGACCGGTATGCCTCCTTTCCCTCATCTATCCCTTTCTTCCAATTCCTCCCACTCCTTTCCAGACCAGGTGCCTATTTCCAAGTCTTGCAAAACTTCTTACTGTCAAAGTCCCACCTGCTGTCAAGTCTCAAGAACAAGAACTATGACAACGAAGCACTTCAATGATAACAATGACAATGAAAACACATTCGACAACACCTCCTGGGATCTCGCTGCACGAGGTCTTCTTTGGTTACTTTTGAGGTTAGATACAAGAAATCAAGTCTAACTCGACGCAAAGCTGCCTAGACGACTTAACTTGATATCAATTCAAGACTCCTAACCTTCTCATCGTCAGAGAATGTGTTTCTCACTTCAAAAAATGTGAAGGATGATCGATGATAAGTACTTTTGATCTTAATGTGCAAATTTATGGCTAAATTTTCCGTGACTCAAGTCCACTGGAAGTTCACTGACAAAGTTCGAACCCAGGTTGATATTGAGGCTTGTGGCAACAGTGGATACCTCTCCAATCCACTTTCAGAAATCCATGCCCTCAACTCCATGATTCAATCAGAAACCAGAAGCATCAGTTACAAATGGGCCAGTTAGGAACTAAGCCAAGGCCGTTCATGATGGTTTCCAGGTCCAGGTCATCCAGCATTGTGAACACGTAAGAGTATATTTGAGGGATACCATTAGGGTGGGAGAGTATTACATTAACACTACTACTTCTTCATACGATCAATGCCAGCCATCACGCTGACCGAGCCGAACACAATTCAAAAAGCAGTCTTTTCCTTCCCCCAATGCAGTTCGAATCAATACGCCACATGATGCATGAAGCACATAATATCTCAATCCCTCAAAACATCAGCTCCTCGCTAATCTCTTAGAGTGCTCAATTTGAAGCTCTTTAGGCAGGGCACGAAAGGTCATAAAGCGGAGTTGTAGATCCAGCTGTGACACCAAAGCTAGGACTGGCCCCCTGATCAACAAGATCATACCAATAGGTGTCAATCTTGTCAAATGCAAAACCACACCCAACCTGCTTCCAGTATGTCTCGGCATCTGCAGTGTTGGCATTTGCTTGTCCAGAGACGGGTCCGGATACTGGCCATCCTGTCTCAGTGATCCAAACAGGCTTGCCTTGAGCGACGTTGACGGTACTCTGATAGGCATCCTCGAAGAGAGATGCGCCGTTGGCAATACCATTGGCCTTGAATCAGTTAGTGCATCTTCATTTTCGACAAGCCTCTAGATCTAGGCTAGATGTTTTCAAGGTGTTGAGGCAACTCGGTGAAAACTGGCTTACCTGAGTATTCTGGAAGTAAGGATATGCGTCAACACCCAAGAAATCACAAGCAGCGATGACACCTGCATTAGAACCGTTGACATAAGCAGTCCAAGTATCGACGTGTCCAACCAACTTTCCTGCAAGGGCTGTGCCTGTGATGGCATTTCTTGTGGCTTGAATGAAATTAATAATGTCATCTGGGTTCGCTCCTGGGTTAGAGCCGTTCTCAATGCCTATTTTAAAATTAGTATATTGTCTTCAAAAATTTCCAAGAGCTGATCTATCGTTTTTCTCAACATCTTCAGGGTTCCCCAAGCTCCAGAGACAACCAAAATATGAGCTAGATTATTTACCGGTAGGTGAGTTACGGTAGAGATCCTCAGAGCCAACGGAGATACCCAAAACCAAATCAGTGAATGCAGAACCATACTGCTGGGCAGCAGCAGTCAGAGCAGCGATCTCATTGTCCACGTTGGGATAGAACAATCCCAAGAGAAGCTTGGTCTGCGTTGCGATCGCGGCAGGAATAGCTGAGATAACTCCATTTGTGGTTCCGTCTTGAATCATGGTGTATAGGCGAGCAGATGTGAAGCCGGAAGTTCCGACAAGGTTCTTGGCAATATTGAACTGTGTCTCGAAGCTCGCTTGGTCCATAGCAGCCGAACCGTAATTGAAGCCCTTAGCAACACCGCTCGATGACGACGCTGCTGGAGCATTGGTGGCAGTTGGTGTAACGAGAGCTGTGCTTGATACCGATGGACCAGCATTGCCTGGTCCCGAATCTGTGCTCGCGGGATTTGAGGTTGAAGCTGGAGGAGCTGTGGTTGGCGACTCAGTGTTTCCCGGGGCTGGAGCGGCAGTCTGATCGGGTGAGCTGCTGGTGAGGCAAGACTGAGGAGTACCGGGTCCTTGGTATGGTGCTGTAATGACCGCGCCATGGTAGGTGAATGTCATCGTAGGGCATGGAGCAGCGGCGGTGCTGGCAGCTGCGACGCAAGACGAAGGAGCTCCCGGTCCAGTGTATGGGGCCGTGATCGTAGCACCTTCATAGGTGAATGTCATGGTAGGACAGGCATCGTCGCGCTTCTGAGCTGGAGCAGCCAGGGCCAATGGTAGCAGAGCTACGAGAGCGAATGAAAGCATTATTCCGGATATCTGAGGACACTGAAGTGACTGTAGTGGGAAATTCAACGAATGTCAAGAAGAAAAGGTCTTGAGCAGAGTGTTGTAAGCAATTGAAGCAAGACTGGAGGCGGGCGGGAAAGCTTAAGAAGTGTTGAAGTCAATGGTCTGCAACAGCCGACGGGTGGTGGCATGATGCTGCACTAGGCAGGAACCAGCGGCGAGAAAGAGAGATTTCTCATCCGGACGACATCATCCAAGACAGTAACACCAGCCCATGGTTGTGGCTTCCCTCAATTGGCCCTCGGGTACGTCTTCCGAGAGTCCCGATGTACTTGTATGGCAAACATGAAAGAAGGAAACACGAACAGGTGCAGAGCAGAAAATCAGACAATAAGGCTCCCTTTAATGTGAAAAGATGAAAAGAGCTTTGTGTGCCAAACACCCACATTTCGAAACGACTGGCATGCTTCAGTCTTCACATTGGTGTTTGTCCCCATCATTTTTCAACACCCCTCCCCCGCATGACGATCTCGCCACCACACCTGCAGGTGCCTTTTAAGATTCTGCAGAAGCGGCCTCGTATCCTATATTTAGGTCCTTCTAGCTTCGATTCTAACTCGACAACACGAAGGAGATCTCCCGTTTAACCTACCAGAGCTTTCAGAGCAAGCTTTCCAAATGGTGGAAGCTGGATCCAAGAACGAATGGGCCGTTTCCTTGGCTTGGCCCTTTTTTTCCATCTTCACCCCGCGATCCCTAAGGTCGGTGCCTCTTCAACCATTGCATCATGACCAGTCTCAAATATGGCAATTCGGCATGAATAAGAGCCGCTTGGTTATATTCCTGCCCTGCACCAGCGTCCATGTGGTGGTGTTGTACTCAAGATTCGGCCTCCAGATATTGGATCGATCCCAGTCAAAACCTCTACAATTATCTCTTTCTACCTGGATCAAAATGTAGGGATGTAATAATGATCTTTGAGACCTTCCGTAAATGCACACCGTACGGGAAGTAAGTCGAATTGTCTGCGGAGGTTGTCGGGAATCAATCTGCCGTCTGCGAGATGATTGCTTGTTTTCGTTGCGGATATTTGCGAGAACCATCGCGAAAAGGCTTCATCCTGAATGCAGATATTCTCACAGACTCGCTGCCAGTTCTCCGGAGAAGATTTTCAAGCAGGTTAGTGGTATCGAGGAGTTCGAGCTTTACTTCGAAGGGCCTGAAATTCGTCGGGCTCGAAGGAGGGATGCATGGCGCTTCAAAAGTATCGCGACTGGTAGATTTCTCTCTGGAAAGATTTCCCATGATGCGCAATGGAAAGTGTAACTCGTTCGAGAGCATGGTGCTTCATTGCAATCGTTGTCGTGAACGTTGTGTAGTGTTTGCAGTGAACTGCAGAAATGAAGCAATTCAGCCATCTCTCAAAGCAGCTAGCGTACTCTCACCTGACTTTGACAATTATTGGTCAAAATGTTGAATTTGTGTCTATATAAGGACTTTCAATATTTCATTTTCAACATGTATTATCTACACCCTTTCTCTATTTTACAATTTTCATGTTTTTTTCATAAAATTGCCCCTCCTCTCCATCACTATTCAGGACTTCTCAGCGTCGAAGTATTGTACATGATTACAATTCCATGATTATCTCTCCATTAATTCCTTGCTTGCTTGCTGCATTTAGCAGGTAGTAATATACAAGCCAATTGGGCTTGGGTTGTAGTCCTGGAAGTAGTTCAAGCTGCTTCCGCTGACCGATGAGATCTCATAAGAAACAGCCTGCCCAGCAGGGCAAGCAAAAGTGCTCACAACAATACTGCTTCCAGGGGTTGCTGTCTTGGTTCCAAAATCCGTCTTCACATCGCCTGCATTCGCATAGTTCGTGCTATGGCTAGCAATGTTGCTCAATTGCTTGAAGTCAAACTCTCCATTACCATCAAATGTGTAAGAGCTTGTCTCGAGTTGATCCTGGGTAGGGAACAGAAACACGAGAGAGCAGGTACCGGTGTATGAATATGGGATATCGAAGTTGAAGATTGAGGAAATGTCCGAGGTGATGGTTCCATTGTAGGAGGTTCCGTATGTCTTGGAGGGTTGGGATTCTGAGACGGGAATGATGAGGTGGGGGTATTGGTAGTCGCCGTCAAGGTTTGTTGGGCAGGACTTTCCGTTTGATGAGGTTTGAGGTGGTTGGGAGGCCGTTTGGCTGGCTGGCTTTGATGATGCTGGCTTGGATGAAGCAGGCTGGCTAGGCTGCATGACAGCTGATTGCGTGATTGTGACTGTCGAAGCAGGTGGTGCAGGAGCAGTCTTGACAACAGTTTTCGTCTCGGTCGATGGAGCAGGGCAAGACTCGTGAACGGTCTTCTCAACAGTCTGTGTAACAGTCGAAGTCTGAGGTGCAGGGCATGATTGCTCAGCTGTCTTGACTACAGTTGTAGTTTCCGTCTGGACATTGGTTGTTGTTTGGGTCGCGGATTGAGTGACAGTCTCTTTCTGAGTCATCTGCTCAGTCTTCGTCGTAGATGGAGCAGGCTTCTCAGATGAAGATTGAGCAAAACATCCGGACGCGGTGAGCTGGATCTCGACACACTTCGTCTGTCCCTCGACTGGTGTCGTGTAGATATTGTACTCGGAGTCACTAGCAGGGCAAGCTATTGACGAGTTAGTACGAGGTCTCGCAGTATCATTCAGAGAGCCAAGGTCTGGGGAAGGGAAATTGAAATTCTTGTCACAGAGGGCTGATTGATCATACCATAGAAAGTTCCGCTTCCATGATACTCAACCTCCCCATTACCACCGAGAGAGAATCCTCCGGTAGGTGTGGCTCCAACGTCGCACTGGAACTGGGTGGTAGGAGGTGTGAGAATGCATCCTCGACCTTGAGAATCGGTGATTTGACCGTTCGAGATACAATATTCACCCGTCGGGTTGCCGCCGCCGACACGGTTTTGACCGTCGGAGAGCTGACCGATGACGCCGGATTGACCGCCTGAGGAGGTGAGGGTGAACTTGCAGGTGCAGGAGTCTCGTGGGAGGGTTGCTGCTGAGGCGAGGCCGCTGAGGGCGAGGGAAGCGAGGGAGTATCTCATCATGAACGATTGAATGAAGTGATAGCGAATGCTTGTGGAATTTATGTAGATTATCTGAGCTGGGAGATTCGTGCTCAGCTATATATCTCCTCCATTGTCAGGACAGCAGTCCGAAAATACTTGCGAGTGACGCACAGCATCTTTGGACCTTCAAGCTTGTTACACATAGTTTCTGGTATTAGTAAGCTTATTGATGAAAAGCCTCATAGCAAACATTTAAGACTCAATAACATTCTCCGAGCCTCAAGCTAAACCAAAGCGAACACCGCCAACGGCGTCTATACGTTGGAAACCCTTTCGTCAGGCACCAGTAGGAAGCATTTATTTGACTGATGAACTCCACAATTCAAAGCATGGAGCGAACGTTACGCTGGCTTGGCGCGTCGATGATCGAAGAATTAGACCCAGCGAGATTCACGTCTGCAAAGGAAAAGGCAGACTAAGGTCCGAAATCAAGCACATCGCCAGATCGCCAAGTCCAATCAAGACTCAAAAACTGGAGAGTCACAGGGGTTTCCCTACACTTTTCCGGATCTCTGGGACTTCGGAAGGCGGGATGGCTTTTCAACAATAGGGTATGCTTAAACGTTTGAAGAGGTAGCTGGCCGAAATAGTGGGTTTATGACAGGAACAGGAAATTCAAGACGATGAGAAATGTAATGTAAAAGGACCTCGTACTGCAGATCATGACGAAAAGTATGCAGCGAATGCAGGAGCGAATAACATGAAAGACTAGTTTCGCTGGTTCAGCTCCACAGCTTCAACAACACGAGGAGAAAATGCACTACACATCTTCGAGAAGGCTAATGAAGAACCAAGTCGTAGCCTTGCCAAGTGCCTTGGGCGTCCGGTGACATCCAACGTTTTCTATTCGTGGATGTAGGAGAAGAGTTCTGACCTCGAGAATGTCGCAAAGACGAACTGACTCAATCGGCAACCGGCAACCGGCAACCAGCCACAAACTTACGGATATGGCAAAAACATTGCACAACTTGTGCGGGATCATTAGCTAATATGCACCAACTTTGCATAAGTTGCTTTCAATAACAGGATCATTGGATCTATGATGATACTTTTGACGAGCTCATCAGGCCCATAGGGACGAGCGAGGTACGATCTCGTTGTCAAGGAGAAGACTCCAATCATGACTCTTTAGCAAGCTCCACGGAGGAGTCGAATATGAAGACCCAGGTGACAAGAGTGCTGTATCTATCAGACAAAGGATATCGTACGAGAAACTCAAAAAGATAACCAAAAGAGTTGTTAACTTCGTAAACCTGTACCAAGGGTATGAGCATTATGACAATTCCTCCGGAAGAAGCATATGAAAGGAGCTCTGAGGTGGTGGTATGAATCTAACTACTGCAGCCAGGTCAGTGAGATAACTTCAATATTATCGTTCAATATAGTTCTTCATGTGTAGGTCAAAACTACTTTTCAACTCTCATGGCAAAGCCAGAAACCTTTCAGCCATTCGTGAACGTCGAGCTGTTTCCAGCCCTGAAACTGGATTCCACTCAGGAACAGCGATCAAAATCACTTACGATTTCACCTGCCATATCTCGGCAGATAGATGCAAGGTCGAGCCCGCTTCGTGCAGAGGATTCGAGATAGGAACTGCTGATATGATCGCAATGCTCCCATTTCTTGGTCACATGAATCTCAGCTCAGAAGCTGGTGCACAAGAGTCGTCAGCATACTCGAACCTCTGGAACACATTCGCCGGGAAAAAAAAGGCGGGGTCCAGCAAAGGAGCGAAGAGGGGAGATTTCGCACACTGCAAAACAAGACGTACTTTTATATATGTGCGATCGGCTTAGATTAAGGAGCAATGGAATGCAGCAGTAGTATTGCAGATGGTTGTCATGTGGTGCAGGATGGGAAGTCGTCAAAAGATCCGCCTCGCGCACACGCCAATTCCTGCTGCACGGCCCCTTCAGGCAAGACGCGTCGTCCAAGTCGCGTTCCCCTCGAGACATCATCTCTCGCAAAAACCCACACCAGCCACATCCATTTTCAGTTCAGTTTACATCAGCCATTTCAAAATTTACAATATTGACTATTCAGGACAACTTTTCCCCCAAAACCCTTTGACCCTTCTGAACATATATATCTGAAAATCAGGAACATGGCTCCTGCAGGGACAATTGACACCTTTTTTCCAAAAGCCCTCTCCTACAATTGACGCACCCTCAAAATCGAAGAAAAGAAGCCTCCATTCAACTGATGCTATCGAAGAGTCCTCGAAGCCGAAGAAAGCAAAAGCTACAACAAAGCCAAAGCTCCAGCAATCAACGAAACCAACATGGACAGACCAACACCTTAGCACAGCTGCTCCGACAGGCCCGAATGCTCAAAAGTGCATCGCAAAATGGCATCTGCGAGCACCTTATGATAGAAGAATCACAGAAGAACAATGGGATACATATTTTGAGGAAAGAAGCCAGTTAGAGAAGACCAATACAGAGGGAACGGAGGAACACAAGCGGGTCAAGAGCGAGGAATTGATGCAGAATACCATGAGACTTCTCAGAGATGCTCGAGTAGGCCTCCCAAAAGCTATACTAGGGAGCTGTTTGGAGAGTCCAAAACGTGTTGAAGTTGCAAAAACAATCAAGGACTCGTTGTATTACCTCAGCCTTTGGGGTAACGAGGAAGATGGGTATGAAACAAAAAATTGTCTGCTGGAGTATTATGCTAACCTGTCTTTCAGTGGCAGCGAAGACGAGGATGGTGGACGAACAAGCTTCTCACCATTGTGTGTCTCATCTACTACACGAATATATTCTCCGTTCGGTTTAGAAACATCGGTAGACTTCAAGTACTATTACAATACACATTGGCGGCACGCAAATCAAGATTTCTCTGCTCTAGGTAGGTCCACTGAAGTACGTGAAGGAATGATAGCTGACAAAACACCACAGTAATGTGCTCAAGAGTGATCAGCGAGTGCAACAAGTCGAAGCCATACGAGTGTGCTGCAGCAATGGGTGGAAGAGGATCGATTGGACCTCCAATTGATGGATCTATGAAACTTTTCCACTGGACTGGAACCAAGACAACTGGGACAAATGCTGCGAATATGCGCGAGGTGGAGGATGTTCTGTTTGGATGCTCTGGCTGGCTGTAAGTTGTTGATCCTTCGAATCTAGGACTAAGAGCTAATCCGTCCTCAGATCTCCCAAACTTATGTTCAACATCTTGCTCGCAGGCGGCACAGCTACACTTTATCAGGTAAGTAGAGACGGTCTGCGGCAATGTATCGGTGCTAAATAGATGTACAGGAACGTAGGATATACTGTGTCGACTCCGTACGGAACAAGTTTAAGCTATTCAATGGCGAGGAGGAAGTAGCCACGGAGGAAGCCGAGATCGCGCGAGATCATAATGCGTCATGATACTATTGTACAAATATGGGAGGAGCGGCGTCCTGTGAGAACTCTGATGGGCTTAGCTGAATGGGATGCACATTGGGTAGCGTATATGTCTGAGTAGGTATGTACTGGTCCGTGTAAACAGCTGACCGACCTGTTGTCACGTCAAGGTGTCTTCCTTTTTCATCAGGCTCCTCACGTTGTGCTCATTTAATCTTGAACTCCATCGTGGCAATTCATTTCGTTAGGATGAACTTCTGGCAGATCATGCGAAAGGTCTAGCCATCTGTCACCTCTATCGACCCTGAGCTTGGGGGATATTGTCACGTGGTAATCAATGGTTCAACACGACTTCCTTGTCTTACAAAAGTACCATGCTCTACAAAAAACATACAAAGCCCAGGACCACAGAGATTCATTCTATTGTCTCGAGATGTATTGTGGAAGTTTCTTGTCGTCTTACTTGACACAACATGCCTATTGTCATTCTTCTTCACCCGATACAATCCTAAGCTAGCAGCTCAAGGTCAGTTCCTGAGCATGCGTTGACACAGGAACTATTCTCAGAACTCCCGAGTTCTTCAAATATTCGTAAAATGGAGGATCGCAAGAATGATTGAGGGGAGCTAGTCATCCCTCGAATTTCCAACTCCAGCAATTTCCCATGCAAGACAACAACAAATTTCCTTCTCAATTCACCAACACAGCCCCTAACACAAACCTAATCTCCAATAATCCTTTCCACCGGAAAACTCCCACATTCCCTTGACTTGATCCTTCAACATTTGTCGCCCAGCACGGAAACCCGCGTTATTCATGTAACATTCTCGGAACCATCTGCAAACGAGCTCCTTTCCATCATTGGTTACAACTTGCCGAGTAAATCCAGCCTTCTGTTATACAATTCCATTACACGAATACAGGCACAAATACGACACCCGACGACGCCTCCAATCCTTCAGCCCTGAAGGATTGCTCAACGCCCAGATCTTCAAACTAACTTTGGAGATTAACTTCTCTGCCTGATCTCCATTTACTTTTCCGCCATTGAGCGAATACCGAGGCAGAAAAAGGGTTCCGAGCCTCGCCCTGAATAGCGCTTTTCTTGGCCCGAAGAGTTGCAGATATTATGTATCACGATCTAACCCATGATACGGTACGATCTGCACGAAATGCCGAGAACAACTATCGAATTCGACGCAAGCTTATGCAAACTAAACGTTTTCTCCAAATCACCACATCTAGGCGCCACAGGGATAAGGTTTGGGGGCTATGACACTTCATCTGTCCTCCCTCGTTTTGCTTGGAACAACAAATCAAGAACGATAATTTTGGAAACTAAAAATACACGCTTGCAGTCCCAAGACCGAACCATGTCAACCCAGGGTCCGACGAACCTTAATCTTAGGACACGGGATGGAACGTTGTGATGGCGTTCAAATGCTGTGGTCCCCATAAAGTGGTTGGCAGCCTATCTGTGATTCTGCTCGCAGAGTGGTGGAGGCGCAGTCTATCTCGGCGACTAAATAACGATGCTGGACCACTGACGACCGTCAGAGCGGCTGGACGACGGGCCGTTTCTGGGGATGTGGGTAGGGCTGGGGTGCGGATGAGCTGGTGCCGTGTCTTGGACTGGATGACCTCGCTTGGCTGAAGGGAGTGGAGGGAAGGGTTTGAAGGTTAAAATTGGTCGCGTGAGGGCTTGAGGTAGTGGGGTGTGTTGGATGAGATGGTTGGAGACGTTTCTGACATTCAGGTGATGAACTTCATTACTCATTAATTTTACATCCTTTTTGACATGGCAGTTCAAATCTGAAATGACAGTGACTCCCAATTACTTCATCCAGACCCAAATCCAATCAACAAATATCCTCGCATTTTCCTTCGTGAGCCCATTGTCAGGAAACTCTAATCTTCCTTTCCGCTTCTCACTGCTTGCTTGTATTGTGTTTCGTAGATCGTTGCTTCGTTCTGGGCCCCACTGAGTGAATCTGAATCCGTGCTTCTTGACTTTGTAGCCTAAAATAAGGAGGATGAAGACGGGAATCTTTGAATCGTGTTAGTTGACTGGGAAACAAGGCTGCCAGGAAAACATTTACCCCAATATAAGAAGAGATGAATCGTCTGGTATCAAAAGGTGTCTCCAGAAATGGACCGACGCCATTGAAAAATAACAGAATTATACAGGCGACCATGCCATAGCAGGCTTTGAGCCATTGTCCGTGCGATTTGTAAGGGTAGCGAGGATGGTTGCGATCATACATTGCTGCCTGGGCCTCGGAAGCGTTACCGTAGAGTTTGACTTCTTCCAGTCTGCAGGTACAACAGTCAGAAATGGCCCAAGCTGGAACAGAGTGTGGGAGATAGCTCACGTCTGAAAGAAGGACAGATAGGTTGCGCAGATAGCAACATACACAATCAAACACGATACTGTGCAGTTAGACCCAAGTTCGCTCAATCTCTGTCTCACTGTCAGCAATTCACGAACCAAGTTTGGACCTCGCTGGGTCATACCTCTCCAGGAGATCCAGTGCGTCCCATATATCCTATCAACATCAATCCACCAGTTGCTAACACTGCCCTGATAGGCACTCCGGATCTGCAAGACCGAAGCCTCCTCGTAATGAACTCCGGTCCAGTTTGATCCTGCAAAGCCAATGTATACAGCACTCTTGAAGCCACATACATCGAGTTGATGGCGCAGGTGAAGGATGAAAATACGAAAACTGCGTTGAAGAAGTGAGCCGCTTGCGGAATTCCAGCTTCAACCACGGCAATAACGAAGACTGAACTCGATCCAACTGACTGAGCATGTCCGTTGATGAATGGGTGGTCTCGAGGCACGACGAAGGAAGCTGTCAGCATGGCCAGTGTATATAAGGTGACAATTCGAAGACTGGTTTTTCGAACTCCCATCTTCATGCTTTCGGCATTGCTGAGGGCTCGACTTTCTGCTGCCGTGGCTGCAATAATGTCCATGCCGACGTAGGAGAACAATACGTGGATGATTGTGGTCCTTGAGAATGAGAAGTTAGCTCCAAGATTCTGTAAGAATCAATTCTAGACTCACCACATGCCTAGGAAACTTCCCATAGTCCCTGTGATGCTTTTTTGAAAATCTCCACCTTCATTCTCAACGGTGTAATTGGTGTTGAAGAAGGAATAAGGATCATTCCAATCTACCGGATTGTTCAGCATGCCACTAGATTCTTTGGACGACGAGACTCACACTTAGTTCCCAATGATTCAGTGTAGTAGGCGTCGGCACGCGCTGGATGCCATTAGCATTGAATGACAGAACGGAAGACAGACACGAACGTTTCATGGTGTCCAGAATCAGCATCGTCACAATAAGCACGGATATGAATGTAAGCTTGATCGAGCCAAATATATACTCCAGTTGACCGAATACCTGGATTTTGTATTCGTATATAAGCATTGCTCTGATTGGCACCTGGTGACATTGGGACCGACCTTGACTGGTAATGTGTTGATCGTCACTACAAGAACCAAGAATAGTGTTATCCAGACAGCATTGTCGACATTGTTCCCGACAACCCAATTGAGATATGTTTTTCCGTTTGGGATTCCAGGTACGTCCCTGTCATCGTAATGGAATTTGACCGTATTGGAGACTGCGACTAGCTCATCGGCTGCAAGCACAGCGTATGCGAACCTGCCATTGTTAGGACACTGCCGATCGAGTGCGGACTATAGTCACCAATAAATCCATCCAACTGCGAAACCAACCCCTCGATCAAGAAATCGTCTAGGGAACTCCATTACAGGAGCATTGACAGGCATCAAAGCTGTCATTTCTCCTAAGCACGAGAGCACACTTGCAATGACTGTTCCCATGAGGACGTATGAGAGGACCGCTCCACCAGGTCCTGCAACAGCGAGCGATGTCCCGCATCCCAAAAATAATCCTGAAGGTAATTCGTAAGTCTTGTTGTCGTCATTTTTGGTGTGCAATGTAGCGTACCATTTCCAATTGTGCTGTTGGAATGTTCGTTAGTTTTGGTTGACAAAATGTGTTGGAGAACGTACCCAGAGAATGCTATCATCTAACATCCGAATTGTCAGTATTTCTGCGTTCGATTCCGACATTGAAGAGGTCATCACGAACATTAATTTGTCGTTCATTCAGAACCCTCCTGAAGGTTATGTCAGCACCTTATTGTTGGTCCCGAGTATATAAAGTGCTTACCACACACTTTCCCCTCGGCGCTCTTTCCTCTCTTCTACATTGGCAGGTTCATTGATCGACGCCGCATATTCGATGTCTGGGGTGACCGTAGAACGGATCGGCTCGCTGTACTCAAAAACTTGGGGAAACACAGCCTCCGGTTTCTCGTGATCCAAGGTGCTGTTGGTAGGAGACATGATTTACATCAGGAGGGTCGGTGAAGTCAGACTCAAGGTGGAGTGCCGAAGTCGAAGAGAAATTCAAGATCCCCCTAACATCGAAGATGCGCAGCCCTGAGCTCTTATCTTTTCCAGCACTAAAAGAGGTGCTACACAGCCTTGCTGCATATATATGCAGCAAATATCAGTTGGAGGAACCAGATGCTGGTTCCCGTGTTGCACGAGCCTTCCCCACCCAGCCGTAAATCATCGAATCGATGTCGCCCAAAAATAGTCGGGTAGAACAGAGGACGCCCACCACGATGATCCCCCTGGCACAAATTTGAGCCTGCTACGTCCGTTCAGCATGCACCACGTACGAAATGGTAAGTAAGACCGGGGTACTCCAGCTGAAAGGTGTCGATCCAATGATGGGCCAGAGACCCCCGGACGGAGCATCATCCAACTGAGCACATTGAGATGCACATCCTTTAGAGCCTGGCCTAGTCTGCGGGATCGGGAACGCCTGTGTGGCACGATAGAGGAGGTGGAAAGCCACCGCCCACAACGCCCAGGGCTCTGACAGCAAGGTTCGATGGCTTCGACTACTTATTGGATGCCAAACTTGCGTGGTAACGGGGAGTGTGCAGCCCGTCGGTCGCCCAAAGCGTGTTTGCAAGAACACAGAGATGGAGAGAGACAGTGACGCTGACAGATGAGGCTGAGGGACGAGACGAGGACTTGCCGTGGAAAGAGGCACCGGGCAGCGCGTCGATAAGGCCAAGGTCATACGCGGTGTAACAGCTGCTCGTCGTGTCTGCCTTGAGATCAGAGATAGAGAGTGAAATACAGTAGGTGACTCCAGAACAGACCCTGCTGGTGACCCTGTCGACACATCAACCTCCGTCCGGTCGCTTAGGCTGTTGCTGCTGGGAACGTCGCAACAAAGTCCCAGACCTCGTTGGAGATCATATCAAACTCCAAGAACAACATAAGACTGACCAGAACTTTAAATTGACCCCAAGCCGTTCTGTTTGGCGCATAAACACCAATTCTATGCGGCGCAGAGCGCACATCCAAGCCGCAGGAGGCGCATCGCGATGGCCGCCTCGTCGTCGATGTTTTCCCGTCTCTGCGACGCATTCAGATTGCTGTCTCTGCGAAGTGATATAGACGACATAATCCTGGAGCTACTTGGCCAGTTCTCACTTGAGAAGATATATTGTGAGAGCGACGAGGAGACGTATCAGAACCTAATGGTGGCCTTGCTAGCGCAACTCAACGCGATTTTCAACGTCCAGCGATGGACTCTGCCGTCTGAAGGGCAGAAGGTGGGATGGTATCTAGGGTTTCTTGCGTCATGGGAGGTGACACTGCGAACAATAGAATTTGTTCTTCTTCAGATTGTCGATGGAAGAGAGGCTTTATGGTCTCGGGGGACGATAACCGACTATTGGCTGGCGTCTTTCCTCCTGAACGCGTTGAGATTTCTGATTCTTCATCCTAAGATTCCTTCCAACCAGCGTGGTCGAAGAGAAAGATTTGGCCGGATTCACAGGTCCCTAGAACGCGTATTCGACAGCTATCCTGGTCCAGAAACATTCTTGTTGTCGGTGTGTAAAGAGATCACAGACTCGCTACGCAAGGAGCCCAATGGGCTCGGATTGCCCCCAAAATTGAAGGCTGGATTGCCAGACTTAGCCACAGAACTGGTATGGCTCTTTACTTATACATTGGTACACAAAATGCTGATAGCCGTTCAAGTATCCTCTCCGCGACTGTCTCTCATCGGAAAACGTCTCGTCCATTGCTCCCGCAGATGGCTTCCCTGGGGATTGGCTGTCTCAGTTCCTCGCTCTCCGGGATGTGTCTCAGTTCGTTGTCGGAGCCTCACTGCAGTATTCAGTTAACCAGGAGACGCGTGACATGAAGCTTCAAGCATCTTCCGCCAGGACTCGAAATGCTGTCTTGCGCACGCTCGAAAACATCCGACTGCCACCTCATCTATCACAGATTGACATGATTGCGGCATTCACTGACACGTTTAGAGTGGTCCTGCCGGACACTCTGAACCTTGGAAGGAGCTCGACAGTTGAGCATGGTGATGAGAGCGACATTGATGCCATTGATTCATTGTGTGCCCGATTAAAGGAACGGCAGGCGGTGCATCGAGTAAGCGACCGGGAGATGATGCACAATGTGTCCCAGATTACCAGGAATATTGAATTCATGGACGACCCAACTGGTCTCTTCAAAACTCCTCCACCCAGGTTGTTTGCATTGAACTGTGGAAGCTGCCACGTCGTTGGAGAGAGTCAGCTGAGGATTTCTGAGCAGTCTCATTTTCCAGTAAGTCGCTTCTCTTTTTAAGTTGCTGTGATTCCCACATTCATATCCCACACTTTCCACACCAAGAAAGTATTGTCAATGGCCATTAACCGTGACGCTCAAATCACGGAATGGTTCGGACGAAGCATTATCTGGTCGCCTCTTGATCCCTCCGCCAAACAAATCTTAGGGGGGTTACAGGCCATGGTTTGCCGTAAGCTGCCGAACCTGTTCAGGCCGAGAAATATCAGAGAGATCCTGACAGCTGTCTCTTCTGAACGATCGAAAAGTCCCAGCTGACCTTTGCCACAGCTTGATTTTAGAGACGCTCTTGAGAGTACGCTTCCGCCAAGAACAAAATGCGTGCTATGTGGAGAGGAAGTCAGCATGATGCGTGAAGTCACAGTAGCGAGGAATGTCTGGGAACTCCTGAAGCCTCTCGAACCCATCGTAGATACGATCAACGTGGAGCGGCATCTTGCTTCTCGTTTTCAACTCGCCCCGCCCAAGGGCGACACGGGCATTTTATTTAACGCTGGTTATGGCAACATACTCAGTGGCGGTCGACATCGATCTCAAGACACTGAGGCTATCTCACCTGGCCGTGTCATGTTCCAAGGTGCAACTTCTCCGAACCGGACACGTTCCACCCCGCAGGCACTTCTTATGTCTCCGAGCTCTCTAGGATTCAGTCAAGGCTTCAATCAAATGGTAGACACACTCCGTACCGACTTTCCACCCTCTGAGGAGCTAACTTCCAGCGACGGCAAAGGCTATTTTGACAATTCAGGTACGATCGGTAGTACCGGGACCATCGATTCTCCGCAAAAACCATCTACTTCATCAGGTGAGGCGTCTCTTCCCTCTAGCGATTCAATATCTGCTATGAGGACAGGCCAAACTCGCCTGCACTCTGTGTCAGCTGTGTCGTTTGAGCCCGAAACACTGTCGAGAAGTCGCACAGTACCAGTAGTGTCACATCCAGAGAAAGGAAGGACGTCTAGATGGAAGAAGCTCACCGGTTCAAAAAGGGAGGTGCCGCCCAAGACTGCCGATTCCAGCTCGCAATCTTCCAGCATGTTAGACTCACCGAAGCTCGAGGAGATACCACTCAAGAACTTGTTAAGTGCCGGGAAAGCAGCCGGCAAGGGGAAAATAGTCAAGAATATTAATGTCGTCTTGTCACAGAATTCGAATTATGCCTTATTTTGGACACAAGCATGCATTAACATCTGGGATCTTGGGGCAAGCTCACCAATGTTGGGTCGTGCGATCTTGACTGAAAGCAATTGTGTGCTAGCTGCAGTTACAAGGTGAGTGGGCACGTTCATGGAAGCCTTTTCGCTCTTCCATGCTATTCTCAGAGTGCATTACTCGGGATCATTGCGGTCCTGAGATATATACTCCGACGTTGGCGCTTTTCAGAGAGATATACTGATTCCGATATATTTATCTACAGGGTACATCTAGCGTATATAATTGGGACACGCGACCAGAAACTCACAGTGAGGCTCATCAATTCACTTCCGCGTTTTATCTGAGCTGACGAAAGACTTAGCTACGAATCGTAAATCTACTTCAAGCTTCAGCGCTACCAGTCGAGTATCAGATGCCATCATCACCATGGTGCCATAGCATTTGCATTTGTCCCAGAGAAAACTATGTCGTAGTCGGCTTCGACAACTCGATTGTCCGATTCTACAGTACTTCGCGGGTCGAGGAGCCTCGAGAGGATCGGCTCCACATGCGATCCTCTCACAGAGACTGCAGCTCTTGCCCACCAGTTGATACGCTTTCCTTCTCGAACGATGGAATGGTCCTCCTTGCCAGTACAAGAAGTCCGAAGAATGGAATCATCCAGCTCTTTTCATGGCGATTCCCATTCGAGGAGTTTGGAGAATTGGCAAATTGCAGATACCCTGTTCCTCTGCATCAATCTGAAGATGGTGGTGTCTCCTCGGCAGCATTTCGCTGTGGGACTGCAGGCGAGGAAAACCTGGTATGCTTAACGACATGGACTCAATCTGGTGTTCCGGTCCTGGTGCAGCCTTCGAATGGCCATCGTAGCGAGATCCGAACAGATCCAACCAGTCATCAAGGAAAACTTGGAAGTAGGATTCAGTACGCGACCTTTTCACCAACGGGTCGAGAGCTTGCCATGGTCAACGATAAAGGCCATCTCTACCATATCACGAATCTCAACTCGAATCCAATCGAGGTGAGAAGACTTGCGACTTCTCGGGAGCTCACCACAAAGTCGGACTGGTACGCCATGGGGTATATGTCATTAGCCGACGAGGAAGCTGTCGTGCTTGTATGGGCAGATGTATCGAAAAGCACTGCATATGTGAAGAAGATACCAGTGAAGTATAAAGTAAGTGTCACCTCGACCTCAGAGTCGAGCCATCATCTAACCACTATTCACAGTCGCTTGATACGCCAGTCCCTATGACGCCCTTGACACCGGGCGGCTTCCCAGCTCCTCGTTATGAACTCCCAAGCGTGGGACGCGAGATTCCAAAACCACCAGTCGAGTTGGGTGTGGATGAAATAGCACCACAACCCTTGAGAATTTCAAAAAAGGAGAAGTCCTGAGCACAAACCATGTCCGACACAACTCCGTGAGAAGAGGGTAGCATTCATTTCGCGCAGTGGGTGTCTGGGGCCATCGACTGGGGATGGAGAAGATTCCAATTTCTTATTGCATGATATGACCTGTTTCACGGCATGGAAAGCGGTGGTTGAAAAGGAGTTTTGGACACAGCATTCGATATTATGCGGTGCAGATGAAGCGATGAATTAGGATACCCATGCTTTATGATTGATAGACCAACTTCCAAACAAATGACGGCCATCTCAGAACCCTGTCAACCTTTCATCCCCGGTTCCCGAAGTCTTGGTTTTGGTCACCGAAGTTGTTAAACCTGCACGACTGCAAAGCTGCAGTCGGTTCACAGGCACTCAGATGACCACATTGTGTGACCTTTTGTGTGATGATCTGACAACATGAGAAAAATGAACACATATGTGTGATCCGGTACACAAACTATCTCGATAACCACCAATATAACTATGAAAATGCCAAATGTTCGTTCTCCCGCAACAGAAAGCTGGTGGTTTTCAATCGCGAGCTCACGTGATCATGAGAGTATGCGGACGTTGACCTGGGCAAGTCTTCTAGTTTGTGTAAACACAATACAGGGGTTTTGACCTTTACTGGAAGAGTTTCCTGGTCTCCCATCAATTTTTGTTTTTTTCTACAATACGGTAGAGCAACGTTAAAGCTCAATCTTGGATCTTGAGAGCCTCATCAGCCACATCCCAGTAACGCCGAAACGCCACATGCGACCCCCACTTCTTCTTCACCTCTCGACTCCCAAATCCCAACATCCACAACAGCCTCAAAAATGACGAGAACAGCTCCCCAGAAGCCCCGCTTCGGCCATGCTATGAGAAGAGCCCATTTCTCCTTCGCACCGACCTTCACACCTTTGAACCACGGGAGTTACGGCACGCATCCAAAAAGCGTGCAAGAGAAATTCCTTGAAGTACAGAGGAGAGGAATTGAGAGACCAAGCCCACATCTCGTGTATGACTTGCCAGAATTACTTGATGAATCGAGAGAAGCTGTGGCGCCGATGCTTGGGGTGGAGGTTGATGAGGTTGTGTTGATTCCTAATGCTACTACTGGTGAGTGAACCTCAGAATGACAGCGAATCGAAGTTGAGATATATGATTTAATAATAAGCATGGACTGATGATTTAAGTAGGTGTAAACACCGTACTACGTAACCTGAAATGGGAGAAAGGAGATGTAGTTGTCTATTTCTCAACTATTTACTCCGCTTGTCACAAGACTCTCTCTTCTGTCCAGGAACAGTCGCCTCTGGAAGTCTCTGCTATCCTGATAGAGTACCCAATTGAGGATGAGGAGATCGTTCAACGCTTACGGGAACGTGTTGAAGAACTGAGGAAAAAAGGGAAGAATGTGAGGTTGGCAATGTTTGATACCGTACTCACATTCCCAGGCGCGAGAATGCCATGGGAAGAACTAGTGAAGGCGTGTAAGGAATTAGAAGTGCTGAGCCTTATCGATGGAGCGCATGGTATTGGGATGATTGATTTGAGGCATGTTGGGGAAGTAGGACCAGATTTCTTTGTGAGTAATTGTCATAAGTGAGTCTTCCTCCTTCAGTTGCTGCTTCTATTTCACACTTTCCTCTCATCTACATTACGCCTGTCTAAAGCTATGACTGATATATATTAGATGGCTCTACACTCCCCGAGCTTGTGCAGTATTCCATGTCCCATTTCGGAACCAACACTTGATCCGCACCTCCATTCCAACTGGCCACGGGTATCAATACCCCAGCCAGCCACCAGACCAGACAACCAAATCACCTTTCGTATATCTATTTGAGTTCGTGGCTACGATCGATGATACACCATATGTATGTGTGCCTGCTGCTCTCGAGTTTCGTAACAAGATCTGTGGCGGAGAAGAGGCAATCCGAGAGTATTGCTTCACGCTGGCTCGTGAAGGCGGGGAGAAAACTGCTGAGATTCTTGGAACGCATGTCATGGACAACAAGTCTCATTCCATGACTCAATGCTCCTTCACAACAGTAGCATTGCCTCTAAACTTTGGTGGAAAAGGGAGCAAGATGCTTGGAACGAAGGCGTTCAGTGAAGAAGATGCGTCGAAGATCCAGAAATGGTTGAATATTACAGCGTTCAAGGAGTTTGATACGTATTTGCAGATTGCGTTGCATGCAGGAACTATGTGGGTGAGGTTGAGTGCACAGGTTTATTTGGAGATTAAGGATTTCGAGTGGGTGGGTTATAAGCTGAAGCAGTTGTGTGCAAGAGTAGAGAGTGGAGAAGTCGTTTGAAGCGGGGTGTAGTGATCGATGTACTATGGCGTCGAGCTTCAGGAGTGTAGTTCATTGTCAATGTTTGTCTAAGTTCAGAGCCCGTATGATTGCTTTCTGATCTCGACGAGAGGCAGCTGCTGCATGTTCATTGTTAGGTTGATCTTATCACATGCCTCCAGGGATCAAAATCAACGAATCCAAGTCTACCCAACAGTCGCTGTGAGGGTGGTGAGTGGAAATGGTAACTAATGTGGTTCCTCACATGAAATGGTGTGTCCATTTGTTGGATCGTTTTCGCGAGATGTCAGCCGCACAAGCATTTGATTGGTCCTTCGATACGAAAAAGCGAATGCAGGTCTCAACATGCATGAGGTATGCGGTGGAACATCAAGCTGAGGTTTGCAATGTAAGATCTTACATCAAAATGCAGGAGGAGGAACAGTTATTGGAAATTTCGCAAAAGGTTTGAGTGGTTCCTGCGCTAAGCGAACAAAGGGGGGGCTCGGCAACCTTGAATTTTCCCATACCAGGCGCTAGAGCTGGCCATTTGGGTTGCCTGAACTCAGTCACAAGCTTTCTGTGCCCATAAATACAGGTATGTTGAGATGCGTGCTTGGCTGTACTCTAGCAGCATTGTGCTGATGTGAGATTTTTATATCCCTGTACTGTAGGGGTCGTTTGCAGCCTCAGCATACCTTCTAGCGTCCAGATGAATAGCTTGAGACTAGCATCCGGAACTACATAAGTCTCCACTTGGTCACCAGTCCCTTCAATGCGCGTTACCTTAGCTCCGAAGCCTTCACTGCTGCTTCTGAGATTGAACCATGGCGTCAACTTCAGTCATCACCACATCTCTATCCGAGATATCCACAGAATATGACTTTATCATTATCGGAGGTGGAACTTCCGGATTAACAATTGCTTCTCGGCTTTCAGAGGAATCTCAGTTCACTGTCCTCGTTCTCGAAGCTGGAGCCGATCGCTCTGAGGACCCAAAAGTACTCACACCTGCTCTTGCCGGCACGATGTACGACGACCCAGATTATGATTGGATGTTCCAAACTGTGCCCCAGGTAAGGAATGAATCTTTTGTGATAGGTGTGAAGTCCTACTGACCGAGTTGTATCTATAGAGAGAGTTGAAAGGAAGAAGTGTCTACTTCCCCAGGGGCAAGCTGCTTGGCGGCTCAAGTGCCACGTTCCAAATGAAAACAGTATACAACTCCCCGAAAGCATGGGACACTTGGGCAACACTCGGCAATCCTACATGGACCAACAAGACCATGTTACCATACCAAAGGAAGATGCACACTCATCACCTCCCTACACCAGCTGTCGAGGAGGCAATCCTGCAGTACTCGAATGACCAAGGAGTGCTGAATGGCGACAATGGGCCTATCCATACATCATTTGGAAGCGAAGCCTCGGTCACACGGGTCGATGTAGACTTCTACAAGACGATGCAGAAATTGACGAAGGAAATGGGTTGGAACGAAAAGACGATGGGCGGTAGTGCAAGTCCGAATGCTATTGATCCGAAGACCAAACAGAGAAGCTATGTTGTGAACGGCTACCTTGGACCAGAGGTGCAGAAGAGGAAGAATCTGCATGTTGTTACTGGAGCGTTGGTGGAAAAGATTTTGATCGAGAAGTCAGATGCTGGAACTACCGCCACAGGAGTGAAGTTCACATCGGAGGAGCAGACTTTCGAAGTGAAAGCCAGCAAAGAAGTCATTCTTTCCGCAGGGACGTTCCACTCCCCTGCCATCCTCGAGCTCTCAGGAATCGGAGACGCAGCCTTGCTGAAGAAGCTTGGTATCGAAGTCATGGTTGACAACCCTAATGTAGGAGAAAACCTGCAGGATCATGCCATGCCTACAATATCTTTTGAGGCAGCAGATGGTGTGCGAACAGCAGATATGATGATGCGAGATCCCTCAATCATGGTACCTTTTATGGAGATGTATCAAAAGGACAGATCGGGGCCTCTTGGAGATATGATGAGGATCTGTGCCTATGCGCCTTCAACACTTTTCGATCCTTCCTCCACGAAACAACTTGCAGCTATTCTCGAGAGAACCTCTGATGATGCAGTGAACAAGGATTTCGAGCATGCACTTATCGACCTTTTCAGAAGCGAAGACGGAGCAACATGCCAATACATGCTCGTCAAACTTCAGTGCAATGTTGTTGGCTCCAAAAGTCTCTCAGAAATCCTGGGTATGAGGGGCCCACGACGAGAAGGAGATTTCATCACGTTCATGGCTTCCCAGAATCATCCTTTCTCAAAAGGAAGTGTCCACATAGCTTCGTCTTCTCCTCAGGACAGGCCGCTTGTGGATCCAAAATATCTCAGTCATCCACTTGATATGGAGATCATGGCAAGACATGTTCAATTTATACACAAAATCATTTCGACGGAACCACTGAAACAGCATTTCAAGGTGGGTGGGAGAGTGATACCTGTAAATTTTGAAGGTGGAAAGGAGCCGAGTTTAGAGGAAGCCAAAGAGATCGTGAGGGACTGTTTGATGACGCACCATCATCCTATGGGAAGTTGCGCCATGTTGCCAAGAGACAAAGGAGGGGTTGTTGATGAGCGGTTGAGAGTTTATGGAATCGGTGGGCTGAGAGTATGTGATGCTAGCGTCTTTCCAATAATGGCGAGGGGCAATCCGATCACGGCTGTTTATGCCGTGGCCGAGAGAGCCGCTGATTTAATCAAAGAGGATTGGTGACTTGGAAAGACTAGCACTTTTCGAAGAAATGCTGCTTGCCTGTGGCGTTACTGTACGCCAAATTATTTGTTTCTGCGCGCGCTCGAGGGGCGTTCAAGCTGACGCTCATCGCCCAATCGCTAGAACGAAGGCTGCGCCTTTATGCACACAATCTCAAAACGCTTACCGATGCCAAAAAAAAGGCATAAAGCGGGTTGCCTGAAATTGTTTCTTTCTCCCTTCTTCTATCTCCATATCCATTTACCGTTTCACTTCTCCGTCCTAGTACAATACAAATATCTTCCGATTCAAACTGCTACTCGCCGAGCCAGAAACAGTACGGAGAAGAGCAGTCTCTCCTTGGAACTTTGTGAGAAATCTGTTGCCGGTTAGAGGGGCTTCTTTCCTCACATCACTATCTTTTACGCGCCAACATGCTTGGAGCGAGGAAAAGAAAATTGGCAGATGCTGGGTGTACGGACGATACTCAAAAACGGACGAAGCTCAGAGCGGACAGTCCAATTCATGCTGAGCCTTTCGATCATAACGAGGACCCCGTCAGCCCCTTCAATGAGAATGATAATAGCCTGGCCTCGATGTCATCGGCTGATTCATCTTCAGTAAGAAGCAGCAGTCAGGTACGTCTCTTCGGACAATGGAACTCAAGTGGTCAATTGTGTACCTTGTATATTAATACTCATCAGCTGTCCACCACACCTCTAACCACGCCATCAGAAGGTTCCCCAACTCATGACACCAGCCGCTCAAAATACCACATCAAGGACATTGCTACCTTTGCAAAAGACTTGGAACAGGCAAGTTTGAAGCTGCGATGACGACTGTCAAGTGCTAATGACCTACAGGCTGCCAGCAGTGCTTTCCCCAACAGTTATCGGTCACGCTATACAACAGTGAATGTCTGTTTGATTCGATGGGAAGAAGCCGAAATTGGCCCAGCAGGCGAACAAGTACATCCAGAACTTCAGAGATTATGTGACGTCTTCAACGGTACCTATGGATTTGACACCGAGATCTGGCATATACCAACGACAAAGCCGCATCACGAGTTGATGCGCAAGACGCTTGACTTCATTGAAGCATTGGATCAGAGCGACAACTTGTTCATTATATATTATGCCGGGCACGGTACCATGAACGAACACCGCCAATCAGTCTGGTCCTGTAAGCGCGATGTAAAGTACGCATCGGTAGACTGGTCATCAATTCAGAGTCTTTTCGACAAAGCATGTTCGGACGTGTTGTTACTTCTGGACTGTTGTGATGCTGCGAGCTCTGCAACGACAGCTGGAAACGGAGTCATTGAGACTATAGCAGCGTGTGGATTTAAAGGAGTTGCCCCTCCGCCTGGAAGATTCTCCTTCACGAACACGTTGATCGAGGTCCTTGAGGACTGGAAGTCCAAGCCATCCTTCTCAGTGGCTGCCTTGCACACCGAAGTACTTTTCCAGCTCAAGGCCAAGCGACCTGAGAAAGGCCGGTATGGGGGACCACGAATGGAGTGGTGCTCAACACCTGTCCACTATATCTATAGCTCAAACCCCAAGGCCCCAAGTATTGAATTGAGCCGAAAAGAACCAAAGAATGCCATGCAGTCGATTAGTGTGGAAGAGACTCCACAAACCCACACGCCAAGGCCGACAACGTATGTTGATTCTCAAGAGCTTGCTCACTCGAGCTCTCTCATTGGGGACAACCCCTTGACGAAAGCCACATTATCAGGTGACCTAGCTGTTCCTCATGTATTGGTCTCTGTGGCGCTGGAAGAGTATCAAGATCTTCTCGACATCGAGTCCTGGCAGCTCTGGCTGAAAGATTGTCCAGCACTGATAAAGTACGCCAAAATCCAAGGAGTATACAAAAGCTTTTCAACTTTGATGGTCCTGTCAGTGCCAGTCATGATCTGGGATATGTTGCCTGAAGATCCGGCTTGTTGCTTCATAGGCTATGTCATTTCGGAAAACTTGCGAGTGAAAGTTGATCCGTATGGACGCCAACTTGAAGAATCGTGTGCACCCTCAACATGCGAGCAGCTCGACTGGTACGCTAAAATTGATGGACCGTGGGATCCTCATCTTCGATTTCCTACGGTGCCTACGGTGGATCCGTTGACAATGCTCAAGGAGAAGGAGAAGAAAGAGATGGCTGAGTCGAGTATAGACAGTAGCAATGTGAGTTGCCCGTTGGACCTCCACAAAACCAGGGATCAAGCTCTCGAAAGCAAAAATTCCGGGAGCCATGTGACCTGTCAGATATGCAAAAGGTTCAGCGGCAGACCGTGCGAACTCGCGTAAGTATATCTAAGGTAGTCCTAAAGTCCACCATATGCGTGCTAACGAGGAATAGGAAGCATATGAAGCGCCATGAGCGTCCCTTCGGCTGTACATTCCCGTCATGTAACAGGGTTTTTGGAAGTCGGTCTGACTGGAAACGACATGAGGACTCGCAGCACTTCCAACTCACGAGATATATATGCGGGGAACTCGATGCGCATTCGAAGGACAACTTCCGTACGGAGCGCTTCTACAGTCATTCTGACTATGAAGCTCAACTTCAACTTTGGCATGATATCGATAATACGATTGACCTAGAGTTCAAGGCTACAACAAATCGGCAGACAGACATAGCCGGCGCAACACACTTCTGGTGCGGATTTTGTGCAAATCTCATCGCATTCAAGAAGGTGCTAAACTCTGAGATATGGGAGGAGAGGTGTAGCCACATCTCGAGTCATTTTCTGGGAACAAGTCCTTTCAGAAAACAAACCATCAAGGAGTGGGTTCACATGAATGAATCAGAATACAGGAGTGGTGAGCTTTCAGATGTTATTATACTGTCACCATTGAAAGGAGAAGAACAAGAAGTGAACGAGGATGGACAAAATTGTAAGAAAATTTGAAGATATTCAGGAATATGGGGAGAGGTTGGCTATCTGATGGAACAGGTCAGTAGGCAAAAAATGGAGAAAATTAAGATGAAAGCATTGCGTTTACATGTGCATGGATTCAATAGTAGTTGAAATCAGTAAGTATTGGTTCTAGAACATTCCCAAGTGAAACATCAGCCGTCTTGAGTCAATAAGCAATGGTCAGCGTGCTCGAAGCAGAAATGGTTGAGCATGAGCCCAGGCCTTTGTTTGACTGGATGCAAATTTAGTATATTCAACGAAAGCCTGCCTGCACGTAAAGTGAATAAAAGCCATAACAGCAAGCAGGTAAGTAATATCTGAAGAACCGACCACTAGCATACCTACCGTCCTCAAGACGTTTTTTGCAAATAAAAAATACTCCTCTCTGTGATCTGAGACAAAGCAACTCACCACTTGGGTGTGTGGTCCACTAACCACAATTGGCTTAGGCTGTAAATCCACTCTCAGTCCACTAAAAGCTGGGGTTTTGACCCCTCCCCCGCGTGATCCACAGCGCTTCCACCCGCTGATTTGTCGCGGCATTTCCCCCTCCTTAACTAGTAGGTAACTTTGTATAACGTCGCGCCATCTTCTCATTCCTGAGTCCCACTCCTCTTCGACCAGTACTGCTATACCGCAGCAAAAGATACAATTTTCACACATAACCACGCAAACTTTCCACTTTATCAACTGATTCCATTTTGCTCCGAGCCCCACTACCACAATCAGTCGACAACAAATCAACAACAAACGAAAGAAATTTCTACAACAACAACAAAAATGCCAGGTGTTATTCCAGTCTATTACCTCATCCTCTCAGCCTCCAATTTTGCGGTCCTCACTTTCGCCTATGGAAAACTCGCTACACCAGCAGCAGCTGTTGCTGTTCCAGCTATGGCCGAGAAGCGTCGACGGGTACATACGAAGTTGAGTACTCGTATACTCAAGAAGATGGCTAGTGTGAATGGGCCGTTTCCTAAGGGTGGACATGCTGGTGTCCAGTGATTGGAGAAATATCAGGGGGAAGGGGGTAGGGCTGAATAAAGACTACGAGTGGAGGAAGAGGCTCTCGAGCTAATATTCTACTGCTTAGAGTCGAGCAAGCGCTTTCAATAACGGCGTATGTTTCTGGGAAGGAAACAGGGATCGGAGTTCGGGCAGCTTGGGGATTACTTTGCATTCGCGAAGGACAATTTTTCTAATTTACAGCGCAGTTTTTCTTTCCATCCATGATTTGGTACATCTGAGGTTGGATTATGGAGTTGGAATCTTTTGCATTTCTGGCGGGACGACATGAGGTGACTCGCATGGGTTAGGAATTGATCTCAATTGAGGTGGTATACGGGGCTGTATGCAGTGGAAGCAAAGCCAATTGGTGACTAGATGAAGTTTTGATTCTGGAGCAGGTCGTTAAGGTCATTCAATGTACCTAGAGCCTGAAGGCAATTACAGATTGGGAAGTACCAATCGTTCTGTTATGTGATACATGGGATGAACACAACGTGCTCTTGATTTGGCTGACATAAATATGTGGTAGATGGTAGAAGAGCCTTTTGTACCGACTTCAAGCTCACAAATATCCGCGGGTGAAGTCTGACATATGTCATGTCATTTGAATTCTTCCCCCACCTCATGTTTTTAGACGAGCACAGCTTGCCTTTTGGAATTCCGTGCTCTTTCTGAAACATCGATTCAGATGGTTGGTGAAGTCTGAAGAAATCTCCTGCACGACTCCAATATTGGGAAGTCTTTTAATTCTCCTAGTGCACCTACCTGCTGTGACAATGCTTTTCAGGACCACTGTGCTTAAAAACATGGCAGTTGACGCAAGAAACATGGCAGAATCGCTAGTCTTGTTTAATGCCTGTGACGGGACTCGCTATACTGTAAGGTACACCAAAAAAGAGAACAGTAGCATAATTGAAGCTGGCCATTTTTGTTTGACCAAGAGAGTCAAGGAGAAGTTCGAATCAACAAAAGTGATTGCCGGCCCTTCTAGGGATCACATCGTCCGAACTCTGGAATAGTCGACGAGCAGGAGCTAGAAACAACAAGAGACGCAGCTCAAAGTGGCAAGTTGTATCGATTCCATCTAGCTAGCTCAATACTGTATAAGCTCGAGACACAGGGTAACGGCTTAGGGACCAGAGCACCAAAATCGCATCATAACGTCTTTCAAGTCCTCCTGAGGCTACTACAATGAAGGACTAACAGCCCAATCATCGTTTGAGACCAATTGTTGTTTCGAGAGCAGCGGCTTCGTGTAGAAACGCCCACCCTAGGGAACGAAAATACGAGGAAACCCATGATTCACGCCCTTCCAATATATTTATTGTGATGGTAGGAGAGTAATCACCTCCTTCTTGAAGAGGAACCTTGGAAGGAAGGAGCAACATGAGGATGTCGACATCTGTCGGAAGGATCCGACACGTGATTTCCAAATGTGGATCCACCTAAAATCGAAGCTAAAATCAATCTCGTCTTTTCGAGAAGCTCTTCTTCGTTTTCTTTCTGTACATTTCGTTCTTGAAAAGTTCTTCTCCACATGAAATCCGATCTTCAACAGCTCATGGGCGTTATTACACACGCAATAACGGAATGCCTCATGTCAGGGACCTGCAAACGCGTCGACTCGACGTCTATCCTGTCTTGAAGAGGAAAGGGCGACTCGGCTTACATCACCCCAGTGTGCCTTGTGCATTTGCAACTGACCTCTAGCTCATCATTTTCTCAATCTTTCGTCTGTATATATTGTCGGTCCATTTCCCAAGAGCTTCCTTTCTCAAGACCCCTGAGTATCCTTTTTTCCTTCTTACCGGGTTGCCAACAGCAACCGAAGCACCTACTGATATGAAGACGGCTTCATGGAGCTTGCTGAGGACTCGACCGAAAGTAATTCTGCATGTGTTCTCAGCATGACTTTAATGACGGATCAGCAAATGTTGGAAAAGATGCCCGCCAAGCTTGTAAGGCCCAGGCTTTGTGTAGGTCGAGACAGGTACGAGAATTCAATCCTTCACACTGGCTGTCAATTGACGATTGGTAGCTCTACTTCGCAATGTGCTTCCCCTCTGGAACCAATGGCACAATCACAACACTGACAACCTGCCAGTGAATCAAATTTCAGCCTGGGCAAAGTCCTTTCTTGGCTCACGACAGCGTACCGTCTCGACTGCATTAATGGCCGTTTCTCCGATCTTCCGGGATATCGACGATACTCCATCGCCACGAGTGGTACATCCATGCTAGGTAGCCTTGGCCGCTGCCCTCAGCAAGAACTATGTTCTCAAACTCAAGAGAGCCTTTGTTGGTCTCGGATAATGGGTCGGACTATCATGGCTACAATCATGAATTTCGACATGTATCAACTGTATGAGAGGCACTGCAATTACTCTTGGTCTGGAAGCCCGCAAATCTCGGGGACACTCATTGCTGAAACCACTGGAGATGATGATTCCCATGCCAAATCTCGATCTCTTTGGCGATCATAGCAATGCGGTTCCCCGTCTCCCGTTGGAAGTATACTGTATACCTCGTCCCCTACAGTCTCGGGTAAGGAGTTGTCACGCCGATACTTTCCACCAATGTTACCGCCTGCGAGGTGCATCCTAGCCTGTCAAAAAGCTTGTGGAGGTTTGGCTAGCCAAGATAGAACCAACGAACTCAACGTCCATGGTGTATATGTTTCGAATTACGGCTATGTTCTGGAGGTCGCCGCTACATAAGCCGTCTTGAGAAGCACTCCTTTAGAGATGCTGACGTACCGATTTGCTAAGATCATCAACTCAACATCACATGGCTCCGTGCGGAATAAAATAGATACACAGAATATCATCAGGAAAGGCCACTTGGAAACTCTACGAATACACCTTCATGGCGGAACATGCGCAGCAGTTGCATTGCTCGCTACATTCTTCGCGCGCGGTCCAAAGCTCAATCAAAAGCCACGGCGGGGTGTCCGAACAAACCATGCGAGACTTGTTCGCGGGGTCCTTTCGGGGAAAATCCTCCCTAGGTCCCAACGGTCTTAATTCGCCAGATTTTAGACTGCCGATCCCACGCAGGACGCTTACAGTAGTCCATGCTCAAGTTTGTCACGAATCAAAACTAACAATTGGTACTGTCTTTGTACGAGTAAGCTGAACGCAGCGGCTTGAACTGGAATCATAGCATTGAGTCCACTTTCATTGTCCTCATATCCCGCAAACCAGCTCGCTACACTCGATCATCTTCAACTCATGACAAATGGCTCATTCTCGGTACACTCACAACAAAGAAGCAACGGCCACGATGCATGCAGCAACATTACAGTACACATGTCATTGTATGCCGCCTGCCGCCGTCTACGTATCAGTGGCGATCTTATCATTGCCAAGGACATTTCGTCGTCACATGCAGGAGCTCCTTTTACCAACGAGGATTCAAGCCGTCCCTCTTATCGTTCGGCCACACCCAATCACCTCGACCACTTAATCAAGGCCCGCGTAAGAACAAAAGCCAAAGCTGCCCTGATTCGATACCGAAACAATAGCGCCATGGAGCACAGCAGTTTAGGCACAAGGTTGGAAAACATCCCTTGCGTGGGAGTAGCAGCTGTGCGTGTGATTTGTTGTTGGTGAATTTGACAGCAATGGATGTTTTCTTGGCGTGTCTTGGACACAGCCCTAGTTCACGCACGGTGGTGGCTTAGAGAACACCTGCAGTGCACGCACTCGGACGCAGTATGGGGAATGGTAGGAGCGCGCATAGTAGGTGCGCTTTGTGGTCTAACCATGACGTTTTTGGTGGAGCGGATCTGCGGGGTAGGCAGGGTCTCTTAGATCGAGGCTCTTGGCGAGAGGTAGATAAGCAGGATGTGAGCACTACTCGAGTAGGAGACGTATATATATGGTTCCTTGATTGCCTTGGTGATCTTGTAATCATCAAGTACAACGTCGAGCAATCGGTACACCAAACAACACATAACAAACTTCAAAATGGCTGCAGCACAGACGCCAACAACCCCGACCATCTCTTTCCAAGAGCCGGATCTTGGTAAGCTTTCACTTCTCCTTGGCTCTGCACTTGGCATCTCAGGCAGACAAGGACCAGCTAACATCATACCCAGTCCGCGTCCGATCCAGTGACACAGACTTCGGTGATCCAGAGGAAGATCCAAACCACCCCGAGCACGTCCAAGACTGGTCCAAAACCACCGATCCGAAAGAATCCTGGGCACTGAAAGAACGTCGCCGTAACTCCGTCTTCTCGAAAACCGACGATGTTGACGTGACTGCCTACAACGCGAAGCGAATGTCTGCGACAGGTGCTCCACGACGAGGCAGTATCCTGAGTGTTTGGGCTGCAGGCAAAGACAAAAAGGGAAGAGATATCTTGGCACACGATGATCATGATCACGACAGTAGTGGTGAAGACGAGAGCGCTATTGCGAAAGACGAGAGCGAGAAGGCTGAGTCTATGAATGGGGATCCCGCGTATCTGGATGCGATAAACAGAGAGAAGAGAGGGAGCACTGGTGGTGCCGACAGGAGAGGCAGTATTCTCAGCCTGTGGAGTCAAGGCAAGGATGAGAAGGGACGGTCCGTCATGCTTCACGACGATGAGGAGTGGAAAGACTGAATTGGGTTGGCGGCCGTTTGGTCGCCGGGGACTGTAGGATTGGGATTTGTTTCGAGCGTCGATACCATGTTGATGTGAAAGTATATGCAACTTATGGATTTAGATCTGGTGGAATGTATGACCTAAGAATGGATACTATCAAGATCATCCCTCTTCCCTCTTCGTTGTGATCTCTCACATTCCTCGAATGCTCTTAATTGACGCAGATAATCCCTCACAGACAATCTCCTCCCTGATCGAAAGATCAGTATTCGCTATCTGAGGGATTATTGTGAGGCAGTGCTGGCCACCATCCACAATTCACTCACTCCGCCCAAAGCAAAACCCTCGAATCCAGACCATCAGCAGGCACCACACAGTTCGAGGTTTACACACATCGAAACACGGGCTGTAAGCCTTTTCGTTATCAGAGTTCAACGCCAGCGCACGTCGAGAAGGGATTAGTTGTAAGAAGTACTTGGCGACTTGGCGAAGTCTTGGAAGGCATAGAAGCCTTGGAACTCACAAACTCTATCGAGATTCGAGACCCCTCCGAGCCCTCCTCCACTGATGGAGACGAAGATGGGGTCGTCTGTGCACGTCTCGAGATGTGTGGTCATGGATGATCCTTTGATATTGTTTCCAGAGTTTGGGATTCCAAAATCCTGGGTGTGGCTGGGAGCTGTCATCTAGGGCAAGTACAGGCGTCGCTAACTATCCCGAAGGAAAGCGAAATGGTAGTTTTTCTGAGTCTTGCATTTTGATTGACTGGTATGAACATCAGCTGAACAACCTCTTGATTCAGCACTTTTTCAATTCTGTTCTTCACAGTGCAACGTATCTCGAGTCAGCTATGCAAATGGCAACAACTTTTGATGTCTCCCTCGAAACGATAAAGAGACGACGTCGTCATGCGGTCTCACCTCGCTTTGTCTGAAAAAGCAAATACAAAGAGACCAATCACCAACGCCACTGGATGCACCTTGCACACCAGCCGCTGATGATTTCTCGAAATACTTTTCTTGGTGGTGTACTGTCCCTGGTGATAGCGATTGCTTGCCGTTGCCCTGCTTCTACACGAGTTGGTGCTGGTGCATTGTGGAATTCCTCATAATGTTTTGTTCCTGTTGGGTTTGCTTTGAGTCAACGGAGTTTGTTGGGTTTTGTACACCATGATGGAGTAAGAGATATACTGTACTGAAGCAAGCAAAGCCATCTTCGAGCCACGTCCTTATCGTCAAAAAGAAAAGAAATCCACCCCCTCCCCTTTAAATAAGCGAAGAGCTTGGACCAATCTTCTTGTCTTGTTTCGTTGAATGGAAGTCCTCGAATATCCAGATACCTGTCTTTGTTGATTTAATGGGGTGTCATTGATCTTCATGTATTGCAAGCAAACACAGTTTCACATATAGCTTTAAACGTTTCTGCTAGATCGACTTATCAGACACCACCGACTTGACGTTGAATCTGATGATGAGAAAAGTGGATGTTGTCTTTCTTGTGACAGCACCTTCACAACTGGTAAGGTGCTGTGTCTTATTCTCCAGATATAATCTCCTCTGCACAGTCGAATACCAGATCTCCTATTCGCAGGATCTATTTATCGTCCGACGAAGGTGACAGCATGACAAGCAACAGGAAAGGTTGAACTCTAGGGGTAGTCTCTAAACGTCTTTATGCATACAGTGGGTATGACAGCCTAGAGCCTAGGGCCTGATACACATAGCCTTGGCGTCACCTCAAGTACTAGCCAAGAATGTAAAAATCATACCATAGAATATGTGTACCAACCACAATGATAGCTTCAACACATGGCTGTGATCAGCAAGCCAATCCAGAGGCCTCGGACACCTCTTTACCACAGCTACAGTTAAGTATCTTCACTCAAAACTTCGGTTGGGTCTACCAAGTCATGATTGGACAGTTTTCAGTGAGCTGTTCGCGACATGAAGGGATTGGGTGGTTGCATTCCAGTCTGCAGAACAATCATGCAGCAGCGAGATCTTAGGCTTCTGATAGACCTTTAGGTGCCAGTAAGATCGCTGACATGTGAGATTTGGAGCCAATAGTATGGTCGTTATGCAAGAGGGGTCATGCCCTTGAAGCTGCAAGTCAGTTTGATAGACAAGGGCGTAGAAGTAGCCAGTTGTATTATCTCTCTCAGCACACCCTTCTGAGGTCGCTGGACTTGAAGTAGTGAAGACCCTGAAATATCTCATAAGCCATAGGTCTTATTGGAATGGGGTGGGTCACAAATCCCGGAATTGTGTTTCATCCACACCTGTATGATTCGATGAGAATCTGACAAGTGAAAGCCATTTGGTAACTTCTTGACATCATGTCATGTGGAAGTTGATCTCAACACAGCCTCAAGCCACTTGGAGTTTGATATCGGAACCAGTGGTTTTGCAATCGTATCCTTAGACCATAATGACTGTTATTTCCATATTGATAGAACAGTGATTTATCTCTGTCTACCCATTCAATCATCCAATCTCGGTATCAATTCCTCATTTCCAAGGTTAAGCCTCACCCGACAGAGATCTTTGCTCACAATCTCACCTCTCATATCGATATACCTTTGCACATCGACCGCAGCATCCAGATAGCGCCCCGACATGAAATCGAGTTCTCCCGAAGCAAGTACAGTCACCAAACCCGCCGGCATGTATGGCGTATCGAACGTCGCGTCTTTCAGTGTGTTGTATGCAGTCTCAGCAGACTCAGCCTCCATCGGTACATCTTCAGACACATAACTCCCATCCCTGATCGGTCTCCCTTTTGCTTTGTCCTCAAAGTCAAGAAAGAATCTCGTTTTGATACACCCCGGGTTGAAGGCGAAGCACTTGATATTGTCCTCCTTATTCTCCGCGTAGACAATCTCAGCAAGTCTCACTTGTCCTAATTTCCCCAAAGTATAGCTTCCCATACCCGTGTTCAGGTGAGCTCCAGAGCTCGAGGTGTAGATGATGCGACCACCTCCCGTCTTTTTCATGAGAGGCAAGACAGCTCGGGTACACACGAAAGCGCCTTGTAGAGACACCGAGAGAGTGTCCCACCATATCGTCGGGTCCGAGACATCAAGTGGTAGCCATTGAGGTGGTCTTCCAGCATTCATCACCAGAACATCGATACTTCCAAACTCCGTGAATGACTCCTCGAGTATCTTCTTTACAGCTCTGTAGTCCGTGATGTCTACCACAACTGATTTGGTTTTCACCCGGGGATTTATCGATTCGCAAACTCGTGCTGTTTCCTCGACCTCTTCTTTCTCCAGAGCCAGACAGGTTATCGAAGCTGCTGATGCATGCACGAGCATTTCGCATATGGCTCGTCCGATACCACGACCTGCACCAGCGACCACGACATTCTTGCCTTGAAGACTCTGTGCAAGTTTGGTGTTGACTCTCGGATCTGAGGCGTAGTTGCAATCGTGGAGATCTCGTGGAAAACTCATATCCTGAACGGTTTGTCCTTTCCGAGAAAGGAGCAATACACGAAAAGATATCGAATACCATCAAACTATCGAAGATGATAATATATGATATGCGAATGAACCCACAGAGGTGACCCCACATGAGTATATCTTGCATAGAAAATTACTCCAAACTGTACCCCGCACTACCCCACCTCTCACATCTGAATCCATCGTGCCGACATGTCAAGAATACACAACAGTAATGAACACGTGTAATAGGGAGAAAATCAAGACCTCTAAGTCCTTACCACTTTCATAAAATCCCAATAAAGAAAACAATCTGTAGCTCGTGTTGTAGTCTTTCGATCGAGGCTTGGTTTTAAACAGAGCACGAGAGTGGAGCACTAACTCAAATATTATATCAAGATTTCAGAAGAGACTCTCTGGAAACTGTTCAGCATTCAAAGTTGAATAAAAATGTTGCATACTCACTTTCTATTTCTCTTCCCAAAACTGTTGCCTTCCAGAGTCTGAGCAGTATTCTACAATCTGGCACTCGCCTCTGAACTGTAATCTTACATCGACTTTAGGGAGCGATCACGACGACTTCAAATCAAACATAGAAGATATCCGACATCAAAGGTTTTCATAGCAATCGTGGCTATAGGCATAAGGATCTCGCTTTCTTTTAGCTTTCGCAGGAGATATGTTCTTCTGCTACTTTAGGTTAGTCTCTACTAGCGTATTTTGGCCTCTAGGCACCAAATGATTCTCGTCAACTTCAATATCAAGTGATCAACACATCTTTGAGAATAAACACCATCTTAGGCTGAACATCCTCCACAACAGTGGTCGCTGCAAGACCGGATCGCCGCAAGCAAATAAGATTTCGCGCGCCGTGATCTCAGTCACGAAACGTCCAACACAATCCAATACACGAGCACCTACCACTTTCGCTCCCAGCCTTCATCTCACAAGGATTGCTCTTATGAATCAAGTCGCATATATTTGGCCAGTCAGTCTGGAAGCATCGATATCATTTTTGGGACAGCGGTCAGCACCAGCATGCCATTTCCTACCACTTCAACAGATTCGTCACCAACTTCGTCGGCACCGACCTCGACTACAGGGTCAGGGCCAACGATGATGAAAGCTTCAGACTCGGACATCGATCATACTGGTCAGGGCTCCAATATCGAGACTTGCAAACCACAATCTCTTACTAATTTCACCTTGTTTCCCAAACTTACTACTGAGCTACGCTTAAGAATATGGACGTACTCTTTACCACGTGCATCTATCATACGGATCAGGCCCGCTATTCCAGACCATGAAACAGACGTGGATGAATTCAAGACCGGTGGTGGAGGCTTCAAGATGTCGGGGTTCCCACGCCAATTCTGCGAGAACTGGCTCTGGGGGGTTTGCAATGAGGCTCGAGAAGTTTATCATAAAGCACTCCCTTTCGAAATCCACCTGGCCGGCTGTGAAGACCCTAAGATGGGGAAACCTGCAGTCTGCCGCTTTGGTACAGACGATACCATAGTGTTCACAACCTTCTTTCGCTCATACCGAGACAATCAAGTACCGACTTGGGGTCCCGGGCTGTGGATTGGTTATTTCGAGAAACAAATGTGGACGAGAGACTTGGAGGTCATTACTCTTACGCTGAGCTGTACGCTTCATCGAACATGGCGGAAGTGCCAATGGCTCTTGAAGTGCCTCCCGAATCTCAAGCAGATTCTGCCTAGGGGCGAGGAGCGCGATTGGTTGACAGAGAATCTGACACGAGCAAGGCAAGAAACTCTCTTGGATGAAGGCCGAGAAACAGAGAATGTTACTATCCCTGAGGTTATATGGGGGGCTTTTGTGGAGAAGGAGTATATCGCTGGGTTTGCGTAAGGTGATGTCTGAACCGCCTCAAGCAGAACCATGGGGTTCTGGGGAAAGCACGAGACGTTGAAACATAATGTCTTGACATCATTCTTTTAGGTCTACAATACACATCATTAGGTTCGTAAATAATCGAAATTCCAAAGTCCCTCATCGCCCACGCGAGTTGATCCATGCCAGAACCGCAAGTGAGTATTGCATCATGCTGGGCTTACGCTGGCCTTCCACCTAGCTTGATTTGCTGTACCAAGTCCTCTAATTGTATAGTCATTGTTTCCATCTCCAAAAGCACATGGTTGCCAAACTCACCAAGGCTAGCAGAGGGTTGAAAGTAGTTGACAAGTAAGGAAGTACGAAAGGGGGTTGCCAAAATTGATGTAACAGACACGGGTCAGCAATTCCTCGAAATCTCCACAATTACCAATATAAAATACATCCAATTACTACCAATATGTAGATAGAGTCTAGTACTTCAATTGTGCAAGTCTTTTGGTGCTGAGAATATAAAGAGTTGTTGTATTTACAAGGAAGCACCTACACTTGTCTGTTGCATCAATCATGGCAACCCCCTTTCGTACGACAGTATGGTAAAACCGTGCTTGCTCTCGATCTGACTAAAGTCGCAACATCAACCCCCTAGATACCACCTTCTGCTCCAGAGAACAGCTAGGGACTAGGATCGCTTCTCTGGGAGTCCTGATTCTCTGTGTAGAAGTCCAGCACACCATATCATGCCGAAGATCATCTTTCATGAGTGGGCTAGGATCTCACTCAAGAACTCAAGAAGCTTGACCTGAGCTCCCATTTCAGTTCACGGCTTTGGCAAGAGAGTTACACTTCCATCGATCTGATGTTATTGGTTGAACCCATTACGCTGGTCGCTGAAATCACTCACTTCCCAGCATTTACTACAGTCAGTCAAAACCACCCTTATCATCACTCGATGCACATTCACTCTGAACAAATCCCAAACTCCGTATCGACACTACAGTCGTGTCAATAACCGCATACACTCAAAAATTTCACTTCCTTCACCCTCTCTCTTTCCCACCAATCCGGGAACGCACTGGCCCCATGCTTTACAGCCACGAACATGGATGAACAGTAGCCAACCACAACCTTCCGAACTAGGCTTTGATGCACGTACCTTTAAGGGATCTTGAACACTTGCTCATAGGGCTAGCGAATCGCTGATGAGTATGGGGTGCATTCATTTTGGCCTCCAAATCTGAGGCTCTGAGTGAGGCTCGGAGAGAGGCTCTGTTGATGACGATAAGACATACGAGATGGTGATTTTGTGATGGTATTGAGATAGACAGTGGTAGGGAAATTGAGAAGGAGCGACTCAGCTCTACCTTCCCCTTCGAACACAGAT
Organism: Helotiales sp. EF0021; assembly: GCA_000292665.1. Lineage (NCBI taxonomy): Eukaryota > Fungi > Ascomycota > Leotiomycetes > Helotiales > Helotiales sp. EF0021. The sequence goes on from AIET01000416.1 coordinate 86,572, forward strand.
TAGAGGAAGGTACTAATGCGCAACTCGGACTTGGAAGTCTCCACGCGGAATCTCACCATGCAGATAGAGGTCACTGACAAAGATCAACACATACACAAACAACTGGAACGAATTTCAACGATCTTTCATTATTCGTCCACACCCCAAGCCATTCATACTCTCAACCCCTCCCCAACTCACGAATCGATCTCCACATCCTCCAATATCCTAACCCCCATATCCCTCAACTTAAACTTCTGAATCTTCCCACTCGCGGTCTTCGGATACTCTTTAGTCCAAAAGACATATTTCGGCACGAGATGATTACTCAGTTCTTTCCTGACCCACTCTCTTACCATCTCTCTCGTCAAGACATGCTGAGCTTCGTCGTGGTCGTAATTATCGTGTAGTTTCGACTCATCGGAGGGATTAGTATCATGAGAGGAGGAGGTGGTCGAAGCTACAAGAGCGTCGACAGCTTCGTCACCACTCCCCGCATCATCGATACCAACCCGCACATTGCCATGCGGAACAACGAAAGCAGCAACCACCTCCCCATACCTCTCATCCGGAAGTCCAACCACCGATGCCTCAGAAACCTGGCTCATAGCAAAAAGACAATTCTCAATCTCAAGCGGATGAATATTCTCTCCACCCCGAATAATCAAGTCTTTGATCCTACCAGTAATCTTGACATATCCTTCTTCATCCATCACCGCTTCATCACCTGTATGCATCCATACTTTCTCATCTTTGATTCTTGTGTGAGGATTCGTGTGAGTTTCGACTACCCTGACTTCGTCTGTACGTTCTTTGTCGCCCCAGTAGCCTTTCATGACGAGGTATCCTGAGACGACGAGTTCGCCTTTTTCTCCGATTGGTAAGATTCGAGATCTGTCGTGGACGTCCACCACTTTGGCTTCGACGTGAGGGAGGAGACGACCGACGGAATCGACTCTTTTCTCGATGGGATCATCTAGAGTCGTCATGCAAGAGACGGGACTTGTTTCGGTCATGCCATAGCAAATCGTTAAGCCAGTCAGATTCAATTTGGCATGTAGTTTCTCCATCAGATTTCTGGGTACAGAACTTCCAGCCGCAATACCCGTTCTGAGATTTTCAAAGCCCTTGTTCTCCACTGTCCCATTAGCTAGCAATTCGAGTTCTGAGACGAACATAGTCGCAACACCATACAGGCCTGTGGCTTTCTCTTCCTGAATAGATTGAAGTGTTGCCAGGGCGTTGAACGATTCTGAAGGAAACAGGATAGCGGATCCATGGGTAGCTGTAGCCATATACCCAAGGATACAGCCGAAACAATGGAAGAGGGGTGGCGGACAACATATGATGTCTGAGGGAGTGAGTCTCATGCGAGAGCCGATGAAATAGCCATTATTGAGGATGGAGTGGTGGGTTAGACATGCTGCCTTCGGAGTGGAAGTCGTGCCGGAGGTAAACTGTATGTTTATTATGTCGTCTCTGTGGAGAGGGGCGTCTGGTTCTATATCTTGTTGCGAGAAAGAGTCGAAGTCTGATATAAGAGAGGTGAAGGGCGTTGTGGTGGTGAATGCAGAAGTTGATATTCGGCCGGATGAATTGTCGACGAGTATTATGTTCTTGAGACTTGGTACCAATTTGCTTTCTACTTTGCCAGCCTCAAGATCTGGGACGATTTGCTGAAGGAGTGTGATATTCTCTCTTGGTGGTTTATATGGAAGATTTGTTTCTGTGCCAATGATTAGATGCGCGGCGTCGAGATGTGAAAGTGCGGCTGTGACTTGTGGAGAGTTGAATGCTGGGTTCAAGGGTACCTGAGAGGCTTCTGTTAGCTATGTTTCCAAAAAACCCCTTTTGCCGAAGCAGAACTTTTCTAAGTCCGGTCTTTAATACGCATGTTTGTGTCCCAAAATGTTCGTCATACTCGCAGGACACATGCGGCTTCTAAATTTCCTCCCCAAACCACAGAGCACGCAAGCTCTCTAAGCAGCTCACAAGTGTATTCTCTTCTTTCAATCTGCCAATGTCCCAATTGGCTCCACAAACACGCCCCTAAAACAAAAGAAAATCCACTCACCAAAACCCCACCCAATTTCCAAACCGCATAAGTAACCACCCCAAACTCCCACGAATTCCCCAACATAACCGCAACCCTATCTCCCTTCTTCACCCCCAACTCCCTAAGCCCTTGTGCAAGAACATTACTCCTCTCATCTAATTCTCGATAGGTCAAGCGGGTAGATTGGGAGCGAGAGATGAGGGCTGGTCGATCGCCGTGTTTGGATACGATGCTGGCGAAGTGTTGGGGGATTGTATGTTGGAGGAGAGGAGGCTGTAGTAATGATGTTAGTCTGGTTTTATATGGGAAGTAATTGGGATGTGAACTTCGGGGTTCAGAAGAGGGAGGGACGGAGGGAGGACGAACTTGAGAAGGACCTTTCGCATGGCTTTGACTTAACAACCCTCGCTTCTGGTCCACGAATCTACCAATGCTGACCACATTGCTCCTGCCACCCTGCCTATTTAATGACAGAATCCCACTCCTTCGAGCCGTAGAAGTATTCCGAAATATCGAAAACCACCACGACCTCGAATTACCTCCCCATACCCCGCACCGCGCAGCAAAGGACCTGGACTGCAGAGCATGCATCGTGACGCTTCATTCTGTCACCCGGCGAAGAAGCTCACAAAGAGGTAATCGAGAAGGGAATGAGTTGCGGTGAGCTTCGGTTTCAATTTCAATGAAGGTAGCACACGTACGTCTCACTACCTTACCTTCGTCCTTACTTGTGTCACTCAGCTTCCATTCGAGCTTGTCCGTTCGAAATGCGGGGGTTAGCCGGGTCGGAGGGCGGAAACGAGCCGCAGCCATATGCGGTTTGGGAATAGCGTGGTATGCGGCGAAGCGGTACGAGTGACTTCACTTCAGTCGACTCGTACAGGTCACGACAGGAACCTGAATAGAGCAGCGATGTGGTATAGATACTTGTGAGACACTGATAATAGAACCCATATCCGAGCGATGGAACGCCGCCTTGACTCTAATGATCTCCTGAAACTATTGGAAAACCTTGAGTGCTACTGCATGGTCCACCTTTTCAAACACTGCTATCGATAATGTTTGTTCTTTGGTTTCTATATCATGAGATGGGATTTTAGGCACTCACCTTGCTGAGTTAACATATAGATTCGAGTCAAGCTAACTCAATTGACATGATATTTCAGCCGAACATCAATTCAGCACTTCTCTTATAGTCAAGCCTCTATATCTCCCGAGATCCTCCTTACAGCCCCTCCTTCCCACCTCAACAGACTATCAACTCATATCTACTAATGTAATCTTTTCCCCAGCTTGTATTACACTCATCCCCGTCAAGTTTCCAACATCCCTAGAACACTTCCTCTCTATCACACCCAAAGCCCACAGTACATCTAAACCACTCTCCACATACTTTCCATACTCTAAAATGCAAGCAAGCCACGCCAAAACCTTAGCTACGGCCAGGAACATATAGTATAGCATCCAGGGTATCCAAAGTATAAGAGCTCAAAAACCCTGATCGCAAACACTGTCTTAATCTCAAAGCCGATTACCCAGCAGCAGTATCCAGAAGTTCCAGGAAGAAGTGACTAACAAGGCAGCTCGAGAAGATCTCAGAGAAGTGAACCAGGCTCGCTGTCATACGGTGAACTATTGGAAAACACTGTCGACATGCTCCTAAATGCTGTGACTCGTGCTCGTGTTACAAACTACCAGCCCATGGTGGCTGGTTATTTGAAGTAACATCTAAGCGAGCCCCTGAGTTTAGACAATGCGATTGCTGTGCTGACTATTTTGGGAGCTTGTGATACTCATCGTAGAGCGTGTATTCGATATTAAGAAATACCGCCAGATTGTACCTTGGGTTAGCACTGGTTGGCAAGAGACCAAGCTCCCAATTGCACGCAATCACATCTCGATCTGCGTGGGAAAAAAAAAACATAGCTGAAAGTTGATACTTGATCAAAGGTATATTTCTATTCACACCAAGACTCCACCTCCCTATCTTTACAACCCTCTTCTCTTCCACACCGGATAGTTGCTTGTCGGACCATCCTAGCGTTTCCCCATACAACACGAGGTTTATAATCCAAGACCTCTAATCCAACTCAATCCACTCAACTTCACAAGCATTCAGCTCTTGAATAAACTCGTGCTTCGTCGCCATTTTCTTCACCTCCTCTGCTCTCAACTATAGCTCAGCAGAGTCCGCACATTTGCAGGACTGCCGTAACAGCATGTTTTACCTCTCAAAAGGCAGAGGCAAACGTAAAAGTCCAATCGCACCATTCTATTTTGCCCAATCCGTTCATTCCATTCTTCTCGCAAACAAACTAAGGTCCTGCCATGTATATTTGTCTGCACTCGCTACCGCAGACGCCTGCTCGCTGTGTATCGGCTCAATTCCGCCGTGATGTGATAGTAAGAGATGTATGCCGCTGATGCCGTGATTTCGAATTCGGATTTCGATATTCGAGTAAAAAAGAGAACGCCAAGAAGTGCAAGATGTATGTCGATTCGATTTCGGTTCGATCGATGAGTAAAGGTGATGGATGGCGTGGAATATACAATGAGTGTTTGTTCACCTCTCTCAATAGGGTCATTCGTGTGGTTTTAAGGATTTGGCGATCATCACTTTTGCTCTCCGTCCGTGACCCCGATGTGTCGCAGATTATCTGGTTTCCAAGTACCTAATATGTCGTTAGCCATTTCTCCTCTATTCGCCAGAATTCGAACATACCTTCGAACTCATGCTTGACGAAGGCCATCGGATCATCGTAGCCCTGCGCTCCCATCTGCTGAACTCCCGGACTGAAGCTCGTAATGGGCAATACAACCACATCACCAATCTTCTTTGCCGCTGTCATGCCTGTAAAGTCTCTCCAGGTGATATTTCCCTTGCTAGTGCTCATATCGAAATACCTCTCATCATTCATAAAGTCAAAAATGGTATCTGTCCACACGGCCGGGCCTGTGAACTCAATAACCTTATTATCCTTGAATCCCTTCAAGAGGCCTGCTTTCTTCTTTTTGAGAGTTTCCTCGGTGATGTTTGCGACGATTTCGCGGAGAACCGGGTGTCCAGATTTGCTTTGGATGGTCCATTGGCAAAACTGGATACGGCGAGAATACCATTGTGCCCAATCTGATCTGTCGGGGTCTGCCTCAATACCAACGACAAGTCCTATTGCCTCCCTTGGCACATTGTCTGGTAACCATTCCGCCGCACTCTTTAAAGCGTGTGTATCGATATCCGAGTATATCCCTCCTCTCGCAAGCAAAATCAGGTACCTGAAAAAATCCGCCTTGAGAACAGGTAAGGGCAGGGAATTGTACGCATCCAGTACATCCGGCACACTGGCGTACAAGTGTCGTAACAAATGAACAGCGACTTGATCCGTGATGACCTCGTGAATGAAACCTGGATGCTTTTCGCTCCAGGAAGCTTCTGCTGGGCGAAAGTTCTCTCCAAATTCTCCGGACGCAGGAGTATATTTCCACGTCTGCCAGATATACGCCGGGAACTTTTGCTCCACATCGTATGGGAACTGGTAGGCCAATTTCTCCCTCAGACTCGCTCTGCTCATATCCTGTAACAGCTGTTGTCCATTCTTCGACTTCTTCGCAGGCAAAGGGAGTCTGGTGTTGGAGGATGAGGTCGTTTTGGCGTGGCCTGTTCCGGTTGTTTGTGCCGTTTCGATGCCACTCTTCGCGGACTGTTGTATCGAGTCGGAAGGAGGTATTCGATCAGCGGATATGGACGAATGAGAGCGTGTGACGAGATAGATCATGCAGATGAAGCAAGCTGCCAAAAGCAGGGCTCTTTTGAAAGTCAGCATCTTGGCTGGGGAATTGACAGCTATCCAGTCTGCCAATGGTCCTGCTGCAGATATCGAAGCCTGCGGGAATGCTTCTTCGAGTCGTAGATGGGGTGGTTGTGTCGCTGGAAAAGTGCGAAGCTCGTGTCGTGCTGGCCGTGAACTTGATGTTCAAAAAGGTCGCCAAGATTCACGGTGTCTGTGCTTTTTCTGAAACGTTCACCAGCGACGAGTTGGTGATCTTCGGTAGGCCACAGAACGGGAACCAGGACCTTGTTAATGCCGGAGCTTAACGAAGTTGGGATGCGACAGAAAATGACGAAAGAGTTGCGGATTGGACACCAAAAGGTGGTGAGGAGGGAGAAATCCCAATTTCAGCGCTGCACGGACTTGGGGATCCTAAGTAGTATTGTACAGCACACGGCCTTAAGGTTACAATACTCTTTTCACGCCGAGGGAGTTGGGAGGAGCTTCTAAGTTCTCACTTCTGCGCGTCTTGCCCGGGAGATGGGATTCTTGCGACTCGGGGGCTCTGCTCTTCTCGTCTCCTTCTCCATAGGATGGCGAAAGAACACGCAACGCAGCCTCCCCATTCGCCCCCAAAGCATCAGCTGAAACCAAAAATACGCTCCAACTCAAAGAATCCTCGGACCGTCTAAATATCCAACCCAATCAATCCCGGATCGTCAGTCAGCTTCCTCGCCAGTCCCGTATCGGGATTCGTAAGAGGTGAGCCTCTCTTGCAGCCTTCGTAACAGGTACAGTACCATTTTACCCAAGCCACCTGTCCCCGCCTCCAAGTTCTTCTGTTCTTCTGTCCTTCTCCACATCTTCGATACCAACTGTTTCTTGGGCCTACCAAAGATGGACTAAAGTCGTCGTGGAGCTCATGTGCGAATCCAGGGACTTGGAGCCAAGGGAACGCGTAATAGCTCGATGCTGTGCAGTACTTACGAAGTGTAGCAAGGAAACAACTCGCGCAGCGCTCTATCTCTAGTTACCTCGTCCGAACAAGACCGTTTGAGTTAAAGATAACGAACGACATTTGGATTTGTGGACACCTATATTACTCTTCTAAGGTCTCCCCCTTCTCCATTCTTTCTCCTTGGCGAACCCTATACACGATCTTTCAATTTTCCCTCGTGGCCATCTGCCCCCCTTTCCAACCTCTCCAAGAACTCAAGAGATTTCGATGTACAAAATCATCTCATCTCCAAAATTCTCACGAGTCGCGATGACATCATCTCATCCACTTGACACTTCCGGATTTACAGATAAGCACGGTACTCGTTTCGAGGACTCCGGATCACAGCACGGCATGATCCTCAACATCAAAAGGTCCCAGCGACGCTGCCAAGAATAAGAGGAATAAAAAAAGAACAAAAAAGCTTTCCGACGTTTCACGCCGGGGGATTTACATCTGAAGTTGTACGTGAAGATCTCAAATCGTTTGCTGAAGAAGGACACATGTGAGCATATCCATCCTTTCAAAGCACCAGAAAGCCTCCGGAGAATATTTCGGAAGCTTCGTCTACCACACACCAAAACCATGGCAAGCACGGAGTAACCCAAAGTCACCACTTTTCAAAGTTCACATCACGGTGTTATTAATCTATCACACACGCTCGTCCCAACCTTCAAACAAATCCCAACCACCACACCCACCACCCCACCTCTCCAACCACCCACTCGCGAGTCGCAACCAACCTCCAAAGACCCATCTCCTGTCCTCTTCTCCTCTCACATCTCCTCTTCTCAGGTCTCCCACATGCCCTCGCACAAACCATGAAACATCCATAGAACCGTCTCAACTCATGAAACCAGTTCATCCACATCACAAACCCAACCTAGCCAGCCTCGAGACAGCCTCAATAGTCAAGAACCAAGACCAGCCTTAATCCAACTTGAGAAACCGGATTACAAGCCACACTGACGACTACCAACTGACTCGTTGATAACCCCGACGATCATTGAAAGAATAAGGGAAGGTAACCTGCCCTCAATTTACTCCGTACGAAACATCTCCACGTCCACGCACCACAGCCTCGATTGGAATAACCACCAGGTGAACCATCTCAACATCCAGGATTCACGATTCACAATTTAATACCAGCAACTGACAGCTGACCCGTTAATGGTACGACAATGTTTGTTCAGAAAAGGTAATTTCGCCACAACCCATGAAATATCTACATCTACTTCACATTCACCTCACCTCTTTCAAACCATTTACACAGCCTCAATCTAACCTCAATTCACATCTCAATTAATCAGCTACAATCGACAACTTACCAGCACCTGAGTCATTAAAAACCACAATGATCCTCCACAATATAAGGAAAGGTGATCCACCCCGTCTTCCACGGAGTCCGGGAGACCAATACACGCCTCACTTCAGACCCAAGGATCTCATCCATCAAGACACCCTTCAAGTAAACCATCGGGAGTACCGCGTCGATGTTCACAGTTTGATGATATCACTTACCTTCCCTCTTCACTCATGATGATTTAAACCTCACTACTTTAATAAATATATGAAAAGAGTAGATGAATGACACAACTGAGCGTGAACGGAATCAAATATGCATTATACTAAACAAACAAACCAACCACCATCCATCCATCCCTTTTTCCAAAACGCCTCGCTGTATCTGTATCTACTTCTCGCCACCTCGATAGGAAAGCAGAAAACCGCCACCACATAACCGTAGCCATCTACCTATCCCACTATCAGGAACATTCCTAAAAGCTAACGTGATCCAATGTGTCCAAGTCCAAGCACCGGAAACTCCATCATCCAATCCCGCAATCCCGTAAATCTTCAGATCAGTACAACCATTGCCCGAGCCTCAACTGAAGTCTATCTCCCGCGCACTTCCAGGTGTGGAAATGCATATTTCCTGATCCAGTGACATCTCAATCCCAAGGCAGCTATCGACTGAATCCAGATATCGTTTCAGAAACTATCATCTAGTCAGTTGCCTGCTCGCTGCAAATCGTTGTCAGAACGCGAAAAGAGATGTGTTAGGGATGAATAGAGGGAGAAATCCTATACATGCATTGAAGTAAACTGATCCGGACATTCCAAGTGGGATCTCGACGAGACTGGTACGGTCGGTCATAACCCGAATATGATCTCGGATTGGAAGAGAGGGTCGCGATGGTCCAATGCACTGGGGAGATGCGGCCAGTTGAGGCACGAGATGTAAAATGAAAAGAACAAAGAAATTTTTCCATGTCCGTTGACCTCATGACATGGTTGTCGGAGCCACAGATCCTAAAGGGGTGGAAATTGCCGGCGGTAATTCAGTGACGGGAACTTGAACGATTGACGTTGCTTCTGCTTTCTGGCCAGGCTGTTCTGCAGAGAGGTTAATGCCTTGAGAATGATGATGACCTTGAGTCTAGAATCCAGGATTGAATATTGTCTTTTTTCTCTCGTCGTCAACGAATGAACTAGTATCTGTCTTCCTGGATAACGCGAAGAAAGCAGTCCTTGGATATGGTAACGGCCATTGAAGTGAGCTGAAGAACCCTTCCGGTTGCAGAGGGTTGCTGCATGCCTGGTATATAGAAGATCCTCCAGACTGGTATGATGTACCCAAGGACTGACTGTACCTGTGCTGGAACAATATCCAGATCTGATGTCAGCAAATCCAAGGATCAATTGATCTCCATGTGGAATATCCTGTGGGAATAGTAGACTGGTGCGAAGAACGTTTTCCGTTATCATGGCTGAGAGAAGTATATACAAAACCTCTCTCCTGCTGCCTGGTCCCAGGTCCAAGAACGCTCTATCGTTTCAAATACCCACCCAAACAGAAAGCAGATGTGGAAGATGCAATCCCGAATGGTAGCAGCAAAAGAATCCAGGCAGCAGGTTGAGGGTATCCAAAAAGCGAGCAGTAAAACAAAGTATCCATCCATGGAGCGCCACCAACGGCCTGTACAGATGCAATCACTAATGCAATGACAGAGGAAACCGTGAATATCATCCTTCCTGATCCATGGCCCCGGTTCGTAAAGACATTAAGCAGGCAAATCTGCACGTGCGTGGCTAATCATCTCTCATGGAACTCCTCAAACGTACAATCGGAAATCGGTCCGGTCTAGAACAGGACAAGATAAGGATCCAGCCTGGTATGAAAGCCAATTTTAGCCTTCAAACTCCTCGATAGAGTGCGTTTTTGCAACTCGTTCTAGTCTGATGACAGACTGGAGTATTTTGAACAATGGTCTGGGTCCATATATAGGCACCTGTCCAGTGGAATAGTCCAGATATCAAGGGACCGAGAAAACAAGACAATGAAAAACGCCAAACAATGCAGGCCGATGGAATCCAAGTTTTCCGTGGCAAAGTCCGAAAAGTGCTGGCTTAGCGGCGACCACCATGGCGGTGCCTGGTGGGCTCACGTTCTGATTCTCTCTCGTGCTGTGCACGCCTGGAAGAAGTGTTTGAGGTGGCAGGTATACTTGAAGAAGGAGCAGCTTGGCTGTATCCTATATCCTGGTATCGGTGGTCATAAGCATCCTGTGAATCGTATCCTGCTGAAGTGGCGCCTGTTACGGGAACAGCTAAAAAGTTAGAGACTTCTCTTTTTCGAACAGGAGAGGGAGACGGCTGGTGGTTGTACGCACCACGACCATAGTATGGATCTTGCGGCGAGGCATAGGCTTGTTGAGCTTGGGTTACTGGAGGAGGTTGACCAGAGAAGTAAGCCGCCCTGGGATCGGGCTGTTGATAGGTGGGAGTGGAAGCATATGTGTTACTCCTTGGAACATTGACGGTGGAAGGAGGAACGGGTGCACGGGAGCGGGACTCTACGGCCAAATCTGCTCCTGCAACATAATAATTGTCCTGTGCGGGATATCCTTGTGTGGGTTGAGCATATCCTGAAGCCGGCTGGGCATATCCCTGTTGGTATTGGGGTCCATTGTCATATCCTTGTATTGGTGTTCCCGAGGAGTTGGACGAAGGGTATCCTGAGGGTTGTCCAGGCTCATTTGTACTTGGACCATAGTATTGACGGGTTTGATGTGTGGCGGAATCACGATAACCCACTACAGGTGTGTTAGATTTCCGAACAATACCGTTCGAGTCTCGCAGAGAGATACCATTAGCAGGCTGGCCTCTCGAGGCGGTTTGTCTCCGCTCGGCTTCCCAACGGTCTGAATCTGCCTTCAAATCTGCGATCATTGCCTGTCGGATCACGGTCAGTGACTGTAGAGGGAGGGTTGGAGGAGCGATATTACAGTCGTAAGGTTGCGATATGCTGTGATAAAGTAACCTGCTTGTACCTGTCGCGTCGACGGGTTCTAGAAAGAGGTCAGTCATTTGTTTGATCGTCGCAGCTTCAGCACCATCCGTCACCTACCTCGTAGTTTCCAGGCCGTACGAGAGCATCGTTCCCAAGGTAGCGGCAGATATCTGCCGTGATGACTTCTCGGTCGATGCCATCCTTGGGAACGAAATACTCATTCGTACGGTTGGAGGCCGCTGCGCGTCTGTCCCGGTTCGACATGATGGAAATGGTCCGAGGGAAAATGGTGAGAAGAAAGAGAAGATGGCCAGAGAGGAGGAAACAGGAACAGGAGCAGGAGCGATGCAAGTCACGCACACCACGTCAGCCTGAAAGTTGGGAAAGGGATGGTAGCACAAAGATCGGGGAGATGTTGGGTGGGAGAAAAGCCTGGCAGAAAATCCAGTGCGGCGGGGGAGGGGATCCTTAAAGTGTCCAAAAGGGCGCGGTGTGATCTGTCCTGTCCTGTCCAATCCAATAGGCAGCGGCGGTGAAATCTGGAACCAAAGGGCGATGCGCGACTGACAGCTGAGGGCCAGGATGATGCAGCGCACAGTGAGTTGGCGATGATGGGAGAACGGCGAATAGGTGGTAAGCAGCGCAGAGGTTGGTGGGAGGGAGCGAGAGGGCTTTGATGGCGCGGTGCGATGCGAGGCAAGCCACTAGCACTAGGAGAAAGTGGATGGCCAAGGGGGGCTGCCACCCAATGAAGGCTGGCCGGGGGGCTGCTTTTAGAGCCGACGGTGGCACTACAAGAGGTCGCGGCGTGCTGCTCTTGCAGACCGAGCAGAGAGATGCGGCAGTACAGTACAGTAGAGGACAATGCTAACAACGCGTGCAATTGCTTGTGCTTGTGTTCGTGTACCTGTGCACCAGCTCTGCTGTATGGAATGTGCGGGAGCGCGCGGCTGGGTAGGACAGCAGATATATACGTCGATTCTGCGTTACCAGCAACGTGGTCGAGTGGGGGACCGTATGAGAGAATTTCAGCGCGAGGAAGGCGGCAAATTATGGACGGAGGACGAGCTCTCCTGTGTGAGAAGTTTCTCTTTCAGAAACATGACCCAGGCCACAGACACTTCACGGGTATTTGTAGAGGCGCCTGTACATCGCACACTATGCTCAAATCGTTTTGCCTTGCGTTGCCAACAGTCGAATTGTCTCCAGTGCTCATCACAATAGACCTTAGAGCCAGTTTCTCTGCAGCGTGCAGACGTGGTGGATCCCAGTTGCATGGAATTCCCTTTCACAGTTGGAAGGGCTCTCCTGACCGCCACCGCCGTCCTCTCCCCATCGTGATCATGGCAGCTGCCCACTCGAACCACTCCAGAAAAGAAGGTTGCGAGAACATGATGTGACAACTCCGAGGCAAAGTCAAAAGGCTGTCAAGGAAGGGTTGTAAAGTGGCTTCGGCCTTGGTGCCAACTCTGGACTTGCGACGGCAACATCAACAATATACTTTCGTTTCATCTCTATATATTATCCTGACTTTCGTCTGAAGGTTGACTTCGTCGCGAGAACCCGCAAAGCAGCCAGCGAAAATGTGTGGTAGGTCGCGAATGTGGCGTGCCGGAGGTTAGGCACCATTAGGCCGGGAGGGCCCAAATGCATGCCTACCCAACGCTGCAAGTCCACTCACCGTTTGTGGATGGCCGGATAAGGCAGAATATTATTGGGGATTGCCGAATTCAATTCGATGCGGCTACAGAGTCTCTGCTGAGAATTTCAAGCCCTAGAAGATTTCTCCTATGTAATTCGCCTGTCGCTGCTTATTGTTGTACTCGTGCGCTGAAATTCCATACCTCAAGATCAGCGTCTGTGGCTGCTCCAAACCCTTTATCAAAGCACTATGAAGTATGTTGATATCACAAGCTTTTATGCATAAGGAGCAGCACCAATTCAAGTTTCGCGCTGACCAGGTTTCCACGGGCTATTGTCGTTGAGGATATTGCAGGAAGATTTGCCATGATTGGGGTCCAAGTGTGATCTTCCATAGCCATATGCAGCGGCACCTCTAGCAAGAGATATCTTTCAGACTCACGAACAGACAACAGTCCCGATCTGTAAAACCACGATGCAGGAACTACACTTCACGTCCTGGCGGTCCGGATTTCTTTGCGGCAATTCCGACAACTCACTGATCGAAGTATCAAATGCAGGTATCGTGCCTTAACCAGTATCGTCGAGAGCTTCTGGAACGGAACAGGGTTCAATAAGGCTGTTGAACTGGGGAACCAAGCAGTGTCGAGCACGTTCTCCTCCATATTCTCCGTAGCCGGATTATCTTAGCTGCTGATCCGGGTCGTCCACTCCAGGGGAGGAGAACGAGGTACAATCTTGTGGCACGCAACGATAGGGAGTTGGTGAGGTCTCCGAGGATACTTCACCAATACCATCGGTCATCCAAACGCCAATTTACTTTGTCCCTTCTCTCGTGCATTCTTCTTCTTGCCCGCAGCTACTGTAGGTTTCCTACTGGTGGCTATCGAAGCATTTCTAGGCTGATGTGCTCGATCTGCATCTTGAAGATCCTTTGCCATGTGCCAGTCCATATGGCTTTGCAAAGATTCTGATGATTCGAGAGCTTGGTTACAGCGGTGACAAATATAGTCCGTGATCTGTTGTTGGACACCGACTGTTGGAAGCTTCTCAGAGAATTTGGCTGCCTCGTTTTGATGAGACGAGGTCGATGCCGCCCTTTCAACCTCATCGGAGTCTGCGTGTGCTTCTTCAGCCAAAGCGTCATCCTCGCCGGGTAAGCCCTGAGATCCAAAGTCGTCGTCGTGCTCGTCAGTGCTGTCAGTCTTGACAAAGAACCTCTGTATCCCGGATGGACCCTCGAGGCGCCGTCGCTTTTCTGGTCTCTCGTGGCCAATCTGGGGCAAACTTGACTCTCGAACGCTGCCGTTGAGGGCCTTTGCACTTTCGCCCTTCACCAAAAAGGCTCCGATTCCCATATTTCCAGACACACCATCCTCGAAGCCGCCCACACTCAGGCTGAGATTAGCACAAGGCCAAACCCTGCCTTCTAATACGATCTGGCCGAGTAGCGACTTAGCAAGCTCATATAGAGTAGCCTCGTCCAGTTTCTTTCCGAGAGGGATCGGCGCCTGCTTGGATTTGGTCTGGCCTCCTTGACGATGGTGTAAGTTGATTGTCTTCGGTCTTCGTTTATTCTCCACCACGCCTTCCTCCACCAGGCGCGAATATATGTCGGCAGCAAAGATCCGAAGCCATCGATTGGCTTGCTCGGGAGTATTGATAGTTGGTCTGAAACTTTTCGCAGAGAGCATGCTCTTGATTTGTGTCCGAGAATTGACTTCGCTGGAATCACGTCCCCGTATAATGCCATAGACCCATGTGCCAGTATCATCTACAAGCTTCTGCTTTAACTGTTCCAGTGAGACTGGGAGAAGATCCTTGATTGTCTCCGTGTTGAAGGCTGAAGTGATCTGCTCCCCAAGTTTGCCTCCAAGACCTCGTATCTTCGTAAATTTGAAATCCGACAGAAACTGTTGCACCGCACGATTACGAACGATAGTTTGCGCGTTTGGCTTTTTGTGTGCGGAACCAAGCTTTGCCAGCATCTTGTTCTGTGCAATTCCTGCAGAACAGGTGTATCGCAGCTTCTCACGAACCGCAGCTCGAACATCTCGAATGATCTCTGACCCAATGAGAATAGCCACATCGTCCCAATCCGGGTCGTCGTCTTCTGTCTCGTCCGCGTCCAGATCCACCAGAGCATCTGCCTGCCAGTCCAAGGCTGTAGTTGGAGGAAGAGGTAACCTCTCTGTTGGGTCGTCGTAGGGTGCCGGTCCACTCAATTTAGGATACCGTTCCAGCATGATAGAGTGTATCTGGCTCGAGAGGTCCAGGAATACCTCATCCACTGAGGCTTTCTCTACCCGCTGCAGATTCGCTGGCAGCGTCTCCTTTATGCAAGACAGAATTCTCCTCGACTCCAGGCGATATGGATCCAGGGAGACCTTGTGTGTAGCAATGTTCTTGAAAGCATCGTCGTGATAAGCCCATTTCTCATCCCCCTCCTTCCACGTCGCAACATGCTGCATTATAAGATCTGGACAGAGCTTCTTCGCCTCCTCAATCGTGATGTGTCTGGTGAGCCCAAACTTGCGGGCTGGATAATTGATTGCGATCAGTCCCTGCCTGTCAATGTCAGCATTGCTCATTGCTGGGAGTAGTTGCTCTACCATTGTTGCACGGCCAGAGGTTGATCCTCCGCGACTCCCAACCTCACCATCTCGCACTGCGCGTAAAAAGCATCAAGATCAACATGAGCAATGACTCTCAGCGGTGAAGAAGTAGACGAAAGTCCTAGTTGCGCGAGCTGTTTGTACGTGAACCTCGATTTCTTCCGCAGATTCCCATGAGGGGACGTTGGCGATGACGCCTGAAAAGGCTGCGGAGAAGACATCGTTAAGGTAGATAATGACCGGGTCAGGCTTTGCAAGCCTTCATGGCGTACAGTCCATTTCGGCCAGACGGTGAAATTGTTGTGGCCTTACGGCTTTGACGCGTCCAGAGAATTTGGGATATGGGAGACGTGCCGAGCTGAAGTGCTGGCGCGTTCATTGGTGACATCACGATTACACGACAACTTCACGAGCTGGGTGGAAAGTTAACAGTGAACATTTCTAGTGTGTATTATTTCTGGTTATAAGCAATTCAATCTACGAGGTTCTTGTATATTTTTCCCAAATTATTTTGCAATGTCCTTTCTATCACTATTTCGGAACCCAGCAGTACTGGGAGTTCTCAATATCACGACTCTCCTTGGCGTAGGCGGTGGAACATATCTGCTTCGGTCACACATGATCGAGCTTTCTGAGGATCACGAGGCAAGAATGGTGTGTGGTTCTTATCTAATGCTTGATGTCCAAGAAGAATTTATCATGCAAGTCAAAGGCAGACCATCAAGGATGTTATCTCTCTTCCTTGCAGCCAGAGGACAAATCATGCAGCTTTGATACTGAAATTCAGCTCCGCTTGTTCGGCATGCCAGTTTCGTTCAGTCGTTGTGGATGCGTTCCCCGCTGTCATGTTTGACATCTCACTAAGTAGATACCGCGGTGCTTCCTTCCTCTGTCGATTTTAGTTGAAACGCTGCGGTTGAGCAAATTCTAATAGACAACAGGATGAGCTCGAAGGCACTCTTCGTGGCCACATCGGTCTAATCGAAGAATCACTTGACAGACTAGAAGGTAAAGCCACAGAAGCAGACCGAGGAAAGAAGATGTGCGTCTCCATTTCTTGGCCATCCCGTCAACAGCTCACCATTTCCAGGAATGAATACTACGAAAAGAGGGGCCGGGACAGAAAAGCAAAATAAACGGCTGGAGGACCCACCTGATCGCTGCATGGACGCAAATCTATGTCACATCGAGCATCATTCTGGGACTGGAGATGTCGGTGGGGTGGAAACCTTGCCAATGATGTGCTGTCAAGGAGGGGTGTTCATGCGAGTCATCGCTTTGGGATATATTCAGATGTTGAGGCTCAATTGAGCACAATGTGGGAAAACGTGTGGGAGAGAACGTATTGATTGCCGTCTGTACTTCGAAGTCTTTTACATTGAAATGTCACAAACCAGTCAAGACTTCTTTGCGCCTTCCTGCATCTTTAGACTCTTGTTCAAAGATCATGACTCTACCCATACCCACCCAAGCCATCCTTGGGCGTTCGAATGTTCGGAGACTGTGGCTTTGATCCCAATGATTCTTCCCCACTTGAGTTGACTTCATCAACATGCATCGGTGAGTCGCAAATGGTTCTGTTTTGCGAGGCCAGCGGGTATGTAAATTAACGCCCAGTGGTACTGCGCAAAGAACAAGGAGAGGTCATTCGCAAGACGAGGGTACACTTGGCATCAGAAGTACTAGAGCTCATACTGACAGATTCCCTTCTTCAAAGGCTGAGTCGGAGTCCGCGAACCGAGGGCGTAGACGATGACGAGGCTGGGGGACTTCTGTAAGTCATTCACAGCAAACTTTGGCAAAGGTACTATGATACCATTGATCATATGATGAAAACTCGATGCAAGTACTGAGATCATTTCCAGAATAACCGAGATGGGTACAGTGCCAAGATGTAACATTCCACCGAAAGCTTTGAACGAGTACTTTTCACTTTCGACCAGATCATTCTGCCTGTGTAGAAGGCCAGAACGACGGGCGCGGGAGTAAACTTTGGGTCCAGAGAATCGGGCTTTGTCGACTTGCCAGTTGATACAATCGGGACATATCCTTAACGCTCCTATATCGCCTCTTCCATGACTGGAGAACACGTTCTGGAACACAAGAAGACGGACTTTGTTTCACGGTAGACTTTGTTTCACGGTATGAATACACCTGGAATCATGACGTGATAAGGCTGGCGGAGAATATCTTGTGACCTACCATTAAGCTTTTACAGATCGGCTAATATATTTCTACCCCTGACGAGCCTCGTTCAACAACCATGTGGCCGGGCCATGATGATAATAACAACAATAACAACAGACTCATTCGAAGAATGATGCAAGGGAGGTAATGTGAACGAAGCCATGGTAGAAACTTTTGTCGTTGCTCATGATCCCCTCATCTAGTCGAAGGCCTTGTCAAGGCAACATCTTCAGTATGATTCTTTCGAAACCTGTCCCTCACCGCTCCGACGACTTCGAAAGCTCGGCATAGCCGAAAGAAGCTGGCCCGGACTCGAGAGCAGGAATATCGCGCCCTAAAAAGCTCTCCAACATCTCCACTCTTTCACAAAATGTGGCTGTAACAACCCTCGAAGGCGCGAAATCAACACAGTCACTTCTGCGTGTTTCCCATTAGCGCTCAACTCTAACGTTGAGGCTGCTCTCCACGATCACACCATCCACTGTTATGCAGTGTATCTGCAGAAAGCTGTTCGGTGAATCTCGCCCTCGTCCAGAGTTGTAAGGCGTGTCTGTCACTATCAACGACTTCGTTGGACCAAAACTTGAAGTTTGACCTGGTGGCTGAGCTGTGTACGTAGTGAGTTTTGTACCTCGCCTGCCTTTGGTAAGTACTCTTCTATGGGAAATATTGAATCTGGATAGAGTGGGTGTGGGTCTGAATCGTCATGCAATGTAAGTGAGGTCTAATTGAAGGCCACGAACTGCTAAGGAGACAGAAGCACTCGCCCAGCATCGTCAAGCATGACCTCGACTTCAAGCCCACGTCGCCACGCCCCGACGAAGGCGGACGAGATAACATAGACCGAAAGAATGCAGGATATAAAGATAACTTGGAGCTGACAAGAATGGAATCAAAACACCACAATCGATAGACCACAAACCAGACCAGCTCTTCTAGCAGAGAGACACTCATCCATCCTACACTACCTTGAGCTCCAATCGCATTCGAAATACAACGTCATTCACAAATTCCAACAGCTGTGACAAGCTTCAAGCCACTGGAGCTGATATCAAGCTTCACGTCGACCTTCCGAACCAAACCTAAACCATTCCAAACTGCTGTTACCAGCTTCGATATGTTCCCTAATCAAATTCCTAACCCAGACATGACTGGCTGGTGGACATGTTGCAGTTGTCAAAACACTGTTGACCCTGCTCAACACGACAAGACTTGCACTTGCGGGCACCAGAGGTGCGAGAGATGTGAAAGCCTCTCTCGTCAGGCAACCCCCGTACCAGTTGAAACCCGCTATAGAGCCCAGTACACCAATCATCACCGCCATGCAGGTTCGGGATTTGTTGATTATACAGGTGGAGTGGGGATGGCTGGGTATTGGCATTGCTGTGGCTGCCAGCGGGAGGTTAGCTCTGCTACTTGGGGCTATAGTTGTCCTGACTGTGGCCATGATAAATGCGACTATGACTGTTACGACTACTAGCCACATTGGAGCCAGCGGTAGAGTCTGCATTGGTGACGGCTATGCTAGACCCTGCAGGTTCGACTGACAGGCGATGGCGGCTGAGGGAGCTAAAGAGTGTGCATTGGTGGCTCTTTGGCTAACTTGAACAATGCGGTGCTTCTTTGGCCATGTGTGTTGTGAAATGATGGAAGGAAGGATGGTAGCCTTGGAAGGCGTTCGTTTGCAACTGTCTCTTGTGGTTTCGCTTGTCGTGCTGGCTTACTCGACTTTCTTTGATTTGTTTGTTATCTCTTACTTCAGTCTGTTTTTGGGACGGATATTGCTACCATTTTGGTGGTGTTGCTGGGGTTATTGGAGTGGCTAGTGAAGCTATGATTCTGTTGTATTTGTTTTTCTTCAGCCTTCGCTTCTTGCTTTGTCTTACAATATTGTTCGTCTCTTTGGGTCCTTTTCTAGGTCTCCTGTCGCTCCTTGAACTCATCTCGAGTCGACCTCAATTCTTTCACTGCTTCGGATCTGATGATGCACTGATTCATTCGGCGATGATACTATGCGGCTTGCTGTTTTGTTTTACTTTATATTGTCAGATGTACTCTTCTTCTGATGTTTTACTTAGCTAGATCTTCTTCCCTTTTGGTGGTTTCTCGATGTCTTTCTTCTCTTGCATAGGCGATTGCTTGCTTCGTTGATCTTGGTGCCTTGGTCTAGGTCCACAGTACTGGACTTTTATAGTACACGGTCTGCTGACTATCTTGACGATTTGTAAGGGGAGTTTGTCAAAGGTGTCCATGGCATGGCTCGGCCAGTCGACAAGGAAAGCACACAACAACTGGGGCAAGCAAAAGTCAAATGGTGGCAATATTTCCATTTCAAGTCGATAATTTGATAGCCGGTTCTTTCATTAATGTTTGTGGACGGTAACAGGATTCGGGTACTTTATGGCGAACAGCGTATTCGGACACTCTTTAGTCCAACATGTTGATCATCGCGGACATAGTTGGCATGTAGAACCATTCTCTTTGCCCAAGGATGTTCATTCTCGTGATCGTGACATTCCTCGAGGTTGAAAGCCTGCTGAAATGTGACCTAGAGCCATGTCGGAGCTCTGGTTCCCACCAAGCCGACTCTAAACTTCATGAGCTTTGTCGACAATTATGTGTTTGCCGTGCAAGTCAATGTACTCTGCCCTCCTGATTGTTCGAAACTCGGAATATCCTTCGCCTGCAAGAACTGTTCTTCCTTGCCGTCCCACTTCAGCAGAGCGCTGAACCTCCCTACCTGACAGCCCGCTGATTCCAAAAATACCCATATATCATTTCCTTCCCCAGACTGCATCGATTGTCTTGTGCTTAGAGTATGGGGGAATGGTGGCGATGATGAGTTTCCATTGTGAGGCTTCGAGTCACCAGGATACCTGCCGTAGGACAGCCTCGGGTGTGTATAGATGGAGGTAGAGTAGGTATCTTCGGGAGATTGTTGCACCAGATGTCGAACAACTTGATGGTTTGCGTCTCGAGGTCTTCCTGGGCTGGCAGTATTGTTTCAATGTTGTCGGACGAGCTTTTTGGCAGAGCGAGCGTGCAGTGCGCTTGTATCGCCTTTCTCTATCCCTCCTTGCTTGTAGGGAAGGCTGTTCATGCGTCCTTCGCCTTATTTGTTTCCTTTCAGCCCGCCCAGGTAAGCTCGGAGGCATCTATGGGCGTAAGGATCTCGATGCCCCATCGACACAATCCTTCCCTTCTCGAGCAGCCTTATCAAGTCCCGCACATAGTTGTATGAAAGCAATTGATTTCGGTATAACATTCGGCCATCTGTGGGTAGGGGCAGCAAGGTAGGAGTGAGCCTGCCACCCTGGAAGGGCGTCGAGCTGCCCACCATGACACCTTCTGATGAGGCTCATGGAGAGCTCGGATTCGGTCCGCAGACTGCTGGTCAACCTGACTACCATATGGGTAAATGCTTGTACCACGATGTTGCATAGCCAACTAATATGGCTTCTGGTGTCCTTTCACGTACAGATACGCTCGAAGCCGCGTCTTGGTATGCCTTCGTTTCGCTCAAGGGTGGGGATGGGATTGAAGATGAAGTCGAGAACTAAGGCCATACTTGAATTTTATGAGGAGCAACGGGACAATTCGAAGACTAGTGGACAAAGGGTTGGCCTGTATTGGCGAGGGTTGGAAAAGGTAAAGTAGAGGGAATCGAAATTCTGGGAAGGAGCCCAAGCGCGTCTGACAGTTTCAAGCAATTATAACAAGGATGGGAGCAGCTATAGCGCGGTCTTTCTTGTAAACAAGAATTCACGTACTGCGGTAAGGCTGGTATCACGCAAGTAGTTTCGAAAAGTGGTTCGATCATCCATTACTTGAATTGTGAGAGGTTCCAACTGACCCAATACTGATTATGTACATTTAAAGCCTATTTCAACTCTGCCAGCATGACTGCCTTCCCGACCCATCTACCGCGTAGTAAAATACGCTATGTACACTTCCGTACAAATGTACGGAATCTCAAAATAACGCCATCCATCCCAATGCCATAAGGCATCTAATGCTGTGTCGTCTGTGTATAAACATTACTAAAACATTGGAGAGAGAGCCTCGATTCCAAATAGGGGGTTTCTGCTCTTACAGGACAGAGCAGAAGCCTTCGTTGTTTCAAGCTAGCCTCGCGGTCAAACCGAAGAGTCCTGCTGTGGTCCACGTCCAAATTCACGCAGGGGTACTGGAGGCTGTCCTCCATGAGAATCGTCATTTCTTGATTGGTTTCTCCTTCGAGATCCTCCGTGCCCGTGCTTTGAGCTCAAATCTCCAGTAACGTGGCGCTCTGATTTCCGCCGTCCTCCATAGGTACGCATGTCATCAGGGTGAATGAGCCCAACACTGCATTTCGTGACGTCCAGCCAAGGACCCATCTCAAATTGGCTTTCTGCGTCCTCATGGTTGCAACAAGGACTTCGTTTGATCGGCAGAAACCACTCCACAACATGTAAACCCATTACTGTCTCCCAGTTCAGCAGGCGAGTTCCAAGGTCCCATGGGTTGCCTCCTTGCTTCATGTTCAGGATAGCAAAAGTTCGAGTAGCATTCAGATCTCGATCACGAATCGGTGATTGCATGGTGGGGATTGCTCTCGTGGGCACAACGACCCAAGCTTCAGCAGCAGGTTCTCCTATTGGGTGGTTGAAGTCTCGTTGAGTCTCTGTGTCTTGATTATCAATGGTATGCACTGAGGGTTGGGCCGCGGAGGAGTCCAGCATTGTGGTTGACAATATTTCTGGAGGTGCTTGTAGGTTTGGAAACTGAGCTCTTAATCCAGCTACTTGTGGTAGCATCAAAGAAGCATCTAGACCTTGACCAGGGAAAGATGACTCCGACTGCTGCTCCGGTGCCGTAGGAGGAAGATTCAGGTTGGCTGACCCAGTATTCGGTACTCCAATCGGAACTGATGACTGATGGAAGGCTAGTGGATACGTTATTTCGTAATAAGGGGGCTGGGAAGCTAGAGTTGCACTGATACGGTACAATTGATCTTGGGAGGGCTTGAGAACGGCTAGCGTATGAGTGCGGGTCTTCGCTCCCAGATTTTCGACTTGTGTCAGATTGCTCAATGCTAGATGGACAGAGGTGCCTGTCATTCCAGCTGTGAATAGAAAGAAGAACGTTGCAAGTCCAAGGATCGCGGCGAATTGTCGATTGTATGATTCGTTCTCTGTTCTCACTTGTCTGTCCAGGTAAATAGCCATCACAACTAGCAAATGGAGGCAGTACAACGCTGTGTATCCCGTGTACTGTATAAAGAATTTGAAGTTGTTTTCGCCGAGGGGACCTCCAACCCAAGGACAGAAATGATCCATCTTTCTGATGCATCGGCCGGCATCGCTACAGTGGTGCGTTCGATCTGGCTTCCAGTTTGCGCAGTAAGAGCACCACTTCGGCCGTCCGTCGCCCTCGCACACGAAGACATCCTTGGTGTAAAATAATTCCAGGCCCGGAGAATCTGGGTCATCTTTGGTCCCTAGTACTTGACCTGGGCCCTGCTGATATTCAGATCCTCCAATGTCTTCCGCTTCAGATCCTGTCTTATCTTGTTCCATGGCATTGTATGTGCCGTTGTCGCGAAGAGCGTTGGGTCCGAGTGGAAGGTAAGGAGGATCGAACGTTGTTATGTAGACAAGTCGGAGCCATGCTGCTGTCATAAGCAGAAAGAGTACAAAGTATATGGTGAGGATGGCAATAGCAGCACCAACTTCATGATGCTTAGCAATAATGTAATGAACTGAAAATGTCAGCGGAATATATGCTCATCTTCAAACCATACATACCACAAAGTGGAACGACGAGCACATAGGTCGCATATCCAGTCACTCCTGCGAGTGCTAGCGGTATGATTCGTGCTGTCCAGATATTAATGGATATCCTCTGTCTTTCCGCCTGGGAGAGGAGCATCTTGCGGCCATGGAGACTGCTCGAGGCTTCGCGGGTGATTAAAGGCTGGCAGCATTAAAATGCTACCTTGAATCGAGAGTAATAGCCATCGTGGGGTCCGCGCAAAGAAGAATGCTATTGTGAATACGAGTACACAATATTGTTATCTGATGCGAGAGATCCAGGGATCAACATTAGATTTGTTATAGACGCTAATCTATTTGTGGACTAGCGCTGCCTATTGACCCGAGACCCTCTCTTCAGCTCGGGCTCTCATCGTCTTCTTCCTTACACATCCAGAACTTTGCGGATTCACTGCGCTCATACAATTTACTCATTTGTAGTATTCCGCTTTCATCCTTCAGGTTTCTCTCATGCTCTTCTTCTCCGCCAGCGGCTGAGTCGTTCTACCTTTTACCAATGCTCTACCAGCCTCAATATATTGTTTTAGATACCCTGAGTCCATAGCCATTGCTCCTTAGAGTAATATTACACAAATCCTCAATATTCTAATGATCCTGATCACCAGCACTGCATATGCTATGGTCCAGTAACCCTCAGCTTATCGTGCATTGGCCCACCAGTTTTGCAACAACACCCTCTTCTTGACCAATCTGCCCTCTTTAACGCCCGATCTTTGCTAGACATCTGCTGAAAACGGCTTTAGAATGCAAGGCAGCTAATGGCGGCTCGTTTGTACTGCGAATAAAGGCCTACTTTCTTTTGATTTCTGCCGTGTGTCACCCAGTTTGAATCGTGGCGTTTCTGCGGCGCATCAGCATTAGCTGTCACGAAAGCAAGACACCTTCAAGTGCGGCTCTTACTCTATGTGGTTCGGCTAGACAGAAGTTGTCTGCGATCAGCTGCTATATTTGGCCGCCCTCGGCCTTGTGATTCACAGCAAACATATCTCTTTGGCTCTAGTTGGAGAATAATGTTCCAGAAAAAACATCAGCGTATACCTGATTCAGTAGCAGGATACGCCAAGATCCGAAGGCAGAGATGCTTTGTGCTCCCACCGCATGAGGCTGGAGATGACAAATGGATTGTTTGCTTCCGGTAATGAGGTGTTGTGATCAGGAGATCCTGTCGGACTTCAACTAACCAATCCCTTGTCGGAATCTAGAGACTATCCTACAGCTAGGAGGTATATGTGGCGCTCTACATATGGGGGCTTGTTTTCTCATGCCTATAATTGCATTGAACTTTCCGTTACCAGAAGGGCGAGCGGCGGCCATTTTGTCATTTCTTCGCACTTTCTCCAAAAGTAGCATGCCCTGAAATGCTTGACGGCACCTGTCGGTGAGAAGAAATCAGCCAAAGCCTTGCTCCTTTACTCCTGACATATAATATACTTCTGACAGACTTTGCAGCACCTTCCTCTCGAAGGGTGGCCTACTCTGCTTTGCCTTTCTTCGACGTCGCCAGGTCGAATAGGCATGGTCTCATCGCCCACTGTACGGCGGCTTCCAGTCTGATACTGGAGGGCTTCATGCATAAGTACTGGGCAACATCCATCTCTGACCAGCCATGGATCTGCCCAGGAAGCCGCCGTGGTCGAATATGTATAAGAGTCTGACCTGCTCAACCCTTCTACATTGAACAGATCAGACCGCACGAAGACGGCTCATATTGACATTATATCTCGACAACGAAGAAAGGACATACAACCACCATTTACTCAAGTATGCCTCTATCGTCTACTCAGACTTGTTACTGTAGCGGGTTGTTGATTTGGGTAGGTGCCTCCCCAGACGAAGTCTCTGTAAACTGCTTACCTACTATAGACCAAATTCCATAACATATGACGTCGGATGTCCCAACTGCCTAAAGCGAAAAACCGATAATACGATCATCGAATTTGGTAACGGAGTGGTCCGTCAGCAACATTTTCTTCAAGCACGCGGTCATGGAGCAAAAGACAGGAAGAAGAAACGGAGACTAGCTCGAACATGTGTATAATCTATAGGCAAGGCGGTACCGACCGAGCGCCTTCCATGCTTCACAACAAGCAACATTGCCTCCAGGTCGTGGTATGCCTTCGTCAATGGACTTTCGCACATCGCTATAGAGAGGGGTTTGGACAAGTTCGAGGTCAAGAGAGATAGCATATGTCAAAGATCGAACGAGTGCCAGACAATCAAGAGTGCTGATGGAATCAAGAGAAGGCGTTGTCAAAAGTGAAATCGGTGCATAGCTCAGGGCTCTACTGCGAACAAGTCAGGTGACTCTAATCTTTCTAAACATCATCCTGCAGCTGATCGAATTCTAACATATTGAACAGGGAACATGATATCATGCTTAACTTGGACTCTGATGTCGATTTGCACTCTTTGCTTTGCGGGGTTCGAAGGCATCTCATCTGTCGTCTCAAACAGCCCAGGATCGCATTTTCATCATGGACGGTTCCTCTACGCAGTTTTCCTCCAAAGCATACTTGCTGATCCTTCAGCGATTGTGGCTGGGTGATAGGGCTTGCCCGGTCATCCTAGGAAAGGAGCCACTAAACTCTAGCTGGGCTCCGACGTCTATTCACACCTTCTCAGAGGCTCATCCATCAAGATCACATTCTCGAGGCTTATCAGACTACGGCTCTTCGATTCTCCTACCGGGCTGCCCGTTGGCTGTGCATGGCTTAGTTGAGGCTTAGAGCTCTAATGCTCTAGGGCTCGGTGTGCGAAATAGGCCTAAAGGATCCCCGGGCAACAAGGCTGGCCACTGGAGACCTCGAGTTCTCGAAAGAGCACAATTCACGTTTGTCTGCCAATCACAAATGAGGCTGTGAAAGTGCCGGAGATTCCATTATACGGTGTTATAGTTTCAACGTTGTTTGGAGTTCAGCCGCAGACATGAAGCCGGTCCATGATGCGGCTCTGCTGCGTCGTGGCTACTTCTCGCCCCATAATATTTCCGGGCATAATGTACAATCATGCTTCATCGATTTAAGTCTCGTATTGATCTAGCAGTTCTCGCCTTGCTCAGTTGGTTTCTCTGTTGTCTTCACGACTCACCGAGGCTGGCTCTTTTACAACGAAGTTCGAGAAATCTCCACCGTTCTGTTTTCTTCGGACTCGGTCTGGTGAGACCAGCTACGAAGAACTCACCGATATGTCG
The DNA here is from genome assembly GCA_000292665.1 of Helotiales sp. EF0021. Lineage (NCBI taxonomy): Eukaryota > Fungi > Ascomycota > Leotiomycetes > Helotiales > Helotiales sp. EF0021. The sequence continues at coordinate 113,111 of AIET01000416.1, forward strand.
AAACGTACTACTGTATCTCCGTCGCCCTCTCTCGCGCCCTGTAAATCTTTTACTCTGCCCAACGTGCCCGCTTCGCTGAGCCCAGTAAGCTTCGTTTTCGGGCCTCTTGGAGTCAGGTGAGCAGCTTCAACGATAGTGGTCTCCATAAAAACGGATAGAAGACTCATGCACCAGTATGCCTGCAATACAGCTTCATGACCACTACTCTCTTTATGGGAATCAATTATGACTCGAAGTACATACTCCCATGGAGCCCTACTACTTCGCGACACGAATCGTTGGCTAGAGAGGGGTTTTGAGGAGATGATTCGACAACCCGCGTATGCCTCAAAATCTGAGAAAGGGGCTTTGCAGTTTGTTCCTTTGCTGAAAGGTGGTTCCTCTTCTTAACACTGCCGCAGGCGTTCTCGGAATTTGTGGTGTCAGTTGGGATATAAGACAAGTGCTTTTCCACATATAAATTTTTGGTTACCACACACTTCACCTATAGCACCGTCATCCACTCAAATTTATCATCATACTCCTTACAACAACAGTCTTCTATCAACAAACCCACACCTCCGTCAAGCAATTCAAAATCCATCATCATGGCACATGGTCATCACCACTCGTCGTCCTCCACCAACCACGGTCACGGCAGTCATGCAAGCTCATCGAGATCGAAGAAGGATAAGACCGGTGAAGGGAAAGCCCCACGGTACACCATTGAGACGACCTGGTACTGTTGCCAGTGTGCACAAGATCCCAGCGGGGGAAATCCCGGCCCTATATCTTGGTGGCAAGCCCAGTGTGCCCATTGTGGCCATCATCGAAGTGAATCCTGCTGCAAGGTGGAAGAGCGCAAGATATATGCGCATCGTTAACTGTAAGTCACCTCTATAGGTATCGGCGTTCCTCCAATTTAATGTCTGGATTTAGGTGCAGCAAAGATACTTGACCGACCTATATTCATGTCGACCGGCTGCAAAGGACCAAAGGGGCCATTCATAGTCCAGCCCAATCTCCCATGGCTTGTTCTATGATCGAAATGATGGCCCGGATGGCAGGACTCGTCTCTAGCAAGTCTTGGCCGATGGAATTAGTTTTGGGTGTTGGGCTCTGTTTCCTTGATCATTTGCGTTGTGGTTTTGGGATTGGCATGTTTTGGCTAGCTCCAGGTCAAAGCAGTCAGTCAGATTGCAAGCTTTAGCAGGAGAATGGCGTTATGACTAGATTCAAAGTGCGAGCAATTATACCCCACACTTCTGTTATTAGCATAGAGCATCTGCATTTGGAGGAGCTTTTGGATAGCGCTACATAGTCAGGCATAGGTAGTCAGTCAACAATAGAATTTCCTTTTTAAACACAAAACATGTTTTGGATGATTGCCCCGGGACTGTTCACCTATATAGCTAGACAAATCTGTGGCAATTGAAAAGAGCCTTTCTGAATATGGACAAGAGTACTTTCTTGCTCGGGCTTGGGGAGGCCTTCTCGACTCAGAGCACACTTCCGCCACAAAAGAAAACTCTTATTCTACTATCTGGGCCGACGCCTGTGGAACTTACAGCACCACAGCCGACGGTTACAAGCCAACGTTTGCTATCTGGACATCTCATTCGAGTTGACTTGGAAAGCCGAGTCAGGCACCGCCCTCCAGAAACCACTCCAAGCCAGCCCCCAACACGAGAAGAACACCTCAGTGCGCCACGGATCTGGTTCCTGCGCAGTGTAACGCCTGAATCTTGTCTGCCTCATCTGAAGACTGGTTTTTGTCTCAAGAATCTGCGCCTTGGGCTGAAGGAGACCCCTTTCCCTTCTCAACAAGATTGCGGCCGGGCTTCTCAGTTCCCCTCGCGTACAATACTTCTGGAAACAGGGCCACAGCATCCTGTAGACCACGCTTTGACTCTGCCCAAGGCCAGGCTTCCCAGCACAGCCAATGGCACCAATGCAGACGCCCTCTCGCCCTGACTTGAATGCCCGTTTTTGCACCTCACCAAGCGCCCCCAACCTGGAAATCCTTCGAGATCCTGGGTATAGATTCAACCTCCCAGCATGGCTCAGCTGGCTAAGCATAGAATGCCATAGCTCAAGGCCTCAGCTGAACGGCAGTTCTGTTTCTTGGAGTCGAATTGCTGTGAATTATGCTATCCAAGCGTTATTAGCGTCGGTTTTGCCTCGTGACACCCAACGACTACTGTTCCAGGCAGAATGATCATCTGCAATTCACCAACTCGGTGTCATAACTAGCGGTGTGGAAAAGATTCCCATATGCTCTCACCGGAGTTGCGTGCTGGTGTCATTCCTGTATGATGTGCGGTCTCTTTCGAGCGGGTAACGTTGAGTTGTCGACGTCGACGTGCATATATGCGGGACATGGCACGCGATTCGAGGCGCTGAGGCTCTTCCAGGTTCCCGTCGGCTCCCCTTTTCTTCCACATGAATTCTTCCCAATCTTCACAACCACCACAATATCGAATCTCGCAACGCTCGAGATGCATTTCGGCATTACCGACATCCAGTGCCCACTGTTCCTGCGGGACCCAGGGTCTACGACTGCGTAGAATGATGCCTCGAGATCAAAATTCATGATTTGCTGTACCTCGAGCGTACCTACCCCGACAGCAAAACGGTCACGATCGACGAGTCATCTTCGCATCCGACGACCAATAAGTGTCATCTCCAAAACGATACTTCGCGGAGAAGCAGTCAGAGATACAAATGTCAAGTACGCATAAACCAAACGGAAACTGCCCAACGTCTATGACCGAGTACACAAATATGGAGCTCTTCACAGGATAAGCACTTGAACGGGTACATGCGGTCCTGTTTTCTGGATACACAATAAGCAGAATCTCGAACGGGATGGGACATCGGGAATAGGACACCTCTTATGTTGGAATGGTGCCTATATTCGGGATCATACGCGTCAGGCCGTCGGATCAGCCAACAGGAATGTTGCGCATTTCATATGAAAACAATACCTGTCCTTGTCTCCCGAACACATCAAGAGATTCGCCCTTGGTGCCTTCAGTCACGCGGATATCTCGAGGTTGGCTGCATCCTGCGGACGATGGACTAAGATTGTCAATATCGAACGTATCTCTGGAGAGTCTCGTGCTGAGCTTTGGGTATCGCAGCGCAAGGAGCTGGAAGTGTATCAGGATGATGTTCTGCGCTCCAATATTGCTGGGGAAGGCTTTCGATATTGATGTTCGGGAAAACACCCTCGCCAATGTCGAAAACGCCCTGGACACGTCACCTCAAATCCTCGTGAGTCGACTCAACGATTTATCAATCAGAAAACGCTGTTACTGGCTAGTCTTTACGATCCAAGTCCCAGTGACGGTGTCGCTGCTCTGCTCTCGGCACCAACCATGGATATCGTGGACCCATAACCGCTCTCCCGAGATCTCTGGCAGCATGAGCGGTGCAACCGCATTAGGCTGAGCATCGATCACTGAAATGCTACAAATTCCGAGTTAAGCATGCAGTCAGGGTTCGGAAAGGAAAGTCCTCAGAGGATTCTGTCTTCATCGCTTTCCTCAAATTTGTCCAACCGAATCTGTTCATTATTCAGATGTTTTCTTGCATTACCCTTCATTTCTCTCCTCGTCACTCTGTTTTGTGCCGATCCCGACGTCAATTCTCGGTTATCGGGCGCAGATGATCCTGTAGCAGGGTCTGGTATGCGTTCTAGGCAACGAGTATTTCGATAAAGGTCGGTACGGCCTGACGTCTAAAGCTGTCCTTTCCTATCCTCGAATGGAGACCTCAGTATCTTTGGTACACTATGCTCATCGAACAGAGCTAGAAGGAAGCTAGGCAAACCTCCAAAGTACCTAGTGGTTCCTGCAGACAACATGGCGTTCTATTGTACATCCAGGCTCCATTTGGCTGCAACATGGAACGCCCCCTATCCGTATCGCTTATTCTGAGAATGATTTCTACTGGCTCTTCAGCGAACGATCACCCCATCATGTCTTCATCGCCCCGCTATCCGAGCTAGCGGTACCCCGCCATGAATGCTAGATCTCATTGGTACATTCCAAGATTATACCTCAAGTATATCAACGTGCCCACGATGTTCTCTTGCGTGCTGTCTTGGAGTACGGGCTGGTTTGCGACCTTGGGGCCTGCGCGTGTTATTCTGAGGATATCACGCCTAATGATCCACAGTTAGACAGCCTCAAAGCTCAACACACATTATCGCGATACCTTACACCATTAGACCACAACAGCAATGGACCAACCACCACCATACGGGCGTCGTGAACCCATGAGGACACAAGATTTCGAGACAGCGTCACTTATATCTGCGGCACCGTCATACACCAGCGATGCGCCAACCTATGTCTCGCGAATTGGGCTTCCCCCAATCCCTCCAATACAAGAAGCTCGCGCAAATCCCTCTCTCGACTTCTTTCGCATGCCTTCCTTCTGGTCAAGAACTCAAACCTCGAACCCCGCAGCGCGACATTACCACTCGATCGCTCAGCGTCGAGCCACGAATCGTACTATGCAACAACAATCCGCTTTACTCGTAGCAGCGCTGAATGGCAATGAAGGGATCGCACAAATGAAGAAGAAGATGGAGGAAGAGGAACGAGAGAGGCATATCAGAACAAACGAGGATCCATATCTGGTTGGGGAAGAAGCCGCAGAAGAGAATCGGCAGGAGAGATTGAGGAGGGAGAATGGGTGGGAGGTATTGGAGAGAGAGGATAAGAGATGGGACTGGTTGCTTGCGCAGATGAGCGATTGGGAGGAGAGGGACAAGAGCTGGCAGAAATTTCGCAAGGAAGTCGAGGGCGGGAAGAAGGCGAAGTTATCGAAGAGGTTGGGCCGTGGTGGGATGTGAGTATGTGATAAGTAGGTAGGCTTGATGGTTTATACAAGATTATGCTTTTGGCTTCGTTTTTGGGATAGGACTTGGAGTGGTGGCTTTCTACGACAGACTGGAAAGAGGATCCATAGCGATTGCCAGATTCGGCGTATGGTTGGGATGATAGTAGCGTCGCCGTGACCCTGTCTTCATAGCAACGTATGGGCTAATGACTATTCTAGCTCTGCGCAAGCATTTAATAACATATACACTAATTGTATGTATCGGATATATATCTGTCGTACTACACGTCATGATTGCGTGCTCTCAGGGCTTTTTTTCGGTCTTGTCAAGATCCGTCAATCGCGAGCGAGATAAAGACACGCAGCTCTACTACATAGCATTTTATTGGCCACAAAGCTCCTTGCTCACAGACTCCTCTCATGTCGCGTGTCTTCCAACAGGTTGTTGAGGGGGGAGGAACGATATCAAGCGACTGAGGTCATTCAAGCGTTCGAGGAAGAAACGTCTAGAGCGATCAGGACTAGCGTCAGTATAAGCCACCCCCCCTCGGATTCTACTCCCGCGGTTTCTCTTTCTACTTCCTTCATTTTTCAAAGTCGTATGCGTCAGCCGGTGCTGCATCCCAACTCCATCACAAGTATAATGCAGATTGTCAGTTCACTGCTCAAATCGACACATGCTAGAATCATATTGTGATGATGTTGGTGTACTTCTACCAAAGCATATCGATCTTCGCAGTCTCCACCTTTCACACCACATTCATTTGCGTCGGCACAAGCCAATTAAGATAAGTTGAGGCAGAGGTCGCGTACTTGCCCAGAACCTCAGAACGATTCTTTTGCAACCATTCAAGAGCAAGTAACCTACTTAATCGAGAAATTGCTGCTGCTCAGGTCACAAGACTCTATTGCTTACTCCTCTTTCTTGAAGCCATCTGCTAGGCCGTGGGATTGGTATCACTTTGAGTGGTCCTACCTTCTGTGCAGTGTATGCATAGCGTAACAATGAAGAAGTCAGTGGAATCGGTATCTGCTATCTGGTCATTGATCTAAGCAAGGCCATGCTCCCTGTATTGCCGTGCTATCATTCTCTACCTTAGATTCTTGGGTGCAGTGAAGGCCATTGAGGTCGTGCCACTCCACGTGCTTTATGGTGGATAACATCTTTGATGCAAGTGGATTATATTTTGTTCGGTTTTCGAGATGGACTCATGCACCGTAACTCAATTTTAAGTGAACTAGTTTCGGAATTGAGTTGCAACATGCCGATGAGCGGAGATATGGTTGCGACTGGATGATCTGAAAAAGCATCTAGAGCTACACACAATCCACATTACGGAAAGCTTGTCGTTCAAAATCTAGCGATGAGGGCTGCTACTAAGAAGTTCACTTCCTCTCATCGCTTCTAAACTGATATCACGTGGATCTGCCAGCCTCGGAGCCCTTCAAATGCTACTCTAGATCGTCACGTAAATCTTCAACGTACCACCTACAACTTACAACATACAACCTCCAAACTCAACAACTACCACACTCCCACACATATTCCAAGATCAATCATACAACAACCTTCTCTTTTCCGAAAACCTACATACCAAGTACCCACAGCAATGATGGCGCTCACCATCCTGAAGCTCTTCACTATCCTCCTTACCTTCGTCCCCTTGGTAAGCCATTGTCCAAACTTGACATCAATCTCACTCACCTTCATAGATCCTTGCTGCCAATATACCCGTCTTGAAGGCTACTCGTGCTGATCAGCTTGACTCGGACTCGATGAGCTTTGAGGGCAAAATCCATGGTGTTGATGCTGAGCTGACCGGCTCAGTTCAGGTATGTACCGCCATTTATCCATACAACTTCGATCTGTCAATGTGCACGAAAAGCTAAGACTAACTCTCTAAAGTCGATCTACTCTCAGTTCACCAATCTGCACCCCGATATCGCCGCCGCTCACGCCGCAAACGGATCAGTTGGCACCGAAGGCAATCCCATCGATCACCGTGCTCTTCAAGCTCGTTCCATGATCTCGCCACCTCTCTGTCACCCTGTTCCAGGACACGAGGATTGGGGAGGAGCATATGTGAGCACTATTAAGGAAGGCATCAGCTACCTCCAATGGCTCGACGGATCATGCTCCTTCGCACCTAGATCTTGCCAGCGTATCAGCTGCTCTTATGGATCGGCAATCTGGGTTTGTAATGATGTGAGTTTCGGGTCACCCGCTCTACATTCATATAGGGTCCGAAGCTGACTTGGCTAACCCGAGTAGAACGACTTTTACTACTCAATATACTGCGCGGATCTTGCCTACTATGCTGTCGAGCTCGATAAGCATTGCTCCTACAATGTAGCGGGCGTGCAACGAGTATGTGGACAGATCTTCGACACGGCTGCATTTAATGTCATCGTGAGATGGGATTCCTCGAATGGTTGCTAAGCTGAATTTGCTATGCTTCTTAGTTATTCGGTATTGCAAATTTTCATCCCTGGAGGGTAGTATTACATGAACACCTCGGCCAAAGACTCGGGAATGGTGCTCTTCCTTTTCAACTTCTCACTTTGCATGGCTCTGCTCAGATTAGACCAGAGATCTCGAACTCCTCTCGCGTGGGGTACAGTGAATGCGTTGAAGTTTCTGACCTTTGGAATGGTTGAACTCAAATGTGATGTGCCGTTTTGCTTGTCATTCCGTCTTATGATCAGACGAAAGCAGCAGAACATTTTCACTCATCAAGTCTACTCCTCGAGAGGGGAAAGAGTGGATAAAGTCATGGCAAGGCCAAGAATCTTTCAGGTAATTTCCCGACTTCGTAATTTGATGCTCCATCAGCACGGCGTCGTGCCTAAGCCCTTCTTCGTAGTTGCATCCTCAATCTTGGAAAGAAAACATTGTATATTTTGAAATACTGTCGCGTTGTCTATCATCCGAGTAACTTTTCATCACCAAGATTCTATACACATAAAAGTACATGTCTCAGTCAAGTGCAGATTCAAGCCAAGGAGGTTCATCCCTCGGTGATCCGGCCGGCGGGAGCGAGTGCAAGCACACTTACCGCGAGGAGACAAATTCCTGTACCAAACAAAGCGATTGGAGAGCATACAGGCCGAGCATTGTCTGCAGTGTTTGAGACAAGTGTGTCATGAAACGTTTGTCTTTGCTAAATTGCTCGAGTTTACCTGCTCGAGTCCGCAAAAGGAACATCTCGCTTATCGAAAAGGGGCGAACTTTTGGTTCTTGTTGCTAAATTTATCGCGCAGGGGCTTCAGCCTTACCCTCGCCTCCTAGGCATGAGTTGAAAACCCCAGCAATCAATACATACGTGCAGTAAACATATACACGCTTTGTTATTTAAATCCCGACGATCATGGACATTGGTGAGGTTGATGTCGTTCTAGCCTGTTCGGCTGAGATCCTAGTAATATCAGCGCTTGAGGCTAAATTTGGCTTCTGTCAATAACATATCATTCCGCTGGTCACTGAATGGCAATGGTTCTGTGCCGGTTATGAATTCCAAGTGCCGTGATCCTCAAGACTGGGGAGCTGGTCAGAAGGAGGCAAAGTCCAGAGACCTTACTTTTCCCCGCACTTGCTCAGCTATGAGGCGAAGATGTCTCCTCCTTACTTCGAAATCTTCCATGAAGTCTAAATAGATTTGTAAATTTCTGAAGCACGCTGAGCTAGCAAAAAGCTATGTTCTGGTCTACAATAATTGTCTGCTTGGGCGTAGCCTCTGCAGCTTCGGCTGCATGCACTCGAGCCATGCTACAGAACGCTACAGCTGCATACGGTTCGTGAGAAGATCTATCAATTGCTTGCAACAGAAGCTGATTGCTGCGAAGTCCAAGCTCAAATCGCTGGCGCGCCGAGTATGCCAGCTCTGGCTAGCAATGTTACCTATCAAGAAAACAACGTTACTATGGATATCAAGACCGGTGTCTTGACCAAACCCATCACTATCGACTTCAATCGCAGTCTCTACGATACCACTACTTGTGCAACCTTCACCGAGATATCAGCGGCTACGAACCCGCATCCATATGTCGTTCATACGCGAATGCTCTTCACCGACGACAAGATCACCACCATCCAATCCGTCGTTGCACAGGATGGAGACTGGGCATTCAACGCAACAGGACAACTATACTGGAGTGAACAAGAAAATTGGGATCTGATACCTGAAGCTAAGAGGGACAGTCGGGCTGTCATCCAAGCTGCTGGAGATGCCTATCTCGATAGCTGGGGCAACAGCAGTATCAAAGTCCCTTATGGAGCTCCTTGTGCTCGTCTCGAGGGTGGCTCGTATACAGCTGGAATAGGATCGACAGCGAATACATGCACGATGGGCGCGTTCCCACAGCCTTTCTATGTTGGGAATCGAAAATATGTGATTGATGAGGAGGTTGGTGGGGTTGACATCTTTAATAACTTCCCCTTTATCGATACGACGAGACCGGATGGTACGCCTAGTACGAATTTCATAAGAGTTGAGGGAGGGTTGATTCGTTATATTCATGAGGTTACTGTATGTGCAACTCGGAACTGTGGGAGATAATGGTTCCATGATTACACTACAAAAGGTAGTGAGGTTGATGTACTGTACAACTTTGAAGATTCAAAGCAAGAACAAATTGTAATTGCAAGGTCAGAATTGATCTCATTGTATATTATCTTATCATCAATTACCTCATAAAAGATCCTGGTCCAGTCGTTCTTCACTGATTGAAAGTACTGTGAACTGGAATTATAATATCCGACAACTATGATATCCTTGAGCGCTGGCATGCATCTCAACAATTAACTCAATTTCCATGCTTGCCCATGCCCGTCGCCTGACAGCGCAATCTCAGTAATACTGCCAGTCCACATCTGCTTCTCCAAATGGCATACCCACCATGTTTCGCTCCTGATAAGTCGTGGGTTGTTGCGCGGACAGAGTTGAATGATTGATTGGAAGCTAATAAAAACCAACTGGTCATCCAGCCCAAAGCGGAATGCTGCAGGTTTGTTTCTGTCCAAGGTATGCGAGGTGTTTTTGTGGACGCCAGAATATTCCTTTCTAACCATGTGGATTTCGAGAGGAAGCTCACGCTGGTAGATTTATCGAGCCTCAGAGCAGGTACCCCAAAGACCGTTATTGCAGAACTCCTCAGGAAACCTCCCCAATCTGAGCAATTCCTCGGATCTGGTGACATATCCCATATAGAACTCTTCAACAACGGCTTGAATGTAGATGTAGGAAGCACGTGGAAGAGCGTTTTTCCACTACAGGAGATCAGTACATGCTTCTTCCCAGAAGGAACAGGTGAAAGGATGAAAGTCTTTCCGGAAGGATGTGGGAAAAGGGTTGAAAGGTGGAAACAAAGAGATTATCTGCTTACAATTTTGAGGCGCAACTCGGCGGGTAGTAGGGGAAACACCTCAAATTGCTTGAAGCGCGCTTGTGTTGTGCACTCAGCGTCCATAGTGAGGCTCATATGCTCGATCTGGGAACTTGCTTGGCTGACTGCATCTTGGTCGTCTTTGGTCGTGATGGTTTGAGGTTTGCTCGTGGCATGCGCAAGAGTGCGTTGTGTCGTTTTCCGGTTGAGCTTGATCTTGAAGGCTGCCACCACTTTACTCAGAATGATCCTCCTGCGGCTCATGTTACCGTTAGTGGCAGAAGTTGGAGTATCTGTGGCTGGCGGACTTGTGGAAGAAGGAGCAGCTGTCTGGTAGTCGGATGGTGGGTGGTCCATGGTGATTCTTCTCTGTAGCGTCAAACCCTCAGAGCTCGAATGATTCGTTGACATGTTCGGGTTAAGACTGCATGCACTAATTTGAGTCTGTCGCAATCAAAATTGAGACTTGAGCTCTGACATGGTAGAGAGATTAACGAAGTGCTTGCAGACGAGATATAATAGGGGACGCTACGAGTAACGTGATTTGTTTCCGACCAAACTACTAGCTTTTGATCCTGCACCACTACATGTACACTTATGTTCGATATCTCAGGGGTAAAGGCGAGCTCATGACTACCAAGCTTACTGGAGTTTCTCTTTTGTAACTCAGAATTAGGGCAGGTAGATAGATAGCTTGTGCATGCCCGTGCTTCGTGGAACAGCAAATGCTCCCCTTGGAACTTGACAGCAACTCATAACGGAGCAACTTGGAGCTCAAGCCTTGAAATATTTAGACCTTCAAAAACTTTTAAATATAAGAATTGCTGTCAAAGTAGTGGGTGGAAAACAGCCCCTGTTTAAATGAGCTTGTCGCCAGTTTAGTCGTTTTCAACGGACAGAGACTTCAAGGAATGTATGTGTTTCTAAGCTGTATATTTTCATTGCGTTACGCTATCAGAACCCTCTAGACTATCTGGACATGTTTGGCGCATGATCTACGTCCAAGTAGAAGCTCTCTGGTGCTACACCATCTATGAAGTTCACATATTTCATGCCAAGTTCTGGTACAGTAGCATCCTGTCAATAAACCTTGCTTATGCAGAAGCTTCACTTTCGCCGCACCGACTTCATGCAGTCATATCACTTCAAGGAATTACCAAAGGAAGCAGCTACGGTGTGTCCTCAAGCTACCAAAGTCATCTGGTCAAGTCTACCCCACTTCTTCTCTGACGTGGCCCTTACAGCAATGACAACTGCTTTCGCGTGTTTCGCCTATAGCTACTTCTTCATATGACCAGCCACTGTCCTAGAAGCTACCTGGACTGAGCTGATTAAATTTTGGAGAAGTATGTACCAAAGTGGAAAAGCGCAGATGTCATAGAACCAGAACTCGAGGCACTAGCAGCTTCAAAGAGAAAGAAATTTCTGGTTGGTGTAGTTGCCATGTTAGCTCCGCAAGATAAAAAGTCCGATGTTGTTATTGTTCGTCGACATATTTGAGAATTTTGCTTCAAGATTGTGCTATCGAAGGGAAGAATTGGGCTCTGAAAAAGATATGCAAAATGCTAGCGGAAGAGAACAAACAGGACGCATAATTTTCAAGCGAGACATGAAGCAGCGGTACTCATTCAAGAGTGTGGCAACAACGACCCACCCTTGCTCTGTAGACAATGATCTAACTGGAATTTCTTCCCAGGCTTTGCAATCCCTTCTAGACTTGAAGACTTGAATGGATCTCCATGAGTTTGACACGCTTTACTCAGAGACCGAGTCTTCTAACTTCATATAGTTGTGCTGACTGCCTAGATCAATCTCTTTGTTGATTCAATGAGGAACAACACATATCACCAGGCGCGTTTCTAGACGATGTGCCCATCACTTCAAGTTTTCGCTGACTGCATACAACCTCTTCACCTGACGGCAATTTGCTCATAGCTTTGCTTACTACTAGTTCAAATGAGTGTCAACCAGCTGAAGCATTGACGGCTGCAAGGGAGGGGGCTGAAAGTATTGCCAGGTAGGACGTTAGATAAAAGGTTGCTCACGTATAGGAAAGAAATTTTGAGAAGGCAAATCATCTATTCCGATAGCCTCTATGTATTTAAAGCCTGAGTCAAGCCTGGGATGATGTTAGTCAACTTGAGACTGAAGTGATTCGGTCAGTGAAGAGACTTTCATTCATGCCTTCCCTACAGGCTTGTGTCCCATGGCCTCACTCTGGCAATATATCACTAGCCAATGCTTATGGTAGCAGATGCTTCCTTGCCCAATGCAGTGCATCGGAATCGAAACAGTGCCTCCATATTCGATTTGTCCAATCCCATATGCCCCGCCAGTGCTATACGTATTGAAGCTCAGAGTCAAGAGACTCTGATGCTCCGAACAGACGACCCCAATTCCTTCTGGTAGCCTGTTGGGGTTGCTTTCCTCGACGCCATGTGCATTTATGACCCTGGTTCTCCTTAATAGCATGTCTCACGACAGCTGGTATCCCTTCAATCCCCATTCGCAGCCTCCTTTTCAGCCTCATCGACATCCATAGCATCAGGTGTGACTTCCCCAAACTCTGACCCAGGACTACCCCTCCTTCCATCCTCACTATCATCCCTTCCATTCATGCCATCCACTTCCTCAACATCACTCTCCAACAGATCCTCAATATCCCCGAGTGGACTGACTCTTGGTTCTAACACGTCCAAGTCCTCCAATATCTCCCTCTTGGGCATCTTCCAAAGCGTTGTACCACAGACTCTGTCCTTAACCAGCAGATCGTCCACAAAGTCATCCACGTGTGTCAAGCTTGTCCCCATCCTTCCCTTCCTTTTCAACTTCCTATAGTCACTCAAATACGGCTCGAGAAACAAGTAAACATTTTTCGCCTGCCTCGTCAACCTGATATAGAATAGTGCCAATGCCCTTAGATACTTGAACTTTTCACCCCCAAACTCCAGATACTCTCTCAATATGTCATCGCTTGGACCTAGTTGTAGGAGTTTGAATGCGAGACAGAGGAAAGGGGAGGGTCGTTGCGCATCTCCGTATGTCCCGCCGATGAAATGGACGTGTGCGACAACTCGATCGACGATATCGGCTTCATTGACGGCAAAACATTGGTCTTTCCAAAAGTAACAGTCGATTATACGCTCACGGACAGGCTTCTCCATGATTGTAGCAGGGTTGAGGCCATTGGGTGCGAGAGGACCTGACGAGCCGCGCTCGTCGAGGAACCGCTTTTCGTCGGCGCGGTGGGTAGCCATGGTTGAAATATGTATCGCAGTGATGGATGCTCTCGCGGGATCAGATATTATCGGATTGCTGGAGGTTGTTGGAAACTTTGGAGTTGTGTATGTCGGAGGAAGTCTAATCCCGTCGCATCAAAAGATTTCGACATGGTCGCGAACGCAATCACGATAAGAGCTCCCGCGCTAAGATTGTTGCTCCCCCATAATGGTTGCTGTGTTTACATTTGGGATCAAATCCTGGACCCTGAATTCAAGATGATCGAATACAAGAAGCCCGAATGCAAGAATCTTCAATACAATTAGATCAGCTTGCCTTGACATTAGAAACTTCATGATCTTGAACTTTAACGGGCACAAATGCACAAAATGCTTCTTACATCATCTCAAGTCTCAGTCGTGATATCAGGCACGATCGGTAGGTCCCGCCCGCATAGTTTCCCTCATACATTGCTAACCTCTTTTTCAACAGTTATTCTCTTCACATTTGCCCTTTTCCTCGCAGGCTACGTTCTCCAACAACAAACTGTCCGCGACATTCGCGCAGTCATAAAACCACAACTCTCGCGCTCGCCGCCTAGTGGACCGGAGTTGTATCTTCCGCCACAGTTTAGGGAGGATGGGTACTTGGTTGATGTGATCGTTGATCCGATATCGCCTCCGAAGGAACAGCAGCAGAAGTTCGATACGGTGGAGGTTGAGGTGAAAGCTAGTAAAAAAGGAGAGAAAGTTATTGATGGAGAACAAGAGACAGAGATTTTGAAGCAGGATGAGGATGAAAATATGATTGGTGCGACGAGGTGGCAGAAGGCTGCGAAGAAGAAGCAGAAAGAGGCTTTGAAAGCACAACAGAAGCAATTAGCACAGAAACTGCTCGGAGACGAAGCGACAGGATCGAGTTTAAACGAGGACAGTAAGAAGTCAGAAGCACAGAAGGAAGAAGAGAAATTGAGTCGGGCGGAGAGAAGGAAAAGAATCAAGGAACAAATATTGGCAGATGGAGAGGGCGAATCGTTCAAGGGTTATAGGAGAAGAATGTGGTGATTACGATTCTAGTATAGGTTGCTTGCTGGTTTGCTGGATTATGGGAAGGGGACTGACTGCATTTGATCTGGAGGGTCATGCAAGGCGTTTATGATATGGAATGTATTACGACGAGATGTCCGGTTATGTATTGGTAGATTATGATGATGTATGTTTAGAATGGCCCAGCCATATGATATAAAACACTGGTCTTTTGTCCTTGGTCCTAAATATCCCAATCTCTCAAACGCCAAAAGCAAAATGCCGTCCCACCCCCCCGCTAAATCACAGTCTATCAAGCGAACAGAGTCCAGAATTATCTTATTCTTCCCGATGTCGTCCTGATAACCCTCTCTCGTCTCGACTTTTCTTCCTCCCGTCTCATCTGTTCTCGTCGGACGTTCTCCGTCCACTGGTTGTTGCCTTGTGGGAATCCATTTGATGTGTTGCCGGAGCTTGTGACGTTGGTTGACTGTATCGAATATCAGCTGAAGTTCTTCGTGAACGAGCGGGACTCCCACCATGCAAAGAGCACACCGGTCGCCGAACTTGGTGACAGTGTTATGGCAGTTGATTGAGCCCTGAGAGGAACTATCAGCTATATTCTCCAAGACCAGGCTCAGTTGTCTACATAGTAGTTTGCACAATAGCAGTATGTCATGATGAATCTGGGGTAGCTGGATTAAGGTTGAAGATGGGATGGAAAATGTGTCGATCTCTGACGACGATTTTGATCTTTGATCGTTCGAAGAGGATATGCCTCTGAAATAAATATCTTTAGTCGTACCAAAGTCTTTGACTCAAGGTAGCTTCTTACAACCGTTGCATCTGCACGAGCTGCTCATCAAACCGCCTCAGCATACTGTTGTTGTGGATCATAGCCAACCTCATCAATGCATTCGGGCTACCTTCCTTCTTAGCTACCCATTCGAGGAATCTGGAATCATTCCATCGAATCTCTTGCAGCCGCGACGTTGTTTGCTGCACAGCAAGACCCCGAACAGCGGGCCGAGCGCGAACTGTGTCAGTTTCCAGCTTTTCAGCGCCCGATCCCGCATGATTACTGTAGACTATTGTCTTAATTCTAAGAATAACGTTCCCAACTCATGCGGAGGAGGGAGATCTGGAGCGTGAGCCGACCGAGCACCAGGGTTTCGATTGGTGGGCTTGGGCGGAGCTTCTGTATCGCAATGGTCTAGAATAATGATTCCGGGCACTTGAAACAACTCTCTACCTAAAAACATCGGACGTTTGGGTCTTTGACATGTGTACTGCATGAGAATCAGAAACAAGTCTGTCGGATGCTGCCGATTGTCCAATGATAACTGGCATATTCCTGGCCAGAACGGGTGACAATTCTCAATCCTGGGTACTGATCTCCCGACGGCACTTTTTTGTTAAATTGACAAGGTGGCCCCAAGATTTGGGTTCTTTTAGACTTCCAGTTTTGAACTGAGGGTTCCAACCCAGGTTTTCTTTGCCAACATGGAAGCTGGCTCGACTGGAGGACAGAATGTCGTTGTATTGTGCGGGTGTGACAGAATGCTCTTTTCGACCAATACCACCGTACTCAGTAAGCGGTAGTCCGTATCATGATATGCTTCAAAATGTGGAGACTGATTGGGCATGAAGATTAGTCAGTGTCATGTTTGAAGCTGGGCCAGGCCCGTGGTGAATGCCAGATTGTAGGGATTGTATGTTTGGTAGAAACATTTCCTGCCACTCGTGAGTTTCGCCTTGTGACGTAAAGACTGTGATCGCGACCAAAAGTCCAAAATCTCTAGGATATAGATGTGTTCAAGACGAACGAAATTATTGGACATCAGCCCAGCGGGGACGTTTATGTTAACATCGTGCCATCTCATCAGCATTGATAGGATTGATAGAATTGTTGAATTTGTCGAGATTTTCGTTTCGATGGAAAAAATGCTGCAACGATTGGTCTTTCGAGACACAGGCTCTGTGGGGGATAATCTGTCAAGACCTCCAGCGAGTATTTTTCCGTTTGACTGCGGTCAGTCTCCATATTTAGGCCGAGTGATGTGATGATGACTTTCTCGACACCAAGATCTGATGGGGATAAATGTCAGGAGGGAAGAAGGCTGGAAGGAACCAGGCTCGCTTAGAGAAAGGCGCTAGTAACGCCTACTTCTTCCAATTCCCAAGAAAATCACCCTCGAGATGAAGGAGATGAATTCAGTAGTAGGAGCCTGCAAGTACCGTTGATAGCGTGGAATATCTGTTTGGTAGAAGGATCTCTGTTGCGTTTCGCTGAGTGCAAGTGCACAAATGTTGATTTTTACTCACTGGCTCCCAGGTTCTGCCAGTACAAAATGATTGTGATACGACGACTTTTGATTGTATATATCTATGTTATATTTGCAGAAATGCTTAGCAACTTTGCGTTCCTCTCGAAGCAAAGGTTGCGCGGACTGTTTGAAGTGCCGAGCAACGTTATTGTTGACGGAAGAGCAGGAAGAGCAGCTGCTTTCGGCGCCGCAGGATCCTGGGTTTGGCGTGTTCTGGAATGATTAGAATGTCAGTGTATCACGGACATGCAAATATATTCCTATGCTAGGCAAAGGTCACGATATATCAAAACGATAAAGTCTTTACGGGAGCGTTCTAGATCGACCATCAGACTTGAGACAATGGAGAACGGCTGTCAACACTTTGATAACGTTATTAGATTCTATTGAGAAGGACAAAACATTATGGCCCGAAGCTGGTCTCGCTTAGTCCAACTCAAGTTCGCTGATAGAGCCCACTTGGGAATGATGTAAAAACGCGTAAGTGAACAAAAAACAAGCAGCCGTCTCAACCAAACATGCAACACGAAAAGATTAAAAGACCAATGGAGAAAATGGCAAAAGAGAGAAGAAACGGTCGCTAAGTCGTACATGAGTACACAGCTAACCATGCTGAGGAGCCATCTAACAAACAGGTTGAATGAATGCTATCATAAGGGTTCTTCCATGAAACTTCAACTCTGGCAAGCAGTTAGTTGGTTTACTGGCTTCAATCTCGTAGCCTAGAGGGCTCTGATCAAGTGATCAGATCGCAAGTCGAGAATGCTCTCCATGTCTGAAGGAGAATAGATTTCCGGATTTTGGTTATTCTGTGAATCTTTACTTCGCCAAGAGATGGAAGCACATGGCTAAGATCGAGACTTGATGGGAATATCCCTCTGATCGTGCAACCATTCTGCATGGTAAAGGTGAATAGAATCTCGGAACTATGTGAATTCGAGTCCCTGTGTTACTGTCGTTCGTCGGAAAGGTTGCAAATTGGGTGGTGCGGCTGAGTTAAATGACTAGCAATAAATGATACCGGAATCCCAGGATTCTGTGAAGCGTTGTTAGCTTACGCATAATAATAAAAAGGTGTGTTTACACTCGAAGGCATAGTGATATAGCAGGGTCACTCCATTTGTTGCGGGTCGTCCGATTGTTCTAACATCGATGCTCGAGAGGTATTGGCAATAAGATCTACTTGCCGTTGTGTTTCGCACTTCTCGAAGCAGTGATAACAATGTCTCATTAATGCTATCTCATTGGACAAAGGCTTACATTTAGTAGACATTGTGTATACGCTCAATTATCTTTCGTATGCCTCTGTCCACGGGTGGAAATTTGTGGAAAAGAGGATGGTCTTCATCGAATGTTGACAAGAAGCCTGTTTCTGTTCCTTCAAAGTCGTATCAGCATGATTCATGAACAGATGGCTGTTCCTTACCTGCGTACTCCATACAACAAAAGTTGTTTATTGTTTGCGGACGGATGGAAGCACTGTGGTGAATCCGAAATTGAAACATACTCCTTCTTGCAAGAAGTACCATTTGAAGATACACCTCGAACATAGCTGATGTGGAAGGGTTTTCCGAGGACAACACACTATAGAGTCACTTTCTGAGGATCTTTCATTTAAAAATGAGAAATGGAACTTCTCGTATAATATGCTGGCTGATAGAGGAGAACTGTTTGAGGCGCGGACACCGCTCATTTTACCAATGCTCACGTGCTCTACATCTTTGCTTTCTCCAGGTTTAGTTATAGGACTCTTCAAATATGCTCAAATTCTCTAAGATCTAGTGAGTAGTAGCCAAAAAATTCGAAAGATGGCCTGGGTAGAGATAGGACACAGTCTGGGCTACAGCATGTGGTGCTTCCTGAGAATCTTGGGCACGTGCTTTCTCCAAAACCTCCGACAGACAATCGCTTTGACTTTTACTAAATGGATGGTCGCATAAAGTTCATAGATAAGATATCCAGCTTGTAGCCGAATAAGATTATGCTTTAGTGAGCCGCTCACTAGAGTTCGACGGACAGCTGCTTAACCATACTGGCTCTAACTTTACTACTACTAGGTACATGGTAAATGGAGGACTCCAAAAGGCTCCTATTCAGCGGATAGTGAAGTCTTGACTCACTAGGTATCTATGTACATATCATCTCCAATTGTATCTACGTGTGAAAGCCTTTACTATAGTGCTCTTCCTTCCTCTCGCTCGCTCGCTCTTTCTCTCGCTTTCGCTCTCGCTCTCTTCCTCTTGCTCCCTCTTTTCCTCCTAGTTTAGGTAGTAGCCATGAGCTTGGGGACAGTAAGGTGCACGACGGTGAGGTGAAGCAGGCAATGCAGGTGTAGAGCTTAGTGGGATGAAACGATTATAGCGTCGACACCGTGCCACATTTCTACAGTAATCCTCATGCAACCACCGCCATAGCAAAAGCGACCCCCAATTTATCCAATCTATTGCAAAATTCGACATTTCCCAGGCGACGACACCTCTCGTCATATCGGTCTTCATGTCACACCCACATCACTTCATGCTCCACTCTTATTTGGTAGCTTTTGATTGGCAGTTGAGATGCGAACTCGTGGTCTCGTATCCGTGTAGAACACAGCTGTTTCTCCATCTGCAGGGGAAATTTCATGCCGGATAGGCCTAACTCCGCGAGCCGAGCCTATTACTGACAAGTTGGAGGGTCATGATCACCGTACACAGTACACAGTCTCAGGGTTCAGGCAGTTGTCAAAGTCGATTGCATATGCCGGGGGTGGTGGAGGGTCTACATGACAGCCGCGTCAACCAACGACTGGGCGGCACTGGTGCGAGCTATGAAGCATTGTGCAAGTGCCGTATTGGACAACAATGAGGTAGCCAATCATGATTTGTCCTTTCGCAATTGCATCGGTTTCTTTCAGTCTGTGTTGACATAAGGTTCTGCAGACCAGTTTTATGACGAGTTCTCCGCTGACAAGTGGGCGATTACCTCGCCTTCTAGGTTCGAGGTTCGAGGTTCGAACTTGCAACATGTATAGAAGTAATGAGTTCTCCGTTCAAAGTCGGCACTTACCTGTGTCCGAACCGACTCGAGACCTGACCTGAGTTTATTTTCCGTGTTCCTGAACTCTGATAGATCTCCCGAAGGTTGCCCTGACAGGAACATCAACTTATATAAAGTTCTCATCCCAAACCTCAACATTCTTTATCGTCCTCATCTATTTGGCATCTTTGGCATATTGCATCTACGAGCCATGGCCCCCTTCCTTTTGAGCACAAACTTCGTTGCGGCAAGCATCGGCCTTGTGAGCAGATAATGTTCCTAACAACCTCGCACATGAATCAAGCTGACCAAAATTTAGTTCTTCTTATATCGAATTGGAATCATTATTTACCGCCTTTACTTCCACCCCCTTTCCAAGTACCCAGGACCCAAATATCTTGCTGTCTCTGGCATCCCGTATATGTATCTAGAGAATTTCAAAGGGACTTTCTACAAGGAAATTCGTGATCTACACATCAGACACGGCAACATCGTTCGGATAGGGCCAAATGACCTGTCCTTTGATGGATCAATTGCCTGGAATGATGTCTTTGGACATAGGAAGGCAGGAGAGCCCGAGTTTAAGAAAGACGTATTCTTCTATCGTCCGGCTGTGAGTCAATTCCTCTCAAAAATGTTCATTTCTTTACTACAGTATTTTGTACGTTGATTGCTTGATATGCTAACTTCGAGGTATCACATATAGGATGGAGGCAATGGTCACGGTGGCAGTGGCGTACATGATATGTTCACAGCAGGCAAAGAGGACCACCGACGGCAAAGACGGATCATTGCCCATGCGTTCTCAGACTCTGCGCTGAACGAGCAAGAAGATATCGTCAAGTCGTATGTTGATCTTCTGATGCAACGGTTTCGGGAGCACGATGAGCAGGGTAAAGCGGTGAACGTGGTCAAATATTTCAACAGCTGCACATTCGACATCGCGGGAGACCTTGCATTTGGAGAATCGTTTCAGTGCTTGGAGACAGATACCGTCCATCCTTGGGTCAACCAAATCTTTACCTTTATCAAGACTGGAACGCAGCTGAGGATTTTCTTCAAATACCCAATCCTCAAGCCTTTCATACGCCTCGCCATTTCGAAAGAAGACGAAGGTCTTATCAAACAAAACATGCAGTACACGGCGGCCAAACTCGAGAAGCGCATTGCTCTAGGAAAGAACTTGCCACGAAAAGACTTCCTCAGTTATATCCTCAAGCACAACGATGACAGAGGAATGAAGCACCAAGAAATCATGGGCAACTCGGAAGCATTTATCGTCGCGGGCAGCGAGACCACTGCTACCCTTCTATCCGGATTGACATACTACCTCAGTACCAACCCCACGGCTTGGCACAGATTGACGACAGAAGTTAGGGAGGCTTTCAAATCCGAAGCGGACATGACGCTGCGCCTGGTAGCCGCGTTGCCATATTTGCATGCTTGTCTTGAAGAGGGGCTCCGAGTCTATCCTCCTGCTGTTGTGACACCTCCGCGTATATGTCCAGGCGCAAACATCAACGGAGAATTTGTCCCACAAGGTGTAAGCCTCCAAAGCCCCCTCCTCCTTCCATCAAGAGCTTAACAGAACACAGACCAAGATCTGGATCTACCAATGGGCCACCAACCATCGCGAAAGCAATTTCTTAAACGCCGATGCGTTCATCCCCGAACGCTGGCTCCCACCATCTCACCCTCTCTATGACATAAGGTACAAGAACGACAATCGAGCAGCTGTGCAACCATTCGCAACTGGCCCAAGAAACTGCATTGGGAAAAATCTAGCATATGGAGAGATGCGTCTTATTGTGGCGAGAATGGCGTTCAATTTCGAGCTGGAGCTTACGCCAGAGATGAGGGATTGGACGGAGGGGCAGAAGGTCTTCAACGTTTTCCAAAAACCTCCTCTGTGGGTGAAACTTCACTCGAGGGCAGAGGAAGGAGTGAATAATCTGAAGAGATAAGTTGTGGGAATCAATGGAATACTTTTTTTCGAACAGGAACTTTGCAGTCGCATCTCTGCATGTTTCTTGAGTGTTAAGCCCAACTCGAAATTATTGGCTTGGGGTAGCGAGAGTCGCTAGGCACGTGACTCTGTATACAACCCCAACTTGGAACCGCGTGAATGAGTCAAGTATACATCAAGTAGGTATCCTTTGAAGATTTGGATCTCTCATCTTAGGATTGTGGTTTTTTTAGCTACCAATAGAACACAGTCAACAAGCATGAAAAGTTTGCTTTTCCGCAGCACCACACCAGGGCGCTCGTTTCTCGAGCTAAAACACGCCTGCTGCACAATCACTGAGTTGTCAAGGCGCTTTCATGACAGAAGTCAAGCCACTTGGGAGGCTAGGATTTGAAATCTTTGCGATCTTCGGAATTCTTTCGTTTCCAACTGGCTTTGTTTCGGTCAATGCTACAGTAGCTACCTGCACCTTCCATAATCTAACGCTATTAGAGATAGTGATGTGACACGCTCTCCCGCGTGCAGCTATTCCCTTGGTGAGGAATAGGAACTTCGATTTCAACCTCATCCTTTTATCTTTAGGACCTCCGTAACACTCTTCAAACGTTCAAATTCGCCACTTCGGTCGAGGGACATCTACACAACATGGCTACTGTGAATAAGGTCGTCGGTTTCTTCATCAACATTCTTGTCATGGTCTGGGACTTTGGCCTTTTCATCCTAAACATCTTCACTCCCTCACTCAAACCAGGCAATGTCGTTCCTAGCCGCGCTGCAGGACATCATCTCACATGGCCCGAATTTGTTCCTCCCAAAGATGGCGATTCCAGATCAGCATGTCCTATGGTCAACGCAATGGCAAACCACGGCATCCTCCCACATGATGGCAAGAACATCTCATTCAAAGAACTGAACACTAAAGTCCGGCAAACCTTCAACTTTGCTCCCTCGTTCTGTTTCTTCGTGCCTAAGTTTTCGGCCGACTTTCTTAACCGATCGTATTGGAGTGGCCATTTCGATCTGGCGGACTTGAGTCTGCACGGTGAGACTGCAATCGAGCACGATGCAAGTCTTACGAGGCACGATGTAGCCATTGTTCCTGATCAGGGGAAACCAGACTTGGAGCTCGTAGATAAGTTACTAAACGAAGCAACGGGGAAAATGCCAGATGGTACTCCACTTCTGACTATCCCCGACCTTTCACGAGCATTATCAAAGAGGAGGATGGAGGCGAGGAAGACGAACAAAGCGTACACCGAGAATCTCTTCCACAACATGTTTGGAAGTGCCAAGTACGTTCCTTCCCTCGTCATTTTACTCTTGTCGCTTATTGACTCTTGTCTAGCTCGTCAACAATGTTGACCATCTTTGGTGGTCGCATCGATGACCTTAGGCCCATGCTCACCGAAGAGCGATTTTCAGAGAAATGGGAACCTCGAGTTCTTTCTCGATTCGGGCTCACTATGGTAAAGTTTAACTTCACGGTGCTTCCGGTGGAAAGGGGTGTGAAGGCGAAAGTTCCGAAGGAGTGAGGATGAGCATGTTTGGAAAATGACAAAAGCACATAGATCTTTAGCCGGTTTGGCGATAGTGTGTGTTAAGCTTTATTGACGAGTTTCTTTCTACGACTGATGTTAGCTAGATATAGGCTTGCTATGACTACTATAGGAGGAGTTGGCAAGGGAGGGATCTCGGAATCGTCGAGGGGGTTTAGCGAAACACGTGATATATACCTACTTTCAGTCCGCACTTGCAACGAAATGCTTTGGAACTCATCAAGTATCAAATGAGTAATACTGAAACATCCATCCACGTCCTTTACTATGTAATGATTCTTTTACCGCGTTTGAGTGTGGAGAAATTCCATATTCCCGCTCCTTAGATTAGTATATATTTTTCAACAACCACATTAACTGTCACATACGACCATAGAGACAGGAAAATTGGGCATCCCGTCCGCTCTGCCATACACAAGCCTGTCATCGGAGAACTAGTAGTTGGGTGGGTGACCACCAGCGAATCCTCTCTGTTGTATGTTTTTTTTGGTTTTTTTTCTGGCGGCGGGTTTCGGTGGAGACGACCCACTTGGTTGAGACAAAAAACAAGCGGTCTCGACTCTCGAAGCGGTCACTTGGATATGAACTCTCTTTTTGCAAGGGGAAGAGGATCTTGATTCAAGTGCAAGCTCAAAGCCATGCAGCAGAATGTATTTGATTTGTGTTTTGAAACGACTCCCAATCGAAGAGCATGTCTTCTATTGTCGGAAGCGGCAAAGCGGCACCAGGAGACATATCAGTTGGATGAGATGTTGTAGGATTCCCTACGTCAGTCAGTTGTAAAGTCTGAATACGCTGATTACCAAGGGCAATATCGCTTGACATTGGATCATAACAGTTCCGATTTATGCTATCAATACCGTCCAGTGTATCTCCTAAATGGCTGGTAGACGTCTGATCCATGGGCCTTTCAGAGGCTGCAGAACCATTGGTGATGTCTGCGAGGAACTTCGAAGCAAGAACGTCAAATGCATCGCGTTTGCCTTTGAAGGCTGGGAAGTGCTCAACCATTCCCCACAACACTGTCGAACAGGTGTGGATGTCTGACTCCAGGTTACGCAACGTGATCTGTTCTCGAACCTGTGCAGAATTGACGTAGCAATACATCAAAGCGCTGCCTGCAGAGAATATATTCTCAACTGCTTGCCATAATATACTGAGCCTGTCCTCACGGAAGAATTGGCGATAGAGCTGAATGACCTTGGTTGATGTATCGGCGAGGCAGAATAAAGAGGACTGAGGTGGTGTTGGAATGTTCGGTGACGGATGGTACAGGAATAGCAAAGCCCGGTGGAAAGTGAGTTGGAACGATTCAAGTGATTTGCGTTCGTCATCGGTCATGATTTTGCCATGTGGAGTATCGCTATACCACGCTTGGATCCGGGTATGCATCTGAGATTGCCACAGCACATAATCTATGGGAGGAGTAGATGGAAGCCTCGTCTCATAGAGCACAGTCTGCATCTCTGACTGGATCTGTCGATAGCGGAATAAATGGTGGCTGACTGTCTTCTTCCGAAGATAGTCTGTCTCAATTATAGTGATTCCCTCAGCGGTGATATGTTTATCTTCTGCATCACTTGGAAACTAACAAGCGGTTAGTCTATGAAGCATAAAAAGGAAGTCTTAGCAAACCTTCGTCGTGATAGCACCATCCGAGAGGCACGACGGCATAGCCAAAGCTATTGCAATGTTTCTATCCATTGCATAAGCAACCCAGAAGGTCCTTCTCATAGTATCTAGCGTGAGAGGATCCACTTTGTTGGGTGGTGGATCACGATGTAAACCCAGTTCCACGGATAGTCGCAGAGCCATACCAACCGTTTTCCATACTCCCCAGATTGTCGGGTGAAGATACGAATATTGTGCAGCCAGAAGAAGTGCTTGAACCCCTTCCACGTTGTTAGGTACGCCAATATCATTCAATGCCCGAAGTGCCGTCTGATAATATCGATCACTCAGAGACGTGGGTACTCTTGCCGGGTCCTTTTTCTGCATCGTCAGGACGGCCACCGCAAAGACCATGAACACAAAAACGACTGCAATCTTAGAGTCGTAGTGATTGTGAATATCGGCCATGAATGTCGGCGTACTATACAGAAGCTCTAACTTCTGGAGAAATGTTGGTTCGTGGAGTAATGGAGAGCTGAAGTTTGCGTAGTCGAAGTAGAGCTGTATGAGATACAGAGCAGCGTCTTTCTCCGGAAGTGAGATTGGTGAGGCATCTAACTCACCGACGAGGTCCGAAAGGAGGCTCTTGTTGGCCGCTGGGGAAATTGGATCCCAGATTTTGGTGACACGGGAGGCTGTTCCTGACCTCATGAGCTCTGTCAAGAGAATCTTGGAGGACGCGGGCTCATGCCAAGGGTTGTGACGTGCAAGCTTCAGGACTTCATCAAGGGAATTCTCTGCAGCTGCCGATACTTGAGTGGGCCCTGTGTCTGTAGGTGCCGGATTTCCCACAGTGCTTTCTGCATGCATTTGCTGTGATCTCGTAGTTGCGGCACTGGGTGATGCTTCGCTGGCAGGGGTGCTCTTATCGAGAGGATCATAGTCGTAGATACCATGCTCTTGGAGCTTGAGTTCTAGAAGTGCTACACGCTCTTCTAGACTGTGTACATAGCTGATATACTGGTAAGTCACATATCTGCTAGGTTGGGTAGCCATATCTTGCCTTCTGGGCACGTTTCTCTGGGCAACAGCATCATAGCCTACGCACTCAACTCCAGCGCTCTCACACAGTTTACAGGTCTGCACAGCATCAATCATCAGCTACAAGATTCTCTGAAGAGTACTTTGTCAGACTTTCACCACACTCACAGGTAATCTTTGGTCACATCTCTTCTTCCGCTGCCTGCAGCGGATACAGGCTGTGATGTTTGATCTTGCCAGAGACGCTGGCTTTGCTTTCGTCACTGTGGCCATCGCTGAGTGCGATCATCACTAGACACATAGAGCTCAGGGATGAATGAATATATGCATTACTTATGATAGCAACGAATGTCCGAATATAGTAGTAGTGCCATGGTGTCGGATTTCTGACCGCCGGCCATGCGGAAAGGTGGGGTCAACATCTTAGAACATCACTTCCACAGAACCTGATATCATTCGGGCAACATCGTATGTATACAATACAATGAAGAGAAATATATTGATGAGAAGCCGATGAGGCATTTAATATAAGTTGAAGAGGCCAAAGGGGTCTGCTGTTCGTCGATGGTGCACGCGATTTTGGACTGGAATGATGCGAGTGCAAGCCTGAGAATGAGAACCCAACTGTACGAACTGGAAGTATTGATTGCAATACGCATGCGGAGTCCTCAGAAATTACGGGAGCGCCAGGATCAAGCCAGATATCTAAACTGTATGATATACGTATATACATTAAGCCTGATTGCTGCGAACAACATCACGTAATTCTTCGGGGTCCCCATCCATGCGGGGTGCGTTCGCATCCTGCCCATCACGACATCTATCATAAGCAAATTTACTTTCCAGCTCTTTTGACAGTTTCCCTTCTATCGAATCTACTACTAGATCTCCAAGAATTGGTAAGAACTTCCAAGCATGGGCTGATCCAGCAGTGGCAAGTTGAACACGCTCAATCCGCGGATGTGGAGCGATGAGGAAATCGCCAGTGGGAGTGGTGGAGATCCTGTAGAGACAAAGAGTTAGCATGCATATAATGTGTTGATATGAAAATAACGACACTCACCAGCATATTTTCGTTCTGTCAAATGGCCGGTCGGCCAAAGGAGGCATGATCTCACGGAGATTATCGCGCATAGCTTCCTCGGCGTCCGCTGGAATCACATCGGTTGGATTGCTCACGATAGTCCGTGGGTGCGAAATCGTGATAGTCTTCGAGGAATCTTCTGGATGAGGTATAGTGAGCGTGTTTATATATCCAGGTGAGCGTCGAAGGATTTTGATCTCTCCTTCATAAGGCGGGAACATGTTGAGACCAGTGGAGATATTGGTTGTTATCGACATGTTCTTCCATCGTGCCTCCTCCTCAGGGGTGACTTTGATCCAGGCTACTTCGTGTCCGATGGGATGGATACGCTCTCCAACATAAACCAACTTGTTCGACCATGCGCCTGCAGCAACCACCACCAAGTCGGCCTCGATTACGCTTTTATCCTCCAAAGTGACGCCTGTAGCGACACCGTCGGTGATGTTGAGATGATCAACTGCTGAACCACATTTGAAAGTGATGGAGGGTTGCTTCAAACAACGTTCAAAGTATAATCGAACACACTGCTTTGCATCAATGAAGGCATCTTCCATGTTGCAATAACCTAGGTTCCATCGTGGCTCTCCTTTGACAGAAGCTGGTGTCGAGTTTGGGCCATGGATTCGTTGATATACCTCCTCCCGACTGGGCATTTCCACAATCTCCTTAGGGTCGATGAGAGTCAATGCCACTTTCTTTGTAGATGTCCAGAGATCCGTGAAGCGACTTGGTAATCCATCACAGACAAACGTCATACCCTGTTGGAAAAGGTAGCGGCTGAGATCCGGGTCAGTTTGGAGCATCTTCTGCGCCTTCTTTGCCAGTTGTGCATAGATTGGGTCCGCATAATCTGAAGTTCGAGTTAGCTAGCTGGAATCTTGATTAATCGTGAGCAACCGTTGTGACCGGCGGATAGACCTTACCAGATCGAATGCACCGCGTAGTATCAACACTGGTACCGTCCAGAACCGGAGGAGTCAATCGGTCAAGCAAAGTTACCTTCGACGAAGGATGTCTCGCTGCAATAGCAAGCGCTGTTGACAGTCCGAACACTCCGGCACCGATTATTATAACAGATGCAGGGAAAGGTTTTGGTGATGAAGCCTCAGGGAGTGGCGTGGATTCTGACATTTTGGACGCTGACCAGAGGCTTTTGCTTCCAAAAACAGGTCAGAAACTACCGGGAGATATAAAGATTAGACGCAGGTTCTGCTTGAAAATAACGTAGGAGATTCCTAGAAGATATATGCATATATCATCTTGACGCTTGTTGAATGCCATAGCGGCAAACTGAGTCAAAAACCAAAGATAAAGATGGGGGTGGATGTGGTAAAGGCAAAACATCAGCAATTCATTACGGCCATGGATCCGCCGCTGCGGACGACGCCTCCTACCTCTATTGACAAAAGTATAACGCGTGTTTATCTGGGTACTGTGGACCAGATGTCAGTGAGGGAGAGGGGTGAAATGTTGCTGGCGGAGTTGTTGCCGCCCTCATCGCGGTGAAGTCCGCTCACAAAGAGGGGATTGCCCCACTTTTGGAAAGCCTCCATGTCAATAGTGCTCTGGTCAATGGACCCCTATCAGTGCCTATCTGGAACCTGCGAAGAATGTCTCAGTAAATTGATTCCAGATAACTGGTCGATCATGGCAAAAGTATATATTCCTTTCATTCTTCCTTCCTTAGCATGTATACTTGAGACTTTTTGAATTCTTCCAATCTAGCAACATGTTCAAGTACTTGAGCCGTGCTGCTCCTGCAGCTGCTAGCCAGGAACGCACTGCTGCTGAGCGGAGGTTGGTGATGCGCCTGGACATGTTCCTCTTGACTTTCGGATGCATTTCTCAAGGCAAGTTTACTCCAATGGTCGAGGGACGATTCTAATGTGTTCCTCAGTCATCAAGTAAATCAAGGACCCCTCCATTGCCATAATTGTGAAAATTGACAACGGCAAGGTTTCTCGATCAGACTAATATCAGCAACGCATATGTTTCCGGAATGAAGGAAGACCTAAATCTCTATGGCAATGAACTCAACTAGTCGGTTCATCATCCCAAAGCATGGCACTGTGCTGACAAAAGTGTAGCTTCACAACATATTTCAACATTGGCTACTGCATTATGTTGATTCCTTCTCAGATCATTCTGACATACGTCCGACCCAGCTATTGTATGACAAAGTGTTCCCTTTCAGCAATCAATTCTCTTCTCCAACTCCTCGCGAGTATTCGCTTCTTATACTCACGTCAAGAATCCGTGCCTCAAAGCCCATGCTGATTTTTCAATAGGGCTGTCTGGTCTTGAGATCGCCTGGGGATTGATGACTGGGCTCATCGCAACGACGAAGAACGCTCATCAAGTGTACGTCTTACGAGTCTTCCTCGGCCTTTGCGAAAGCAGCGCTTGGCCTGGAATGATGACGCTCTTAAGTAAGTAACATATGATTCTTGCTAATGCTTGACACTGCGTTTTGCGCATCAAATCCCTTTCCAGGACTGACACATTGTTTGCTAGTGCATTGGTATACACCATCGGAACTTGCTAAACGTATGGGCTTTTATCAATCTTGCCAGGCAGTAGGCGCCATGATCTCTGGTGCCATGCAAGCTGGGATCTACAATACCATGGATGGCCGTCACGGTCTTGCTGGTTGGAGGTAACGTAGTCCACCTGGATCGTGTCTGAGAGTGACTTGCTAAAGCTGTCATGTCCAATAGGTGGTTATTCGTCATCAATTCAATCATTACCGTCATCTGGGGCTTTGCTGGCTTTGTCATGCTTCCTGATCTGCCAAATCGACCTAATCCAAGAGCATTCTGGTTCAGTAAAGAAGATGCAGCAATGGCCATGGAAAGGTTAGCTCGTCACAATCGTGCCGAACCAAAACCAGTCTCTTGGGCTGGTGCGAAGTATGGCCCTCTCCTCTGTGGCGTATTTACCAGAATTAACAATGTACAGGCGTACTTTCTCTTCCTGGGTTGTGTACTTTATTGCCATCTTGTACACTTCGACTGTTCTCGGATTCGGAGGGTTTAATTACTTCAACCTATTCCTGAAGAGCTTGAAGGACTCTGATGGTACAGCAACATGGACGGTTGCTCAAGTTAATGCCATTCCAATCGGTGGGATGGCGATTTGCGTGGTTTTTGTCTGGATCTGGGCTTTCCTCTCGGATTGGCTGCAAGTCCGATGGGCTTTGATCATCCTCCAAGCTACCATTGGACTCATTCCTTGCATCATTATGAGTATAGTATGTGCTCTCTAATGTCCTGAGAGTTTTCTGCTCTCAATACTTGTGTATTTGGAAAAAATTATGGCCTTCTTTTTGCAACTCGTGTGGAGAGCGGTGCTGACTACATCGCAGTGGACATCACATCCCGATAAACTGAGTCTCTCAGCTCCTTATGCCAGTTACTTCCTCAGCTACATGATTCTTGGAACTGCTCCTCTCATATTCTCATGGCTATCGGATCTGTAAGTCGTGCCAAACAGTACTGGGATGTCCACTGATTGATCATCTTCAGAATTCCTCAGGATCCCGACGCTCGAACGCTTATTGTGGGAGTTGCTATCACCACCGACTACGCCATCGCCGCATGGTCAAACGTCCTCATGTGGCCAGCAAAGCAAGCTCCTTACTACCGATATGGATGGGAATCCTGCCTCGCTCTCTTGCTTGTGGCTATCATCATGACTTCGTTACTTCGGTTCATTGATGTTCGGTATCTCATGTAAGTCCTTGTATTTCCACACGCAGAGTATGCTTGCTAATGAAGAATTGTGTGAAGGGACAAGAGAGCCGCTTTTGCTTCTGTAATCGAAGCTCGCGCCCAGGATAACGAAACTGTCTCTGATTTTGGTGGAAATGATCCCCGCGAGACTAATTGCGATGACAAACAGATAGGAGGGCCTTCGGATGTCAAAGCAGTTACTCGAGTTGGAGACTCTTGTTGAGCATGTTCTTGTTTTGGATGGTTAGATTCGCGATAGTAACGACAACATTCTGTGGGGCGTCTGATAGCTTCACCGGAAGAGAGAAGCCATCCCCTGGAAGTGGAAGCAGAAAGCAGATTTACATAAAAATCTAAGGTAGCACAAAAGCAGATTCTTGAAGCAAATCATAACACCAATCGCTAGGATCTACTCGTCCATCCATAGCTGTGCCGATCTCTGTTGATGTCCATCCTGTTTCTCCTCTTCGACGTCTCCCTCCTTCTTGACTCCACTGCCTCTGCAAGCACTGATGGCTTCACTGACTCCGATTCACTTCTTAGAATATCGTCGCTCTAGGGATTGTATGTGATATCATCTGATCTCCAGCTCTCTTCCCTTTGATCATTCAATACCCAGCTATCCAACCCAAGGGCTTCGTCACTTTTATCTCTTTTGTCTCTTTCGACCCAACATCCGCAGCTGACGCACCGAACGTAACAAGTGTCGAAGTACTGATTGGGGGTCTTATCGCCTGTACTACTTCCTGAAGACACTCTATCGAGATCAACCCGCTGAGATATCGAAGGTGTAGAAGTTCCCTGACAAAGATGACAATTGTTGTCATCTCCATTCCCGTCTCCGTTTGCAGAAGTACTTATGCATCTCTTTGAGGTCTGCGCTTGGAGACGTGGAGGTGGTGATAAAGCTTCGGCTTCGAATTTCGTTCGCTTGTCGCAGGATGCTGCTGCTTCGTAGGCCTTGCCTTCAGAGGCATAATATAGAACATCGAGGCTTAGATCCAGGGCTTCTTGATCCACGTCTTCGTCTAAGTCGTGGTATAACAATCGCTGCGGTTGATGACTGGTTTGAGATGCCATTGTTGCACGAGCGAAGCACTATAGACAATTTTCGAGAACGGCGAACAATAAAGAAGTCGATGTAGTAGAAATTAGAGACTGTGTTGAAAGTATATGAGATTCATCTGGGCTTCCAGGCATTGGGGCGTGCAAACGCCCTTCGAGCGGGACCTGAGCCGCAACCAATTGAAAGTGCAGTATGCTAAGCAGCGCAAAATTGAAGGCGACCTGAAAACAAGTCCCAGAGCCAAGGCAGAAACAAAGGCAACCTCGAACTACGAGTATTCCTCATCAATCGACATGCCACGCCATCAACATTTCAGCAAGAGAATACACGATCTATTCGTAAGACTACATGGGGCTATACACATCATCTGCACCACATCATACCACCGCTCCGCCTCAACTGTTCCCATCCTCGCACCTGTCACCTGTAACCTCTCATCACAATCGTCTCATGTCGCTGTCTACCAAAATAGGACACTCTGTTCCTCCTCTCAATTCAAGTTATTCGCGGAGCTTGCGAAACTCTATAAGCAGGACGGTCCCTCTCCACCACCATACAACGCACGCTCTGCGTGTCCCACAAGTCCGGCCCTTCAACGCATCAGAAAGCCAGGCTTTGAGCCCAGTAATGAGAAAGCGTGGCCAGCACACAACACAACGAGACCCGAGAGATAAGGGAGAAAAGACACCGGAAAAGCTGTCGAATTGCTGCTAAAATATCAAGATTATATGCCATGCAATTCCTACAAAATATCTCCTGCGAGAGATGCACCGTCTTGATAACGTTTCGTTCTTACCGTCTCCAATCATCACAGCTGTTAGTGCCGTGACGATGTCGGGGGATGTTGATCCCGGGGCGCCGCTTCGCCGTTTGACGGGGCTGCTTGAGGTTCTGGTTTGCGTCCTGGAAGCCAGAAATCGATGGCGGCGACAACATCGTCACCCCGTTCGTCTTCGTAAGCGTATATGATCTGTAGATAGTAAGTAGATGGTCGTTTTGAAATCTTGGTATTGCAGCTTACTTCTCGCGTGCTTGTATGCAGCATACGGATATTTCGATGCGGCACGATGTGAACAGCATTTGTGTCAATGTTCCTGATTTCGATGAAGTTTGGCTCGAATGCCAGGATCCAAGGATAAGACAGTGCAAAACTCTGAGGCATACCTTCCCAATCAATTCTCCAATCAGGTCTTGCTCGCCAACCATTCCGATTAACGAAGAATGAGAATTCTGAATAATTGAGAAGGAATTCGCCATTGAGACGTTCAATGTGTATCGGCCGAACATTCTCTTTCCGAGCGACGAAGTCTAAGGATGTATCTGCCTGGTCGAGCAAAGACTGGGTTTCCAGGGTCTCCAGTGAAACGACCTCAAATCCTCTAGCGCACGCCACGCAGAGCTTCGATTTGAGGAAGTGTATCGATGAAGATTCTGTCGGAATATAGAACTCCTTGAAAGCCTTGAGCTCGTCTTGGCCGCTATTGAACATTTTGAATCCCTTCTGCTTCTTTCCTTTCGACATGGCATCATTCGGCTCGAAAACCTTGATGGTAGTAGATAAAGCTGAAGACTTGACACAGCACACAAGATGCCGACCAAGGCATATGCCAGTGCGGAAAAAGTTGCAATGGCTCTGAATCTTCTTTGGTCGCTTCGCCAACGCGGGTTCAGCTGGGTTGAGCGCTGACAATGGGTATGACAGGAGGGACTTGGCCGACAAAACCAAAAGCAATTGATACTCTTCAAGGACATCAATCTGCGTCACATTGGTCGCATCAAGCACACGTACAGGCTTGACAGCGCTGTCCTTCGGTCTGCGGTCCGAGACATAAATACCAGAATCAGTGCCATAGATCAATTTGCGGCCACCATCTGTTACTAGTTAGCAAGAATAGAGAACAGTATACAAATAAGAACGAACCAAATGGTGCCACGCAATTGACCCTGTTGATACTTGAAAAGAAGTTATTCGACAGGATAGATCTGTTGTAAAAGTCGCCACGCTTTCTTAGGATCGCTTGCTGCTCCCCAATGTGCTCCATCCACTTGCTTCTACCGTTAGCAGTCGTTGCGTAAAGAGTCAATTCGTATCCTCCTTTGCCCAGATGACGGAACGTGATGGGGAACCCGTCTTTCTTTGCATCTGCCGTTGTTGTTTTGGCGCCGGGAATCAAGCTCGACGAAGGACGTTTCACCACACCAAGCTTTGGCATGACTTCTTCCATCTCACGAATAGACAAAAGCTCAAGAGGTATAGGTCTCCGGTAAACTTTAACTTCTTCCTTCTTGCCAACCGTCTTGATGCGAACCAATAGCATAGCATGATCAAATAGATATGCGTGAATATCCGTGGGATCAGTAGGACTTTTCTTCAACGGTCCTTTGTATATCAGCTCTCGTCCAGGGTCTGTGAGTTTGAGGTCAACTCGTTCATTTGGTCGGAATCGAAGTTGCTCATGAAGGCGCCTCAGGTTGAATCTGTTCTCTGCTTTACCGGATTCTGCGTTGACCCGACTCAAAAGGTCCCTAATCATCTTCATGGCTTTGGGAATATCCTCTTCATCTTGACTGCCGTCTTCGGTATATTTAAGTACGTTGTCGAGCAAAAGTGGGTAACGAGCAAGTCGCGTGGTCGGCTTCGTCAGGTAACCGTTCAACTCGAGTTTTCTTGACTCTTTCCGTCGCTCAGTCTCGTCTACAAATTTCGAGAAATAGGGGTTTAATGACCTCTCGTTCTCAAATTCGAATTTACCCGCCAATTGATTCGATCCGTAGACAATAAATGGTTCAAAAAGAGGTACGTATTGGAGGAAGATATCTCCGACGCATTGTACGACATCCTGCTTTTTCTGTCGCTCCGTCAAAGTTTCGGCGAAACGAGAACTGACACCATGAATACTGGGAGAGTCCACTATGTTGGAAAAAATAGTGCGTACGATACGCTCTTTCCTAGACTCCGGTATAGGCGAGGGCATTGCAGGATTGTTTGATCGCAATGGAATGATCCAAAAATCGCGTAGATACTCCAAGTCCTTGACGAAATCTCTCTCGGTGTACATGATCTCTGAAATGACTTCTTGTCTCTTCCGTTCTCGCTCGCTTACGCTATTGGCCACTTCCGAAGACACAGTGTTGATCCAAAGTTTCTGCTCGTCGTTGTCGTTGTCGTCGTGCAAACTTGCTTCTGACTTCTGACGTCTGAGACCAGGCTGTGGTTTGAGATTGAGTCTCGATTGTTGCTCTAATCTTCTAGGGCAAGCAATCGAGTAACATAGCTGGTCTCTGGTGCAAGTTGGCGAATAACATTCCGTCAGTAGCACAAACACACCGTTGACCTCGGGAGTTTCATGGGGTTCATCCATCATCGTCGCCTTGAACTGATACATCTCTGTAGCAGAATCACGGAGCCGATGGTCGTAAGTAACGTCGTGGAAAAACTTCTGGGCGTCCAAAGCTCTTCCAAGAAGTAGAGCCAAATTCCTGTCCGTAGTCTTGATAATGTACGAGATGACATCGACAGCTTCAGCTCCACTGAACGCATCTTTATATGTCAACTCGTTCTTGGTTTTGTCTCCCAAAGTAATCTTTTCTCTGAAGCATTCTCCGACACGTGAAAGTAATGCAGGATATACCAATGGTGATTTCTGCCGTCTTTCCGCTCCATTCGCACTGCTTACGGATTTGGCAACAGATGGGCGATGCACCAAAGCGTCTGGTGTCCGATCGGGTACTATGGTAGAAGCCATGGACATTGTACGGCTCACGTCTCCTACGGTAGTCGATGATGCTATGCTGGTTGTTCGGGTCTGTGTAGCAGGGGTCCGTGGACCAGGAATTGCAAAGCCATTTGCTTGAAGTTCTTGTGGTCCAGATGCAGACGTCCTCCTGTTCGGAATAATCCTTCCACTCATTGTCTGATGCTGGTCTCGATCTTGGTGCGAATAGCTCGTCATGGACATGGAGCGGTCATCGTGTCTCTCAGGTACAATGCGTCCTTGAGCGGTTGTCCTTGATGCATGACCCTGATATGGAGCTTGTCGAAATGCATTCGCTGGCGCTTGCTGTTGGTAGGTATTCGGAGGGGGCGAGTACATTTGCGGGCGAGGAACGCTTGCCAGAGATTGAGAGCGGTATGGATCCGAGTTCAACGCTGGGGCATTTGTATAATAGCGTGGTGCAGGAGGCCTTTGTGCATACTGGCCGGGTCCAGCTTGAGGTGGTGCGCGAGGATCGATTCGATTTGGGGATGGGTACGGTCTTCTATCTGGGCGAACTTGGTTTGGCAGGTATTGAGGCTGTGGTTGCGATTGCACCTGGCCTGGACCTGGTGGTCTTGGACCTTGTTGATACCCATTTGGCATGCCTCCTCCATTCGGCATATTCCCTGGTGGTGGTGAAGGATATCCGCCATCCAGCTGCCGCGGAGGAGGACCTCGTTGCATTCCACCACCCATCCCCGAGACTTGTGAACTCATCGTCTGCGTACGAGGCTGGTTCATTGTAGGCGGAGACACCGAGGAGGTCATGGTTTGCGAGCGGCCTGGGGGAGGGGCAGCACCGAAAATATTTGAGAAAGCTGCCTCCCTCTCGGTGTTCGCAACATGGCCATACTGATTCGGACGCGGGGCACCGCCTCGACCTTGTGGATATTCTGCCATGCTGCTCGTCGACTTTCGCGGAGGTTGTCCTTCTGCCTGCGTGATCGCAGTCGCTGCTGGAGTTTATCCACCCACAACACGACGCCAAGGGCAACCACCCTGGCCTCAGACTTGAATTTAGGTCAGCCCAATATCCTCCTGTCGACGCCGACGGATGCCCGTCGTAGGTCGACCAGACTATTACCGCGGCTCCTGAAGCCGATGCAGGCTGGAGATGTTGGGACTGTACGGCGGTATTGCTTCAAGCAACCCCTTATTGCGCACGTCGGTGGTCGCTAGTATCGATGATCAGGGTCGAGTGACAGGAGACACATTGAGATACTGTCAGCGCGGACGACCCAATAGATAATGGCTGGTTGAGGGTTGATCTGAGGATCTTTGATATGCTGCGATTCAAAAGGTCAACTCGGTATAAGGTTAGCGTCTCTTCGGGTCGCATCTGTGTAAAGTCCGACACTCTGATTTGCCAACGCCGTGAAGATAAATTTTGAATATTGTGTCTTCAGGGTCTAAAACGAGTGTGGCGAAGAGAGGTTCGAACATTCATATATTGTATTCGGTACGCAAATGCATTTTTAGTATCACAATAGGTAGATGTTCCGTCGAACATCAGTCACCGACACGTGATTATACTAGTGTCCAGCCGCTAGTGCACGAAGCTCGAGATTGATATGGCTCTATCACGGACTCCCTCAACGTCACTTCACCAAGCAGTCAACATCAACTCATCAAGTCGAGCCCATTAGGAGCTGTACCTCACAATGGCAGACTCAGACCTCACTCCAAAGTTCGCCCCATTCTTCGGGATGGTGGGTGGCCAAGCTCAATGATCAAATGTTGTTATGCTAATGGATTTACAGGCCGGCATTTGTGCTGCGATGACCTTTGGTTGTAAGTTCGCAGATACGGAATACAGCTATACGGTACTGATGGTTCACTTCAAGGTTTCGGGGCAGCATATGGGACAGCGAAATCAGGCATTGGAATTGCTGGTGTTGGCACCTTCCGACCAGATCTTATCATGAAGGTATGTGGTATCCAGGGCTCTATTGTCTCTGGAATTGATGGCTGACATGGTGTCTCTAGTCACTTATTCCGGTCGTCATGTCTGGTATCATTGCAGTCTACTCCCTAGTCATCGCCGTCCTCATTGCTGGAGATATGGGCCCGCCTCCAGCTCAGAATTACAGCTTGTTCAAGTAAGGTTACACATGTGGCATGTCGAAAGGGATACGGCTGACGGTAGTTAGTGGCTTTATGCATCTTGCTTGCGGTCTTTCAGTCGGTTTGACTGGAATGGCGGCTGGATACGCAATCGGCATTGTTGGTGATATGGGTGTTCGGTCATACATGCAGCAGTCGAGGATATTCGTTGGCATGGTTCTGATTTTGATTTTCGGAGAAGTACTCGGTCTTTATGGGTTAGCTTTCTTGCTTCAGTCAATGTGCGGGATGGTCAATGCTTACATTTCCAGACTTATTGTCGCCTTGATCCTCAACACCAAGAGCAGAGGCTAGAGGGGTTGATTACCGCCTCGAGCCTGAGAACGAGGGAAGAACGCAACATCGATGTCGAAAATACGAATAACATTGTTTGATTAAAGAGAAGAGGCGGATGCATTGCTGGGAGTTGGCTGTGTACAAAAGCAGAGGAGGTCCAGAAGCGATCTCCATCCGCGAACATCGTTGTAAAATGCACTCTATACTGGAGAACAGACACTCGGTGGCAGTCCTTCTTGAATTTTCCTTTGTTTGCCGGTATATACCCTCTCATGGGGCAGACGTAGTCCTACTGGGCGAGGCCCTGCGGGACAAGTGTCCCGCCTCTTCCATTTTGTCGTTTTCTGCTATGTTCAATTAGGAAACTGGGAAGGGGATTTTGTACTCCGTATAAGGTAACAATCAGGCAGTGGGACATTAATTGTTCGCATGTCATCGCTCCCTTTTTCGGGTTCTTACTCCTGGTGGAAGCCAAAAGTCACTTCGTATAGGTCATATACTTGTGACCATTTCCTGCCCCAAGGCTCGGTGGCATCTCTTTTGGGAAGTCTCCCGGAAATCACCCATTACTTCTTCGGGCTGGCTAACCAATGTAAGCGCTCTGCTGGTGTGGCATTCCAGTTCCTCTTTCCTAAAATCCTCAAAGTCTCTACCTCCTTCCTCTCCTGCGATGATGAAAGTGGATTTCACTCTTGTCCATCATCTTCTCTGGTATTTTCCCAAAGATCTCCCACTGACTAGCAGTCTACGCTTTCACCAAAACAGGGCAGGAATAAAGCTATTCCTGCATGATGTCTCCTTAAGCCTTTCTCGTCTGGATGTGCCGCCCCGGCAGAACAACGCCTTCCTGATTTGACTTACTGCTATCAAACAAGCATCAATAAGCTTTCCTTCTAGAAAAGTTGCGCCTTCCATCTCCATGATCTCTTCCGAAGCTACTGCGGGTGCTCACGATCCAGTCGATTTAAGCTTTGATCACACAATTGACAACTGACTGCCAGCCGAAGTCGAATGCGGTATCGTAGCATTCGGTCTTGAAGAGATGACATGATCCCGCAAAGCCTCCTTCCTCATCCGTGTATTTGGAGGCTGGAGCCGTGGACGTGCATCTCGGGGCCGTCCGAACTGTCCCTGGATGATTCACGGTACATCTTTACCGGGAAGGGTGAGGTAAAATCAGGCTGCGCCCGTATCTCCATTGTATCTGGTCCACAACGAAGCGTGTGGCCCATCGCGTGCTTCTTGGCAAGTATTCCTCTAGGATCAAAAGGGGTCTCCTATCTGATATCCGTCATCTCAATTACAAACGACTTTTCTCAACGGCGGCACAAGTACGGGATACATGGGATACCTGATCAACCGAGTCGCATCCCTCTGGAAGCTGATGCTTAAACAACGCCATCATTGGCTGTCCTCTACCTAAGTCTCTTCTCGACGGACATCGCCACTGATCCTTCTCCCTAACTCGCAGCAGTACCATTGTCACCATTGGATACTTGCACAATCCTTTCATCTGGCATTGGATAAATTAGAGGGAAGCTACTGGAGACTTTCCGTGCCGAAGATCTACAAACCAACCGAAAGAAAAGCCATGACAGCAAAGTGCCAAGATAATTACTACTGCAGCCCCGCGACCTGACACACGCTACTATGCCACACCTTCTACTCTGGGGTCAAGCACAGAATGTGAGCGATATCATTCGACCACGCATCCCCCCAACATCATGCTGTGCAGCTTGAGGCGAGCCAAGGCGAAATGGCAGTTGACGATGGCGTCTAGGTTGGTGCTTATACATGCTTGGAGATGCTTGTTTATATCCCAGCCCCGGAACCGGTAACAATCAATTCGTGATTGTAGTGCCGGCTTGGTGACCATCTAAATGAATTAAATGAATGATTCGTAGATATCTCTCAGCTACTCTTACCTCGGATCGATGTGTCTCGATGTGTCTCGATGTGTCGCGACGTCAGTGGCTAGAACTGGCTGATTGGCGTGTATTCTGGTAGCCTACCGTAGTTGGTGATAAGATGTGACCAAGGTACGATCGCTCTCGAAGCCAAAATCAACGGCACTGTACCTTCGTACACATGCCCCGCCACAACACTAGCAAACGTTCCCCTTCCCTCCCCCAGCACCTTCCAGATAGAGATTCAAGCCCGACGCTGCAGGACATCATTATTCAAGCTTAAAGATCCCTGCTGGCGCCTCTGTGTACCGGATCAAAGGGCTGTAGTTTTTTGGACTCGGTATTCTACCCAAAGCCGCCCTAATCTTACTGCTCGGAGCTGCAGTTTCATGGAGTGAGTTGTCCGGTTTGCTTCTCTCAAGCTGAGTGATGCAGATCCCTATCTTGCTCGAGGGGCCTTCCGACTGGAGCCTCCACCCCATTCGTTTACCCGCCTTTTTCTGGAAAGGGAGTTCATGTCCATCCTCTAGACCGCTTCGGTGTAGTCCCTCTAATAACAACAAGCCCTGACCAACATCGATGACCCTGCCAATCATACTGGCATACGATCAAGTTGATCAGGGTTTGTACATCTATGATCGTCATTTTAGATGCATGCGGGGCATGGTTGTCAACCTTCCTCAACTGGTCCACCAATTGCTTTATCTCGTCTCCACGATCTGCGATGGAGCTCTCGAGGGGCAAGATATAAACCACTGTGCTGCCCGGCTCAGAGCTCCTCTTTATCCCTTTCACAGCCTCTCATCCTCTCTCTCCTCGGCCCAGTCCTCTGTCAATCTTCAAGATGCTCTCAGCACTCACTGTTCTCGCCCTTGCTGTTGCGGCGCAAGCTGCTCCAGCTCCAGCTCCAGAGGCCGCCGTTCAAGGCAGCTCGGCCTTCTCTGCGTCTGCTGTTCATAATAACAACTTCGTCCGAAATGGTACCGCGGCCTTGCTCAAGGCTTATGCCAAGCATGGCTTGGTTCCCACGCTTGAATTGCCCGCTGCGTTCATGGAAGCCCTCGCGCTCTCCAAACGACAAGACAGCTCTGCTCCCGCTATTCCCTCCGATGGTGTGGAGTACCTCGTTTCTACCACTGTCGGTGGTCAGGAGTTGAACTTGGACTTTGATTCAGGATCTGCTGATCTGTAGGTCTCCATACCTCCATCAAACTCCAGAAAAGAGTGAACTGACATTGTGATAGCTGGGTCTTCTCCTCCCAATTGGCCACATCATCCCGCACTGGTCATTCAATTTACACCTCCAGCAAGTCAACCACCTACAAGGCCCTCTCAGGCTACACCTGGGACATCTCCTACGCCGATGGATCAGGAGCATCAGGCAACGTTGGGACCGACACCGTCACAATCGGTGGCACAACCGTAACAAAACAAGCCGTTGAACTCGCCCAAGAGGTCTCCTCCTCCTTCGTAAGCGACGCCTCAGACGGACTCGTCGGACTCTCCTTCTCCAGCATCAACACCGTCTCCCCAGTGCAACAAAAAACCTTCTTCGACAACGCCAAAGCCTCTCTCGACTCCCCCATCTTCGCAGCCTATCTCCCATTCAACGCAGACGGAGCTTATGATTTCGGCTACACTGATTCCACGAAATACACTGGAAGCATCACATACACCAACGTTGATTCCTCTAATGGATTTTGGGAATTCCCATCTACAAGTTATAAGGTTGGATCAACAACCCATACTTCATCTGGATACACTGGTATTGCCGACAC
The DNA here is from genome assembly GCA_000292665.1 of Helotiales sp. EF0021. Lineage (NCBI taxonomy): Eukaryota > Fungi > Ascomycota > Leotiomycetes > Helotiales > Helotiales sp. EF0021. The sequence continues at coordinate 154,810 of AIET01000416.1, forward strand.
GGGAACAACACTCATCCTCATGGGCGATGCTGCCGTCACCGCGTACTACAAATCCGTCTCCGGATCCTCGTATTCTAGCTCATATGGAGGATATGTGTTCCCCTGCTCTGCAACTCTGCCTACGTTGTCGATAAGGATCGGAAGCACGGCGTATGCTACTATCCCAGCGGATCTGTTGAACTTTGGAGTCGCGAGCGGGAGTACTTGTTATGGAAGTCTGCAGAGTGTGGGAAGCGGGAGTCAGAATATTTATGGGGATGTTTTCTTTAATGCTTATTATGGTGTCTTTGATGGGTCGGCGACGCCGAGGTTTGGGTTTGCTACTATTGCGTGAGCGAGCTTTTGAGAGAGGAAAGAGTGTGGTGAGGATTGGCTTCCAGGAGATGAGAGGCAGTTGGGATCAGAGGAGAGGTGTGATGAGACGAGTATTTACGGTAGATTTATGCGTATTCATAATTTCTATTCTACTGTTGAGTTGCTCCGAAACAATATCGCATAGATATCCTATTTCTCGAGAGACATGAGATGACTTGATGTACTGTAGACGAGGGGACGAAAACTGCAAAAATTGGAGTCTGACTGTCACGCAACATAGAAAATGAAGCATATTAAGTAAAGGTCATTCTTTATGTCTCTTGAGGACATCGCCCCAAGTCTGTAACATCTGTCCATTCCAGAAATCATAACCCTAAGAGAAACCTTTATCTTCACAAGAATCTAGATTCGATATGATTTCTGATCCTGCTACATCCCTAGAGGCATGCCCAAAAAAGTGGGGCTCAACTCCCGAGGTCTTCACAACCTAACCTAAGCCACATGCATACGGTAGTCTAGACTACCGTATCCCGCATGACGCAGGTACCACAACCTTGGAAAGCCAACACATCTCGGGAACCCAGCCCTTCTTGGGACCTCGGGACGCTGTTAAGAACTCGAAGCTAACAATCTGTGTACCACGCACCACTATTATCGCTTTTCTAGCTCCCTTCTCAGGAAAGAAGTACGAAAAGCTAAGTACGAAAAGCTTATCTTCTTGACTAAATAATGGGATAATTAGACATGGATAGCTAGGAGTTGCCTATCTCTACCTAGTTATCTTCTGTGTTATTGTGTCACAACAACAGATAGAATTTTCTGGATACCTATCTCTGTGTCATTGTCACAAAATGAGCGATAACAACCGTTCCGTTGAGAACTTGGTAGACGGTGTCACAGATAACGTCGCCTGAGTAACAACTCATGCGCGTGGCGATGTCTAAACTAGCACTATATCACTATATACGATAATGCTTCCTACTCCTAAACGCCTAAGACCAACTCCGAATCTCCCATTCTGACCCAAATAAATAGTACCAATATAACACAACAAAACGCTCAAAGACCTAACAATCCTGTCCCCAATTCTTCCTAATCCACTCCACCATCCTCTCCGTCATTGTATCCTCAATATATGTCTCCACATCAGTTTCACTATATGCCTGCCCCGTAAATTTCAACGCCAGTAACACCCACGGCTTGATGAAATCGATGAACACCAAATCTACCGTCTCTGGGTCGTCTTTCTCGGGCATGGCGATAGCGCTTTGTACCACGTTGGGGACAAGGTAGAAAGTGATTTTAGCGTGGAGGGTATCGTCTCCGTCGTCGCCGGCCGCGTCTTTGGTTGTGTATCCTGGGATGAGATCTGGAGAGTCGGATTCGGGCATGAGGGGTAGTTGTTTTCCCGGAAAAAGGGGAACTTGGTCGGGAGTATCTAGACCGATGGCTGATTTGATGGACAGCTGTTCTGGTGGTGCTAACATTGAAGCGTCGAGTTTGCCTTCGCTGAGTGTAAAGAGATCACCTCCGCTGTTGATGATTTTCAAGACTTGTTTGGCTGATTTGTAGGGAACATCTTTGATGTACAGGAATTTGCTAACAAATGGAGAGAGGATGAAGGTTGTGTCGCGGGTGAAGGGGCCTTTGAAGATGTCGAATCTCATGGCGCCGGTGTTGGTGAGAACCAGTCTGGGGATGTCTTTTCGGTTTTCCTTGACGGCAATGTCTGGAATCACTTCGGTTTCTAGCCATGTGACGAGGCTGTCTTTGCTTGGGTAAGGGGCTCGATTAAGCCAGAGATCTTTTGGTGCGCAGCCGTACATATCGTCTAGATCTTGGGCTTTTCTCGCTTCGTGAATTTGTTTTGAGACGTTCTTTCCATGGTCGGTTGCAAATGTTGTCTCATTCAAGCCTGTGTGGTAATGGTATCCATAGAGATTGTTGTCAATGTACCTTCTCTTGAAAGACAGGCTTGCACGTTCCTCGACTTCATCTTTCTTGTCCTTCCCTTTCAGTCCCTCGATAGACATCCAGCCGATCGTCTCCATGTATCGGCCAGCTTGCAAACCATAGGCCTTCGAGTCGTATTTGGCATAGTTGCGAATGTGGCTATGGCCACCGAAGAACTGAATGGGTGTATCCCACTTCTGGCTTCTGATAGCTTTGAAAATTGCCTTGTACTCAGGTCCATCCAAGGTGACATGTCCAATAACGACGAAGACATCAACATCCTCCCTAATGGCATCCTGAAACCACTGTTCCTTGATAGTCTTATCAACTTGCTGGACAACTGTATTGTTTGCATTCCCAGTAAAGTCGAAAAGAAACCCAAATGCTAATACACGAATACCTCGATTCTTCGTTGTGAACTTGCGATATCTTGCTGCCATATGAACTTGCTCTCCTGTGTCTGGCTTAATATAGTCGAGGTTGGAAGCTAGGTAGTTGCCTTTGAAATTTGGCACCGTCTGGTTGTATTCCCTGTCTGCAGCATCGAACTGGTATAGCTCATGATTTCCAGTGCATATGACATCGATATCCTGTTCCTTGATAATATCGTATAGGTATTTCCCTTTCGGTGTGGTGGCGTCGTAGAGTCCGTTTCCTTCTATCCGATCGCCTGTATCGATGAGCAGAACATCCACGCCCATATTATCTGCTTTCTCTCGCATCCGCTCTGCGAAGGAGATGTAGTCGCCCCAGTCCGCGGAGTACTGTGCTCTATCAAACAGTCAGTGACAGTACAGTAATAGTAGTTGAGTAGCAGAAGCTTACTCCTGCAGGTGCCCAGCATGCCAACCATGAGTATCCGTGGTCTGCAGGAAGTTGAGATCACCCCATGGCAGAGGTCTCATAGGAGCTGCAACAGGTTTGGGAGCTTCAGGTTGTTCTGCAGCAACAATAGCCAGCATAGTGGCGGTCCATGCCGAGAGAGCTTTCCTCATCGTTAACGGCAGCAACTGAGAACGTGGAGGGTAGGATGATGAGGTAGAAGCTGCGGCAGGCTGATCAGGTTAGAGGAAAGCCTCTTGGTCGTCGAGGTATAGCAAGCGTGGTGACTTGGACGGACACCTGCACAATGTACGAGTAAGTCGCAGATGTGCAGCCTTGTGGACGAGGTTGGGGTTGGGCTGATAAGCATTCGTCAGGGGAGCTTATCGCTGCCGCGGACTGCTTTGATCCAACAGCTTGACAACGTAATGCTTGCTCCAATGCTTTTCATCAACTCAAAGTCGTTACCAATGTGAAGGGACAGATGTTACGCGCAGTTCCTAAAGGCACCGTCGCGAGGATCCACGAGGTCATAAGCCGTGAGTCCTCTGACCCCTTCATTCGTAGATCGGGATGCGACGAATATGGCATGACACAAACAGGTTCAACCCGATCGCTCTTTACTTGTACATTACCTCAATCCTGACCAGCGCTCTAGGTGAACAGATTCTTACCCCCGAACTACGTGAGATCGCCGTTAAAGACAATATTGCAACCACATCGACATACACAACATGTGCCTCTCGAGCACTTCAACCTCACAGAAGCCCATTCGAAGCAAGCGTAGTCCAAGAGCTCCGCAAGCGGATGGGTACTGTGATAGGGAAAACAAACCTCGATGAGTTTGGAATGGGCTCTCATTCAACAACCTCTTTTTTCGGTGCTGTCTACCAGAAATCTCCTCTTGACCAAATATCTGTGGGTGGCAGTTCTGGAGGTAGCGCTATTGCAGTTGCTACGCGGAAATGCGGATTGGCCCTTGGGACGGACACAGGGGGTTCCGTACGGTTACCCGCTGCTTACACGGGCATCTTTGGATTCAAGCCTTCCTACGGCTACATTTCGCGTTGGGGTGTGGTGCCGTATGCAAACTCAATGGACACCGTGGGCATACTGGCTGCCTCTGCTAAGGACATTGATCTGGGATTGAAATGTGCATCTCATCCCGATGATAGAGACCCTACCTCTCTTACACCACGCGTTCGCGAACGAATAAGCTCGACGGTCCGAGAGAGTAGAGAAACCGAAAGACGCCGGAGAAGTTCAATGGGAAAGTGGACTGCAAAGGACGAGAGGATCATGACCTTCAAGAATTTACGGATTGGTGTGCCGATGGAATACAACATCGAGGAACTCGAGCCTGGAGTTAGGAAGCTATGGGAAGACGTCTTAAAACAGCTCCAGGACTCTGGCTCCATCATCGTTCCCATCTCCCTTCCCCACACGAAACATGCTCTTTCAGCATACTATGTTCTTGCGGCTGCTGAGGCAGCCTCCAATCTATCCAAGTATGATGGAATCCGCTACGGAACTCGCCTTGGGGAAAGCGATGGCGTTGGACACGTGCTGTACTCACACACAAGAGGGAAGGTGTTTGGTGCAGAAGTAAAGCGACGTATCCTCCTAGGCTCTTATACTCTCAGTGCAGATGCCTTGGACAATTACTTCCTGAAAGCTCAGAAACTCCGGAGATTGGTTCAACAAGACTTCGATCGTGTCTTTTGTCTCCCAAATCCCTTACGACCAAAGGAGCATTTCGACCTCAGCGACATGGACGAGTCTCTACAAATGCAAGACAAATTGGGCCCTGCTCAGGTGGATTTCATTTTGTGTCCCACAGCTCCGACCATTGCACCACATCTCGAGGAAGTCTACAGACAGAGACCTGTTCGGACATACATGAACGATGTATTTACTGTCCCCGCAAGCCTCGCTGGTCTACCAGCTATCAGTATACCCTTCTCCGTACCCAAAGGATATTGGACGAAAGATCACCCTGACCACGCGGGCATGCAGATAATTGGACAATACGGAGATGACCAGAGCATTCTCGCCATGGCGAAGTTATTCGAAGCTAGATTTGACTTGTCCCAGAAGCCCAGGAACAAGCAAGCTCCTTCGGACTCAGGTGGACCCGGTTCTGATGACCCGCTCATCAGCTTCTATGAGAGTGGCAAGGCAGGGGGCCCACCCATCCGCCGTGTTCAATCTGCAAACGGGCCAGTAATACTCAGAGTACCAACTGATAACCATGAAGGTCCAGCACCACGAAACCCAAAGACTGATGCAGAGATCAGTCAGGATCTCGATGACGCACTTGCTGTCTGGCAGCAGATGAGGGAATCAGAAGTAGAATGAGATGTCCTCATTTGATTTCGTGTATGATATATGTAGCTATATCGAGGCTTGCTGTTTCCTCGCTTGGAGACTCCTCATCACCCTGAAACCATAGCACTGCATCCAGCGCGGAAAGTCCTGTTATAGAGATGAACATAGAACGTTATATCATATACCTGTGCTATAGTTGTACATCAAATTTATAGTTTGCGCAAATAGCGCTACTCACAACAACATCAGAGTTGATCTCCAGTCCCAACAATATGCAAATTGATAAACAAACAAAACCTTATCACTATTACACTCTGACAAACAGGAGTATCTAATCATCTAGAATGAACCATGATTCTTCTTCCTGCCTTTCAACTACTTCCCATACCATCCCACCTCATAACAAACCCAAACCACACCTTAACACCAACCCACTTCTTCCCCCTCTCCCCAAGCAACCTTCCCTCCCCAATATCCGTCTCCTCTACCCCTCTTTCACACATACTCCCCAAGACCTCAAACCCGAACTTTCTTCCCTCATCTACTACCTCCTGAATACTATACACGAAACTATCTCCTCGAACTTTCTCCCCTGTATCCGGATCGACGAATCCAGCTTGAGATAGGCGTCCCATTTCTTCGTGCATATTGGTTAGTACCACCAGTCCTCCTGGTTTTAGGAAGGTCCTGATTGTAGTGAAGAATGTGGAGATGGGGAGGTGCTCTAGGACTAGTGTTGAGAGGACTAGGTCTGCTTTTCCTTCAAGTTCAAGTCCAGCTTGTGGGTTTAGAGCATCGAAAACTTCGAATCTTAACCGGGGAGGGGGGTGAGTTGTTGTGTTCAGGGTTGCTAGTTGGTTTTCACATCTTTCTTTAGCGACGGAGAGCATTCCTGGGGAGAGATCGAGGGCGGTGATTTCTTTGACGGTGGGTAAATTGGTTGAAGTCGGAGAGAGGAGGAGCTTTGAGGTGTTTCGTCCTGTTCCGCAGCCTAGCTCTGTGATGGTGATTGAGGGTTTAGTGGAGAAGTGTTGGAGGGCTTGGGAGAGGAGAGAGGGGATGAGGTGATCGTCTATTGCTTGAAGGATGTTGCCGTCTGTGTCGTAGACCTGGGATTGTGTTAGTGTGAGTTTACATGAATTAACATCGTTTGAATAGTCAAATTATCACTTCAAGAGGGTCCCTTGCGTTCAAAAGCAGCATACAGCAGGATCCATCAACTGTACAAGGCTCCGGTCTTGCTCTGCCGCGTCTTAGACCTCAACGCTTAGACATAACAATAGGCTTGAGCGTAACTTGACAGCGGTAAGAAGCGAGTTGTGGCACCAAACAGAATCCGGGTTGATGGAAACGAGTCAAAGTGACGGGTGGACCATGATAAGTGCCACGATCAATGCCGAATGCTGAAACATGAGAGAGTATGAAGACTTACTTTTGCCCAGCGATCATATAGCTCGATATTGTTGACGGATTGGACAGGACGAGGGGTAGAAGCCATAATGAAGTTATATTGAAACCTTGTATTATGAGTCTTTGCAAGGAGTAGAGATAGGAGAGTGGAGTGAAGCAAGTGCAGAGAAGCTCAAGAGGATGTAGAAGAGTCGAGGAAGTATGAAAGATGAGGATGTGTTGAAGATCGAAGTGTTAGTGACTCATGTTCGGCAGTGGCTTGCTGTTGAGGCTTGAGCTAAGATGAAGAACGGGAATGCTTTGGTTCCCGTAACCAATAGCCGTTCATGATATTCCCAGCTCATGACTTTGAATTGAAATGCTTTCAGAACCTGAATATTGGGACAGATTCTCAAGTCCTCATATTCACCAAGACCAGACTAGGTAGCTACCGTGGACCCCTTTTGTTTGCATAACTCACGTGATATTATATATTTTTCAAATCAAAGAATTTGGGAAGCCCACAGCTTAAGAAAACAAATCAGCAAGCTTCGAGATAAAGCTCCCGTGTAGCTCGAGATAACTTCCCATAAATGTCCGACAACCATTGTCCGTCCGTTCCGTTTGCTGCGGGCAGAGCTAGTCGGGCCCCCTCGAGGACAGAAGCTGCACTGATTGGACCCTGAATCTGAGACCAAATGAGTTCATAGACAAACGGACATCAATGCCCCATCACATCCACCAACTCAACTCCAATCCCCCTCACCGTACTTTGTATCTTCTGTGTCGTGCTCTGCTGTGCGAACTTCATGGCCGCAGACAGAAGTACATTCGATCCAGAACGCAGCGACCTATTTTCTAGGCGATATTCACCCGCAATTACGCATTCTGAGGATCGTCCCAAAGAGGAGGGCACGAGCCACAACTGGGAATTACCTACTCCTCGTATTTACTTCTTCTTCCATTGCCGGCTTCTAGAAATCTGCAGCTGAACAATACTCTGCGGGGATCAACCAGAACTTCGCAATGCCACCCGCGAACGCCAAAACGAATGGGCGCTTCACCCTCCCTCAGCTCACGCCCGTCAATTATTCCCTCACGGAGGGCACGAACATACCACCTCCTCCCGATTCTCCGATAGAAGAGAAGCCACCGCCTGTCGCGTCCCAACCCGAAGTCCCCAATGGCGCCGGTACGACCTCGAATGGCCAATCTGCACCAGCGACGACTGCGAATGAGAATGGAGTTTATGATGGAAGAGGACGGACCAATCCGAACGCGACGAGCGTCGAGGTGCCTACGAGCCCTTCTTCTTCGAAACGACCAAGCAGCATCCGCCGATTCCTGTCGAGGAAATCGCTGAACACAAACTACACGAACGGTACAAACAGCAATCTGTCAAACGAGGATGTCACGATGATTGATAGGCCGGAAAGCGCGTTGAGCTTCGCGAGTCAAAAGCCGAGTTTGAAGGGGAACAAGAGTGGAAGTTGGTTCAGCAGAAGATTCAGCAGCCAAGGTGATGCGAAGGGAAACAATGTCTCACCGCACAGGACGAGCATTATATACGAGGATATGCAGAACGCACCCAAGATGATGGGCCCACCTCCACCGAAGCTACCAGAGCTTAGCAATCTGAAGGCGAAGATCCCCGATAATGCTGAAGGGAGTCTGGGTGGAGAGGACATGTTCAAGGACATCAATTAGATGTGGTGTTCCTTCCGGAGGATGCTGCAGTATGGATACGCGATCATGGCTGGATGTTGATGGTCACCGAACTCACGATGTTTTGGATGTACTGCCGAAGAGGGGAAAATGTACGAAGGAGGATGGGAGATTGAGATACCCTCGGAGTTGGGCACATTGCTCTTTTCATTCTTTTCTACTACTTGGGCATTCGTATTGTTATGTCCAATGTTGATATACTAGGGTCGTTATCTCTTTCTTTGATGCATTGTAATGCCAACTCTGGCAGCACTTGTAATACTGGCAGGATCTTGGATGTATGTCCTTTACCCTTTGGGCTCAAAATTCCATTTGTCAGTAATGGTTTCAAAATTCTGTGGATGCTCATCAGGGCCGAATTTGTCCGGCTGCCTTTGCAGAGTCTGTATCATGTCTCAAACTTCAAAATGTAGATATCGATACCAGGGAAAATTCTCTGAAAATATCTGTAATCGCAAAGTCAAGCTTTCAATCACAGCAGTCGTTATTCTATCACGGCACTGTATCTCTTCCCCCAGTATAGTCTCTTCTTACTTATATATTCTGCTCCCAGCCCTTATCCTTGAGCAAACCTTTAACGTGCGGGAACTCAAAGCTTAACCTCCACAAAACACCCCGTGTTGATCGCCAACGTCAGAGAGCCCTCCACAAACTGTCGGAGAATAGAGCTAGAACTTCCTAAGAAGAAACTTCATGCAATACTAACCATATTTGAGCCGTCAGCCACGTGCTTTGACCCCTGACCGTTCAGCCACCTCGGCAAACGTCATGGTGTTTGCCAGTCGTCGAAGAGATAAGAAACTTTTGTGACAACCTCGAGCAATTGAGACCACAACCTCACCATGAATCTACAACGGAGTGTACGATCAAGCGGAAGCTCTGCTAAAACCCTGCAGAGGCAATTGGGTAGTGCAGGACCAACAGTATGCAGGAGGCATAAATCAGGTCCATATGGGTACACCCAAGCCAAAGCTCTGGTTTACTCCAAATACGGCGAGCCTTCAGATGTCCTCTCGTAAGTGAAATCTGCTCCAACTCCAATATTCTTTACAAGTTCAATCACTGATGCAAATAGTCTACACACTCACTCCATCTCGCCTTCACTCCCCTCCGGCTCTCTCCTTCTCCGAACCCTAGCAACACCCATCAACCCCGCAGACATAAACCAAATCCAAGGCGTCTACCCTTCAAAACCGCCCTTCACCTCCCTCCTCGGCACGCCCTCTCCATCCGCTGTTGGTGGCAACGAAGGATGTTTCGAAGTCCTCTCCGTTGGCTCCTCCATAAAATCCGTTACAAAGGGTGACTGGGTGATCATGAAGCACACGGGTTTCGGAACATGGAGGACTCATGCTTTGGCGGAAGAGAAAGAAGTAATGAGGGTTGAGAAAGAGGGGTTGACGAGTACGCAGGTTGGTACTGTGGGTGTTAATCCAGTTACGGCGTATAGGATGCTTAAGGATTTCGAGAAGATGGGAGAGGGTGATTGGGTTATCCAGAATGGAGCGAATAGCGGGGTTGGAAGAGCGGCGATACAGCTGGGTGCTGCTTGGGGATTGAAGAGCATAAATATCATTCGGGATCGTCCAGATGCTGAGGCGACAAAAGCGATGAAGGATGAATTACTGGCGTTGGGAGCTACGAAGGTGGTTACTGAGAGTGAGTTGATGGAGAAGGGCTTTGGAGAACAAGTCAAGGAGTGGACAAATGGCGGGAGGGAAAGTGTCAGAGTGGGCCTCAACTGTGTCGGAGGTAAACCTACCAGCGCTTTGGTGAAGTGTCTAAGTCAGAGCGGACATTTGGTAACATATGGTGGAATGTCCAAACAACCACTACAGCTACCTACTGCGGCGTTGATCTTCAAGGATATTAAGTTCAGTGGTTTCTGGGTTAGTAGGTGGAGCGATGCGAATCCGGAGGGGAAGCAGAAGACTGTTGATGAGATTCTCGAGATGACGAGGCAGAAGACTTTTAAGGATATTCCGGTGCAGGAGATGAAGTGGGACTGGGCGACTAAGGAGGGAACGTTGAAGGAAGCTGTGCAGGGTACGCTTCAGGGTTTTAGGGCTGGCAAGGGAGTGTTTGTCTTTGGAGATACATAGGAGGTCAGCTCCAATGATGAATGGATTTCGACGCCAAGAAGCTTCCTTAACGTTGTACCAGCACCTCTAGACATCTTTTCGACCACAAGCCAGATGCCACATCGGGAACAATCCCGCCATGCCTCGTCCAATATACTCAACACCACAAGCCTGTGGTGGTGGAAATGCATTGGACAACAATCTGGAAGCCCTTAACTGCATAAGTCATTGTAGCTTGGCACTCCTCGAAACAACAACCATGACTCGACCAATTGTACTAGGTGGTCTGAAAATCAGAGAAAAGCAAGTGCTCACGCCCTGCCATATTGCTCTAGAAGTATATTAAATGTTACTTCTCTCGGTATATCTCGCTTCGTCAAATTCTCTCTGAAAGGCAACAGAGTTTTGTATAATTTTCAAATCAGAAACAACTGCCCAGAGCTTTAAGTCCATCTTGCGTTGTTGCAGCGCCTGAGGTCGGGAACATGACTTCTCAGACATCACAAGGCATCTCAATTCAGAACATAGCTCCCATGAAATCCATACATGAAACCATTCATTCTACCGCTCGTTTATCGCATCTCCCGTTGCTGGTTTCGGTAACCTTTAGCCTCATGAGTTTCAATCAATCGGGTATTATATGCTTTACCAATGACTTAGCGAACCCTACGATATGCATGAAAGTCCCCTACCTCGATCGGCACTATCGTCAACTGCCGGAATAGTTAATATGAATGACTGCATCTAGAGTAGCACCCTATGGGTGGTCACAAGATTTGTTTGAGACTATTGATATGAGATAGATAGGTTTGTAGCGGGGTTGAGGGGTATATATACTATGGCGTCGGTGCGTCTTTTTTTCTGGTGGTCTTTCGCCTCTCCTCTTGCTATTGTTTGGAACCTATCTTTGGGAAGGTCTTATTCACGTTATCGCCAAGATGTTGTGCTCCTTGGTTGAGGTGGCTCTATTGGTGGCTCCTGCTGTTGCTCTTCTAAACGAGCGTGCATATTATGCTGAGAAGGGCATTCTTCATGTGCCAGTGACAGGCATTGTAAGTTCATGATCTCTTTCCCAAAGAATAGTATCTTCAGCACAGTGTGCAAAGGCCAAAACAAAGCTTTCAAGAAGATTGCATTTCTTAGGACATTTGAAAAGACCAGGCCCAAATTGCTAAACCTTCTCAATTACTGACTTCAAATAGCCAAAGAATGCCTCTTTGGCAAAGAGACAGATTGGAAGTCCACTACTGAATATGTACACGGGGTTGGAATACCTGATTTCCTGTTAGTACTTTTCCATTCACATGCGAGTTATGCTAAACCTCCCATAGTCGGCATTGGCACGCCTCCCCAAAACGTCACCCTTGCTCTCGATACCGGATCCTCAGATACATGGGTGAATCCTACATGTCTCACAGGCCAGAGAAACGAACTTTGTGCTGGCATACCACCATATACACCAAACTCTTCGTCGAGCTCGAAGAACTTAAACAAGGCTATGAGTCTGGCATATGGAATCGGCAGAGCTCAAGGGATATATTATACGGATGATGTGCACCTTGGAGGTAGCTGGTCCACACCAGTCACAGTAGAGCGTACTGACAATGATTCAAGGAGCATTGATCAAAGCCCAAGAATTCGGAGTTGCCAGTAATACTCAGAGTCTAGACACTGGTCTACTGGGAATCGGATTTGGAGCAAGTTATACGACAGAATACGATAACATCATCGATCAAATGGCAGCTCAGAACATCACGCAGAGCAAAGCTTTCAGTCTCAATCTCGGGAGTGTAGATTCTTCAACCGGTAAGCCATCTTCCTTTGTCAAGTACATTGGATCTGACAAACAACAAAAGGAGCCATCATCTTCGGAGGAATAGACACCAAGAAATTCTACGGAAAACTAGGAAGCACACCGATAATCCCTTACAAACAATCCCCAGACGGCTTTCCCCGCTACTGGATAAACATGTCCTCCCTCTCCGTCACCACTCCCACCAAGAACACCACAAAAGTCTTCAACGGCACATCACAACCCGTATTCCTCGATTCAGGCGGAACTCTCTCCCAACTCCCTTCGACAATCGTATCAGCAATCGTCTCTCTTTTTCCCGGCGCTAAAAGTGTGGGATCGGGACAATACACAGTACCTTGTACCGCGATGCAAGAGGACGGGTATCTAGAATTCGGATTCGGAGAAACGACTATTAAGGTGCCGTATCATGAGTTTATATGGAAAGCGGGCACGGATCTTTGTGCGTTGGGGGTTATGGCGAATGGGGAAGGGGATGTGACGTATGTGCTTGGTGATAGCTTTTTGAGGGCTGCTTATGGTGAGTTTCCCTTTTGATTTGATTTGCAGGTTGATGATGAGGCGCTGATGTGAGGGACATAGTTGTTTATGATCAGGATAATATGAATATTCATCTCGCCAATGCAGCGTCTTGCGGCTCGAGCCTTGTTGCTATTGGGAAAGGTGTAAATGCGGTTCCGGCTTTGACGGGAGATTGTCCTGAGCCGACTGCTAAGTCTTTTGTGTAGGAGAGAAATAGTGGAGCATTGATTTATGGAGACTGGTGCTGAGGCTGGGTGCTTGAGAAAAGTTGCTTGAGCGATCTGCGCGGATTTGATTGATCTGGCCTGAAAACCAACGAGGCCTAGCGCTAGATGCATGATGGGAGAACTCCGTATATACGAAAAAATAGCATACCGTTGATATTCAAGGAATCGTGTCCTGCCAAGTTCTCGAATGCATGCCTTCGAGCCGGAGTTTGTTCGTATGAAGTGGAGCTGTTCCCGCGACATGGTTGGACGACTTTCTTCTTCCGAGAAGCATTCCCTTGTAGCTCATCGGAATTTTCCTCTTCAAAGTTCTACAGTTGCACCAGTTTCGCAGTCCTAGCCTCAAAGGTAGGGTTTAAAACTATCGCTGACATCATCCCATCACAGCCACATCTTTATAACATGATCATCGCCTGAATGACCACGAAGCAAACGGGAAAAGTATAACTCTGAAGGGAAATAAGCCAAGAAGAGACGACAGACTTGGAAAAGAGCAAGAAACGAATCAATTTCGATGCAGACTTCTATCCTTAGTAGCACATCGCCATACGATGATACTACTTATACCCACGAACGCCAGACAACCATCCCAATCCACCCCAAGCGAGCTATGCCACCGTGATCCATGACCGAAAACCATGCAATAGAAAGACCATGCAGAAAAGAAACCCAACCGATAACAGGTATCGACTATCCGTGCCGTTGAGCAGCCTCTTTGAAAGCAGCTTCTTGAATTGCGAGTAGCTCCTCTGTCGACATGCCGCTTTGCTCAAGCTTATTCGCCTTCTTCTCTCGACCCTACACAACCCCATTAGCCGAGGAACTTATCTGATCTGCAAGATGGAACATGCCTTCAACTGCTCCTTATGCTCACTAGCCACCTCCATGATATCATGAACATAGTCACCAAAGCCCAGTTGCTCCAAGGCCTTCGTAATATGTTCACATGCAATAGTCTTCTTGCTTTCCTTCTCGCTGATCTCGTTGGCTTCTGAGGAGATGAGGGTGATGAATTCGACACAGCATTCGATGAGTAGGTCTCGCGCGTCTTTGGTGAAGCCCATCCCCGACGATGCTGGAAGAATCTCGGTGACAATTTTTTGGACCGTTGCTAGATAATATGTTAGCTCATATGGTTCTCTTGTAGTATTTTCCACCTTGGTCTAAACTTTCGAGGCCAGTCGTGTTTGTCGAAGGATCCTCGCTTGTCTGCCTTCTATTGGTAGGGCCATAACAACATTGCATTGCAAGTAGTGAATGTCTGTCATTCACAGCTCGACGCTCAGCCTATAGAGCTACCAACTCGAGAACCAACTATGACATAGCCTAAGCGGACCCCTGAATAGACAAGCTCGACCACGTGATAGCCTTTGAGGTTGGAGTTGTCTTTTGAAGCTGTGTAGCTGTGCATGGAGCATAGCTTGATGAAAAGAAGAGCAGCGTCATACCTTTGGGTAAGCTCAAGTCATCATTTCCTATTTTCCGCATTAGCCAGTTTCAAAGCATTAAAACCAAGGCAGAGAAATGAAGACAGTATAAAAACATAGATCCAACATATTTTTGACTCTCCAAAGATCTCCCCCTGCAATCTTCCTGTCGTTTCCTTGCATCTCTTCTCCAACAAAGGAATATTTCGGAAGCCCAAATCAAGATGAAGCCCACGCAAAGAAATTTTGGGCAGTGTACGCAAAGAAAACGAACAACTCTCGTTGAACAATAAGCATTTCGCAACGACGTTCTCCCGAAAACTATCCCTCGGAAACTCAAGTGCAAAAAACTACGACCTCAAAAGCCAAACCAGAAGAATGCACTCACCACCAAATTCCTTGTCCGACATGATGTCAACTTTTCCTTCTAGATCTCCTCAAATTTTCCAAAGATATCAAGTACTCGAAGCGCACTCGATGAAAATGTAGACGAGATGTTGTGTAGAGATTGTGTGGTGATATGTTTTCTCGATATCAAAACTCTGGCCTTGCGTCGCGAAGCCCGTTTTTGGAGGGACGAGGCGTGGGTATTTATGCGAGGCTGGCATTTTTAAGAGGGCGGAGCTGCAGGTAACGCTAGACTCGAAACGGAAAAGTGCAGGGAACTAGCAAGGGCGCGACCGGTAAGGCGGCGATTTTATAGACTTTTGGAGGACTTCAGTTCGATGAGATTTCGAGGTATGTATGCAATGGGATGAGAATGAGTTGAGCCTATGACATGATTTGTTCTTCATTGTACGTGGTATAATGTTCTACATATTATACATCAGATATGCCCGTCCTTGGGCTGCTATTGAACTCCGGTATGCATATAAATACATTCATTCCTCAACACTATTCTCTATTCAACAGATGTAGGAATTTTGTGTTGTGCCCTACTCCTATCCATGTGAGGTGCACCATATCTCCATCCGGTACCATTTAGGCCTCTCCCATCCTTGCCGGCATCATCCACCTTGATCTCTGTGAAGCGGTATTCCCATCTCCCTGTATCAATCCTCTTGATGGCAGCTTCCTTGCTTGCTTGACGCGCCAAAGCAGCGGCCCTTTTCTTCTCCGCGATTGCTTCCCTAGCTTCAGCACGCGCTAATCGCTCTTCTTCTGGCAGCCCTTGGATCCTTTCCCAATGCATGATTGCCAGCTCTGGATGTGGTACTCGGTAATCGGCAGGGAGCAGCTTCTTGTCGAAGATCTTAGCAGCATCTGCTCGAGTAAAGTGTCTCGATTCGGAGGTGGGAAGGAAGATTTGTTGCCCAGTCGCAACGTGGACTGGAAGATCATTGATAGATTCATGCTTTGCCTTTCTCATTTGGTTGTAGTTCTCTTTGGCTGTCTCTTGTGCCATCTCTGGCGTAACCGCGATCTCTTTCCCATCCTTATCCTTCTCTGGCTCCTTGACCTCCCAATCCGTTTTTGGGACCATAGTCATTATAGCTTCGTGATATCTATCCGCCAGTGGTTTGCCCTGGATAATTATTAGAAAAGCGACCTGCAAACGTTGCTGACACAGAAGTATGTGGAATTGACTTTCAGAGAGGCTCGCATGCGTAAATTTTGTAACCATGTAGTTTGTCTTAAAGACTAATCGATTTTTTATAATATCATCATAAAGTCGTGGGAAAGGAACGGGTTGCGGAGAAAGAGTAATGTACGTACTATTGACTTCATTTCCTTCTGGAGCTCGAGTAGCCGCACGACAGCTGCGACACGGCTCATCTCGACTCCAACCTCTGCACTGACTTCTCTCACTGACTTTCCATCCTCGATGACAAGCTTCCATATGTGCTCCTGAAATCTGGCGGTGAGGACAGGCTGGCTGATGAACTGCTTGTTCAAAGGAAACGGTACAAGGTCGCGAACGGATTCTTTCGGTAACTCTTCTATCTTGTTTCCCTCGGCGTCAAGATTCTGGTTCTTGACTGTATCTTTCTTTCCTACACCTTTATCGCCTTTCTTTGCTTTTGCTTCGTCTTTCCTCCTGGCTGCTTCGACCACCCGTAACAATTGACCATTCTTATCATAGGCACCCATATAATTTGTAGAGCCTGCCAATGGATTCCTGAACTTCGCACCGTGGGTATTTAGCCATTGGAAAAGCTGCCGTCGAGCACGAGTGACTCTTTGATCGTTATGTGGAGTCGTCGAGAAGGATCGTGAGGTCTGTCGAGTTCGGTGTAACTGCTTCATACATGTAGTGGAAGGTAATAGAGACGGACATCGTAATGGCGGCGGCATCTCGACCGCACTCAGTGTGGCAGATGGCAACACCGGAAGCGTTCAAAATGGTGCTTGGAGACAGAAATTTCGAGGTTCGCTTCAAGGTTCTCGAAAATACGCTAGAGTTTTTGAGTTCAGTCACGTGTGAGCCTCCCCTTTTGGGCGATTTTCGAAGCTCTTTGCAACCT
This sequence comes from Helotiales sp. EF0021, assembly GCA_000292665.1. Classification (NCBI taxonomy): domain Eukaryota; kingdom Fungi; phylum Ascomycota; class Leotiomycetes; order Helotiales; species Helotiales sp. EF0021. Next base: position 171,877 of record AIET01000416.1, read on the forward strand.
CGACAAGATGACAATGTTTCACTTTGGTTGGTGTATTCGACAAATTTGTTTTGTCTTGCACCACAGCAACATGAATTTGGAGCGGTGATCATTTTGTACGCTGATTGGTCCATTCGAGACATCCATGATGGTCTTCCTCGCCGATTCGCCTGCTCCTGGACTCTCTTCAAGGCTTTCTATGAATCGGAGGCTGCTCTACAATCAAGTTCTTTCGGATCTTCTCGACATCTTCCTTATTCAGCCCGCATTTCTCGATTATGTAGCCCTCAGGGCCACCAAAATCCTGACGAATCATTTTGAGAGTCGCCATCATATATACTGCCCTTGAATAATTGTTAGCAACGTAGGAGGTATATGTAAGGCAATGAGACTCTTACTTGGCGGATATGAGGTTTGCAGCCCCTGTAGGATTGCCTTTCAGAGCAGGATTTTGAGAGAGGTGCTCGATGACAGCGTTCTTCCACTCTGTTGTCAATCCTTGCTCTGTCAACGAGTACTCATGAGCAACAACCTCATCATCCACTCCACAAAGAGACAGGACTAAAGCGCAGATAACCCCAGTCCTATCTTTACCTGCCGTGCAGTGTACGATCAATGGCTTTTCTGGCTCATTTGCAAGATGCAGCAAAATAGTCCTGTACGATTCTCGCGCCCCCTCACGCAAGATATCGGAATACGCTCTTGTGAAGCCCTACTCGGAGTCAGCTTTGTTCTTACTGAAAACAGAAAGTTTATCGCTAACTTCAGTACCGCCTTCAGCATAGTCTTTCAACCTCACGGCCAAACTCTCTGGACTGTAATCGTCATCTCTGAAGACAGGCACGAAGACCCTCCTACATCCATCCCACTCAACGATGTCTCCCCGTCCACCAGCCTTGTTTCTCTCTAGTTCAGGGATAGACCGTAGGTCGTAAATATGAGTGATTCCAAGTCTTTTCATTGTAGAGATTCCATCTTTCGTAACCCGACTTGGTTCTGCGCAACGGTAGATGACTTCTCGTCGGACAGAGTGGTTTGCAGGAGCTGCCACCGCATAGCCGCCTAGATCTCGGAAGTTTGGAATTCCAGCTACCTCAATGAAAGGTGGTTGAGGAGGATCTGAAGTCCCTTCTGGAGGAATAACACTCATCGTAAAAACAATTCAAAGATCGGTTTTGAAGTGCTGGTAAGAGTGGATGGCTGAGGACGTTGCGAGGAGGCGGAACCGAGGTTCCTTGGCGAGATCAACTTCTCGCCAGTCGCGTCTCCAGCCTCGATGAACAACAATCGACTGCAGATGCAACATTGCAAGTGGCTCACTTGTATTTTACAGCCATAGTCCAGACATAGAAGAGTCTGGAACGAGGAGACTGTTTGGGTATGTTCACGTGCTTCATGTCAGATGACGTCTCATTTACCTTTGAAATCATCCTCTTTGCCACATCGACCATCTCCCGACAAAATCGCAATGCCACACATACAAGACTCAAGTCCAGCTCCTCGAGAGGAACCCGAAGTAATTGACGAGAGAAGACAAAAGATACGAGTGAAAAATAGGAGGAAAATGTATCTTGATCGTCACCCGTCCTATTTCCAAAACTCGGATCTCGAACTCATAGGTATTGTCTTCGAAAGAAAAAACCCCGATCCATTCATTTGGATCATCAACTGACGTTCCCAGATCCGTTGTTATATGACCGCTGCATCCGTCGCTTCCAATCCGCCTCCGAGCGTGAAGCGGACGGTAGAGCAAAAGGCTATTCCGGAGTCCTAGAAGCAGATCTCTATCGGTCAGAGGCCAAACTTGCTGCTATCAAAGCTCCGAAGCCTCCTGTCCCGGAGTTTTCCAGCTCCTCGTCTTCATGGGTCACAGCAGAGCCATCAGCTAAACTGCCATCGGCTGCAATAGTCCCATTCGTTACCTATGCACGAGGTGACAATGGAGAAGTTCTACCAGAAGAGGAGGATGAAATTCCGAAGACTAAAGAGGAAGGACTCGAAAGATGGAAGTTTGTGATGACCTTACGCTTTTTGAGTGGAGATGATGGGGATTTCGATTACAAGAGTGTGGACGAGAACGATGCATGGGATGAGCTGGAAAGAATGGAGAGTGAGGAGAGATGGTTTGATGATGAGGAACCGGAGTGGATCGAGGAGGGAGAGGCTACGCATGGAGGAGAGACTGGAATCCAAGATTTCTGAATATCAGTCTTCTACGATAACTCCCCAGTCTTTAGCGGCTCAGTACAACGACCTCCGGGGGACAGGTAGATCTAGTACCCACGCATCCGTCACGGCGAACCCGGTACATTTCGATAAGCAGGATGGAGAACCTTGTCACTGTCAGAAACCACCGTCTCCGGCGATCGAGCTATGGCTTGCATATGCGCTTGTCACAAGTCTTCAGCCTCTGTGGAACACTGGAAGCTCCTAAAGCCACGCGAGGGTACTATCCGAAGGATTACCAACTGCAACGCCGATCTAGTCCCTTTGCCAAGTATCAAGTTTGCAGACCGTTGTGCTCGCGATGAGCTTGATATTCATATACAGCAAGCCAGGTAACCGTACAGCGTTGAAGTACTGATTGAGAGAACAACAGCCTAGGTTTGCTTTTCAAAAGATACACCGCTTTAGAATGCGATTTGATTACATTACGAATCAATGCAATGCAGTGTAACTTACAGATGCAGCAAGCCATGAGTAGGGTACGAACTCAATGTCTCTGAATCGCACGTTTACCGCTTGCATCGGCACGGCATGTAGCAAGCAGATCGCTAACCCTGAGTTCCTGTACTACCTCAACAGGACGCGGACAAATATGTAGATCACCTGCAGTACCAATACTCTGCATCGTGAGACCAACCACCAACATATCGCTCAAAAGCGGGGTACAGAGTGGCATCTCATCTCGCGGCTGAGTCTACCCCAATCCCATCTCCCAAAGTCCAGACACGAATCGTTCAGAGTAGGGCGAGTGTTTGATATCGCTCTCGAGTTCGGGACAGCCTCACATTTTTCGGGTGGTCCAACGGCCTGAGTTCCCTGCTGAGAAGGTGCAGCACAATTCGGCGATCCAAGCCTCTTGCAACGCAAACGAATGGTCCGCCACTGGGCCATTGGACGCCACTGACATGCACGTTAGCCATCGCGCCCGAGACCCGCGGATGGCGTTCATCGATTCGGCGGTCATTCCAAGGCGATCTTCTAGGGGTCCGTCAATTGGCCTCGATGGGAGCAGCCTCGCTTTTCTGCTGCGTTCGTGGCTGTATGTAGAACGTGGGGTCCAGGGCATTGGTTGACGGAACCTCCAATGATAAAATAACACAGTTTCGCTGGGAACGTATCATACGGACCTTCGCCCAGCCCAGGCGTGGACTTTTGCAATTGGGAGTGATTTTGAAGAGTCTGTACCCCATGCCAATCTATGAATGCATCATAGTGGAACGGTGATCTGTGCGAGCAAAAGAGTATAAACCAAAGTGGGGAAGCATCTGTACCTTACCGCCACGCACAAAACCTAGTCGTGTATTTTGGTGAAACCAAGATTCAGAGACCTCCTTTTTCCCTTTATCTTCGCCCGTGTCTGAATATATGCAAACTCTCCGGGCACGAGTTAGTTGGCCCAGGAAGCAAGGTGATGCTTCGTTGCTTCATCATCAGATCCTCACCGACGCCCGAAGGTCATTGTGAAAATGGGTTACAAGTCAGCATATTATGGAACATATCCCTCACAATGGAGTGAATGGGACTGGAACTTCGAACATCAACGTTATGTTCGATACCGTCTCGTGAACAAAGGTTTGACATTTCCCTTCTCACCGCCGAATGTGTGGACTGATCTTGTCTCAGGACAATATGAATGGGATACCTACGTCCCAGAACCAGAACCCACCGAGGACTACTACGAAGAACAATATCCCGAAGCATACACAGGACATACTCCAGGATATACCTGCTCGGACTCCTATACCGATAGCACCGCATCCCAAACCCAGTCCCAACAATCAGACCGTGACTCCGGCTACCACTCCGACGGCACCTCATCCAACGGCTTCGAAGACCTTCTCGACCGACCCGAGGACTGGCGAGAAAACCCTTTCCTCGCCTTCGGCTTCCCTCCCGCTGCATCAAAATCCAAATCCTCAAAGACCCGACGGTCGCAAAAACCGGTTTCGAGCTCCCAGATAGGATTGGATACATCTCGCGTGAGCTTGTCTCGCTCTCCCTTCTTCTTGCCAGTACTCATATAATCACAGACATCTCTCTTTACCGATGAAGGGTTTTCCGAGCCTGAGCCTTGGATTACTCTTTTTGGCAAGCATAGCAAGGAGGTTAATGTTATTCCGACCGTTGATCATGGGTCTGATGAGAGAGTGTGTTACATCTCGCACTCGGTGTTGAAAGATCTTGGGCTTTGGGATTCGAGGAGAACGGGGAAGGGAAGAGAGGCGTGGATTTTGAATGCTGATAGCGTGGAGGAACGGGTCAAGGTTATTGGAAGTTGGACAGTCAGTTGGCTTCCGACATTCAAAGGGAATGGGAGTAAAGTCAAGGAGCAGAGAACGACGTTCAAGGTGTTTAAGGATTCAAGAAGGAGGGTGGTGTTGGGAATGGGAAAAAGAGAGGCGAGGAAACTTGGAGTCTCGTGAAATGGGGTTGACCTGAAATGTGGCCCTGGCCACGAACTGGGCCGCATCGTACTTCACGACTCCACAAAAACCTCAGGGCGCCATTCCAACGAGCGAATAATTCGAGTTGGATAAACAAATATCCTCCGCAGGTCACAAACAAGCTCCCAGACACCGGGCAGCAATATCGAAGACTTCCGAGAACCTGGAAGCACCCTCTTGGCACGAACAGACATCTGTCTGTGATCTCCAAGCAAGATCCATCAGCTATCATCACCTCAGATCACCAGAGACTCCACGATAATACAAAAGACTGGGCTACCAAGTGGTCAACAAACCACCCTTTCTGGACACGACACGACACTACAAGGTGGGAAAAAGGAGTGTACAATACCAAAAAGCAGGCCGGAATTTTGCTTCTTAGATTTGTATTTTATGTATTATTTCCTTGTATATATTTACGACCACAACTCAACCTCTCAAGTATTGAGAGGGATGAGAATGTACAAAAGCAGATAAGAAATGAGAAATGAGAAATGAGAAATGATAATGATCAGAATATCTTAAGCTTCTGAGGTTTTGAGAGTGTTTGTAATTGTGACGGTGATCGTGGAGTTGAGAATGATGCTCATGTTTGATTGTGAGTTTGAGTTAATTGATGTTCAGAGGTTAGGCGCTTTAGAGTGATTCTGAGGTTTAAGATTCATTGCTAATGTGTGAAATCATGAGAACTTTTTAGAAGCTAGGTGACTCTTGAAGACCATGAGAACGGACATTTTGGCTAGTTTCCGGACTGAGATTTGGATAAAAGTCATGGTTGCCAACTCTTACCCCGACATACAGGTGATCAAATGGACAATTCGAGTCATAATGACTCGATGCTCCATGTTAGAAGAAGCACGAATTATGAGCAAGGCATGTAGGCGACGTATACTCGGAGAATAGCCAGCGGGCCTCTCCTGCGAAGACTAACCTTTTCAGACACAGACATTCTTCAAGCATAGGAACGTATTTATGGGACATTTTGGAAGTAGCAATGGAATTGCAGGTGTCAATAGGTATTGTTGACTATGTCACACGTCGAGCGCCGTAGAAATACACGTCCGAGCCTCACCATCGTCTAATTGCCCTTTCCTCTCCTGTCACCCTCTCCATTTATAGTCGTAACATCTTCGCAATGTATGCCTCAATCAGGGGCTCGTTTGGGAAGGCCATCTCCTCCAACTTCTGCGCGTATGGGGTTGGCACCTCAGCACCAGTAATTCTCTGAGCTGGTCCATCAAGATAATCGAAACCATATTCCATAGTAAGAGCCAGGATCTCAGCACCAACACCGAAGGCAGGGAAACCAGATTCAACGCAGAGCAGACGGTGGGTCTTCTTGACCGACTTGATGATGGCGTCGACGTCGAGGGGCTTGATTGAGCGCAAGTTAATAACTTCGCACTCAACACCGTACTTCTTCTTAATATTCTCAGCAGCAACGAGAGATTGGCCAACACAGCGGGAGAGAGTGACGATTGTGAGATCCTTTCCGGTACGCTCAATCTTGGCCTTGCCGAATGGGATAACGAAGTCGTCCTTTTGGGCAGCCTCGCTCATGGGGAATGATTGACCGTAAAGCAGCTCGTTCTCGAGAACACAGACTGGGTTGGGGTCGCGGATAGCAGCCTTCAGTAAGCCCTTAGCATCCTCAGCACTCCAAGGAGTGACGACCTTCAGACCTGGTATGCTTCCATACCAAGCTGAGTAATCTTGTGAATGTTGTGCTGCGACTCCGGACGCGAAACCGTTAGGGCCACGGAAAGTTATGTTACAGGGCTGAATACCGCCGGACATATAGTGAGTCTTCGCAGCAGAGTTGATGATTTGATCGATAGCTTGCATGGCGAAGTTGAAGGTCATGAACTCGCACTGGGCAACCAGATTGTTAGCTCGGACTCTTCCCACAATTGCAATCGAGGACTTACGACAGGATGTAAACCAGCCAACGCAGCACCAACTGTCAAACCAGCAAAACCAGACTCGGTAATAGGACTGTCAATGACTCTCTTGTCACCGAATCGATCTAATAACCCTTTCGTGACCTTATAAGCCCCATTGTACTGAGCGACTTCCTCACCCAGCACGAAGACTTTGGGGTTCGACTCCAATTCCTCTGCCAGAGCTTCATTCAATGCATCTCTGACTGTGTAATCCTTGATACCACTTTCCTTTGCGTATCCTCTGCTCTGAACAATCGCCGGAACTCGGGGAAATGACTGGAAAGCACTGCGGGCGATTGGGCGTGCGGCGCACGACGAGACAAGTCGAGAGGCTGGGCGCAAGAGTCGTGACATCCTGAGATAGGGCCGCAGCTTGCGAGAGGGGGAGGGGAGAGGGAATTGAGGTTGTGAGGATGAGTCTATCAAACTGTCAAGAGCTGTTCGTTGGGAACTCCGATCTTTTTCGCTTTCCAACAATAATCCACCGGGAAGGCTAGGCGACATATGGTTAGCAGGGTTAGCTTCGGTCCGGACATGATTGACATTGACAGCTTCATTTCTGATCTCGCTCCTATTTTCTAATGTATATTTTCGATAATTTCGAAGGAAACAGTAAGGAAACTACGATCTCCAGCTGGAATCTTGTTGCGACAATCGTGTCAATGTTGTGTTGTTGATTTACGTGTCAAATGAAGCTCACTGTCATTAAAGCTACTAAACGTGTCAGCACCAAAAGTCGCCGAAATGGAATGGTTGATCTGGCGTCAATAATGTACTTCCAAACATGCGCAATAGTAAACTGCGAAATCCTTGTCGTTGTCACTGTCTAAAAGATGCTGGTTGAGATTTTGTTCTTCTTACACAACTCATTGCTCGCCGGCTTACTTCGAAGTAAATATCCAGCTGACTTTCAGTGCATAAAGCAGGTCTATCTTTTGCCGGCATTTCTAGGTACTGCGGTTCCTACATCTGAGCACAGCCAATACTGCTACTGATGTTACTTGAAAAAAGTATTTCCTCCCAGACAAATCACGAAAGCAGTAGCGTAGGGATGGCTCTCAGGTCGCGTTGGGCATAGATCCGCGGGAATTTATTCATTATGTCCTTGTCCCTCATCCCTCGTGTCTTCTATATTATCCTAAGCCAGCCACAAACTCCATGAACACCAAAACCAGCCTCGAAATGTGGCGAATGAACTTGTACCAATCTACCTATCTCATCCCAACCTTTGCTCAGATGCCCATGGTGAAGTCGTGCTCGATGCCTGGTGTCACACTGGCTATAAACTGCTTATTGTTAGCACGGAATATGTCAGTACCTGTTTAGGAGAATATACCTTGAGAAACACCACCAGATATTGATCTACTCGAATAGCCACCTCCTCATCCTGGATTTCAGCATCATGCTGCAGGACCTCCCATTCATCATTTCCGTTACCCCCAGCTTTGGCGCCCTCCAGGATAGCTTTCTTGTCGCCAGCGCCAAGACTCGTGTTGCTGAAGTCATCAACTAGTCCTTCCATACCAGCATCCTTAGCGCCTGGCGCAATCTTTCCTTGCTTCAACTTCTCACGTCGGATCTTCAACGCTGCATCTGCTCTGTCGAGGAGAACCTTCATGACACTAGCATGCTTGCAAGGATGGACCGACGCCATCTTGATGTTGTTGCCAAAGTACGGGAAGTCTTCGATAGTAACTGTCTTGTCCTTATAGTCTCCAATGATATCCTCCATCATGAGTTGCGGTGGTAGTGGTTGAGAGTTGGCAAGATAGCCAGAGAGATAGATTCGAGGTGTGCGGTAGTAAGGTGCGTATGCGATGTAGAGTGTATATGTTCGGCGAGAACTATTGTGCAAGGTTAGCACAACGTCAGAAAGTCGAAGGGTACAGAAGCATACGAATCAGAACCATCTGCTTTGGAGTCTGGGATGATGGCCTCATCATCTTCCTCATCTTCCATATCCGGAATCTCATCCTCGTCGTCTTCCCTTTCACCCATGTTGCCATGCTCATCGACAGTCCGTACATCCCGCGCTCTCGTCTCTTGACTAGCAGCCATGGAACCAGTTCTTAGCCAGCCATCCTCGTCATCTCCAGGAGAATGAACACCTTCCCCCTTAAAGTCCTCTCCATCTCCCACCATCGTCTCATCATGTCCCGCATCGCCAGCAAAGTTGTCGTCGAGTCTGCGATGGCATGGAACACCCCGCGTCACTAAGAACTGCTTGCCATCAGGTAGATAGCTTAAGCGCTTGCTAGGTGGTGATGCATCAGCCCAAGACCATGTTGGAAACTTGTACACCAGATAATCGCCGGCTGCGACGAATTCTTCGGGGGTAATCTGGCCGTTCTGGCGGAAAGTTGAGGTATGTGAGACGGGCGCCCACTCGCGGACTCGGTCGAGTGCGCTGTGAATGAAGCCGAAGCTCATGACGATAGCGGGGTCAGCTTGGTTTGATTGTCTTTGTAGTTTGCGCGGGCTCGCGTTCGTCGAAGCTTTGTTGATGAGTTCGGGGAGGGGAAGGATGCAGATTCTGAGGTTTGTTGAATGATGTGTTTGTAGATGTCGTAGTTGTAGGTTGAAGGTTGCAAGGAAGTGGGACAATGGGAACAAAGGCGATGACTGGTAGAAGCCGACTTCAGCCTTGCGCGGGACCTTGACTGCTGTAGCGCCGTCTGCCTATCAGCACGTGAGCTCGAGGTGAACTAATCATCACGGGATGAACCCTCATGATCGTTCGAGTCAACTCATGCTCCATGGGACTCAGCAGAAGGCTTGCATAGCCTTGAGATACCTTTTCCCAGCATATCGAAATCAGCAAGTGCTTCTAATCAGTTATTCTGGCAACGTCAAGTCTCAAGGCGTGACCCATTTCTTCTCTTACCGACTTGATGGTTCTTGGTCCTTGGACAACACTCAGGTCTTTCTGCTCTGCTATAAGCATAATTCACACTTTGCTATCTTGTCTTAGCCTCACCCGTAGCAATGACGGGAATCTTCATAGGTCGAAGGGATTCCCCCTCCTATTTGCAGAAAACCGCTCATCTTCCGGGACAAGAGGAATGACAAGAACCTGGAAATGCTGACTATTATGGTCTTGCTAGGGATCTGGCACTCGTATAAATATATGAGCGCGCTTACTCTCCTTTCCTTGGCCAGCTGGCCTAGTTCTAGCGCTTCAAGCAGTCAGAAATTCAGCATAACGTGCCTCTCTTGATTGATACTTGTTTCGTTTCTTTCTTTTCTGTTCGTCCGAAATTATGTGTTTGGATTTTCTAGTGGTGCGGAGTATCGCATGACCATCACAGCCTTCGATTTTGAGTAATTTGCCGTCCACTTTGTTCCCTCAGTGACGCAAGCTGGAAGCACGACTTTCGGGGTCTTTTGAATCCCCTTTTGATCATTGAGCGTTGTTAGCCCCGGAAGTTCGATGGCATTTGGCAACGGCACTCGCGGCATTTGACTCGAACCGTCATTTGCCCCTTCTCAATCTAGGATTTCTATCATGTCAGGTCCCTGCGAACTCAACGTCGCTGAACGTCCACCCTCCTCTCGTCCACCTTCGCCTATTTATTTTACTGGAGACAACGGGCGTCAGGGGTCGATCGAGAGAGAGCCGATGCCACTTCGATTTTACCTGGGATGGGATCATGGGGACACTGCAAATATTCTCCTAAGACATCCAATTGCGGTGGAAGATGCGAAAGTTGAATCCTGCCAGCATCCTATGCTTAACCCGGGTACCCAGGTACTGCGTGTGGACTTGGGTAAAGTTTGTTTCTCAATGCCTCCCCGCTTCTTGGACGCAGACAATGGCCGAAGACCGAGGATCGCTTTCCATGGAGCCAGTCCTAATATATAGGTGAGATGGTCAGGCCCGTTTGTGTTCGCAGGCTTGGCTACCAGCAATCACTGTGAATACTTTCGTTGATATCCCACCTTCACTATGCAAATCCAGTCAATTCTCATTGGCGCTGCCGCTCTTGCCCTTGCTGTAGCAGCTCCAGTCGCCAGCTCTTCAAACTCCTCTATCTGGGTTACTGAAGTGCCTACCTATGTTCGACCATATGCCATCCAGCATTACTTGGCTGGCGGATGTATTGTAGGCCAGCAAATCTACAGATTCCCAGTCACTGGCCCATCTTCAGACGGTGCCTTCTCTCTCATCAGCACAAACGCTCCAGGATCGACTGCACTCGGTGTCCTCCCTCACCTCCACCAGGCTCACTACGAGAACTTCTTCAACTTCAGAGGACGCTTTCAACTTTGGACCGACAAGTACGATGACGAAAACACCCGCGTTCTCCTGCCCGGTGACTTTGGTGCTGTACCACACAATACCACACATACATTCCAGCTCTTAGATCCAGACACTGAGATGGTTGGTGTCATTCAGCCAGGCGGATTTGAGTAGGTTTCTCTCTGATATCTCTTAACATTGAAATCTAACATAAACACAGGAACCTTTTCTACGCTCTCGCATCAGGCAATGTCTCATTCCCCTCCAACACGCCCTACGACCCCTCCGCAAACGCCTCATCCGACGCTGCCGGTCCTGATGCTGGCTTCATTGCAACTCTCGAAGGGTTTGACGTATTCGCTCAATCAGACTACACTCCCCGCACCGACACGATCAACGGCACCGCACCCATCGGCACCACCTGGCACACCGGCCCCAACGAGCTTGCAAGCGACGCCTACACCCCCTACTTCATAGCTAACGGCTATGGTCCTACTTACCTGAACTCCGAGGTCGGATACCAAGTCATCCAACCCTTCGTAACTGGTGCTCAATCGGCAGACAACTTCACGTTATCCACCATCACTATCGATAGAATCAGCGCAGATGTTACCAACCCAACCAGAACATTCACCGGACACGCGGCATTCGAGGTGTTGGAGGGACAATTGCAGGTTGAACTGTTGGGAGAGACAGTCAGTTTGTTACAGGGCGATGTTGTTTTCATCCCAGGAGGTACCAGCTATACTTATTATAGCGAGGTTGTATATACCAAGTTCTTGCACATCTCGCAGGGCGCGGAGGGCTTAGATACAGTGTTGATTGCTGGTGGTGAGAGCTGGAATAGTCCTGTTTGGCCAACTTCTTAAAGAGTCGAAGTGATGTGAAGTTGTAAAGGTGGGTGTGAAATGAGGGTCTAATATTCTTGTACATACATTAAGCAATTTATTGTACAAAGTTTCGCATATTGCAAAGCTATGTTTGTTGGAGTATTCAGGAACACCACCGAATGAGTGCTTTGAGTTCAAATTTTGGAAATATGGAATATGTCAATACCAAAAACATCGAAAGTTTACCACTTTTCAAGAGGCAATAAAATAAGCGCGTCACGTTTCTTTCTTTGGCAAGGACAGCACGTTGTTTGGAAAATCAGCTCGCCAGAGACTGTATAAGTCAAAAGGTATGGATATTCTCGATTGCCAGCAACTCTAGATGACTCGCGTCTATGAGCTCGCCAAATCCTTTTGGAATCTCGGACAATGTACTGTAATGTAGCCCGATTCAGGAACAGCCGAGCATTCACCAATGAGTCAGAGATAATACGACAATACGAAGGTGCTACTAGTGGATATCGATCAGAATATCCTGTCCATCAAACTGAATGAGCCGGCAATCAACTAGTCCTATACCAACTCTCTCGTAGATTCCTGTTCTGACTTCCTCAATAAGGAGCACGAAGGACTTTCGTTGGCCCTTAAGCTCCACTCCTTCGGGTTGTACCTGCCTACCAATGATAGCAGCGCTCTGTGCAGGGGGTGATATCTCTGATCCTGTATTGTCATACCACAGCTGCCCAATGGGATTCTCCTGTTCGTTGCTCTCAATTCTGTGGCCCGAACCACAGACACGCAACTGGCAGCCTCGAGACTGAAGCCGGAGCTGTACCAGTCGAGCTCTCAGACATTGAGGCGCTTTCAACATGACGTTACTGTCCCATTCAAAATGCAGCTTGATATCAGTATATTTGATCGGCCGGAATACCTCATCCAGGACCAACTAGGAACGTTTTGGTCGGCCTCGAAGGGTATTCGCTCTAGAAATCTGTTTGTCCGCCGCCAGAGGAGACTTCGATGAAGGACCCCTTCAAAGATGCCGTGATTGACGTTAGTGTTCAGAGCAATGGCAAGCTGCCTTGCCAGGGCATCAATCGCAATGGGTCTATTAGTAGGCTGAGTGATGCTTAGCTGTGAGTATCTCTCGAAGAAGCCGGAGAGAAAACTGAACTTGGATATTGAAGAACGGTCTGTGAGAGAAGAAGGGAAATCCGGATCGGAAATGAGAGAGGATCTTCCTTCACTGTCGAGAGTCAGAAATAGCCTGTGGTGCCTGCTAAGCTGGGATAGAGAAAACGATTTTTCTTTTATGAATATAAAGACCTACTTTCGCATATACGTCAAGGTCTCACATCTCACACCTTCGCCACACTCCCAATATGTTTGTCTCTTGGTAAAGTGGATGGTGCGTCTCGCCAGAACGCGTTCCTGCAATACCCACGCGCGGGAGTTCAGAACAGCTTTCTCGACATCGCCGACGAAGTCGTCAACAACATTGGAGACATGAACAGGGCCATGCGAGGAATTGGATACCAAGACATACTGCAAACTCGTTCCTTGTCCCCCACGATTAAGAAACCCCTGGTTGGAGCCTTCCGCGGACGAGGCAGCAATCGTACAATACGCATTTTTGAAAACATATGCCATCTTCTTACCTCCCTGATCCAGTCTTCCTTCTCACCTTGGAGTATGCAGAGAGAATCGATCCAGAGGTACTCCTTGCCAAGCTTGCGTGTGACTTGTATTGCGTCTCTGAAATTTGCTGGCAAGCTTTCAATACGAATACCCTGGGCCATGCGGTTCTCTTCGTGGGAGCAAGGTCAGAGCCTAGTTCCCCAGGCCCACAGTCCTAAAGGTATGAAGCCTTGTCGATTGGCTCTTCAGAGCTTATCGTCCCTATTGCGACCGAGAACCTATCGTCGAGTACATCTTCAAAATATTGTGACCATAAAGCCCGGTCCGGATGGTCTGGCGGGAGGGAGTTGAGGGCTTCTCGCCCAACCTCAATCGCCTCGAACAGGACCGACATGACAGGATTTCTTGAAAACTTCCATGCGAGTCGGCCTGCGAGTTCCCGTAGGTGTACATGCTGGTCTGGATGGTTTTTAGGGGTAGCATTTAAGAGCTCGCGCACGAGGGGAATCTCCTCCTCCAGTTCTGACAGCAGTCCCGGTGTGACGGGTACTCTCGCAGTACTCGTAGTAGATAACCCAGTTGTATGTATAGTACCAGACGATTGTGCCATTGCGTCCGTGGTAAATGGTAAGCTTTGCTCGTAGGATTTTAGGCAAGAGAAAAAAAAAACTGTATCGCTGCCTGGACTCTGAATGGAATAGATATTAGAGTGTTGAGCGCTCTGGATGGGGTCAAAGTCGGTCCCCAAACCAACCACACCCCTACTCACCCAATATTGCTGATAAAGCAGCCTTGCTCACCTTCCGAACAAAACCAGATTTCGCTCGAAATACGGTTCAGGTTAAACAACGAATTGTTATCACGACAGACTTTCTCAACCTGATGGGTAGATATGTGGATTTGAGATTCCATTTTTGCGACAATGTCTAGTCTGCTGTTGGAGTCTGTAAGGCTGGAGGTGGCCAGCGCCGGCAGTTTTGGAGGACCTCCCAAGCTCCCAGTTATTGAGCCGAGATATATTGCCGATTGTGTAAAGGATCAGCGAGCATTGGGCTATCTTCGATCCTCATGCACTGGCGGACCAGTATGTGTGCCTCCAGTTTGTCCGTACTCTGGTCAAATCGAAGTATTATCGTCCTATATCTCAGGGTCTCCTGAGATATTGAATACTCGTAAGACTGAGATGGTTTCCTGTGCCAAATCATGGCTTCGCTGTCTTTCTGATGCTGTCGTAGCGTAGCACTCATGCCTCAATCCGTCGGGTGCCTCGGATCATACATCTCATATCCCTCATCCTCAGTATCACTCTCCGCTTCAACTGCCTCACCCAACACCTTCGTTTTCGATGCGACGTTCTTGAAGCCACCTTCACTACTATCATCCTCCTTCACAGGGCCAGCATCCGCAGGCGCAAACGCACTCTTGAACCCAGCTTTCTTAAATCCCGCCTTTTTAAACCCACCACCTCCTCCTCCTCCTCCTCCACTCGGTCCAGCCTCTCCTCCTAGCTTTATTGATATGAGCCCAGACTGAGAATTAGCTTTCGCTTCTGCTTTGCGGGCTTTGGTCGAGGCGAGGGGGTCGCGGGTCAGTTGGCGCATGTCTTTGAGGCGTTGCTTGTGAGAGTGGTCGTAGGAGGAGAGATGGGCTTCGTATTCATTCATGCGGGCGTATCCTTTACTGCATAGCTCACCTGGGAATGTAAGTCAGGGTTCGATGGAGAGGGAAGAGAAACAAACAGTAGAAGGATTTGACAGCTTCCCGAGCACTCTCGGTCTTGGGGGCTGGGTTCGTGAAGCCACGCTGATGTTCATTAGTATGAGATACAGGGGATAGATAGTATAGAGGTTTACTGGAGGCATCTTGTAGCAATGTCAGACTATTGAGGTGGTTGGAGGATGATGGCGTTTGCGGGCAGATGAGGCTCTAGATTAAGGTGTGGTCAGAGCTTTGTCAAATGAGCTTAAAATGCCGAGGACCAGACATCGCGAACGCGTTACCAATCGTCCAGGGACTGTGGCACATCGTCAACATGGATCGTCGAGAGTCAACGGCATCCCAAGAAACGCTTATATCGCTTCAGCAGCTGGATCCGTCGCCCATAGACACTCCTCCGGCTGTTGAACAAGAGCTTCCAGACATTCCACTTCCTCCACCAACATCTTCGACCCTTGGTCTCAGTGGTAGCGGACACAGCTCTGTTTACTATTGTAAGAACTTTCCACAGGGCGGACAGTGATAACTGAGATAGCTAACAGCTGCAGTAACGCGATTACAGAAATACTCTACCTACGCCTTCACAATATTCGCTTCCTTCCACGTCACCAATACTTCAATCATACCCCTCATAACTCGATCCGTTCCCGCATCCGAGACCTATCTTCTACTCACCCGCCCATACTACCAATCTTTTCCACTCGAACCACTTCTCATCACGCTACCAATAGCAACCCACGTTCTCTCCGGTCTTGCTCTCCGAATAAACAGGCGCAATGCGAATCTAACACGCTACGGCGCCGCACACTTCTCGGTTTCCGATCGCTTGAAGAGACGCGTTAGGGTCTGGCCTACAGTATCATGGTCTAGTTTATCCGGTTACGTTCTCACGCCATTGGTGGTCGGACACGCGTTCGTAAATCGGTTGTTACCTTGGATATATGAGGGCGGTTCATCCAGTATTGGATTGAGCTTCGTTAGCCATGGGTTTGCGAAACATCCCGCTTTAGCAACAACGGGCTATGTGGCGTTGATCGGTGTTGCGGCGGGACACTTTGCTTGGGGTGTGGCAAGATTTCAGGGTTGGGTATTGTATGGAAATGATAAGAAGGCCAAGAGGAGGTGGTGGACGATTAATGGTGCTGCTGTTGCGTTGGCGGCGTTATGGATGGCTGGTGGACTTGGTGTTGTTGCAATGGGAGGGAAGTCAGATGGATGGGTTGGGAAAGGATATGATATACTCTACTCGAAGATACCATTGGTGAAGTTATGAAGGTTTCAAAAGCCTTTAGAAGGACCTGGAATGATCATAATGCATAGCGGACGGAGTTTGTGTGGCTGCATATAATGGTAGACTATATATGGGAACGACAAACGATACTTGAAAGAAAGCTGGGACTTTGTTCATGTGTATATCAAAGTACCTTCTGCAGGAGGATTCCTAGGTAGAGTACAAAGCAAATGATTCTAGCAGCAGAAGGACTGTTGGTGTCTTTCGGCGTGGAGAAGAAGGCGAGTGCCCTCATTAGACTTTCAAGAGTGACTAAAGAGTAAACTCATACGTTTGAATCTCGACGATGCCTCTGATTTTCCTCATTATTGCAAAACCGCCATATTTGAACAGAATTATGAACAATGTTTGAGAGATAACAAAGCTAAAGATAAAAAAGACAATATTAATATATAATAGGCCTCCCCCTCCCATTCAAAAAAATAGCACATTGAAGCTCAATACGCCGAGAAGTATGTTACATGTTCGACAAGTGTTGATTTTGATTTGAAGCTCTGGGACACGCAAGGGCATTACTCTGTCCTCGCACGTTTAGCAGCCTCGAGACCAAGTCTCCACGCCATAGAAACATCACCTGCCGCCACAGCTGCATCTCTTCCAACACTTGCAATAATCTCATCAGCTCTTTGAGGGTCCAATTCAACCAAGTGAGCAAGATGGACAGGGTCAGGCTCATAGGTTCGAGGACGCTTGGTCCCCTGAGCTCCTTGATTTGCTTGTGTATCCTGAGCAGTAGCATTATCAGCAGGTTGGCTCGCAACGACTCTTGCAATAGGCTCGCCATTCGTACGGAATTCATCTGGAGCATGAGCTCCATCTAGGACAATACCAAATGCTGTATCAATACGCGTGAGTTCTTCCAGTGCTACGGAAGCAGGGTAGCCTTCAAAGTCTAGTATGGAGACCTGCCCTTCGTTGTTGGGAGTTGAATCCCATAGACGGACGATCTCGCCAGCCAGAAAGGCTTTTGGCTGCGTTGGTGATACCGGAATGTCTATATTCAAGGCATACAATGGTAGTAGGAGGCGATTGCCGTCAGGAGGTGAGCTGACAGGAGAAGCTGCTGCCTTCTTGGAATTGACGGCGTGGGCAATAATCTTCCAGATTTCGTTGAACACTTGCCGTTTTCTTCCATGTTTTAATGGCTGCTTCGCAGGCGGGCCTCCTAAGGCTTCGTAGAGGAGTCGAAGGTCTTTTAATAACATGTTATGATTGGTATCCTTGTACAGTTGGGGAACAATATCGTAGAATTTGGATGGTATATCCACCTTCCCAACCTTTAATGGCTGATCAGATAGGTCGTGTTCGATTTTGATGGGTGGGCTTCCAGCAAGAGCCTGTGCTGCGCTATGGTAGGTTCGCAAATTTGTTGAAGACCAAGCCCCTATTGGGTTGTCAGTGCGAGACCCAAGACATAATGTGCCACGTAAGTGACTTCTTGGCTCCTAAGTCTCCATGAAAGAAATAGACATACATGGACGCTCCAACTGCTGCAGGACTCTGAGCCTTACATGACTTCTTACACCTCCTATGCTGATTCCTTCTACTACATCATGGGCGTCAACAGACCTAACCTTCGAATCCAGAAAGAATTGGCCATCTGGAGCAAACCCGTTGGCGGCTTCGAAGTTTGCACCTAGCACCTGCTCGCTTATGGGAGGACCTCCAATTTTACTGCTAAGACTAGCTACTCTGAAGATCTCGAAAGCAATGTCACTCCTAGCATCCTCGACTGACGGATTATGCGTTGACAAAAATTCTCTTGGCTCAGGGCCTGGTTCTGGCGCATTTGGGTGGAGCACAATTTGCCTGATGCTGGTGAGTGGCGCAATTGTTTCTTCTGGTGTCTCGACATTGCTAGACGATCTACCCAGTCTCCTAACGAATTATTGGTACTGTAGTGACAGGAAAAAGGCCAAGAAGAACTTACAGATATAGCGAGCCTGATGGGACATATAAATCGGCTGGAACTTCTACCGGCCGGACGAAATGGCCAACTTGAGGAGTCGATGCAAGGTTGACACCATCAGTGAACTCCCCAGTCGCAACGTACACGCCAGCTTCGGTGTCATCCCGTATCATCTGTCCTAAATCCCAATTTTTGACTCTTCGAGCGTAGTTTAGCTCTGGGTCCCTTCCATCCTGAGGAGGACCAAAACTTTCCCAATGTGGCAACAGCTGACCTGTATTGTCTTTCGACTGGTCTCTGGTCTTTGCGTCGCCATTGTCATTCCAGATCCTACACTGAAATTGGCATTGCGGAGGGGGTATATGAGTAGCAGCTCCAAAGAATCGAGGGGTGGTCTTAAGAGCTGCTTCTGGAGTGAGAATTAGCTGACCAGATAGTGGGCCTTCCGCGACCGCTCTCGAACATCTGAGCTGAAGTAGGAGCGACAAAGCTCTCGTCGAATCCTTTTCCATTCGGGTCCCACTGTCCTCTATACCCTTCAGTCACGATACCTAAATCAAAAAATGTTGCCCATCCATCATTCAACAGCTGTAGAAGAAAGAATAGAGCTTCGCTCTCAAGATTATTTTTTTGCATCAAAACCTTCCGCCTTGCCTGAATAACAGCATCGATGTCCTCCGCGGAACCGAATCTGGTCAAGTCGTTACGATATTCTGTAAGGCGGCTCTCAACTTTATCTCTAAAAGCCTGACTGGCTTGCAACCGAATCAAACCTTGCACTGTCGGTGGGTGTCCTTCTTGATTGCAGAATTTAAAAGCAGCTGAAAAGCTGTTGCACAACGCATGGTATCCACACTGTAGCCAAATCAGCTCCCGTCTTTATGAATTGGTTTGGACCTCAAAAGCTGAGCCTTTGATCTTGACTGGTCCAATTGAACCGACTATTCAGAGTTCTGGGGTACTCAGGGAATCAACTTACCAATCCACTGCCACCACCAGTCGTGAACCGCGGCGTCCTGCCATAAGTCAGTACTATAAAGCCGAGAGGATAGGTAGCAACTCTCGGGTTTGGCGGTTGTCTCAAGAGTCGCACCCATTTGTGAGTCAAGTAGGATGTGTGGCAGGACATGTGACTTACCAGCCCATAGCTAAATAAGGCAAGAGTGCATCTTGAAGGGGCTTGGTAGGATTCTCCAACGGGACTGCTGCGTTGAGAACCTCTTTACTCAAGACATTCACCAATTTTGGGGGAGCCATGCCAGCATGTAATGTATAAGCAACAGTAAGCTATCGACCTAATGCGAGACATGTAAAGATAGGATTGTGTGTTCAAGGACTATATACAACTGACTCTTTCTTCGCTGTTAACAGCAGTCACAAAAGTGGCACAGACACAAAGGTCAAAGACGCCGAAGTACAAGAATGACTGCCAATGGATAAAGATGCTTACACTTGCAACGACCTTTCTTTGTTCGTTACCACAACCAGGCCGAAAATGGACATTTGCTGATATCCCAGACAATCCAACATTATTATACAACAATCGAACCTCTTCCAGGTATAGCAGACTTCTACATGGGGAGGATAGACATTAGATATGGCCTAGGATGAAAGTGGTTGCGTGAATGGTAGAGAGAATCACTTTGGGACTAAATCGAGAACCATGATAAGCGTAAAGCTGCAACTGACTTGACAGATTCCACAACGTATAGTACCCTGGAAGGAGTGGAATCTGCTCATGAGGTCGTCATACACGACAAATTTCGTATTCGAATCGTTCAAAATTTGAGACAGGAAATGAGTATGACCATAAATGATATAGACACGTGAGGAAGTTTCTCATTGAGTATATCATGGAAAGAGAGTAGGTGGCTTTAAATATAGAAAAACCCTCGTACAATACAGCGGAACTTGCCAGCTGCATGGGGTTGGATTACTTCAATGTCTGAACCTTTCATTGTTAAGCAATAAGCCATTCAAATACCAAGAGAAAGACAAACAACGTTGTGAGAACACTTCTTAGTTTCACTATGCCGGCCCTGCGCCAGGCTGTGCTATAGGAGCATCCTATCCACTTCGAGAAACTCGTTTGGGTGCTTCGTTCGAGGATTTCAGTCCCATTCGCCCTGACTTTCGCGGAAGTATTGTTTCGTTATTATTCCCATACTCGAATTTGGTGCGACGAAGGATGCCTCTCCTTATCTTTATATGCGGGCCTCCAATTGGCTTCTGAGCGTCAATTGGCAAGCTCTTGCGACGATCTGTAACCTGCTGAGCCTTCCATGCATTCCACCTCTGCGATGAGAATTCTTCGAGTTCGCGTTTGAACGCTGATGCGCGACAAGGATCACGAGTTCGCTGGTCGTGGCTTCGGAAGGGGTATGTTCATTCGTGAATGCAGTATCTCGAACCGACCATACTATCGAAAGGTTCCGTTGATGGTATAAGGAGTTCGCATAGGTCAGGTTGGTGGTCGAGGAAGCGGATGGAGCCGATTTTCGATGGCGCTTGATGTTTGAGCCGCATCGCGCTTCGTCCAAGTGTCCAACCTCAAACGCATCTGACGTTTCGAAGACGAGCAAGTGCTCACAAGTACTTTCTTTCCCAGCTTCTTGAATACGATCATGGCATTGAAAGCTTCACTTTGCTTGATAAGTAAGCAAATCGATCTATTCCTATCATTGGACGCTCTGATAGAAGTGAATCATCACTGCTAAACCGAAGACAGGCTACAATGCTGCGAGAGCAGCTCTTGCACCACCTGATAAACAACCGGCCAAGCTCAACGCAAAATATTGCGCAGACTTGTTCAAAGGGAAGGAATTTGCTGAACGTGTCGACAGACACTTAGTTTTCAAAAATGTAATGGGCGCTTATAATGTTCCAAATCAGGGGGCCCAGTTGCCTAAAGAATTAGAAGACGAAAGGGCGACCTGGTCAGACCCGATTACTTGTCTATACAACAAGTCATTCTCTTATTGGATGTAGTGAATGAACAGCAAGGTACAGATTTTCAATTAGGATCCATTGCCGAAGGGCTTAGAGGTATATAATCAAGCTGCGTCTTCGATGAAAGTAAGGGGTTCAACCACGCGATATCACCTTCTGAATTAGACATTTCACCTACCCCAGAAAACGCCTCTTTTCTTTGGATATGGCAGGATAATGCGGCCATGCTAAGTGGCCCTAATGACAAAGAAAAAACGATTGGGCATTGGTATGTCAAATACAGTCTTTCTTTCATGGGAATTCAAGAGCCGAGCTCTCCACTACTATGCTCGCCAATAGACTCCGCTCCTCGTTTCCTTCCGTATCATATACTATAGCATGCTAATGTTTTCTCAGGGAGTGTATGGCTCCAGGTACAGAGAAGCGCCCTCCCGCGAAAAGGAGGATGGCTCAAGTAGCGGCATTGGGGCTTGGAGCGGCTGTGGAGAAAGGTGTAAGAGAAGGCGTATGGATCATCAAAGGTATGCCGATAATTCCTTAATTGTGTTCTAGCCCTTACCATCCCTCCATATGTAACACACGAGAGAACTTATGTTCCAACCCAAGTAGCAGTCTCAAATTGTAGTCTTAGTTTCTAGAAAGAAGCCTGTTGATACCTGAACTTTTAGAGGATGTTGATAGCATGGGTGCTGAAAGTATGCTGTTAGCCAAAGCTGGGTCCTTCGTTGGACAATTTGCTCCTCCTCCAGGACTAGTCGTAATTCCAGGTTTTCGCTACGTGTTGCATTCCAATGGATGATGGGCCAAAAGATGATGGGCCAAAGGACGGTTTGTCAGGGGACAATGGGTCAGGGGACGATGAGCCGAAGCAGGACAATCATGCATCTACATCCCCGAAGACTCTGACGAGCGAGTATAAGGCGAGAGAATCGACTCTGTTTTCTACCGTGCTATCGAGATCACAGACAAGGCCGGGAACATTCCAGGGGTCATTGACAACAGTGTCAAATACACCAACAATTTTTTTACAACAACGGAGACTTTCTCTTCCATTCTGCTAACGGTATCGGAGCCCGATCCGCCGTCACTGATATCGGAGGTCGTCCCGGTCCTGTTCACCAACGCTGCCTGCAAGGCTTTCCTCGACCTCTTTGGGGACTTCCCGATCCTCTACCTGTGGCACCCGATGTTGATTTGACAGAAGGAGCATCCCTCTCGCATATCCATCAAGAATGCAGAAAATGGGGTATGAATGATCTTCCCAAAAACAAGAAGGTCGCACTCAAGAGTCTCGAGGAATGCCATATCTGCCAGAACCGAGTACCTGCATATGTCTCAATTCTTGCGAGATTATGAGACACATACAACTGCGTCCGGGCAAGAATCACAGCTCATATTTCAGAAAGGAGAAATTGTGCGTTGTCTCCTCGACGAAGAACTGGCCGGCAAAATCATCGTCATCGACTTCGAAGGTTACTCTGCCACTGTGCCCTCAAAACTACTTCAACAACTAGATCGCCCATGGAACCTTCGACTTGATGAAAGATGCAACAATCGGAGTCTCGCACACTCTAGGTGTGCCACTGGTTCTGAGCTCTGAGGATGTGAGTAACAAGGAGATAAAATGGAAAGGGGTTGAAATCCGTGGGGTCGTTTCCGGAGATGAAGATAGCGAAGATGAATTGGCGAAATACTCATTCCCGACTCCACCAAGGACGGATCCTAGACCAGGGAGAGCCAAGCGAGGCGCACCAGGTGAAGGGAGTCCCCTCCGGTAAAAAGAAACCGAAGACGAAGAAGCCATAAGCGAGCCGAGACTTGACAGTCTCGTTGGTATTTCTCACACCCTTTCGCTATCTGGAGGAGTTGGGATGGATGATACTGGATTCTGAGTTTGCGTTGCTTTTTGCTTTCTTCCTTACTATCAGAAAAATTCATGAATACAATAACTTTCTATTGACATGCCCTTCTTCTCCTCGCTTACACAACATTTGCAAAACATCGCTTGACTTCACCCCCTCATGATGACCCACTTCGCACATCAAATCTTCTTCCTCTTTCCTTGCCTAGAAGACCCACACCTAAGCTTCTGTATAGATCAAAATAAGCATATTTCCTCTTCATCAACTCATCTTTGATGGTCTAGTGGTCATGATTTCCGCTTGTCAAGCAATTGCAAAGCGCGGGAGACCGGGGTTCGGTATGTATTTCAAGACCTCTTACGATCTTTAGAACTTAAACTAATTCGAAATAGATTCCCCGTCAGAGAGATTTCTCTTGAGTTCATGTCCACGAGTATATCTCGGGCATCTCATCTTTTGCACTTTTTTATCTTGCTTTGGTGTGGTGCCGGTGCAATCTCGGCAGTGATTTTTCGAGAGGAAAGAGTCACTTGCCGAGCATGTTTAGGGCCCCTTCTCTTTTGGTGATTATGGAAAATGAGGGTTCTTCAACAGCTGTACATGATAAAATTTATACCTCCATGAGGCTTGATCAGGGGACTTCACCAGAGAAAACAAGTTTGACAGCCCAGAGACTTCTAGAAATGAACGTCCTACAGGATATGTCTGGAAGATCAATGCTTACCTCGCACTCGGGATGTCTATGCCTCACAGAATGGACAGTAAGAAGTAGTCTAACCGGCCATTTTCATTCTTAATAAGTAAAGCTAAGCCATCCTGTAATGCATTGATTATCAAAACCAACACGCCAGCGCCAGTTTGTCCAATGCCAATCTATAGCCAAGGAAGCTCATCTTTTCATTCCAATCATCTCCTATAAACTCCCATTCTCAGGGCAGCCATATAGACTAAGTTTATCTTCACCCCATCCTTTCTCTCGCTCCAATTCAGTCAGCCAATGCGTCAACCTCCCACAATACTTCAAACATCCTTCATGGGATGTTTCTTGAACAATTCATCTACAAAGTTAATAGTGTCTCTCGTCATCTTCCTCTCCCCGTCCTCTCTCCTCCTCACATCTTGATTCTCAATCATCTCCTTCAACTCCTGCAGCAACTCAACTGTTTCTGTCGGACTCGCGATCCAAGCCGTAGTTCCCACGACCCTAGCTTTGAAGTCATTGCTGCCAGCTGACAAGAACTGATCGCCGACATGAAGCGTACGGGAACCATCAATCTTGGCTCTGTTTTCTTCCTCCTTGCTTCTGATCGCTCCATCTGGGGATTCTTGGCGGATTTCAGGCTCAGAAGTCCCATTATGCAGCGTACCAAAATAATTCTGGCAAACCAACACACCCCAGCTCTTATCTCCGATATCAATGAAGACATCGTTTCCACCATTGAATGCGCAGAACGGCAATTCCTTTCCCACTCCACTCATCTCCAGCTTCTTCTGCACCACCATGACTGTCTCCTCCAACGATTCTCTTGGGAATTTGTACCCAGCAACCTTTGGGATGATGCCTACTGCGCGTTCTTTTCGGAGGATAACAGCCGGGAGGGACAGGTTGGAAACACAATCTTTGAGGGAGTATTCTGCAAGGTCGAGGAGAGCAGTTATGCGGTCTTGAGTCCAGGTTGACATGGAAGGGAGGATCCAGGAGCGTCGGGATATGTGGGTCAGGAGGTACGGAGAGGTGAGAGAGTATTTGAAGAGGAAGTTGGACTCGCCGCCTGCGAGGCAGTGACTTAGCATAAGCGCGGGGACGCCTAATATATTGGAGAGAATGATTGGGCTTGGTACTTACCCATCACCACTAGGTTGTGCTTTTGAGTGTTAGTCAATAGCTCGGAGGTTTTGATGGCTTCAAGGAGACCATGAAGACGTTGGTAGTATCTTTCCGCCTCTGTATACCCCGCAGCGGTAACTATACCAATCTTGGTGTCGTGGCTCATCAGATCTGTAGGTGCTCAGCAAGCTGTCTGCGCGTATTCTGCATGTTGGTAGAATTCCAGCTTACATAGTATATTCTGGATAACCGGATTATCGGGCTCCAGACTCTTACCATCATCATATCTATATCAATATTAGTTTCAATTCGACAAATTAAAACTTTAGGTGTGCTCACAAGGTAACATCACCATCGAATGTAGCCAAGTCTAGATGTCCGGCGCTCGTAACACCCATCAGCTGCGACGTGTTCAAGATAAGACGAACATCGTTAAATGAAGGTGGCACGAAACGTCTCGAAGAAATGAAACGCTTCTTGTCCTGGTATCTGAATGCTGCTGCTAAGGGGAGTCGAGTGAAGAACGTGCCAATACTCGGGACGAGGAGCTTGAGCTTTGATTGACCGTGGGTACCGAGTTCCTGGTGCTCAACTGGGAAGTGTCAGCATTATTAATCGTCATAATGTGTTGTGCTGCCATTATATCAATCATGTAGCTTTGTCGAACCTCCTACTTAAGGACGGATAGTGATAGTGAGTAGGATACCACAGCTCTAAGAAAGACTTGCTGTGGTTCCGAGTGCTGGCATACGCCGTGGCACGATGAAAACCTTCTGGATTCATTCGTGGCGCAGGATTTTGTGAGGGCAAAGAAAGTGTACTTACTATGCTCATCAATCATATTCTCCACATCCAGCATGATCTCCTCATATCTCCTGCTCGCAGCAGTGGCCATTTGCTGCACTGATTGACTGACTGTTTCGAAGACACCAGTAGGCTGAGAGTGCAGCACGAATGGCACCGCGAGGAGGGCTTTGATCCATTCTGTAAATTCCGTTAGATTAAAGTAATCGGATCCATAATCCTCAAAGGTCTGACTAGATGTCAAGAATCCCATGTCGAGAATCTAAGATAGACAGAACGACCAAAGGGGAAAAGCCAAAAAGCACATGGAATTTCATAAAATTGAACCAAGAAAGAGTTTTTGAAAGATTGTGGATGAGCGGGAGTGAATATCAAGAAATTCAGGCTTGGCATTTCACTGATTTGATGGACCAAGAGCCAAAAATATTTGGACGGCCAGCTGTTTGGTGTTACTGTCGCTAGCCCTCGCCTATTTCAGGGGGACATGGTTGACGACAGCAAAGTAAGCAGCCGTGTCAAGGCTTGATGAAGGAACCAGTAGGCAATGAATTATTGGACATTGGAATCTTCCACTCTGCCATTTCAAATGGTGTGGAGCATTTAGCCGACGGAGATAAGTGATGCATCCTCTCTCCTGCGATGCAATGATTCTTGCAGGATGCAAACAACATGTTTCCCGGGGAGTTCTCCTTGAGGCTGACAATTTAGGCCGTGTAATCACCGGAGATCCTGAGAAGGACTGGATTGAAGAAAACAGGCCCAGTCAGGTGACCTGCACGAAAGCTTCTGTGTTGCTATGCTAAGAGGAGCAAACTGCAGCCTGTGATGCACAGCAGGTACCATAGGCAGCTGCCCATACTGCCATGAGTGGCGATCCTGCACCTCCAGTTGGCATGATTTGCGATTACTACAGCATTGCCTCAACCTGAAGCATTCGACAATGCTGGAGTATTATATCCCGTTCCCTGGAAGGACTTAAAAATCTGGCAATTCGGAGGCTGAAAACCGATTATCCTCATGCTTCTAGACTGTGAAGGAGGAAAGTGAACCAAGACGCTGATGTAGTTTGGATGGCTTAAATCAACAAGGAACGATGAGATAAGTAGTCTCGTTTAGAGTTTCACCGCCCTCGAGACTCTCGAGCCGGATTTTGATACTTTGTAAATTGCTCAGAAGCTCTCCCGAAACAGAATAGAAAAGCATTGAGCAGGACAGACATGAAAGAGTACATACCAATAAATTGATCCCTCCTATGCGTCTTCAACGCATCTGCCCTTTACCGTCAGCCCCATATCTTACCCTCACCAACCCACCCCGCCCTCCGAAACTCACACTCAACCCGATACCTCGTTGTCATCTTGTCGTTGTCCTCCGCTCTGTGTGCTTCCCTCCTCAGTTGCTTTCCCTACCAAAGAAACGAAACTCAGTTGCCGTCGTCGGTCCCGAGATAGAGTGCTAGCTCGGTGGTCGGAATATTTGTGTCGTATTGGAAAGGGTGAATGAAAGAGGGCCGCCTCAGAAGCTCATTCACCGCCAAGATCCGACGCTAGTACGCGCTAGTGGAGGGGGCATAAAGGCGCCCTCCTGTTACCCCCACCACTCCAAAACAAAACAACTTCTTAGATCTTTTTTATGATTGCAAATTTTTGGACGTATTTCATTGGTTGATATTTCAGAGCAGATACACCAAAGATGAAGGAAAATTACACCCAACTATACCCGAACGAGGAAGTGGCTTTGAAAGTTGGAGATTACAGCTATGCGCACTCAACCAAGCTGCCAAAACATGTTACGGCTCATCATGCGGTATGTTTTATCTTACAGTCTCATAAGTCTATTCTTGAAATATCTCCCTTCATGTATCATTCACTCGGTTTTGCCCCTGGAGATATTGGCATCCCATCTAGTTGTCATTGGGGGATGGACATCGAACTTGTTACGGGTGAAGCTTTCAGCATCATCTATGGTTTTGTTTTCAAAGTGGCTGTGAAGTCGAGAAAGCCTCTTTGTAGAGTGTGATTTGGAAGGAAGCTTCCCAAGTTCTCAAAAAGATGCTGACATTCATAGTGGGGAGTCGAAACTCAAGAGAAATCAAATTACATGATCAGTCCCTTCCAAGCACAATTCCAAGTCTGGATGGCAAAGGCAGTTGGAGCAAAGAGAAGTACGTCCCCTAAAATCTGTTTATCTTCTTCTCCACCTTACCTCAATATCACGCTTGTTTATCCTTTCTCCTTCTGATGGTTCCTGAAACATCCCATAATCTACAACACTAACACACCCACAGTCCTCGAGATAGGAGCATTCATCGGTTTCTCAACAATGGGCTGGGCCGAAGCCGTTGGTCCCACCGGCCACGTAACAACCCTCGAGTTCTCCCCCGAATACGCCAAGATAGCCGAGGAAAGCTTTGAGAAAAACTCCATCAAGAATATCGAGGTTATCGTTGGTGATGCTAGAGAATCGTATTGCTCCCCTCCTCCACCATCTTCACTTGAGATGGCTTAGAAAGAAAGAATAACCCACTAACAATATCCCCAGGATCAAGAAGCTATTCCAAACAAACCAACCCCCATACGACCTGATCTTCATCGACGCAGATAAAACCTCCTACCCAACCTACCTATCACAAATTCTAGAGTTCTCGCAACCAGGTTCCGACAAAAGGCTACTACGTGCTGGAGGTCCGTCTTCCTCTCCCTCCCTCATTTTCTCCCCTCCCCTCCCATTCCCCTACTCTGTCCAGTCCAAACAACAACCCACCCACTAATACCCTCCCCCCCTCATGCTTCGCCCCCTGACTAACTCCCCAACCACAGGCATAATCATAGCAGACAACATCCTCCGCCGCGCCCTCGTCGCCGACTCCTCCCCTACCAACCCCTGGGCCGCGAAATCAGGCGAGCCAACCTGGAAGGAGGACGACATGGAAGCTCTAAGAAAGTTCAACGATATGATGGTTGAGAATCCTAGATTGGAGACGTTCCTGATGCCTATGTTTGATGGTTTGGGGATGGGACGGATGGTTGATTGATTGATTTTGGATACGGGATGGGGGAGAGGGGAGGAGGGAGATGTGGAGGGGTTGAGGACGGGAAGTAAGTACATATGTGCATAAGGACAGATACCTGAAATTCGAAAGACGTTGGTTTTGCAATTTTTGTTTTCCCTAACCCCTACCATACCCATCACTACGCCTAATCTATGTCTACCCATCAAACCCTACGCAAGACCCCTCTTAACATCCTTAGCCTTCCACCCCACCAACGGGCTCTCCGGTCTCGGCACAACAGGCCTGCCACTCAAACTATCCACCGTCCCCCTCAACTCCAACCAGAACTCATTCTTCGGCCTTCTATTCGCCCAATCCGTCTCCAACTCCTCGACATCCTTCATCGGGCTAAACACCACCTTCGACTCCTTAATCCCAATCACCGTACAACTCTCGGGATCATCCAGAATCGTCGCGTCTTTCCTATCTTCATATTTCTCCAGGTGCTCGATACACTTGATCGCCAAGCGAACCGCGCGAGTTCGATCCATTGGTGATGGGACGCCTCCTTGTTGTACGTGTCCTGGGATCGAGTCTCGGGACTCGAAACGGCCACCTGCTTCCTCACGGATCATTTCTGCGATGAGTTTCGCGGTGTAGACTTTGCTTGCCTTTTCGTTGACGAGGATCAAGCGGCCGGCACGAGATTGACCTGAGTCTTCGCGGAAGACTTGTTTCAGGTGACGGATATCGGCTGCGAGCATGTCGATATTGATTCCTTCCTCTGGGGTATAGACAGCTACTGCTCCGACGGCAAGACCGGCGAGGGTGGCGACATAGCCGGAACGACCTCCTTGAGTCTCGACGACGAAGACACGACGGCGGGAGGCAGAAGCGGATTGTTTGATGGTGTCGCAGTAGCGGACTAATTCGTTGAGGCAGGTATCGGAACCAAGGGAGTATTCTGTGCCAGGGACGTTGTTGGAGATGGTGGCTGGGAGAAGAGTCATAGGAATGCAGAGGGAAGAGTATTTATCCCGGGCTTGACGAAGCTGTGAAAGCGCGTGGAAGCCTTCAAACCCACCGACGATGAACAGCCCGTCGATCTTGTATTGTTCGAAGAGTTCGGCAATGAGTTCCATCCCCGATTCATTGGGAAGTTCTCGGTTCGTGCCGATTTCAGAACCTCCTTTGCTTGCCCAGCCATCAACCTCGAGCCAGTCAAAGTCACGTACGGCGCCCAGTGGCTTATCACCGTGATGACGAGCGAGACCAGCGAAGCCGTTGTGAATAGCAAGGGGGTGGTGACCTCTGGTCAAGCAGTACGCAACAGCTGCTCTAGTTGCTGCGTTCATACCGCCAGCTGGAGCACCAACATGAATGATAGCGATTCGCATGTGCTGGGCAATATCAGTATGAATTTTGGAGTTGACTTTCGGGAAACGTACCTGTGACTTTGGGAGCAACATCTTTTCATCAAGACCAGTGGCTGTGGTAGTCATGAACGAGTTATAGACGTCTGTGAACTCAGTATCTCGCAGACTCATAGCTTTGTCGAAATGCCGAGCCTCAATAGCCTTTGCGACCTCCTGTGTATCTAGAACTGCTTGCACGAGTGGCTTTCGGCAGATCTTGTTCTCGAGAATGGCGATAAATGGAGTTACTGTCTCGGGTGTGGCTTCGAGAACGGCATTGACAGCTTCAACACCTTGTAGGGTTGCGAGGTACCTATCGTAAGCACATGCTGTACCTCCGCGTTGGACGTGACCGAGAGTGGTGATACGGGTGTCCAATGCAAGCCCTTTCTTGTCTGCAAGAAGGTCCTTGATCATGTCTGGTGAAATCTTGTTGCCATCTTGGTCGTGAGCTCCTTCGGCAACAATGACAATAGTCTTCCTCTTTCCAATTTGTCGGTGCTTTTGGTGGTTAGCAGAATATCAGGTCCATTGATAAGGAAGAGCTTACCTTGGCGACAATTGCGCACATCTCCTCCCTCCAGTTCTCAGCTCGAGGCTTCTCCGGAATGAAGACGAAATCTGCCCCTGTTGCAACACCAGCCATAAGTGCCAACCAACCACAATGTCTGCCCATAACCTCAATGACGAAAGCTCTTGAATGGGAAGAAGCTGTAGCCTCAATGTAATCGACCATTTCGCAGATTCTGCTCAACGCCGAGTAGCAGCCAATTGTTGCATCCGTGCCGGACATATCATTGTCAATTGAGCCAACAAGACCGACAATATTGAGATGCTTGAAGGGCTTAGTCTGCTCAAGGGTTAACTCGTTCGTCTTGACCAATTCCTCCAGCAAACCAGGCCATTCGGCTCTGAACTTGTCAGCTCCGGTGAGTGAGCCGTCACCTCCGCAGATGATTAGAGCATCAATGCCACTGAGCACCATGTTCTTCGCGGCCGTCAATCTTCCAGGTCGTTCGTAAAAGGCCATACACCTGGCTGTTCCAATGGCAGTGCCTCCTTCAGAAAGCCATCCTCTCACATCCGCCCAACTCATCTTCTGAATATACTTTCCGCCTTGTACCAGCCCCTCGTAGCCTTCGTGAATACAAAATATTTCGCAGCCCCGTTCAATGCCATATCGCACAACTGCTCGAGTTGCTCCGTTCATTCCTGGGGCGTCTCCTCCGCTCGTCATCATCGCAATCCGACGCTTTTTACCCTCGAGGGGTGGTGGGGGTTGTGCTGGAGCCATGTTCGATCCTTAAAAGTCCGAGTCTGTGAGAGATGTAAAAAGGATACTGTAATGCAATATGTAGGGGAATAGAAGTCTAGGAGGAGGTAGCAAAAATGTAAGATGGTTTCTTTCCTGAGGAGAAGTTTGAGGTCTTTTCCCGTGTGGGATGGAGACATATGACGCCGGGCGGTCCAAAAAGCAAAGGCTCCCCACCAAGCAGCTGCAAGGTTTAGCTTTTATCGCAAGCCTTATCGTGACAGGGAAGTCCGGTGTAGTTTCGGCTCGCTGCTGGCTAGCCTGGAGGGTGAGTGTAGTGAGGAAACATTAACATGTAACATGCCAAGCGTCTCGACTTTCGACGGCAGCTTCCTCGCCCTACAGGTGATTCTCAGAAGAGAAGACATTCTCTTGTGAACCAAGGCCAATTCTGAGCCCTTTTCCCAAAGAGAAAGAGATACATGGGACATTGTCCATTGTCCATTTAGGTTTCTACAGATTGCACTTCCCCTCGTGCCAGTATCAACAATACTCCTACCTCTAACAAGTCAGCCTTGTGATGGGTAAAACTCAGCAAAAAGAGTTGGCGCATGATTCGTGTAATTCTCAACTGACAGAGTGGGGGGAGCTCGAGGGCAGTGACACTGTGATTGGAGCTCACCAAGAGAACCACTTGGTGATCGGATACGGTACAGCATTGTACCTGACTTGTTGGAGACTGCCCACCGCCGCTCAATAAACGGTGGCACTACCAGGCCATGACGAAAGTTCCGTGACGGGGACTTGAGGCTCTGGACGATCGCGATCCATGCGATTGGGAGGACTGGCAGAAGAGCCGCACGATCGTGAGAGACGGGGTTTGAAGGTGACTTTGACAATAGCTGGACGTGAGGGACACTTGAACCAGGTGCCGCGCCGGTGATCTCCTGGACAAGAGTCCGGCCATTTGTCGAACGAGAGCGAACCGTGTCATTGGAACATCACGCAACAAGGAAGGCTGAAGGGCATTTTATGCAAAAAGAGGCCCGACTCGAGACTCCATTCCGACACTCTGTGGCAACGACATCACGGCCGCGAACATTCCTGACGTGAGCTCGGGGTCAATCAAAGAACAACAAGCAGTGCACCATGGACTCCAGTCCGAATGAGTTTCCAATCTCTCTGAGATCGTGGCCTCCGAATGGCCATGATACAAATGCGCTCCCTACCTTGATCCAGCGCATCAATTACGAGCGCGGCGGGTTTTTGAACATCACCGAGGAGAGTCTGCGCCAGGAGATTGCAGAGGAGGAAGCAAATGGACAGGATGAAGATGATAGCTCCAGCTCAGAGGAGGAAGAAGAGCCAGACAAGTTGAAGGAGCTCATGACAGCTCGAGATGAGCTTCTTGGGCAAATTGAGTATGCTTCTCCATTATGCGAAAGTATGCAGCTTCTAATATACTCGCAGACAAGCACATCAGTCCTCCCTATTTGCTCTAGACTTCATATCCCTCCTGCTCACGAAAGATGCCCCGATACACGCTGCTTCTGGGATCTCGCCCGCCCTTCAGGAAATGGTTGGACCCAAGACACTGGGTGCGGAGAAGCTAGCTGCTCCCAAGCTCACAGAAGCACAGCGAGCAGATAATAGGAAGGTAGCGAAGGGTTGGAAGGCCCAGAGCCTAAATAGTGCAGTCGACTCGATTCTGGCCTCTGCCACCAGACTTGAGAAGGAAATTGAGCATGAGACCAAGTATTGGGAACAAGTCTTGGCGGTTAGTGACAGTGGCTGGGCCGTCTGCCGTTTGCCCAACGAGAAGCATACCTTGGGAGTCAGATACGGTTTCTCTGAAGGTAAGCAAATTGTTCTTGAGATATGGAATTATGCTGATCATCATAGCTTCTCCTGCTTTCAAGAACCGAAGTCTAGCAGTTCTGCGACGAAACCCAGATGGCTCTATATCATTGGATCAAGGAATATCAGAAACCGAGCCCAAGAGCTTAAGGGTTCGAATACAGGTCAATGGAGAGTATACTGGCACATCCACTATCCCCAAACCCACAGCAGACGATGCACCAATCGAGAGCTTAATCCTCCAAGCTCGCAACACCGTCTTCGCAGAAGAACTCTGGCAAGAGCTAAATCGCGAAGCACGAACACTCGCACCTGTTCAAGACAACGATGGCTGTTTATTATGTCCGTTTTCCTCTAAGAAAACCATGGTCCTTGACCTCGTCCCTCTCAACGAAACCCAACCTCCCACCACATCCACCGACAGTCCCATCGCGGAAGGCATATATCTAGCCCTCAACCTCCTTCTCTCCTATTCCCACCGGCAAACGTACCGTCACCGTACCAAGCCTCGAAAACCCATCTCCTCGCAGTCTTTAAAGGAACCACTACCGCTCGTCTACCTGCTTCGGGGCATCCTGACCAGACTCTCGCACCAAGAACGAGTTGTAGAACTACACTCCCTTCTAACACCCCTCTGCTCTGTCCTAGAGTCTGCCAAAATCAATCCCCCTCCATCTTACACAATCTGTCAAACCATATGCCCCGTAGATCCTACATACACGAATGCCGAAAAAGTCATCTTCCGCTCAATAAACAACCTCGAAGCTAAAGCCACTGTAATCCTTACCCCTCAAACAACATTAGAGATCAAAATTACAACACGGTTGGATCCAAACTTCACAACTTTTCCCATCACACTTCCCAACCCCGACGATCCTCTACAACTTACGTGCCCGCCACCACCTCCGTTGCTTGGTTCCTTGTATTCATTCTCGGCTGTTAGAGATTACATTTTTCAAGCTACTGCTTGTGCGTTGGCAAGTTTCCTGACGCCGAATCCAATGGGTAATAGACAGATCACGGAAGCGAAAGCAGAGGAAGAGGAGGAAGCAGAGAAAGAGAAAGAGAGGAAATGGATCGCAACCGCTCACCCATCTATGCTCACACACCCTATCTCCCAGAAAACTCTCTCGATATCCCTCTCAACACTTACGCCCCACCGCTCGTCGACGCATTATGGGAAATCAGGCGTGTGTCTCAAAGTTGCTTGGGGTATGGTGAGAAATGAAGAAAATACCCCGAGAGATGGATTAGAAAGCGAACTTAGTCTCAGAGGCGAGGGTTTGGTGAAGCTTGAGAAAAAAGACGATGTGATGGGGCTGGGGAGGGAGGGAAGAGAGAAGAGTGGGAGGAGGGGGGAGGGGGCTTATTGTTGGCTTGCTTGGGAGGATGAGAGGGAGAGAGAGAAAGGGGAGGATGATGATGATATGGAGATTTTGGTGAAGAGGTTTGAGGAGGTGGTAGCGGAGGTAGAGAAGTAGTGAGCTAGATAAAGAGAAACGTGGATAGGATGGCTGAGTGAAGTAGTTAGGTATATCAAATTTACTTTCATGAGGGAGCGAGATGGCGAGGTTTATAGCAAGTATTTGATTGCATTCTAGCTACTCCTAGTGAGAAAGTTCGGTGCTGTCCACAAAGTGATCGATCTTGATATCTAGAATAGCAGTTGCAAGCACATATCACCACCCTCCCCAATCCCCATCCATAGCTCCATCCACCCATAAGCTGCAAATTCCAGAACAGCTCTCTCATCCACCGTCTGGCAGACAAATCCAATGCAAACCGCAAGGAAAATCAAACACTTATAAAGCAACATAGTCAATAAACGCCAGGCTCCCTCGCTGTGATGTTTTGTTGTACAAAGTTGTTGAGGACGAGGCATTTTGACGCATTTCTCTGTCAGAGTACCAAGTATCATGCCAATAGATGTGTGTGACTAATGCGCACGATGGAAGTTATCAATTACTGCTTCGAATTCGTACGACTTCTGGAAGCACGCCCAGATGATGACTTTGCTGCGGTGCTGTGGTACGTTAATTTGAAGACAAGAGATGAATGAGAAAGTGAGAATTAAGTGTGAAAAGACTTACGTTTTCTTCTTCCCCTTGCCTCCTTTCTTTGCTTCAATAGGTTCTTCCTCCGTCTCGTCAGCTGACTCAACGGCGTCTGGCATGGCGACGTCGGTGGATGGCAGTTGGATGGAGCCTGGGATGGCGGTATCGACTACTTGGGAGGATTCCGGTTTGATGTCTGATTCGGCCAGAGCTGTATCTTCAGCTTGCTCTTCCTTGACGGCTTGTGCTTTCTTGCCCTTTGGAGCAGCGCGCTTCTTGGGTGCTGGTGCTGGAGCATCGTCGTTCTCTTCTTGCTTGACAGCAGCTTTATTAGCACGCGGCTTTTTAGCTGGGGCGGACTTGGGTTCTTCATCTTCAGCAGCGTCTTCTGTTTCCTCGGCCTTGATTTTCTTTGCTCGAGACTTCTTGGCCGGTGCTGGCTTGGTTTCTTCGTCCTCAGTAGCATCCTCATCCTCCTCCTTCTTGACAGCAGCCTTCTTGGCACGTAGCTTCTTGGCTGGTGCTGGCTTGGTTTCTTCGGCTTCATCCGTATCCTCATCCTCTTCCTTCTTGACAGCACCCTTCTTAGCACGCGGCTTCTTGGCTGGTGCTGGCTTTACCTCCTCGCCCTCAGCAGCGTCCTCAATCTCCTCATCCTTCACCTTCTTAGCGCGTGACTTCTTGGCCGGAGCGGGCTTGGTCTCTGCAAGCTCAGCGTCATCCTCGTCTTCCTCCTTCTTGACAGCCTTCTTGGCGTTGGCTCGTGGCTTCTTTGCAGGAGCAGGCTTGACGTCCTCACCATCCTCGTCGACCTCCTCCTTTTTGGCCTTAGTAGCACGCTTCTTGGCTGGAGCAGGTCCCGCTTCAGCTTCCTCCTCCTCATCATCGTCGGCAGCCTTGCGCTTCTTTGGAGCTGCCTTCTTTTTGGCAGGAGTAGCGGCTGGCTGGGCTTCCTTCTCCGCTAATTGCTCCTGGAAGGCTCTGAGTTGGTTTTCGAGAGTGGTGGTAGATCCGCCAGCTTCCTTCTTAGCTGCCAAATCAGCCTCGATGGAATCGACCTTGGCCTTCAACTCATCAATTTCCTGCTGATGAGCCAGAATCTTCGCATCATCCTTCATCTTCTTCTGGCTTTCTTTGGTGTGGAGACCAGTTGCACCAAGCACGTTCATTTCTTGGTCCTGTCATCCCTGATTAGCATATTACGTGACGCGTTGAGAAGATCCTTACTCCATTGAAGTCCTCGTGATCAATGAATCCTTGCGTGATAACCCGACGAACTTTCTCTTGCAGATCAGGATGTCCCTCGAGACTAGACTTGTCCTCCACTCCGGAGTACCCATCTAGAGCTTCCCAGTCATAATTGCCTGGAGACTCTTCGAGCTTGTCACGAAGGTTTTCGAGGATTTTTCCTGTAACGCAACCCCTACACAAGAATTAGTAACTACATTCTGCTTTGTTATTGATCAAAATTACCAGTGTCTCCATTTGTATGAGGCGCCATTCTCAAATTCAACCCATGTGCCAAGACGTAGCTCCTTGTTGTTGATCTTAATTTTGTTTTTCTTGCACTCGGTTGATGAACAAACAGCGCGGCCAGACTTGGCGAGTTCTGTCGAGCATTGGTATTAGTTTGGAGTGGATGAAAGGGAGACAAGAGACCACGAAGAGGCATTGGGGGCTGAGAGACACTGTCACGTGTCGGAGCTGCAGACATCTGTCCGCCGTATGGTGGATGATGGGGGCAAGCTTACCAACTCTGTAAGACATCTTCCA
Source organism: Helotiales sp. EF0021 (assembly GCA_000292665.1). Taxonomy (NCBI): domain Eukaryota; kingdom Fungi; phylum Ascomycota; class Leotiomycetes; order Helotiales; species Helotiales sp. EF0021. Next base: position 208,879 of record AIET01000416.1, read on the forward strand.
AAGATGTTACAAGTCAAACTTGTTGTAGGCGCAGTAAATCGAAGGTTTCCTCTGGTATCGAAGTAATGACGCCGATCGACGCGTGTTTTGAAGACAGAGCCCTCGAAAACTGGCAGCGCGCGCGTCTTTATTCTCAAGGATAAACAAAGACTCAAGGTAATACAAGGAGTTTCAGACTAACGAGGTGGGTGAATCTAGTCGATGGAAATGGATGGTGGCAGTTTCTGAAGTGAGTGTTTGATGAAAGAAAGTTGATGTTCGATCGACGCAAGTTGCCTTGCTTCTCGCCAGCACTAGCGCGGAATCTTGGCTTCAACCACACCTCAATCAACAATAACTTCACTCTGCCTCAAAAACCCCAGAATCACATGTGTTTCCTTACTCGATACATTGATCGAAGGATTAATTTGACATACTGCTGCAGCACTATACTCATAATGTGATTTGATGTAATGATTTGCCGAGCAATACGGCAGCTACGAGATATATCTCGAGGTAAGTGTTTATCAGACTTGTTCAAAGGTAGTATTAATTCATTGATACCTTTCTTCAAGAGCATACATCTAAGTTACAACCCGCTACAGAACAATACACGCCTCTCTATATTGAGGATAAGAAAATCAGTAAATTCTAGCCCCATCCTTTTCGAAGCACACTTTCGCCACGGTGCCCACACTTCATGGGCTCATTCAACACTATGACTCCAACCTGGTATTCTGAATACAGTACAGCTACATTCTGTCTCTGGTAGGACCATACCACCACTTATCAAATGTTGGTAGATCACTACATCCAGTTTCGGTACAGGTTTTGAAGGATACATCGTCCATGATGTCTGAGCCATCATCCTTTGGAATGTAAGAGTCTTAACCAGAAAACGCTGATTGTCCGATGTCCTCGGTAACGCCATTCACTGGAAGTGAGCTTCCCTCGGGCAATTTTCCATTAGGCCTCCTTTACTTTCCCGGAAGGCTCATATTGTTCCACAACTCCTCCTGAAGCAGGTGGTGCGTTCGGAATCGTTGCAGAAGTCATATCTAGAGGACCAGATGGAGGATTTGCTGAAGGAGCTGGTGGTGGCTCGATTACTGGCGGCTCTGTAGGTGGTGGAGATGAAGGTGGAGGTGGAGGTGGAGCAGGTTTAGGATGGTATTCCGCGGCCATCAAGTGGCTATCGTGATCAAAAGCGTCGCGTATCTTGTCTAGAGCCTTAGGTAAAGGCCCCTTCGCTTTTTTCCTCCCGGGCCGCGTGGCGCGAAGCTTGATACTCGGGTGTTGAGGTATATCGATGGACTCTATGTTCAGGTCAGATAGAAGAGTTTTACCACTTCGAAGGTATGCAATGCTGAAATGTGTGGGTTGAGCATTGCTCCGTGCCGGGGAGGAGGATGATGTCTGGTAGGTAAAGGTGGTTATGGGTGCTGAATATGGAATTGATGATGTGGTTTTGAGGACAGGCTCGACAATTGGCTGTTGCTTTCTCTGCGAAGGATTTAGCGAATGCTTTTGTCTGGTTGTGAGCGGTGAGTTTATGGATGAGAAAAGCTTACGAAGCGCCAGGCCTCTCACAAAATTATGTAACAGAGGCATCCTGAATCCTTACTTGCGAAGGAAGACCACCGTGTATTTGACACGTCCTTGGTATCGTAAGACTTCGCGATCGTGAGGATGCTTGAAGTCAGAGTTCTTTCGAAGATTGTGAGTACAAAGCGTAGGAAAATTGTTGAAGACAAGAATTGAAAAAGGAATGATTTTATGACTATGGCAAAATAGCAATTTGGACTGGAAGAAAGACTTGTTTCACTTCAAAATTTGACTTATGATTGGAGTGCTTCATTTCGACTTACTTGAGCCATTTCCTAAATGAGTGTCATGGCAGCGGGAGCTACAGCGGATCGAAGCGCTTTCTAGCATGGATTATGAACACTAGTCCATGAAGCCACGTGGAAAGAATTGTCGTTGGGCCGCCCACCAAATAGCGTAGGAGGCAGACTCCATGATTTGAACGATCCAGGAATCTGCGGGACAGTTTGATACTCTCAGCCGCAAAGTTGACATTGGCCTCAATCATGAAATCTGGATTGCTGATAACGGCGAGACGGCGAATGAGTTTTTCGAAGCTCACACTCTTCAGCATGCCAGTCCATGCAGCCACTGATCTTATGTGAGGACAGTAATATCGGTTCCTTGTTCTCACACGCGAGAAAGATGCTAAAAGTGTTGAAAAGAAGAGATGCGAGGTCAACCAGAGCTGCGACAGCTGGCTCCGGTCGAGGATCAAATCGAGAGCCAGTATTTTCGCTCCTTAGGCGACAAATCACCGTAGAGTGTAGAAATAGCCTACAGTACTTATTAAGAAACTGGGTATGTGCTGATAGACTGTCAGCATCCCGCCACACAAGTGAGCTACAAGCATGATGAATATGCCTTCATCCGCCATTGTAATTGTGCCTCCTCAGATTGTAGTGGCATAAGACTCGAGCTTCGAGATCGGAAGCATGCAGAAGTGTGTCGATTACCGGTAACAGACATGATTGTGGGTTCGGAGGAAATCATAAACTGATAAAATTGGACGTGAAGACGAGGAAGCGTCGACAATGAGAGAGATGTGATGGTGGAGGAAGGTTGGCAAACTTTGCACAAGTCGCCAAATCAAGACCTATGAGTTCGAAGGACGTTGAAGTGATGCTCTCCTGCGCTTGGACCTTTTGCCAATATTATCCTCAGAACCTTGAAGGACGATGCCTGACAGCTCTTGGAAATGTAAATGGAACTTTAGAGGCGACCTGATGGAGCCGCCAACATAAACAGAAAGTCACAAGCCAGACACTACTCGAGGCTTGCAAACCCAAGCTGCTATCATAGAGCTGTACAACCAAACGACTTGTCTGGGCCTCTAAATCAGCCCTGTCATGACCTGCACGGAAACGTTTGTCTCTGGCGTTTTGAATCATCCGAAATGTGGTACTGGGAAGGTGATGGAGGTCTTTGACAGGTGTGGGACACCAAAGGTCCACAGGGATATGATCAGCAGGCGTGGTCTCAGTATTCAGAACTTGGAATATCGTTGGCGCGAATCGATGAAAGACGTCTCGACTTCTCTGCCCAGGGTAAAAATAAAGAGAGTGAGATGTTCTCCAAGGACTTCCCATACATCAGACAGCATGTCTTTCGACGTGTCCCTCCGAGGTACTTGATATCTAAGATCAGCCCCAGCAATATATTATGCAACAACCTCAACTACATAGCTATTGTTTGTTGCTCGCAATCATTCAAGGTAGTCGCCATTACTGGGTCGACAGCTTCGTAGTCGCTGAGGAAGTTTCTAATTGGGCATTCCGAGGTCTCCAAGACCAGGTTTCGAAGATTGACTCGTGAATAGCAGATATCGCTGAGAAGTCGATAAGTTGACGCAAGCCACAGGATCTGAGAGTGTCTGTTCCAAGGTGCTGGTGGTGTATTGTGTTCGGTCTCGTTTCTTGACAGATTCAGGAGGCACCAGGCTGAAGGTCGTATCCTTTAGTGCCTAGGGTAAAGAAATGCAGCTCTAGATCAGGTCTGCAGTTGTGCTGGCTAAGCTGGCTGGATTCGCAAGTGACGTTTGAGCCATGGCATGAAACGAATTGAGATGGGCGAGATGAGGAGCAAAAAAGCAGTTCATTTACGCTAAGCCTAAACGAGGTTCAAGTTGGTGTCCCTTGTGCCAAGACTTCACTTATCCAAGAATTCTCTCTCCTCCCGCAACGTGAATTCATCACTGAAACTCGTATGTCCATCAGCTCTCCGTCCTTCATCATACACGTCTTGGCTTCATGGCCCATTCATACTCTTATTTGTTGCTAAAACGGCTTCCTATGCTACAGTATCGGGGGAAGATTACCACATTAACCTATACCAGATGCCAAAAGGCTATGTATGTGCTTCACTAGATATTTGGAACCAAATACGAGCACAGAAGCAAAACATGCAATCACTACCTCGAACCCAGTATTCTCTTAACACATGCAATGTATCCTCTCTTTTGTTTTGTTTTCAATTTCTGCAAAATCGTCTTTTTATGTGCAATTCGAGAAGTACACATCTCGCTATGCAACAAAGCTACTAGACCATCCATTCTCCAAATTACTATCATTAGCAGCGAAAATCAACTTTAGACTCTTGTCTCTTTCATTGGATGCTCACGACTGCAGCTCTGCGTGTAAATGGCATGCAAGTTAGAGAGTCCTTTTGTGCAGAAACACGGTGGACAAGGGAGCGATGCAGAGAAAGTCCTAATAATGATCTGGAAAGAGAGAGAATGTTTAAGGCAATCTCAAATCATACTTAAATTGAAACAGACTTCCTAGTTCATACTCAAGACTGTACCTCCTATGATGTCGAAGGGAGCTTAGAGCACTTCTCAAGGAGGGCGCTGGCGCTCATTGCGAGCTTGTACCTTGACTCGAGGGGCATCCTTCGGTTCGTTGTGTCGAGCTTTCCTTTGGTATTTCTCTGTTGAATGTAAGGTCTAACATTTCTCGTTTGCCAAAGCATATTTCAGTAGCATTTTGAAATCCAACGTACTAGTAATGAGAGCCATGTCATTCTGAAGGAATGGGTGCTACTTAGCAGAACACTAGCTTTGTACAAAGTCATGCACCCCCTTTCATGTATGCATGCCTCCAGACATCTTCATTGTGAATTCTCATCGCATACAATGGGCTTTGGAACAACTTAGCTGAATGTCACTGGACACTCAAAACTCGCTAAATGTTTAATGACGTCTAATCTTGTAGTCGTTGCTGTGTTGATCAGCTCATTTTCTTGCGAGACTAATTCTATCAACTTCATGGATATCCACGTGGGCACTCCTTCTCAGAGTGGCCAATAAGTCAGCTGCTAATAAGCCGATAGTCCATTTCGACGATTTTGATAAGCCGACCATCTGAGGGTACTCCAGCTTATAAGTCGTATATCAGTTGAAAGGTATTTTTTAAAGGTTTTTAGAGTGCTTTTTAGGTAGGGAATCTTGATGTTTTTAATGTTTTTGGCACTTTATTAGGGTGAATTCGCTTAGAATTTAGGCCTCTGATTGGCCCGCGAAGTGATTAGTCAGCATATTTTATAAGAACTACCTTATACTTCTTTATTCATATTCTATTTCCACTATAATTATTAATTAATTAATCCACTAAAAGCGTCTAAATTCATTATTTATAATGTCATAATTATCTCGAGCATCCTTTATAAGTGATAACAAGGCCGAGATCTCTACGACGGCGTCGTCGGAGCCTGAAGAGGTGGTCGACGTCTCATTTTTCGAAGGTTTAATACTTAACAATGTGGCCCTTACTGACGACGCCGAGGTTCCGACGCTTATAAGGATAGAGAATGAGCTTTACTTATATTTGAAGGAGCTTATAAAGGGGCACATTCCTTTATTGGTTTATTAGCGTTCAAGGGAGTTTAAGTGGCCTTATTTTGCTTAAATGGCATATAATCTTTTAGCGGTGCCGGCGATGAGTTTAAAATGCGAGCGTGTCTTTTCCTTTGTAGCAAAGTAAACAACTCTATAGAGCTTTAGGTTGATACGAGAGATGTTGTGGCAGTAGGAGTGCTTAAGTAATTGGCATAGAAGAGGTGCCATTTCTATAGAAGGGGCCTTTTATAGTGTTTTGTTAGATTTTTCATAACCAAATTGTATATCTTCATTTTTAATACGAGCTGATTTACAGCTTATAAGCTACGTAAGCCGATAGTCCATTTCCAGAAATCAGATAAGCCGGTCAGCTAGAGATCCTCCCTCAGCTTACGACCGACCGACTGGCTTATTGGCCACTCTGCTCCTTCTTTGCCAGAAGTTCTTCTTTCACTTGGAAACTAACCACCAAGCTGCGTTCCCTTTCACACCAATGCCATATCGTCCAGTTTGCTGATTACTATCGACGAATATGGCGACAAAGCTCAACGTCATCATTTGCGGAGGTGGTATCGCAAGCCTCGCGGCAGCAATTGCACTGCAAAGAAAAGGTCACCAAGTGACCGTCATCGAGTCAGCATCCAAATTTCTCGACATTGGCGGCGGAGTTCAGATTCCTCCCAACAGCGCAAGAATCCTGATATCTTGGGGGTCGGAAGAGCAATTCCTCGAGAAGGTAGTCCATCCTCAACGGATGAAGTTTCGAAGATATGCTACGGGCGAGATTTTGGCCCTTCAAGATATGAACCCTTCCAAACACGGCTACCCGTAAGCTTGAACGTTTCATAGTCTGCAATCAAAGGAAGCTCGCTGATGCATATAGGTACTGGCTCATTCATCGGGCAGACTACCAGAAGATCCTTCTCGAAACTGCAATGAAAAGCGGAGCCCGTGTACTTCTCGGACGCCACGTTGAGCGGATCATCGACGACCAAGCAACAATCATGTTGAGTGATGGCGTCCAACTCCCAGCCGACCTTGTGATTGGAGCAGACGGGCTCCGATCGAAGATCCGCAGGTCCATCCTCAGGGGTCAAGATCCTAGGCCAACAGATTCATACCATTGCGCATATCGGGCCACCGTCTCGGCAGCAGCCATGGAACTCGATCCCAGCCTCGCAGCCTTCATGAATGATGCTAGCATCAATACATGGACCGGACTAGGAGGTCATGTTTTGGCATATCCTATCAAAGGTGGCACACAATACAATCTTGTTATGGTCCAACCTGGTCAAGTCACCTGTGGCAAATGGAAGGAGCGAGGAGTCGTTGAAGAGATGAAGAAGGCTCATGAGGGTTGGTGAGTGTTGAGTTCTCGGAGTATATGTTCACTCCTTAATGCCGTCTCAGGACTGCACTGCTCCGAAGCAATGCACTCCCAAGACATGTATATCTGAACTTGAACTGTCTTAAAGAAAAGTACTGACTACGAGATCTTAACCAACAGGGACCCAATCTTGAACAAAATCCTCGACAACGTGAAAGCGGAGAACTTGATGAAGTGGAAGTTAGCCTATGTTGTTCCTCTGGAGACGTGGGTTGGTGAAAGTGGCAAAGTTGTTGTCTTTGGAAATGCTGCGCATAGCATGCTTCCTTACCTGAGTCTCTACACACATCCTAATATCATCGGACAATATCTGATGAACTGAGATACAGGTGGACCAAAGTGCTGCACTTGGAATCGAAGACGGTGCCGCTCTTGCCGAAGCAGTCTCTCGTTCTCGAACAATTGACGATCTCCCACGTCTTCTCAAAGCATTTGAAAGAGTCCGAAAGCCTCGATGTGAAGCTATCTATCAACGCACCCTTACCAACGCGGTCGTTTGGCACTTACCTGATGGTCCAGAGCAGCGCAGGAGAGACCAAGTATCGAAGGCGATAATGCAGAAGTTACTGGAACGAGATCGTGATGTTGAAGGCGGTGGATTTATGAGAGATAGCAAGGTTCAAAAGTCAAAGAAAAAGGGATTGTTTGGATATGATGCTGTGAAAGAGGTAAGCCCTCTTTGTGTACGACATGCACCGGGTGTATTTGCTGATGTACAACAGATGAATGTTATTCTTGATTGTCTTGAATAGAGTTGGGAAGTCAGATTGGATGCTATTGTTCGACCTAGGATGGTTAGCTCTGTTGTACGGACCAGGCGAGAAACAGGAAGATCTTGTGCGCTGTGGCCCTTGTTTCCTTCTCATAATGTCATAAACCATAGGACTCTTTTGTAATCTTGGATATCTTATGGGGCGTTTTGAATAGAATGGAATTGGATATTACAACTCTTTTGTCTTCCATTGTGACCGGGTGATCATGGGCTAAGCTAAGAATTCTTCTACTCTGAAGTACTGAAAGCTTACTGATCTTATGCCTTTGAATTCACTAGAAATGCGTTACAACAAAGTCAGCTTAGAAAGAAGACTAAAATTACTTTAAATTAAAGTAAGTAGACATTCTTTTCTAGAATACTGAATGTGTAGTCAGCAAAAGTGCAGCCTCATAAAATACAATTGCCTTTCCAAGCTGTTATGATTCATACAAGCTTATAGTGTAATATTTCACGAGACACTTGTCATTCCAAGTAGACGCTCATGGCGCTTTCCTTGATATCACACATCGGGTCAGCGGACAGAGTCGACACTGGAAAGTTCACAATCTTATCAGATGTCATTCATCATATATTTAGATACCCAGACAATAGACCCCTAAATACCATGATATCCATATTTTTAGCCTGAACAATTCACAGCTTCATCCCAACCCGAAAGGTGATACAAGGCACGGCAGGTATCCCGAGCTAAGCCCCACCATTCCATTGTCGGCTCATCCCAATCGAGACATCCGGACAGACTAGCGCATGGGGTAAATAGAATGCGGGGACAGAGGGGTCATCCAGAGGAACTTTTGATATTGATGTAATGCCAGAGCTGAGGTTATCTTGATCATATTATTGTATTTGTGTCTTAATCTTTGCACATTGCGTATTTGTCAGACATATTTTCCAAGGCTCTTCTGAACTTGTTGAAGGAGTGCTGTCATACGACACTACTTCAGCATCGCGACTTCCTCATAACGGTTCCTGGTTCTCACCTTGAAACACTCACCAATGCAAGGACCGGGAGTTCATGCCGAAAGATCCTCATCATGTCAACCAAACACTACTTCCCCGAAACAGCAGTCAACACTCTCGTTCCCCGTGCTCTATCAGCTTTAGTCTCAGCAAACCCAGAGCTAGCATTGATCGAGTCCCAACGAGTTGTACTAAACCTCAACCACTCTCCATCACATGTCTCTCTAAGTATGAAATCATTCCTCCCAGATAATCCACAAACTGACAATTTTTTAGTTTCCGGCGGCGGCTCAGGCCATGAACCCGCCTGGTCAGGCTACGTGGGAACTGGTCTCCTCTCAGCAGTAGCATGCGGCGACATCTTCGCCTCTCCATCCATGAAACAGGTTCTATCAGCAATTGCCTCTGTTCCTTCCGACAAAGGCTGTATTCTCCTCATCACAAATTACACTGGCGATAAATTGCATTTCGGTCTGGCGGCTGAACGAGCTATCGAGAAGGAATTGGTGAAGGAAGGGCGTTGCGTGGTGTTGCCTGCAACGGATGATGTGAGTATTGGACGGAGTAAGAGTGAGAAGGTGGGAAGGAGGGGCCTGGCGGGAAACGTTATTAGTGAGTTATGCTTCTTCTGCGCTTGCTTGTGTATTTGGCGAAGGAAAATGAGATGCTGATGAGAGTAGCGATGAAAATCCTGGGAGCTGCAGCGGCGAGAGAATATGGGTTTGAACAATGCGTTCAGATTGGAAAAGCTGTGAATGAGCAGTTGGTCAGTATCGGATCGGCGCTGGATCATTGTCATGTGCCTGGACGGCAGAACCATGATGAGGTTGGCGATGATGTTTGTGTGATTGGAGCGGGAATCCATAATGAGCCGGTGAGTGTAAGTTGATAAATATTGAGATCAGGCGTTGACGGGGTATTAGGGTGCTCAGAAAGTCTCGCCGTTTCCTTCGGTCGAGGATCTAATTGCACGGCTTTTGAAATTGATTTGCGACCCGAATGACCCCGAGAGAGGATTTGTCAAGTTCAATAAAGATGATGATACAGTACTTCTGATCAATAATTATGGAGGGCTGTCTAATCTTGAGCTTGGGGCTCTTACACAAGAGACACTAGACCAGCTAGGTATGTATGCTCAAGCCGAGCTCCTGGGCTGCTGCTAACATCTCGAAGCAAAGACGTGGGGTATCAAGCCCACAGTGGTATATTCTGGGTCGTTTGAAACATCTCTGAATGGACCTGGCTTCTCAATAACACTTTGCAACCTGACGCTTGCAGCAGCAGAGAGTAAAGTCTCAGCCGACGAGCTCATATCTCTTTTGGGTGCTGAAACGAAAGCACCATCATGGCCTAATGTACTTTCCAATACTTCGACCAAGGCCGCTCGTAAGAACACACCTGTAATAGACCTCGAGAAGGAAATTGAGATAAAGGCGGACGAAGACATTATAGGCAAGCAAACAACAGTCTCTCGAGAGATACAAGCTAACAGTTCTAGTCGATCCCGAACTACTGGATGCTAAAATAAGGCTAGCTTGTCAGCGAGCCATAGCTGCTGAACCAAATCTAACGAAATGGGATATGGTGATGGGCGATGGAGACTGTGGTGAGGCAGTAAAGGGCGTGAGCGAAGGTATGTGGTTTTTGACTTTTCACCGCCGTATAGTGCTGAATATGGCATAGCTATATTGCAGATCCTTGACAATGGAGGAGCGAAATCCGGTTCGGTTTTGAGACTGCTCCATTCGATAACAAATGCCGTTGACGATATGGGTGGCACCCTAGGAGCAATTTTCGGCATTCTGCTTGCTGCTTTTGCTGTCTCTCTGCGACATCATAAATCAACGTCGAAGTCGGATCAGCCTATTAGCGTCTTCGCTCCAGCGCTATCTCAAGCAGTGGAGAGTCTGAAACAGCACACTGGTGCTCGTGTAGGAGATAGAACAGTCATGGACGTTTTACTCCCATTTGCGGACACCCTCGAGAAGGAGAGGGATTTGGGTAAGGCCGTGAAGAGTGCCGAGATTGCAGCCGAAGGAACAAGAGAATTAAAGCCGAAGTTTGGAAGAGCGAGTTATGTTGGAGCTGGTGGAGATGAGCAGAAGTTACCAGACCCCGGAGCATATGGATTGCTGGAGATCGTGAAGGGAATTCATGATGCCAGCCTAGACTAGGTCATAGGAAAAGCGTGAAACAGATGGGTAATGGAAGATGACATGTGTATAATATTGACTTTCTGAAGAGTTTGAGATGATTCTCTAGCAGAAACAGAGCTCAGTCTCCATGAAAATGTGCAGCGTTGTCCTCGTTTTCCTGTTGTGGCCCTGTAGGTTGTGATTTCCTCGCAGGTCTTCCGGGCACCTGCTAATACTCTCAAGAGTGGAGCTATGTTGAAATCAACGAGATGGTTTCCTGTGTTGGTGGCACAATCGATGTCCGCATTATTGTGGCTTTGTCTCGAACATTCTCGTTCCTTTCGTATGCGTTAACAATCGTCGAGTCTGGCGCATGTCCCCGAAAGAAATATCGCTGCTCATCTCAGCTCATATCGTGTCTCCGTCGATCCTCATTGTGCCGTCGATGGTTGCTTTCCATTCCACCGCGCTCATATCACGCCATCGTGTTCTCCAGGAAGTCTCTTAACACGTTTCTGTTCCCAGTCATCCAAATCTTTCGCTGCCAGTCTCTGCAGGTAGAATGTTAGCACGGCCGTTTCTCTTCTAATTGAAGCAAGGCGTGGGATTCCATCTGGCAGGCTGTTGACAACCGCGAAGCTGCTGATTGGGAGCGAGACACTCACATAATACTCCTCCTTCATATCAACCCTGCGTCCTGCTTTGCCTATACCCAGTTCCTCTTCCTTGCTCAACCTTCGTACTCTGCGATCGTGCTTCTCGTATCTAATAGCTGTAGCAGGCGTGAGGAAGAAAGAACCGGCGACCATGGTAGCAATGAAAGGTAACCCGAACAGAGCGAAAGGATGTTTTGCGAGGAGGGCACGATATCGAGCTGCAATTGTATTCGATTCGGCTTTAGAACGGAATTTCTTCGATTGGAAGACAGCCATGATGTGCAGTATGTGGTGGCTAGGAAGTTTGTTCTGAGGGGAGGATGAAAACATGCGCCATTCGATGAGGTCTTGCTCAAGCCCCATTTTTCATGTGACCAGGCGACACGCAAATGTCAATCTGGGACCGCGTTATCGAACGGTCAGCTTCTTCAACTCCATCCATCAACAATGGGCATCACATAATGGCTCCCATTCCAAGGCATGGGATCACAAATGGCCGCCCCAATGGCTTCAACAACGATCTGTCGGCCAGCTTTGAAGCGCCCCCTTCGACAATGGCCGCGCAACTCATCAACAACATATCAACCACCAATCAGCCCGCTCAATTAGTCCAACAGGATGAACATATCGCAAGAGCACTCGCTGAAATTGCCGAGGAAGAGAGCTTCTTGGCGGGAACTACTGATATTGCCACTAAGCTGCAACATAAACACAAATTCATCTCCTTGATGACTCGTGTCGTACTGGAGCCACTCGGGAAGAAATTTGAATCCAACCAGGATGACCCATTTACTGTTCAGAGAGTCGGCGTCCGGGATAGCCATTTTCAGAAGCTCCTTTCATGGGCCTCTGAGGCACTTGTTACATTTGTGGCTACGATTAAGGAATTTCCCGATTTACTAGATTACACCTTGCCTTCTGGTGCCTACTTGGAAGGCCGTGGTCAGGAGCCTTTGTGGATGTGGTTATTTCCCCGCATACTAAATCTCCTCGGACGTCAGAGCCTCGAAAGCTTGACCGAAAATATCAAGGACTTTTTCTTCATCTCTTTCCAGCTAGTTTCCCGGTCGCCAAAACTATGGAACTTGAACTCATTCTTCTTCATCTACCTCAAAGAATGTGTAGCAAGTATGTCGTTGTACTATGTCTCCAGATGATTCCTACAACTGACTTCTGATAGATACGCTTCCCCAACTTAATCAACCAAAGACAATATCGCACAGGAATGTGACTATAGTACTTCCCACTGCCCACCTAGATTCTCCGATATTCTTCTCTGAATCGAACGGCGATACATCCGATTCGGAGTACAAGTCTACTTATGCCATTCATGATTCGATTGAGGGCTTTTGCCATGCTACTCAGTTATTGCTGACCCTTGTTGACGTTTCCATGGAAGCAGCATTGACTTTCGACGCAACTCCGGCGTTTCAAGACTACGTAGTATGGATGCTTGATTCATTCTGCACAATTCATGACATATTTCAGAAGTGGCAGGCAAATTACGAGCTCTACAAGGAATGTCCAAACCCTGATAGCCTGTCGTTCCGCTCTCTTCATACGCTATTATCATCGATCAGAGATTCGCTGGCTCTGACCCTTGTGCGGAAAGGGTACACGATCCTGTCTATTCTCTGCGGAAATGTTCTTCAGGATCTTAAACAGCTCTCAGAAAAGTCAACCAAACTCGCTGTTTGTGGATTTATGTTGAGCCTGGCAAAGGTTTGTCAGAGTCATGACTCGGTGCGGAGGTATGTTTCACTCCAGCTGGTGCCAACAATCAAGTCGATTTTGGATGATCAAGGTTCACGGGAACAATTGGGCGACGATTTCCAGGTGTGTCTGATTCGACAGCCAATCTAGAAGCAAAATTGACAGCGCCATAGAAAATAGCTACGCTCATATGCCAAGTATGTGACCTCAAGCAGATGGATAGTCTAAAGCTTGCCGACTTTGAGAGCTTGGATAGCAGCGAGCTAGTTGCAGAGTTTTTGAACTTGGGACTTCGCAATGCGGTGTCAGCTCCAGAAAATGGAAATAATCGAGCGAATCAATCGCCCAATAAACGCCGGAAACTTGACAAAGAAGTGTCTGTCCTTGAAGAGATTACAGCAGATGTGTATGATTTACTTGGCGCCCACGGGACTTCCACCATAAATGGCCTCGTCCATGTCACAGAGTGAGTAGACATTGTAATCAATACATCGGCCATACTCTAACATTTCTCCAGATCACACTTCCCTGCGTTGGACGCTGAGACCAGGTGCAAGACTGTCGAGTATCTTGGCCTCATACCTTGTGCAGCCTCCGGTAATCTCTATGTGACCCGCGTCGGTGGCAAGATCAAGGACATGAGATGTTCTCTTTGTGAAGGATTACCACTGCCTGACCCCATCAAACGAGACAGCGACGAATACCAAAACGTGGTTAAAGAAGCAGTACAAGCTTTCAACGCTGTCATCACCCTCATCAATTCCGCTGCTCTCTCTGAAGGCAGGAAAGTTAGGGTTATGGCCATGTTCGCTCTCAGACGGTTTGCAATGCACTATGACGACCCCGAATTTCTAGGCTTGCAGGTCTCACCTCTTGGACAATGGTGTGTCAGCGCCTTGGGAAGCTCAGTGCGTGAGTTGCGGATTGCTGCTGGGTAAGTCTCATATTACGTAGACTCATGTCCAGACTTTACTTATCAGCCTGCAGACGTACATTACCGGCTTTTCTACGCGGTGAATCAACACTGAACTCCTTGACAAGAAGAAACAGACAAAATGTCATGGAGCTATTACGCTCGTTTGCTGGAGGGGATGCGTTGCGTCTCCAAGAGACGTGCGTCCTTGCGTGGGGACAATTGGGAAGGTAGGTTGTCATAGTATTTCTAGCTGAGCAATAATTGACTGTAATAGGATCATGGAGGATGATGAGCTTTGCCTTGTTCTACTTGAACTTGTCAAGTATTTGGGTCATGGTAATTCAGTTGTATCTGCAGTGTCATTCAACGAGGTAAGCCTCCGAGACTCTGGTATTTACTAAAGCTTACCAGGTGTAGATTCTTCGACTTGCCAAGTTCTTCGGCTCGACTGTGACTACGGAGTCGAGCATCAGTGCACAGTCGAGTAAGAATGTGGAGAGGTTGTTCAGTGCTTTCTGGGGTGCGGTTGCTGTCGAAGCCGTGAAAGACCTCCTTGTTCGCCCACAGAAATCACAACTGATGGCCGATCTCCTCGGGGAAACTGTCTCCGAATTTCTACTTCTAACCCAATCATATACGCTACCATACCTCGTCATGAACAGAAAAGCCGAAGTCATAACCAAAATCTCGGAGGCAAGCGGGGAAGACAATCTTAGTCTCTTATTCACCCACCGGACCAATATGACTGCAGTAACAGCGCTTCTACTTCAGCAGAATGTCGCGGACATGGAGACATACATTATGTCACTACTCAGAATTGTGTCGCCCAAGTTCAAGGACTATGACTTCCTCGAAGTTATAAAGTTAGACCCTTGTGAACAAGCTCTCCTTCTTTTGCAAGCCGCGGCCGAAGCCGATGACAGTAAGAAATCAAGGGTATGCTTCAGCGGTCGCCCTCGTACCAGCATATTCATTGACTGACTGCCACAGATCCGCTTAGGCTTGCAGTTTTTAGCAGATCAGACTGTCGAAACCACAGACGGCAAGAAAGTCAGCACTTTTGCTGCATTCTTCGACTATCATATCCTCGGCCTCGTAGCACATCTTACTCGTGTAATCAATAATACGGACGGTAGACATACTGTGACGGAAAAGAGGCGTTGTGTCAAAACGGCTGAAGAACTGGTAAAAATCGCTAAAACACAAACAAGAATTGCTCGTCCTCAGGTATGCTATATCGAAAACACGTTGCTTCATCATCAGCTTACAATCAGTATTAGCTCTGTGCGATGCTGCAGTCAGCGTTCGCCCAAAAGGGCCTCCAGGCATCTTCCTTTTCGGCTTGGGAGACGATGCTGAGGAATATGGAAGACGAAGATGTGCAGGCAATGCTCGAAAGTACCTTTACGGTCGTCATCCAAGGATGGGACAGCTTCGATACAATTACCCGAACCAAAGCCAAAGCAGCTCTAGAATACCTGATGAAGCAACGGACCCGGCCGATACGAATCATGATCGTCAATATCCCCTCTCTTTCTCACATTCCGGAAATGGAGGATGTGGAGCGCCAAGTGAAGACCCTCAGAACTCCGACTGATATTGGTAATGTCTTTGCTATATTCAGCCGAAGACTCGGTCACGAGAACTCTGGCGTCGTCACACAGACGTTTGTTGAGTTGAGAAGCTATCTTCGACAGTATCAAAGTTTTCTCCAAGCTTCTGCCACAAGCGAGCAGCCTGATTCTATTGTTGGTCAGCTAGTACGCTCCATTTTGGATGCATGTGTCAAGTTCAACGGCTCGCAGGAAAGGGTTCCTATTCTTGCTGCGGAGTGCCTGGGCATGATTGGATGTCTTGACCCGAACAGGGTCGAGTCTGTAAGAGCACGTCGCGATATGGTCGTTGTCAGCAATTTTGAATCTAGTGAAGAGACTCAAGAATTTGTCTTGTTTCTTCTTGAAGAAGCTATTGTGCCTTCTTTTCTGTCTGCGACAGACACAACATTCCAAGGTTTTTTGTCGTACGTCATGCAGACTCTTCTCAAAAACAGCTCGATTACAGAAGCCTGCTTACAGGCCATGGAAAATAAACCAGGCGCGCAAGCGAACGATCAGCTGTATGAGAAATGGTTGGCAATGCCACAAAGTGTGCAAGACACACTCACACCATTTCTCAAGTCCAGGTACAACCTCAATGAAATCTCTCAGGTGGAATATCAGTACCCGATATTTCGACCAGAACAACTACCCGGCCATTCAAGCAACAGATTGTTCAGTACGTGGATCAGAGCTTTCGTATGCTCTCTCCTCCAAAAACCCAGGTCCATCTATTCCGGAATCATATTTCCACCGTTGATTCGCGCAATCAAACCCAAGGCTGTTTCCATTGCCAGCTTTCTACTCCCTTATCTCGTGCTGTATGTGATCATAGATGGCACAGACGAGGAGAGACAAGAAATTGGACAGGAATTACTTTCCATACTACAATACGAGCCGCCAGCAAAGATCAGAGAGGAGGTGAAGCTGTGCGTCGAAGTATGTTTAGCCTTTCAATCGAAACTTCTACTAACTGCAAGCAGGCTGTATTTCGCGTACTAGATTACCTTGCAAGATGGACACAAGAGAGGCAAGTTAAAGCTAGTCAATCTCGTGGAAAGGATACCGCGGTACCCGATGTGGCCAAGATCAACTACGTGTTGCAAATTATTCCACCAGAGATCATATCAGCCCGTGCTGTAGAGTGCAGGTCATATTCAAGAGCACTCTTCTACTGGGAACAGCATATTCGCAATGTCAGATCAGCTGATACACCACCGAAGGATAATACTGCCCTCCTTGAGCACCTGCAGGAGATATACACCCAGATTGATGAGCCTGATGGGATCGAAGGAATATCAGCACATCTGCAAATTGTTGACATGAACCAGCAGATCATTGGTCATCGCAAAGCTGGTCGCTGGACAGCTGCGCAAAGTTGGTATGAAATCCAGCTTGCTGATAAGCCCGACGATATCGATGTTCAGATAAATCTCCTGACCTGTTTGCGGGAGTCTGGGCAGCTCGGTGAGTATTCTCTCCTAACCGTGTTGTCCTACTAACAGGCCTTTTCAGATGTTCTACTCAACTATGTCGGAGGCATGTGCACAAGGGACTCTGGAATGCAAGCTGCCTCGTCGTCTACGGAGCAGTCGATTGCAACTGGCCTCCAAGTAACTGATGAAATCAAGAAGAATCTTGAAGTGAAAGATAAAGCTGAAGCCAAGCTCCTCCCCTTTGCTGCAGAGGCTTCGTGGGCTACTGGAAAGTGGACAGCACTGGGTCGATACACGTCGATGCACCCTGAGCTAACGGCAGAAAACTTCAATGTCAATATTGGGCG
The DNA here is from genome assembly GCA_000292665.1 of Helotiales sp. EF0021. Taxonomy (NCBI): domain Eukaryota; kingdom Fungi; phylum Ascomycota; class Leotiomycetes; order Helotiales; species Helotiales sp. EF0021. The sequence goes on from AIET01000416.1 coordinate 226,197, forward strand.
GGCTCTGTTGAGTCTTCAGAGGAATGACGAAGACAATTTCAAGTCAAATATTGCCTTGCTACGGAAACAGATATCGGGCTCGATGTCGGTAGCAAGCACATCATCAATGAGTGTCTGCCATGATGACATGCTCAAATTTCATGTACTCACCGAGTTGGAAATGATTGCAGGGGCAGATATCGACCAAGGCATAGATGCAGATCGGGATGCCACTCGTTGGACCGTCATTGACTCACTTCATCGCCGACTGGAGGTCGTCGGGGCGTATCTCAATGACAAACAGTATATCCTTGGGATTCGCAGAGCTGCTATGCAACTTTCAAGGTTAGGCCCATCATATTTTATGCTAGATTTCCAACTAACATTGTCTAGCCTAGGATTCACAAAAGGGGATGTAGCTTCAACGTGGCTCACAAGTGCTCAACTTGCTAGGAAAGGCAATGCTATTCATCAGTCATTTAATGCCGTGTTGCATGCTGCCCAATTAGGGGACGAATCGGCAACGATTGAACACGCTCGACTTTTATGGAAAGAGGGGCATCACCGAAAAGCAATCCACAGTCTACAAGGCGCAATTACCAGCAATGCCTTCATGTCTCATAACAAGAGCATACAAGCCACGAGCTTCACTAACATGGACTCGAAGCAGCAGCAGAATCTTCTTGAGGCTCGAGCTCATCTACTCCTTGCGAAATGGTTGGACAGCGCAGGTCAGACAAACGCAATGGCGTTACGCAAGCAATACCAGCTTGCCGCCTCCACACACCATCAATGGGAGAAGGGGCATTACTATCTTGGACGACACTACAACAAATTACTCGAGGCCGAGAAGATTGTCCCTTTTGAGCGCCAGAAGGACTCCTACATGACAGGGGATATGGCACGGTCAGTCATTGAAAATTACCTACGAAGTATGTCTTACGGAACGAAGTACCTTCATCAAACACTACCACGAGTTCTCACACTATGGCTTGATCTTGGCAACACTTTGAAAACATCAGGTACAAAAGAATTTATGGCAAAGATCGACGACTTTCGCAGGAAAAATCTGGAGAGCGTGCACCGGCGTTTGGAGAAATATGTCCCCAAATTGCCAGCGTATATGTTCTACACAGCTTTGCCACAAATTGTGGCACGCATTACTCATCAGAACCACGAAGTCTTCAAATGGCTCTTGCAAATGATTGTCAAGGTCATCGGGGCATATCCGCAGCAAGCTCTTTGGAGTCTTCTTGCTGTATGTGCATCTACTCAGTCTGATCGTAAGACACGAGGGGCAACGATTCTCAATGCGCTGATTAATCATGATAAGAAGAAGATTGAGTCTGGATTTAACATGAAGAAGATCGTCAGGGATGGTGAGAGGCTCTGTGAGCAGCTTTTGCTGGCTTGCAACTCTGGAGAATTCCACGGTAACCGAACTATATGGGCAAGTTTGACAAGAGACTTGGGGTTCAAGACCAACTGCGTACCGAGCAACATGGCTGTTCCGGTGCAAAAAGTGTTAACTGCTACCCTGCCAACCCTCACGGATAATGTGATGAGCCACAAGGCATTTTCCCAGAACGTGGTTACGATCAACAGCTTCGAAGAAGAAGTTCTGGTTCTGAGCTCTCTTCAAAAGCCTCGAAAGCTGACCGCTCGTGGGTCTGATGGTAGACTATACGGTCTGATGTGCAAACCCAAAGACGATCTTCGAAAGGACCAACGTCTCATGGAGTTCAACGGTATGATTAACCGAGCACTAAAACGCGATGCAGAATCCAGCAGACGGCAGCTATACATCAAAACCTATGCTGTGACTCCCCTCAACGAAGAGTGTGGTATCATCGAGTGGGTAGATGGGCTGAAGACGCTTCGAGACATATTGCTTGCGTTGTATAAGCCTATGGGTATCTCTCCCAATTACCGAGAAATAGAGATGTATTGCGAGGAGGCTCTCAAAGAGCCCCGCGATGATAAGATTCTCTTTTTCACGGAGAAGGTTCTCGGTACATTCCCTCCCATCTTCCATAAGTGGTTCGTGCAGCAATTTCCAGAGCCTGCAGCCTGGTTCGCAGCTCGGCTCCGCTACACCCGCTCCTGCGCAGTCATGTCTATGGTCGGAACCATCCTTGGCTTGGGTGATCGCCATGGCGAGAACATCCTCTTTGAGGAGGGCAACGGCGGAACGTTCCATGTCGACTTCAATTGTCTCTTCGATAAAGGCCTGACGTTTGTCAAGCCAGAAAGAGTACCGTTTCGCCTAACCCATAATATGGTAGATGCGATGGGCATGTATGGATACGAAGGGCCGTTCCGGAAGTCATCTGAGCTGACACTCAAACTGTTACGCCAGCACGAGGAGACTTTGATGACTATCCTGGAAGCTTTCGTCTACGATCCCACTCTCGATCTATTGGCGAAGAAGCCCGACAAGAAGAGGAGAGAAGGATCCGCTATCGTTCCGCAGACTTCACAGGGAGTGCTTGATAGCATCCAGAGGAAAATCCGAGGTCTGTTGGCCGGGGAGAGTGTTCCGTTAGGGGTCGAGGGACAAGTTGATGAACTGATTAAGCAGGCGACTAATCAGCACTTTTTGGCTGGCATGTATATTGGTTGGTGTTCATTCTTCTAGATGCACAATGTACGAATACGGGTGCTTGGGCGACTGTAGGTAGGCATTGAATCATGTACCTTGTCACGTGATGCACTTCCTCCTCGAATTCATGGATTGTTTGAAATTCTGCTTCGCTTCGTGTTGGCGCTCGCTTCGTTTTGCATTCCGCCTGATACTGGGCTCATAGCACGAGTAGTGAAGCGATCTTGGATCCGATGGTGTACGGTAGTCGTCATGCTCAAACTCGGCATTTGACGAGTGGCCTCACTCTTGCAGGTCCTCACACCACTATTCTCATATCCGCATTCCTCAACAAGTACAAAATACCCTCTCTCCCCACAACGCCACTCCCGCTCTTCCTATTTCCAAGCTCCATTCGGTTATCCTCTCTACAATTTCCAACTCAATTTCATGAAGAAAATACATACTGTTCATGTACATTCCTTCCATCATACATTTTCCGATTCATAGAAATCAACTTCCTCAGCCTCAGACGCCTCGAAGAAAACTAGTCAATATGGCCGCTATACTATCAAAGAGGTCACTACTCGTTGGAGTTGGCGCAGCAAGTGTAGCATTGGTAGCTACAGGAAGATTGGGACCAAGCAAGAAGCAAGCTGTTCTGTGGGGAATGAGCAGTGAGCTGGATAAAGCAAACACCGCTGTCGATGAGGCTAGGGAAGCAGCTTATGGGTATGTCGTCGAGCTCTCGAGAGATTCTGAGCTAATGTAAGTGCTCTAGGAGACAGGCTGATGGAGATGTATTGGAAACGAAGACTGATACTGTGCGGTAGGAGATGGTTGGAAGCTGGTGCTGGGAGAGGGTGGCAGTGATGGATATACGTGCTTGATATGATTGATGATTATGATTTGGGATTGGAGTTATTGGGCATGGATCTGGGACTTGGGAATCATGAAGCTTACAGGCAGGGTAAAGTGGGGACGGAAGGTTATTCAAAATATGCATAAGGCGTTTGATTCTCGAAGTCTACCAGCTCTTTCTGATCTCGCTTCTTCGTTTTGCAATTCCTCGAGTCTCTTTCGTTCAGTCCACGTCTATTCTTCCAACGCACTCAAGTTTACAAGCGCGATGGGGTTCATACCCCCACGGTCAGAGCTCTACAGCCCATGGGAGCGCAAGCGTGTCTGGAAGAATGAATTCCCTTTCTCAGACAGACGTCCAAGGTACTGGTGCTTCAAAGGCTTCTGCGACGCTACATTTCAAACTCTTGAGGGACTAGCAAAGCATGAGAAGTTCGTACACTCGCGGCATCCGCTAAATGGGGACTATGGCGACTGGTGGGAGAGGCTGTCAGATGCGGAACGGGACGAGGTCGACGGCGTGAAGACGGAGAAAAGCATGACAGAAAAGGGCGAAATACAACGTACAATGATGAAGATAGGAATGGAGTTTTTCAGCACAAAGAGTAAGTGTAAGGGAAGGGCGGGTGAAATGTTAGAATAGGGCAGAAAGATTTCGTTGCGTTGAGTTTGCGCTCGTCTGCTCCTTCTTTGTCGGCGCTGAGTCAATACCTCGTCACAGTGCAACACTTGACCACAACCCGTGTCGCTACCATAAATATTCATCCACTACACTTCTTACGGCAAGAACCATCCTTGGGTCGCGGAACTAATCATCGTTCACGATGGCCGGGGCAAACTTCCTCAACCTAGTGGTATCAAATCCACCTAAGGAATCAGATATATCCTGCGACGATCACAAACCACAACGCGAGGATTCACCAACACATCGAAACATTCTCTTCTCTGGATTCTATCAAACACCACACTATCAAGCACAAGCTTATCCCGCGATGCCTCCTAAAGTCAAGAAAGAGGCGCTCCACTATCGCTGCACAATCATCCAGTGTGATTGCGAGTTCAAGAATAACGACGACCTGTGCATCCACGTCCAAGATGTTCACATCAGCAAGCCAGCAATCATTCTCCCAGTCACCACCAAGCCCGCCAGAAAGGATACCGAGTCTAGCACGAATTCCGAGAACAGCACAGATAGTCATACCACGAACGACACCGAAATCACCAAGGAGTCAGATGCGAATCCTACCATGGCACACTTGGCAAACAAGGAAGGCGGAGGCATGTTGATGGTTCCTGAGCAGTCGAGTTTGATTTTGTATAACATGAACAATATGACCAACGTTGTGCAATCCGCGGACATGGCGAGGAAGACTTGGGGAAGATGGGTTGTGCGGATGGATCGTGATGCGATGGCAAACCCAGGTGCGAGTCAATGGAAGCATGTTTAGGGAGGTGTCTAATTTTGGACAATCAATCACAATATTCCTGGTAGACTGATGGAAAGTAGCTGAGGCTATACATCATGGACGGACTGGAGAGCTTGGTGCAGTTTTACAGGCTCTGCGGGTGGCCTTTTGGTCTAGCTATGGACTGTACATCATAGAGTGCTTTGCGCTTCGACATACTGGGACTCAAGTCTTTGCAAATACTCCTCGAGGCTTCGTGGATAATGATACTCTTGTATTATTCAGGTAGCTTCTAGAAAATTGAGATGTGAGGCATCTGGATTTTCATCAGTCTCCTGAATTTCTCGCTTACGACGGCTGTGGTGTTTGTATGTATGAACTTGATGACAACAAATATTGACAACATCGCACCCATGCAACTCTTCTAATAACAAACACAGTGAACATCCGGCAAGTCATGGCAAGACAGCGCAGCTGAAGACGAAGTTATTCAGTGGCGCAATCACAATATGACTTCTGATTAACACTCGTCGCCGTGTTATTGTATTCTGAACTTCAGAACTACAAAGTTATCTCTTCTCAACCACATACACACTCTCCAGCCATTGGAAGGCTCCTCATCAACTTCATGGCTCTCAAGATGTTCTTCTCGCTCCTCAAAAATCTCCACCTGTACAAACCAAAACCAAAATCAAAATCAAAATCTAAGTCAACAAAAGCGAAATCTCACAAACCCCCAACACCACCACCTAAATCCAAACAACAACAACAAAACTCAATACCCTCACAAGCCTCGGTCCTCGACCCCCACCGCACCCTCTTAACCTGTCCGCGCTGCGTAAACAACACCTCCATCCCCGCAGGCTCCGACCACTTCATCCCCATCGCCCTCAAGAACCACGACTGGCGCTGTCCGCACTGCTCACGATGCATGGTCTCCGTCGTTCAGAAAGCTATGTGGAAATGGCAGCGCATGTATAAAGACGTGCCGCGGATCAAGGAGAGTAATTTCTGGGTGGATGTAGAGGGGTTGGTGTTGGAGTTGAGGAAGGCGGCGAAGGGGTGTAATAGTAAGTGTTGGGAGGAGGAGAAGGATGTGGATGGAAGTGGAGGAGGAGGGGAAGGGGGAGGGAAAGGATTGGGAAGTAGGGAGTCGAGGATTGGGTTGGAGGAGTTTAAGAGGGAGAGGTGGGAGGGGAAGTCGATGTTTGGGAATGTGGGGGTGGTGAGACCGGGGTCTGTTAATCGTATGAGGGAGTAGGGAAGTTGAATGAGAGGCGGCTTTCGAGTCTGTATCTACGGGCTTGCACCTGTTCTTGCGAGACCAAGGTTTAGCAGTTAGCTCGATTGTTTGAATATGATTGGGTATCTTCGTGGGATGAGCATACCTCAATGAATGTATTTTAGCATTCGGATGTGTGATTGTTCAAGTAGCATCCCTGATTCAGCGCACAAGGGCGTTTGTGATTGAAGCTATACAGCCCGATCATGTAGATTCACAATACGGGTTGCAAAGTAGCATAAAAGAAATGGCCGTTGCCATGTTCTCTCAATTTCATCCATCATCTTACAGCATTTTTTTTTTACCTTTAAAGAGAACAATAACACGGATCAAGATTACTTACACATCACAAGTAATAGGGTTTCTTTCCTCGGTGCCTGACCTCAATTTCAAGAACCTCAAATTCAAGAACTGTAGCTCAAGATGAGCGAACAACTATCGATTCCACCAGCAGATAGACTGCCAATTCTCTGCGACAACTGCGGTGCCAGGTACGAGTTAGGCGCTCTCGAAGCCAGCAACTTCTTCTGCCAGACTCCAAACTGTGTGCCACATGACGAGAGGGATCCTACCCATCTCGGCTCAGCTTGCAACTGGATGTTGAAGTCGGTACAAAAAACGTACACATGGCTTCGAGACAACGACTTGAGTACGGACTGGAACAGCTGGTATACCAAGGTTGACCAGGTTCTGCGTGAAATGAGCGGATCCCCAAGTCTCAGTCCGCCGCAAAGTCGTTCGGTTCGCCAAACTCCAAGTCCTCGTCGGATAACTGACAGTGTCTCACCAAGTCGTCGTTCCAACGCCTCGGGTTGGTGACATTTCGGGTGGAGAAGGACCTTCTGCAGGACCTTCTGCAAGTGCTTCTGGACGAGGACAGCAGCAGCAGCAACGGCAAAACGGGGAGGAAGAAGAAGAAGAAGAAGAAGAAGAAGTACAACCATGGCCGCAACAACCATACTGGTACGTGTGTGACTTCTTCTCGCTTGAACCCCCATTTCGGAGTTTTATGAGCAGAAACATTCCAGAAGAGGACTATAGCTCCTGAATAGCTCCCGAATGTCTAGAAGAACTAATGCTAACAAAATTTGTCACCCTCCAGGAACGGCCAGTGGTGGGCTTTGCGACCCGCTGAAGATAGTTAGGAATGTCGCAGACATTCTCGGTGAGCTGTTGCTCGTTGAATCTCGTTACTCTTATCATCGGTCCGAGTTTTCTGCACAGCACCTTACTGTATGCTCGTTCATCTTTTAGCATGGCTCAATACAACACAATGCTTTTCTGGAATCCATATTCTGTAGATATTCGGCTTACCGCAAAATGTGGCAAGATCAAATGAGACAAAAACAGTAAATTTCTCAGAACGATGCGGTGTGGCGAAAAGGTTGTGATACTTTCCAAAGCTTGTAATGATATTGGGACCAATAAACTCGATCTCCGACAAAATCCTAGAGAGAACAGTATTCAATGTAAATGTCCTGCCATATAATCATACACCCACGCCCATGACAACCATCCATAATCTGGGTCAATGTCCAGCTTTGTCATAAGACTCAACTCAAGAATTACCAACCTCAAACTCCCAAGTCACATCTTCGAACTCCTTCTTTCTCTTGATCAAAACATCCATATCCTTCTCAGGTGAAATCGACGCAACGCCCAATTTCTGAAACTCGGATTTCGGCACGTGTAGCTGACTCCCATCACTCATACTGAGTTCGAAGCCATGCAACAGCATAGCGACAAACGCCACAATCTCAGTAAATGCCAAATGTCTTCCTGGACATAAATTCTTTCCTCCACCAAAAGGAATGAAAGCTTGCATTTGAGCCTTCTTAGCTTCCTTGGATAATGCACCTTGGTCAAGGAAGCGTTGAGGATTGAATTCATTGGCATCCGGGCCCCAGATCTTGGTATCAGCCTGTAAGATACCGGTAGGGATTTGAACAAAAGAACCTTTCTTCAATAGATATTGGTCGTTCAGCATAACGTCCTCGAGGATCGTGCGGACCGAAGCTCCAGTCTTGGTGAGACGCATTGTCTCATGAAAGCACGCAGTGAGCAGAGGACAACGAGATTGCAGTTTCGAGATGTCGAGTGAGACAACTTCTGCACCATCTCGATGCGTCCTGGTAATGATTCCGGCTACCTCTTGTCGAAGAGGAGTCACTAAATCCGCCCGAGAGAAGATGCGACAGATCATGTAAAAGACATGAGGCACAGTGTTAGTACCTGCCGCCATAATGATTGTGATCTCTGCTTTGGAAATTTCTTCAGTTGTCAAGCCATATTTACGTGCAGATCGTGCACGGCCCTGGACTAGACCGGCAGCATTTTTATCCAGTCCATCGTTGTAATACTTGACGAAAGCTGGCAAGCATTTCGTTCTGCCAGCGTGACCTTTTGGAGCAGTCATCGAGGGAAAGAAGTCGAGGACTAATAATCCAAGATCTCTCTCAAAGTCCCTATGAAGTATTAGTCAGTCTAGACTTATGATGGATGATCAAACATACCATATCGATTGTATCAAACTTGGATCTTCTGATACAGGGTTTGGCAGACCATAAAGCATAAATGCCGAGGCAATAGTGTATTGATCTCGCAGCCATCGATATAATTGATGTTTCTGTGGAGTTGCCTGAACGGCATCCAGGGACTTGGCAAGATAATTGAGGACTCGTGCGTTCGTTTCCAACAAGCTCGGCCCTTGAGCTAACGATGCATACATTTCTTGATGTAGGTCGGTCATGTAGGAACCCTCTCCCTTCTCAGGCCGAAACGCAACGATATCAGTCCCATGCTTATCATATGCAATGGCTTTGCACCCCCACACCTTGAAGGTCTCAAAGTCGATTTCTCTGCTCTGTCGGAAAGCAGCTTGTGCAAGCTCCGGAGATTGAATGATGTAGATCCTAGAGGAGAATATTTTGACAGTATAGATTGCTCCAGAATAGCGCTTACTGGATAAGGTCAATCTCATTTCCATAAGCCTGGGTATCCGGCTTACCTTAGAATGGTAAAGTAATTATTATGATGCCGTAACATTCCAATCATGTGACCAATGAGTGGGATTCTTGGGCTCAGAATAGGAGGCTCCCCAGGGTCGACATCCTCCCATCCCGTGTACTGGAGTGTGAGGAAGGCTATGAAGGCCAACATGAAGGTAATAAGCGCTTGGTAAGATCCTCGGATCAGGATGGCGGTGAGATCCTGTATCGGCATCATGGTGGATGAGCTGCGCTTGACTTAGGAACGTTTGTACGAGAGGTTGGAAGACTAAATTGCAAAGAAACGATATATAGACAATTCATGACTTCATGAACTGTGCTTAGAGATTCAATGTGGTTGAAAGGGGTGAGCAAAATGAGACACGCCATAGAGGAAATTGTGGCTTTTTGCCAAGGTTCATTTGCCTTTTGACACTAAGGCCAATGGCTGGGGCGAAGCAATTGAACCAATTATGAAAATAGCCATTTTGCACACCAGTTTGTAGATAATCGAGAACAAAAAGCTACAGGAAGATTGTAGTCAAGGGGAGAGAGAGAAGCAGTTACGCGAGAAGCCCAAGTTGTACCTGCATATGAATGTGCCACAAGGGAGGTGGAGCGGTTTCGGATCCGGAGTTCGGAGCCGAAGAGACTGGAAGGGTCCCCTCCATGATCTCAGGGCAATAATATAACAATTGCTTCGTAAGGTCGAGCCAGAGATTATTGCAAAGGACCTTGGCTGAGGATCCTCTTCAAGGGGATATCGTAGACGAGCTACAAGCTCAATCAGTACTGTCTGCTTAGGGCCATCCACCGTCCTTCAAGTCTTGTAGACTTCACAATATACTTTCGTACAATGTAAGAATCAACTGGACAACAATAGCACCCTCAACATGAATCCTCAGCACAAATCACCAAGGCACAGCCCTCGGCCCTTGTACGTCCCTCCATTGTCCATCCTGCCTCACCCCCTCCCTAGCCTCCTTAATCTCAACCTGCCCGGCATTCCCAACCTTCTCCCCAACCCTCATCTTCCTAAACCCCCATTTCCCCATCGCCCATACCATTCCGAATCCCAGACTCCCCACCAGCGTCGGCGGTGCCAATATCCAACCAACACCACTCACGAAACCACCAAACGCTGTTGCGCCAACGGCTGCTACCACACTGCCTACCAAGGCGTATTTCGCGTACCGGACTACGCGCCAGAAGATAAAGATTCCGATATAGCGGAGTGATTTGAGGAGCGCGCGGGTGCGGAAGCGCGAGGGACGGTTGGGATTGTCGGGTGCGAAGAGGTAGTTTATGTTTGTTTTTGCGCTGGCTAGAGCAGAGGAGGAGCGTATATTTGCGCGGGCTTCGGTGGAGGCTTCGGAGGAAGATTCTAGATCCGCAGATGCGGGGGCGGATCTCGAGGCTCCTCTTGAGGGAGACATTGTGGTTGTGGTTGTGGTTGTGGTTGTGGTAAGCGTGTGAAGTGCATTTTGGAGCTTCGAAAATCGGCGCTACGTCATCATGCTTGGGGGAAGCACAAAAACCCCTGTTCTTCATAGCTCCAAGTAGCCCAGGAGGAAAGTCACGCTTGCGATGTTCTTTTATCTTTCGAATTCCTATTGAAATTTATACGTTATGATTAACAAATTACACAATGCTGCTGTGGCGGGGAAGAAAGTCCTAGGACTAACGTCAATATAAGAGGTAGAAATATGATGAGACAATAGCAAGCCTAAAATATTAATCAGAAGCATAGAGCATCATTAGGTATTCAATAGCAAGAAAAGAGTTTGACGCCGCTTTCTTCTCAAATTGTGCAATCCCGTCACTCGAGCTGTCTCTGTAGTTACAGAAGTTTCTTGGTTATGGCAGAAGTCGAAGGAAATCTCTCTTTTAGTATGAGATTATCCGGGATCTCGACCAAGACTAGGGACGGGAACTCTTCACTCGTAATGATGAATGAGGTGCTTTCGTCTCCAACATGGAGTTGAAAGGACGGAGTGAAGCTCTCTTGGGAGCCTACTTGAGAAGATCAGCCTGGCTGAATACAGTCTATGAACTGCGAGTTGCAAGACTGGAATTTGTCCAGCAAGTCTTGCCATAGCTCCTGCTGCTCCAGCGAAGATTCGGGGATATCTTCAGGATAATCATCGTACTGAACCTGGCATTTATAACTTCCACCTCTTCGCCAACTCAAATCCCTCCGCGATCGTCGCCACCCTAGCATCCATCGCATACCCCTCCTTCTCCAACTTCTTCAGCTCAGGGTAGAAATCCTTTAGTGGAATCGTGAAGACCTCGATGAACTCGTTCTCTTCTAATTCCGGCTTTGGATTCTGGTTCTCGGGTAGGGAGAGATCGATTGTTACGTGGATCATGCGGAGATTTGTGTTGCAGAAGCCGGGATCTATGATTGAGAAACGAGGATGGTCAGCGAGGTCAGGATATCAGAGGACTTGAGGGTTCAGAAATTTCCGAGAAGGTCTAGGACATTATCCGCAATGATTCTACAGCTTCTTGGGGTCCGGACCGCTGAGCCCCCACCCTAGCTGGGAGGAAATGTATTGACGAATTCGCCGCTTTGAATGTCCCAGTGTAATACAAACACCAATCTCAGACAATGGGAAAAGGAAGACCAACTGGCGAACGAACCATTAAACATAACAGGCGTGGTCTCACTGACTTTCCCCACATATCCTGTCTCCTCCTTCAACTCTCTAATCGCAGCTTCTTCGGGTGTTTCTCCTGTATCTACCAATCCAGCTGGGACCTCGATGGTAACGGCGTTGATTGGAGGTCTAAACTGCTTCTGCAAGATAATTTCGGGACCTGTATTATCACTTCTCAGCATTCTGATTCCATGTAAACCATTTCCCGCAGTCATATGCCTTGATATCTCTCCTAGAAGCTGTAGCTTAGAAATGTTCCAAATCCTCTTGGAACATTCTGCACTCAGAATGTTCTACTCTGTATGATGAAGGATGGGAAGGTGTACCAGTCGGTTTATCGAGAATAGCAACAATGCCAACACCATCAATTTCAGAGTTCTTAGGGCGTGTAGGTCGTTCAGCGTGCTCCCAATCTCTTTGCTTGCCTAGAGGATCGGTGTATGTGGTTCTGGCCAACACTGTCAGTGGCAGATCGTGGAAGCTAGCAATAGGTCCTCATACTTGATCAAACGAGTCCATCTTGCATCTTTCGTATCCTGTCGAGAGACTTGTTAGCAACGATCGAGCAGTATGAGCTTGGAGGGGTAATTGCGGGGTACATTGAAGCTTATCGTGAATACATACAAGAGGCTCTGTCTTGAGAACTTTGGCATTGGCAGGATTTCTCGTACTAGACATTGTTGCGATATATTTATGACCGAGAAGTGTGTTTGCGCAGTAATGAATAAAACGAGCCTGAAGAATGACTGGAGTTGGAGTTATCTGGAAACTTGCCGCGCTACTCCGCATTCGGCAAGGCCTAGCTTGGACTTGGGACAGTTGCCCCCAATATCCCAGAAGAAACAGTGTATAATGTATAATGAGACCAAGTTCACGATGGTAAATGTGTCGGGTAATAACACGAAGACATGATTCGGAAGAGCATAGAAAGCATAGATTTTCTAAAGGTCAGGCAATGAGAGAGCTACCAAGCTGGACCCATAGTATCAACTCCAAAAAAACAGGCAAGATCAACACCCAAACTCCGCGTCCAGAAAATCCACCTCGACATCAATCATAGCTTCCCACTCCTTTTCAGTCCATCATACAAAGCCCAAGCTCCTAATGCTTTCGCATCTCTTGCTCCTTCCCTCCAAAGATCTTCGAGCTTGACCAGCTTCAAGGTGATCTATCTCAAGTCAGCATATTGCATATCTACTTTAAACCACACCTCAGTAAGTAGGAATAGAAACGAAACACATACATTTTCGCCCTCGTCTCTCAATCCAGTCAACTTGCCCTTCAACTCCTCCAACTGCTTGTTCGAGAGCTTCTTCTCGCACAAAAAGAGCGGGATAGACTCATCGCATCCTCCTGCCGATGGATACATAGCTTTTTGAAGACCTTCTTCATGATCCAGACCTGCTAGCTCGGAGAGATTGATCAATTCGGACTTCTCAATTATGAGGCCACATTCTTCCTTGATCTCCGAAGCAGCTGCACCAATAAAGGCAGCCTGTTGTTGAGTTAGTATAGAATCTAGATGCAGCCTGAACGGATCTTGATAGAGATATCAAAGCAGGCGTGGGAGGTTAGTGTGAAATAGAGCTTACCTCTCCCTTTCCGTGCTTTTCCTCGACCATGCCCGCAGGCAACTCGCAGAAACTCAAACTTCCTGCTGCAGGTCTCGGTTGAATAGTCAAGATGACCCATTTTTGTGAGTCTTTGCCAGTTGTAAGGATGACAAGCATTCCTACGCTAGATCCACGAAGGAAGATAGATCCTGTTCTTGTAGTCAGTATAGTGTTCGCATCCATCAGGCGTAGAGAATGAAGTGAATCAACTTACCAGGCAACGTATTCTTTTTCGGGTCCGGGTCTTTATTCTTAATCGTTGCTCGAATATTCATGAATCCAATCTTAGTCGGTCCAAACCTGGTGATAGATTGAATCTCCACATCCTTCAACTCATATGGCAAGGCATGAAAAGGATGACCCTTCTTCTCCTGCAACTTCAACGACGCCTGAATTTTTGAAAGCCAATTCTAAATCATTATCAGTAAATGAAGGATAAGATATATTTCTTGACTTATGGTCACGAGGCTGTGAGCTATACGTACCTGGAAAGCAGGAAACATAAGAACCTCATCCTGCTTGAGACCCTCACATAACTTAACCTCCACCTTTGTATCGGGAATAGTAAACGTCGACATGCTTGTTATTGTTCTTGAATCTTGTAATGTATGAAAAATATTGTAACGTCGATGGAGATATCGTGTTTGTCTCAGCCTGTTCATCTGTTATATAATCGTCGGCCAGCTAGCCAGAGAAGTGAGGGAAGGTGGCGGAGTCACGAGTATGAGGCTTCCGGCTATTGAATGAATGGAGTCGGTGAGTGATTGTTGTCTGTGACTCAATTTTGCTGCGAATCACGGGAGCCTTGCGTTTGCGGGTTGTTCACTGGGGACGAGATGCAAGGCTGTGGCTTGCTTGCGAGAAGTGAAGATGCTGCATGTCGTCACTGTTAAGCGAGGAATGCCTGGAATTCAGCCTTATGACTACAGTGAGGCTGTCATATGTCGATAGATATGGGGGCCAAATGGTATCTGGATATTTTCGAATATCATGCTAGGTAGTATCCTATATAGAATTGTGAGAGGGCGGAGATTAGAATGGGAGTTTGAGATCCAGCAAGCGAAGAAAGCAACCAAGCTCCTGATCAAGAACATCTATTCATGAATTACCAGATCTAAGTCTACAACTCTATAACTCTAGCATGATACGCGCTCTTAACTCCGTCCCCAAAAATGCTCAAGAATAATCGTACCTCATAACACCCTTCCATCAAAACTTCACCTGCCACCCAACACCACCAAACTCCAATCCACAATGCTCTCAAGAAATCGTACCCCAAACACCCGTCTCCAAGCTTCATCAAAACTTCACCTGCCTCCCAACACCACCAACCTTCGCCCCACTCGCAGCAATAGCCTCTCTAATATCATGTCTCCTCCACCCCACCCTCTCCCTTCCCTTCCTAATCCTCCTCTCCCACCTCCCCTTCCACTTCCTCCCCGCCCTAACCATCCTCTTCCTCGGATAATTAACCGGACTCTCTCCTCCCACAAAGATCGCCGCATCATATAAAAACGCCCCAAAGATCGCTCCAGAAATAGTACCACACCAAGGACCATAGATCCAATACGCATCTGGGAATATCGTGTGACGACCGTAGCCAACAGCCCAGAGAGCTAGACGCGGTCCGAGGTCGCGGGCGGGATTCATGGCTGCGCCGGTGTTGTATCCGAATGCCATGCTCAAGACCGTGATGATGAGTCCTAGAACGAAGGCAGACATTCCTGCGCCGGGAGGTGCGTTGGCGTCGTCTCCTAATGCTAACACGGCCACAGTCAGGATAGCAGTCCCAGTGAACTCGGTAAAAAATGCTGTTCCGGCATCGATCCAATCGTATCTCGGATACGTGATGAACGAACTCATTGTCCCAGTATTCGCAAGATCAGTACCACCAAAAGCTATGATATCTTTTTGGTAGAGGCCAAACGCTATAAGACCAGCAAGAAAAGCTCCGAGAAGTTGAGCTATCATGTATACAGGCACTTTTCGAAGAGGAAAGCCACGGTAGATGTATAGCATGATAGAAATGGCGGGGTTGAGATGAGCACCAGAAATGCCACCAGCGATGTAGATTCCTACCATAGTGGCCAAACCCCATGCCCAGTCTGTAGTTTCTGCACTTCCTGATGTGGAGTTCGATGTCGCTACAACCAGATCCGCGCAGAAACCGAGTGTGAGCTGGACTGTTACTGCTAACAACTCTGCAAGCGGTTCTCGGAAGCGAAGACGAATGACAGACCAATGCGTGTGTAGGTTGTGAATTTCTTCTGGAGAATAGGGATCGTATGCTTTAAGAGGTACTTCATCCTCGTGAATCCAGTCGCCGTCTAAATCGTTTTCCTCTTCCTTGGCTGTGTCGATCGACGAGGCGTCGTCTGGGAGCCAATTATCGAGCGTCGTTTGGTGAGTATGGTCATGGTCGATAGGAGATCCAGGACGAGTAAGAACCTCAGGAACGGGTTCAAGACCCGTATATTGCACCTCGCCATGATCTTGCTCCCAATCTTCCTCCTCTTCAATCGCTTGAGAAGACGGAGAGAACACGCTGGAAGGTCTTCGACCTAACGGCGAAGTAGGACTCCGGCTGTATTGCTGCATCAATCTATTCTCCCTGTCCCGTCGTACTTCCTCCAACATGGGCGAGATCTTGCTCGGATTCATGGTAGCCGGGACTCTACCTTGTTCCAGATCCACGTTATCAGCATCTTGTCTCTGCTCCTGTGCATCTGGTATCTGAACCCTCAACTCGCTCCTCGATGGTATCATACCGGGCCTGAGGACACGAGGTAGAGGCTTTGCCAGACCCCATACTGGACGAACGTTGGCTGGTTGCTCGTATGCTGGGTTGAGATCTGCATATCCAGGGTCGACATAGGGTTGATTCGCAGCAAGAGTATCAATTGCTGGTGCTCCTGCAAGCGTGAAGTTTGCCGCAGACTGTGCATCAAAGTCTCGACCTGTAGATTGACCTGGGGCCGCTACTAGAATGGTTGGTCTGCGATGAAGCGTATTCCCCCGTGGTCGTCCTCCTTGTTCTGGTGCAATCTGCCATGTGCCCGTTCGTTGTCGTAGACCTGGAGATATGATCGAAGGTCTTTCCGAAGCATTTGTACTTCGTCTCCCTCTGTTTGCGCTTGTCTGTGATGGTTTGCGTTCTACTGGCTCCGTGCTTCCTTCTCTATTGCCGCTTGTGTCTCTACCAGACCGTTTGAGTATCTGCGAGCGAGGGGACAATTGACGTGGTTCATTATTTCGTTGAGGCCGTGAAGAGATTGTTCGTCCTCTTCGTCGATTGAAGTTTTCGGTGTTGCCCGCTGTCGTATCTTCGTTTCTAGGTCTTTGCGGTGGTAGTGTCCCGGCTCTGTGAAGAGGCCGAGCCCCCACACCTTCTGCTTCTCTTGCTCGTGATGATGGGGTCAAGCTCCTCTCTTCTCGATTCGCGCTTGATTGACTCGGCCCTGCTCCTTCTCCTCCATTTCTCTCAGCGGGTACCTCTAAGCTCTGCTTCTCAGTAACAGCCGCCTCGGTTCCAATCCCACCACTATTCGTCTCTTTCTGCTCGTCCGCCATGATGTGTGACCTCACCAAACAAAAAGAAAAGGATATCGATGTCAAGAAACGACTGTAATTTAGCCGATACCACTCTTGAGGTGACTACCACATTATAATATCAAAGAGAAAGATACCAAGATCTCGGAACCATAATGAAATTCAGGGACCACAAGGTTTTGAAATAAAGTTCAAAAAGAGAGGGGTCCTTGCTGCATATAAAAATATCGCAGTCCCGCAGGTTCATCCCTCCTTTTCAACTCACACCACTAGTATGGAGCCTCAATCCCTTCCGACTCCCCAGCCATTGGGCACAGCAAGAGTGATTCAGGAACCACTTGGCTCAAACGAGAAGCTTGTTTCGCGGGCGATACCGAGAACGCATCATACCTCTTAGTCTCTTTCGAGTGGAAATGCTGCGACTCCTTGTCCACTTTTTGTGCTCATAAATTGGATTTGATGGGTCTCTTGAATGAAAAGAGAAAAATTTGGGAGATAAGTGTGGATACTTTTCGTGTTAGATCAATGCGGGAGCTAGTTCCGCTCCCCAAGCGTCCGAATACCCGAATCATCGATCACCAGGCCTCACGTGTTGATGAGACGTGGACTCCCGTCGCTCTCCACCGGAACGGTTCTGGGCCCTGGAGAGTGGAGAAACATGGAGCAAGTGATCATTGGTGAGAACTCTATTTGAGTTTTCCTTTGATATTCGAGAACATCTATTTATGGATTAGATATGGGAATCAAGTGGAGATGATCCGAGAGATCTGAAAAGGAGAACTGCTTACGATTTCGAAGCCTCAAAATCCGCCCAGAGCTTTGCAAGCTTCTACTAATTCCGGGATATCGTCTGCTGTTTTGCTTGCGCCTCCATATCGGATTGTACCCACTGTGAAGAAGTCAGTCGGTCGTTCTGGACAAGATGATGTACGCAAGGTTGAGCTTTGTCGGGAGACGGGCCTGCCGAGTTGTGGATGTCCTCGACTCCCAAGTTCGCAAAGCCTCTCCGACATAGAAGAGCCGCTTGATACAAGCTTCCTTTCTTTGCTCGGAGCGGCAAAGCCTTAATCTCGATGCTTGCCGCGCAATTGACTTTCGAATCAATTCGTCGACCTGACATCATCGAGCAAACCCTCAAGTATTGCATAGCCTCCGGACGGACTCCATTGACTTGCAGGTGCTGGACACTAAATCCAACACCAATACAACCACCATCACCACAAACGCCGAAGAGCAAGAAAAGTAAAACTCACCCTCATCAACCCCCCAAGCCCCTCCAACAACCCACCTATTACTCCCCTCTCCACTCGCATCCCTCGCCCAAATGCCCTCTTCAGTCCCCAGCTTCCTCATCGCAACCTGCGTCCAAGGATTGAGTAAATGATACGTCGTACTAACGCCCAATCCCCAAGCTGCATATATCTCCCTCTCCTGATCGACTATGACCGTCATGCTCCATGCTCCGCCAACTTGGGCGACCCAACGATCGGTTGCTGCTTGGGAGGCGTGCGAGATGAGGATGAAGGATATGCGGGGGAATTTGTTGGCTAGGCGGCGGGCTTCGATGAATGTTTTTTCTGCGACTTGGGGGCTAGTTAGCTTTCTTCATCTCATAATCTATAATCGTGGTTGTGGAACTCGAGATTATTGGGGAAACTCACAAGGACACCCAGTATGCCTCAAAAAAATAACCACGCACGGCCTCCCATCCAACGGCGGGACCTCCAACTTCCCCCTCCCATGCTCACCCTCACATCTTGGTGCTCTTGTGCCAATTACCGGCGCAGGTCCTATACACACAATTTATCAACTTTTATCCTTTGTCATAGTCTCCCGTCCCCTGATCAACTGAAAATTTCTCCTCTTCCCATTCACCAAGTCTCCCTCTCTCTCCTTCCCAGACTTCTCTTCCTCCAGACTCCAACGTAAAGGACATAGAACATACCAACAACAACAGCCGGCGGCACAGGGGTAGTCCAACTCTTCAACGCCTTCGGTACCTCTAGATTCTGCCATGCTTTCTCTACTGCCGCGAATGGCGATGCGTTGGCGTTTGGATCTTTTGAGTTCGAGGTAGCATTTGTGCCAGCATTAACTATCGATTTCATTGTTAGCATTGTACTTGACTTGCTCTCATACTCATGGATGGGAGGGGGATGGGGAATGGGAAAGGAAGATACATACAATCCAAAGCATTACTAGGAATCCCAGCTTTCCGCAGCGCGATCTTGGTTGTCAATCGTGAGAGCATATTCGTCTTTATCTTCCCTTCTTCTTATCTTCTTTGCTCTTCCTTCTCTTGCAATCTCACACTTTCACACACCCAATGCACAAGATGACGTTGATAAACAAGTGATTCAAGAGCTGAGAGGCGACAGATATCGTGTAGAATAAACAACGACGACAGATGGATAAAAAGAAAGAAAAGAAAGAAAAAGACCACCCACAAACCAAACCCATCCAAAAAGGCCCAAAGCTCCCTCGGATAAACAGACCTCACCTCAGACACCATACCATCCAGCCTCCAGGAGGCTTGCTTGAAACAACCTCCTGTGTCGCGAAATACTACCTTACCACGCGAGCTTGGTGTCTGGTTGGGGTTCAGATAGCACGGACGTCTCGACCGCTGCCTCTCCGAATCAGAATCTCAGGGGTAGCTTTAGAATCACGTGTCACGCTAGCTTCGAGCTTAGGTTCCATTCAGATTACCAGGGAGAGGGAGAGGGATGAAACATTTGAGATTGTTTGATTCCAATTGAGGAAACTTGGTTTGATTTGTTGGGTATTGGATGGTCGGGTGATTAGGATAGGAGCGGTGAGTTGAATTGAATTGGGAATACCTAGGTATTTTCTCCGTGCGTTTAGATGTTGAGCGCTCAGATTCTGTTTCTAGGACCAGAGTGGTTGTCCAGAAGCCAGAAAAACGTTCCACTTCGGATGGAAGAAATATCTGATTATTTGATGGCTTGGCGGAAGGTTTTGAGTAGTAGGTGACTGAAGGATCATTGGTGTTGTCAAGAAGCGATAAAAAATTACGATTCATTCCAAGACTGAGGTTTAGGTTTTTTTATCTTCATTTTTATTTATCTTACTTTGTTATACTTCAGACATCCAAACGTCCATCCGTCCATCTCGTCATGGTATCAGCCCCTCGTTGACAGCTTTCTTGTCTCATGAAGTCCATTCATTCCACTCCAATGCCACCTCTATAAACATACAATAGGATGCCGCCGACCACCCGTCAATCGTCAGCACATCACTTTTACCATCTGCCTTCTTTTTTCATGTCCCATAGTCTTTGTTCATGCCAAAGCAACTAGCACGCGCTGTGTGCAATAGTTGCATAAAAAACCAAGTGCAGACGGTGTATGTCCGGCTCAGAAACCCCATGTGCATGCAGAGTATATCAAGACGAACCCATCCCAAAGAGCCCTGCCCTATGAACGCAAAGAAAACAACTTAAAAGCCAAACCTATCCCATTCCGTAGCGCTCGCAAATGCATCAATGTAAAATAAGCAAACAAAAGTTTTAGCTGTTCAGTCGAAGATTGAACATCTGCTCCACCATTCTGCATCAGCAAAGAGAGCCACCCATCCAGCTGTCCAGTTAACACAAAGGAAATCTTTCAGTTGAAACTGCTTCAATTCCCACTTGAGATCTGCATTTCCTTTCTCCTCTCCATTTTCCTTTCCTTCGCAAGAGTGTGGTACAGCTTGTGCAAGGCTCTGGTCGACACAGAGGATTTGAGAGCGACGTTGGTTGGTCAGAAACATGTGATGGGACCTAGTGATTGACAAGTGCAGCTCCGGGGCCGACTCCCTCGACATGGTAATGTTGGGCATTCTCGTCCTGAAAGTCTCCGGGCGGAAGGGCTTGTCGTCGCAACAAATATCCTAACCTCCTTTCCGCTCACTCTCAAAAGCTGGCAGTCGCTCAGGCTGAGCTGGACTTTCACCGTTCCTTAGATCAGTAGGTCCCTTTTTCTTGCCTTTGTGGATTTTTTGCCACGTTCCGGAGGCGCCTTCACTCTTTGAAGCTCGCGTATGTCCGTTGACCTTTGAGATAGGGGAACCTTGCATGGGCACACCATTCATTGGCATGACGGACATCTGCATACCATTCAAGGGCATACCATTTACTGGTACTGGAATTTGTGCTGTACCCAATGTCCCGAGCATTGGATCGAGTCCACGGAACGGGAAGCCATTTAATTTTCGCTCTAAATTCTCAAACTTCCGGCTTGTCGTTGGCGATGGTGTCCGCGTCTCATAGACTGGAGATAGATGAGGAAGATCATCCCGCACGATATCATTATGACCACTTCCAATATCAAGGGGCGACATGCCACCGTTTTGACGACCAAGTCGATTCCGGGTATTCGGGGATAATTGCGGCGCCCTATTTGTTGGTTCTGAGGGTAGGTATCCATTTGAAACTGCGACAGGATGCGGCACGCTGCTATTCGACATATTGGACATTGGGCTCCCATGGTCGCTTTTTATCGATGATGATCCGTTGACGACCAGTGGCTGGTTTTCTCGTCCCTCTGGACGTGCATCGCGTGGTGTCAATTGCCCTGACATATCTCGATCGCCGGACGCATCGCTTCCTGTTCCAGAAGCTTGCGATATTGAATCAAGCGAAACACTCAAAATATCGCTCCCACGATCTTCAGGTACGGATCCTTCGCTCACCGAAGCTTGCCATTTTGGTATTGAGACAGGCACAGTATTTGAGCCATTAACAACCATTGGGCCGGTGTGGTTGAAAGCTCTCAAATTAGAATGAGAGATACCTTGTTGTGAAGGGATAGCGGTTATGGGAGCCGAGTGAGCACCTGTTGAATACGATCGCTCATGCCCAAGAGGGGAGGGTGATCGTGACGGTCGTTTCAGTCGATCCAAAATAGACTGTGGCAGTTGATCGGTTGACAGCCGGCGGTGATTACGGGTCGCATCTCCGAAGGCTGGAATAGCAAGCGGTGCAGCTGGCTGCCTCCTCATCGTATTTTGATTATGATCGCTGACGTAGTAGCCGACGTACTCCTTTGGTATGTTATCTTCGGGTGGTGTGACGGAGTTGATACTGGTCTCATATCCATTTTCAAGACCTTCGTCTGCGAGGAAGTTGATTGGCGCCCCATTAGCCTGTCGAACAGTTTGATATATCCCAAGTCCAGCATTGGCCATTGACCCTCCTTGCATCGCGAGAGGGGACGGACCGGTTCTGGTGGCTGGTTGAGAGTGTGAGCGCATTGAGCTAGTAGGCTGCCCAGCACTTTGACTTGATCCATTTGTAACAGTTGACCTGTGCATACTTCTCCTCAGTTCCGGTACCGCAGAGCTCAGTGATGGCGAAGATGGATTTGTGCTCGGGGTTTGGTATCCGTATATCGGCGCCCCAGGATATTGTAAAGGATAGAAGTACATTTGCTCAGGACGTATCGGCGCTGTCAAAGGCGGCTGGTCAAAGGAATTCGTCCGATGTCGATCCGTAGCTTGTTGCTGCTTGATAGAGCTGCCATTGCTCTGAGGATTAGCTTGCGATTGAGCGAAAGCATGATTCTGAAGCCCTTGTGCGTAAAGCTGAAGTCGTAGGTTGTTCTCCTGAGCCTGCAAAACAGAATATGTTGTGTATAGGTCATTATGTAGCTGCGCCTGCGCCTGGCGTTGTAGCCAAGCCTCTTGTGCGGCCATGTTTGTTGGCAGCCCAGGCATGAACTGAAGAGGAGCATCAAAAGCCCCGCTAGAAGCTCGCCGGCTACCATTTGCGTTACGATTGTGCTGATTGTTGTGCCGCCCTCCGCCACGGTGACCTCCACCACGTCCTCTAGTCGAAGATCCAGAAATGCTTCGTATTATCACAGGTTTCGACTTTTGCGCCCTCTGGAACAATCCATGGGGCTCCCTTTCCTCCTTGGGATACTCATATTCTGTACAGCACTCCTCGAGCTTGGCTTCACACAGCAGGTCGAAAGCTCTCCGAATTTCCATATGCAGGCCACGAAACGAAGAATCATCTGCGGTGTTTCCTAAATTCCGATTTGTGTTGAAAGGCTCCTCGACACATAGTCGGTTATTGTTGGAGTGCTCCCATCCTTTCTCGGTCTTGGTTATATACCTGCCGTTCCGCACAGATATGACAAACTTATCGTAGTCAAATTCGTGGCCATAAAACCGGAAGAACTGGAACAAAAGTCCTCCCCATGAATCTTTGTTATTCTTGCCATATCCTTGGAGTTGCTCGAGGTCGTCTGCGAAGCTGCTTTCAACACCGTCTTTCGGAGGAAGTTTCATGTGGGGTCGCTGGTGTAAGGCTGGAAGAACAGGGATTTTTCGACTCTGCAGAAAGAAGATAATCATGCATATCCAAGTGTACGAGCTAAGCGTCCCACCAAAAGCTGCGTAATGGTTAGAACGTGTTCTTGAAACCCCTTTAACACGTGTACTTGCCTGCATCGTTGACTATCCTCCGCTTTGTCCAATGCTTGACAATCATAGCAAGAGGCCGAACCCGGGGGTCGATCTGAATATAGGTCTTGATCATCCGAGTGTTCTCCAAAGCCAAGGTATTGTTAACGTTCATGTCGCAATGCAGACCTAGCTCTGGATCCCATATCTTGACAATCGGTACCTTTGCATTTGGTATGCAGATTACTTTCTCCATCCCATCTAAAACTTTTGTTAGTACGTCTCATACGACGAGGTCAAGAATCTCACTTCTTGCTAAAAGATTGGCTATAATGCAGACTCCCTCCATCTCCTTCCAATCTGTAGTTATACAGATGTCGACTATTAGATGTTAGTTGTGCCATTCCTAGAATCCGGATATTATGACGAACCATCAGATGAGTCTGTACACAGCATATTGCCCGAGGAGCCAAACATATGCACCTTGATGTTATGTCCCGGCCACTCTGTATTAAACAAGTTTTCCAGCTTCCGCACAAGAGTCTCTCTCCTCCTGTTACTTTCCGGAGACGGTAATAACCGGTCATACAGCTCACGCATATCCGTCGATAATATTCTCTCTTCGTCTTCAGACAGCTTACTCTTGATATCCTTCGGGTTTTTCCTCTCCAGTCTTTCCTCTCCCAAGCTGTACGGCATCCGCCGCTTCGTATGTTGCATAGCAGTCTCATACTTGCATGCTTTTCGGAGTGGTGGAAACGTTCTCGAGGATGGTAGTGTTATATTCGACTCCGAGTAAGCCGACCGCGGCGAATGGCCATTGGTCGCATTTGGTGAAGGTTCCCGAGATTCGAAAGAGAGTTTTCGAGGATGTTGATGTGGCGTAGAAGGTACGGAGCTCGATTGGTGGGAGATTGCAGAAATTTGGTGTTGTGGATGTGGTCGGTTTGGAAGCGGGTTGGATAGATCCAGTTTCTTGGCTGGCATCTTCGCAGCTTTATCCTTCTCTGTTACGAGCGCACGCTCTCCTTTACTGGGTTTCCGTGGTTCCTTATTCCCATGACCAACCCTCGTCGAAGAATTATTATTTCTTGCCGTGGTGCCGCTACTTGAGCCGGATCGCTGTCCAGGCACAGCCTGAATGTGTGGTGCAGACAGAACGGGAGGGAGTGGTGAGGAAGCTAGTCGAGTAGTCCTTCCAGAGCTGATGAGTCGGTTGTATTGTGCAAGCTGAAAGCGGTGATACTGCGATTGCTGGGGAAGAAGGATGGGTATGAGGTCGAGTTGAGACGGCCTCTGAGGTGGGAGCGTAATATTCGGGGTGGATGTCGGATTCGGTTCTGCAAGAGTGTTCCTTCGCACCAGTCTTGACCAGTGTGCGGATTGAGACTGATATTGATATTGAGTACTACCAGCTGAGGACTGGCCCTCCATAAACTCCACGACGCAGGGAACAGTCGCGGCCGTCGGTGTCAAAATCGGTCCTTAAGATGGTGCTGACAGACTGGAAGGCAAATCAGCACAGGGCTGGAATCCACGCGCAGATGTAAGCCTCGTTTGTGTGTTGCGAGCGAGTGAATGAGTGATTGCCAGTCGTGGTCCGCCGAACAGTGGATGAGGTCGTGCTGGGCGTCGAGGTTACCCCCTTCCACAGTGACGAACGGGCGTGACGGTGTTGACGCGGAACTGCAATCTGTGGCAAGATGCAAGGTGACGATGAGTGAGGTGTGTTGGGGTATATCTATGAGGTTGTTGGAGAGCACCACATAGACTGTCGCTGAGATTGGGCAAAGAGAAGGACGAGAGGTCGAAGTGCTTTTGTTCGTGGTAAGTGCTCCAATACGGGACGTGAATTATCCTAGGCTAGCGCGTGCTTTTTTGAATCGGCAGTAGCACTCAAGTGGAAAGAGCGAGGGCGAACGGGGACGAGGAACAGAACTTTGACTTCGGATGTTCTGCTCTGCTGGTCGGAGTCTTCGAAACTACAACTACAAGTACGGCTCTTTCTTGTGCTACAGAATCACTCTGCTTTTACGCATTCTTGGCCCTCATAATTGTCCGGGGACGTGGGTCGTCAACTTACTCGACAAAGAGAGGTGAGGGCACGTTTGTCTGCCAAAGACCAGTCCAAGATTTGATTTATCCACCGAATCAATACGAGCCCTTTGTGACTGCACCAGCCAATACTTCGTACGCGTTCGAGGAGCATCGTCCACATCCAGTATCTCTATGTGACTAGAATAACCGCCAGCGCATTGCAACCCTCGACTATTGAGTCCACGATACTCCAAAACCACCCTCCAGATCGATGGAATCGCTCGTTGCGACCCCAACGACGTCTGTTCCGACCTGGGCTGGACGGTAGGACATGCGACAAGCTTATTCCTCAGGTCATATCGCAAATTGAGTCTGGCACAGCACCGCCGCCCAGTCCTTCCCTCGCGCAAGCCCAGAGTGGAAAACATGCCCTTGAGATGAGGTTAGGGGACCAAACATCTACATTTGTGACAGCTCTTGCCCGGTGGGTGCTGCCGCCCCTTTACGATCCTCAATCAGGTCCTAGTTCAACGTACGTCTGAGACGAAACAGTTTCGAGCTTCAGCAGCACGTATCCGAGAAGAGGCGACGTGCTCGGTATGTCTGTACAAATTATGATGATATTATCCACCTCACAAAGTGCCTTGGACCCCGGTCGCCATTTGCATCTAGAAATTCCGAGGTCATACTGCAGTCTGGTTGATGGGAATCTGGGAGCATCTGAATCACCGATGGAAAGTTACCCCGCGGGAACCACGCGCCGTCCAGGGCCTCCCGTCCACCGTGTCCAGCATTGGCCTCGGGGGTGACTTGAGTAACCCCATCACTGTTCATGATTTCACGATGCACCTGTACTGAGCTGAGATCTCTGGTCTCTCCTCTGTCGTAATTCTGGGGAAGGCCACGGCCCTGGGTGGAATTCCAGGCCGTCCTCGCTAACGCAACCTTATCCGTGGACGACTTACGCCACATCCGCATCCTTCGAGTCTGAGAGCTTGGCTTGGACTTGAACTTTCGGAGGCTACGGAGGCGGTTCTTCACCAGAAGGCGTGGAACGCCCAAGAAATATTTGCTGCTTCTTGCAGGGAGATCCTCAGCAAATGCTCAAGCGTCGATTTCGAGACGGATGGTATGCATGAAATCTCAAGCCGAGGGCGAGGACAAACGTCTGTCAGTGGCTCGGCGAGGTATCCTCAATTGTCGACGCGGCTTGATATGAGACCTGTTGCCGAAGTCCTGGTGTGGAGGGATGGCCATGAACCAGATCCCTTTCTCACCGGGCCCAGTTCATGGTGGTCAAATTTACTTCTTTTCGCAGATCTAAAGAAAGGAGTGTATTCGCTGTGTTTCTCACATAACTTACCAGTATCAGGTTTCTTACTGTATCATCGGATGGCGGAGAGCTCGTCATAGTCTCTGTACCACTCTGCCCGGCTCAGGTACAGGGACGCCCGTTCTCGACCGGTCCAGAATTGCAAATGAACCACCACCATAAATCATAGTTCACGCGATCACTTCTCACAAAATCCTGCCACTCATGTACTCCACACCCATCCAGAATATCCGGGTCTTCTCATTTCAGCCTCACTCCCTTGATCGTCCGCTTGGTCCGTAAACTCCGATGCAGCTTGCCCAAATGCCTTGCGTGCAGCCACAATTTTCCATTTCATCCAGAGCCTCTCCAATCGCCCTCAGGTTAAAATGCAGCCCAACAGTCTTCCCGCAACCACCATCCAATAACAGTATGAGCCAAGACTCACGCTCCCCAAGTTGTAGTAGCCTCGTCCTTCGGCATTCTCGGACCACGTTTTGGCTTACTATTCGTGAACTTTTCCACATCGGCCGCTTCTCGAGCTACTGACTACCGGACGTCATCATGTGAGAGACTTAGAAATCAACATGGACGCATATAGTCCGATTGTTTCTTCCAAATATGTTGTTCTTTGGTCTTACGCTCGCTGGATTTGACGCTGTACACGCATTGTCTTGACATTGACGTGCTGGACTGGACTCGGAAGTGGCACTGGGATCAATCGAGGGGCAATTAAGCAGTATCGCTGGGTCGATACATAATCCGGATACATCGGAACTACACATTTGAAGGTCGAGGATTTGAGCAGATCCCGGAATATTTCCTCCTTCTGAACGATACGAGTTCGGAGATATCTTTTGACTCTCATACATAATTCAACCTTACCCCACAGTCTTACACTTGTTCTCACATACATCCAAAATGGGACTTGCACGGTCGAGGTACGTCCTCCCTTTTTCTCACCTTAATGTATACGGACAAGAAGCTAACAGATGCGTCTCAAACAGGACAATCACACTCATAGTAGCAATAGCTACCCTAACCTCCAACACCCTCTCCTCCGTCCTTTTTGCACAATTACCAGATGATCCATTTCATCTAGCCTCCAACTTTGGATGGTATCTCCATTTCGCCAATATACTTTCTGTGTTTGGATTTATTGGAGCACTACGGGTATGTTTCATATCTTCTTCCTGAAAACACGAAGAAAAAAATCTAACCTTGAAAAGCAACACCCTCTCAGCATAGCCATCTTTGCAAACTACCTCATCCTCGACACAATCCTCTGTTCCATCCCACGCCTCTTACTGCTCGGTCTCCTAAACACCGTTTCTAGCACTCTTTGCTCATCCCCTCCTTCATACCAGTACAATTCGTCTCAAAATATCCAACAATCACCCAATCTCCAAGCTGCCTCAGCGTACTCTGAACGCAAGAATAGATTCGGTTCCTTTGGGGAGGATTGGAGCGAAGAAGGATGTATCCGAATTGTTGAGCTAGCGCAATTGACAATGGTAGCGGGTGTCATTGCAGCTACGGTATTGCAATTTGTTGGTGCGTTAGCGGTTAGGGAGTATGCGAGGGGGTTGTGGAGGAAAGAGGCTAGGGATGAAGAGGATATCATGTTTAGGATTGAGGAGGGTAGTGCAAGAGCGTTGTTGAATGAGGAAGAGGAGAGAAGAAGAAGGGAGAGATTGCTTGACGATTGGGGATTTGGGGGGTTACCTACTGTTAGGGAGGTTGATGAGAAGGTTTAAGAGGGTTAGAGTGTAGAATACTGATAGGAAGATAGATAGTGGTGGTGAGGTGAAGATGTGGAATCAACCGAATGGGCAGGACCGGACAGGACAGGTTAAGATAGAAGCATGAATGAGAGAAGGCGTTTGGAGTTTGGGGTTATACCATCTGAATCATTTCAGCAAAAGGGCAAATGAATAAGGAATCAATGAAAAATACCTAGAAGATCAACCTCCAGGATCACATAACCAACCTGCAGTACCTCTCCTCTACTCTCACGCTCGCTTAGTGCATATCCCAGTACCATCAAACAACCCAAAATAACACCGAGGCCAAATCCAAATCTAAACTTAAATTCAAGTCCAAGTTCAAGTCCTCTCCGCGCTCTCCTCTTTCTCTATCTCCCTGTATCTCTCTTATCCTCCACTTCAAGGTTTCCTCTCATAGCATACTGTAAGAACGGTTGAACCAACCCCCTTTCCCCCTTTCTTCGCCAGGTTGATGGATATTAACGAACAGAACATCATCTCTATGAATACCTCTAGAATACTTACCACAAGTGCTACAGTCACCTTGGACAAAGAAAATAAAAACCAAAAAAAAACAAACAAGCTAAAAGTAAGATAAGTAAAGTTCAAAGAGCCTAAGTATTTATCAAATATGTTAAATTTGAAAAAGTAGAATTTAATTTTGACAGTAGAGAAAAAAAAGCGTATAGTAAAAAAAGATAAGAAGGTAGGAGAAATATATGTCTGTTACTGGAAAGGAAGAATGGATTTCTAAGCAAAGGCTAGTACGTTATAGTACCCCAAGACAACAATCCCCACCCCTCACTTACTTACAAAGATCCCAGTCAACAACCCAGGACAACAGAAAGAAGGAAGAATTTTCATGGTATAAAGAAAACTATAAGCTAAGCTATCAGCACTATCTACACACTCTCTGTTTAAGATAAACTCAAAAGTTCTATCCATTTTTGCATTATAACACCGACCAGCCACTCCTGATGCAGATAAATCTAAAACAGCCCTTCAATGTGACACAGTGCTTATCTACAGTACCTTGGTCTTGATCTTGATCTTGATTTTAAACGCTTGCTTGCTTGCTTACTTACTTATCCTTCCTCTCTTTACCATTCCAGGATCTTACCTGAGGAACTATACTGGTCAGTACCATCAAGAAAATATCCTCCACTCAACATCTTCAGCAATATACCTTAGCACACGAAAACACAGTGTTTGATCCGTAGGCTTGATGCTGTTGTCAAGACACTTTGAGACCATGAAGGTTCCGAAACCGATATATCAATCATCTCAATCTCGCACATTCAACTTTTCACCAAAGACGATTTCAACTCCCAGATTTGAGCGCCGTCAAAAAGACCATTCATTCCATCCCATTATTACCGTTTGTTTGTAGTTTGTAGCCCACCATAAGCCAAATACCAGCACCATATACCTAATTACAAGCTCGATTTCCTTCTCAGACACTCCCCGAATATTTTCATCCCATTCTTTCATCTCCTTCCATTCTTTCAAGTAACACTCCATGCAACCCACCACCCGCAGAAAAGAAAACCCTTTGCCCCGAAACAAAAAACCCTTATCCCAGCCATCCCAATCCCCAGATCGCAATGCCAGCAACCCACAAAAAAGACAGGGAAGAAATAAGAAACACGCCTGCCAGATATGCTACCCATTCCAAGCGCGCACGCAACACAGCGGACTTTTTATCCTCCCATCTTTCCATTCCTTTTTCCATCGAACTTGCTGTTGCGGTGGTTCCGCGCAAACAAACAGTTTTGCCAATTTAATAGTGACACCTTGACCAGACAAAAGTCGGAACAAGACAGGACTCCCACCACAAAACGGACCGGGAAAATGATGTGCGGAGCATCGGATATCCAGCGAGATAAGATCGAAAACCCAGCACTCCACCAATGCAAGTAATGAAAAACAACCCATGAAACACCAACGACCAGTTACAACCGAACAGAACAAGTCCTCGAGGCGATCGAATACAGTTGAGAGGAGATGTCATCCGTCGAGAAAAGCTCGTGTCCATTGTGAAAGGTCCGACAGTACGCCATCCCAACCCATATCAGCAGTATATGCAGTTGCCAAAGCCAAACACCATCACCATATTTGAGTCCGCCCAAATTTTATCCCCTCGAAGGTGGCTTCGATCCTGTAGGTCCTATTGTATTAATCAATCCTTAACTCCAAACAGATGTCTGCATGTTGCCAAGGTTGCTCTTACCCCAAACTCCGCTCTTGGAGCCCCATCCAAGCCCAGAATCTTGCTGTGCTTGTGAAATGGGGTTGGCTCCAGCAGAGTTTGTGCGAGCATCCTTTTCGCCGTCATCGTTGGCAGCAAAGCCATAGCTGAGTGGCGACGGGAGAGGTGTGGTGGAGCGCTTGTTCAACGCTGGGTTGGGTGCCTGTCCGCTGGGACGAGTACCGATGGGAGCCACGCTGCTGGTTTGAGCCTTGCCACCTTGGCGAGGAGGAGATCCACCTGGTGAAGAGGTTGATGTACGGCTCGATTGTTGAGCAGCAGACTCGAACAAGCTGAAGCTGCTGGTTGGGTTCGAGGATGGTGATGAGGTGCTGTTGGCACGGGAACGTTGCTGTCCAGGAGCTTGGCCAGTTGCCGATTGAGGCTCGCCTTGTCCATGCTGATGAGAGTTATCACCCTGGGCTTGGTTGTATTGGTCGAAAGCCAGGGGTGAGTGACCACGAATTCCGGTTGCGGACTGGGATCCAGATCCTTGGGTTCCAGGACGAGGAGTTCCATTCTCATCGAATCCTCCATTCTCAAAGTTGGGTCCATCACCATACAGAGCACTTCGTTGACGGGCGATCAGCTCACGACGCTCTTCTTCGCTCATACCACTGCTAGGGCTCATAGTACGATCAGGTTTACCACCAAAGCCAGGCATCTCAGCTACAACACCTTATCCCAGTCAGTAAATGCAGATATGATAAGAGGAGATATATATTCGGGATGGGGTTTCTTCGTCACACAGCACTGGAAAGAACGAAATCGACCAATATCATGAAATATGTGGACCGCTGGGTACAGGGTATAGAAGTGTGGGTATTGATGTACGGAATAGTGTTATACAGAAGGAGGTGGCCTACTTCGATTATACTGTTGCTCTTGGTGATAATTGCGCAGCTCTCGCTCTCGCTGTGCTGCCATCCGTCTCTTTGCCTGCATCACTTGCTCTGCCTCATTTGCGCCACGCGAGGGCTGGTGTCGTTGGCTGGCGTAGAAGCTCTGGAGGTTCGACCCTGAGAAGGAACGCGCATCGCCGAACTCGCTGACTGAGTGGTGTCTTGAGGGACCTCCGGCCGTCATGCGAGGATCTATAATGCATGAGCCATGAAACAATCGCTATTGATGGCAGAACCTACCGAATTGTTCCGGGAACGCACCTCTTGGAGGACCAACCATTGGCATCGAGTCGCGTCGCCCACCACCAGACATGTTGTTGAACATCTTTCCACTCTTCATGAGGTTGTCCATCGCACGATCGACCTCTGGAGTAGAAGTTAGCCACTGATTCCTTCCTGACTAGCCACATTATATCCAAGATTCGCCCGCCAGAGTTTCTTCTTCGATGCAGGACACCAGCATGCGACCAGTCGGAAAAATCCTGCATATGCCAGATATGCTCTCGCTACCCCATGAATCGGTCTGATCTGCACGTACCCTCAAGTTGTGTCTGGAAAGCTGCTGAATCCTCGCGCGGAACGGCTGAGCTGGCACCTGCGTCACCTGTCAATTGAAAGTCCTGGCCCGTAGAGGATGTTGATATCGCCATACCGGATCTCGCTGGTGGTGTCTGCTGCTCCCACGATGGCTGGCCCGAGGCTTGCCACTGTTGATTATCGTAATAAGACATATTTGCGGATCAAGAGATGCTTCGACAACTGGAGCCTGCAGTGCTGATTCGAGTATTATAAGGAACGTATACGACAAGGAGGTCGCGAAGAGGACTCTGATGCAGCAGGAAATGTCAGTTCATGCTGCCGCGACGGAGGAACGAGAGTGGGCGAAATTAATATGTTGACGTTGCGCGCAGGAAGGAGGTAGCCGAGGAGAAAAATCTCAAGTCGAGCGGATGCGGCCTGGTGCTGGGGGAGAGATTGTCTCACTTACCAAACGAAAATGGCGAGCGGAACAGCGTGGCAGAGAGAAAGGAACGGCCCTCAACTTCAACGACAAACGACAAACGACAGCGCGTGTTGTCTGGACGAGTGATCAATGGATCTGATCTCGGTGATAAAAGGTATGGGAGGAGGAGGAGGAGGAGGAGGGAGGAAAAAGCTGGGAGGAGAAAGTGTAAAAGTGGAAGGGTGGAGGTGCGGTGCGGTGCAGTGCAGGAGCAGGTGCAGGTGCAGATGGTGTCGGCGCAACCGTAGCCGTGCTGTCCTCGTCTCGTCTCTCGTTACTCGTAGCACGTTCGGTGGAAGATTAGGAGTCTAGGTAGGTTGAGGTCGGGATGCGATGGGGATTGGGTGGGGTGGGGTAGAGAAGGCCATTTGCAGCGGAAGAAGAGCGCACAGGAGAGCGAGAAATGGGCGAGGGGGGTGTCTGGAGTGAGGGAAGGGGTGTGGAAGATTGGCCCACAGAGTCAACATCCGAAATGCCCATTCTCCAGCCGAGAGACACAGACAATTGTCCGGGACAAGACAAGTGGTTCGTTCTGGCAGGTCAGACTGGCAGTACGTACAGTACGGAATCTCAGTCTCGAGATTGACATCCACACAAACCCACACCCACCCAAGAGAACGACAGAAGGGCAATAGAAGGTGTGGAGTCTATGAGAGCACTGGAGGCTCGGAACTGCCAACTAACTCATGCTGGCAATTGCTTGCGCTCCAGATCGCTGGGAGAGACAAAGCAACCATCCCATCTATCCATCCATCCATCCATCCATCCAGCATCCCGACGGTATGTTTGCACCTCCACCAACATCTTGGTCTAGGTTCCTCAGCAACATCGCACGCAGACACATGCAGATTTGGGCCCAGTTGATGTTACAAATCCGGTCTGGTCTGGCTTGACCCGCTGCTGATTTCGCGCCGGACCTCGCTGGCGTGGTTAGTGGTTAGTGCAGCGACGCCTAGGCTGGCCTTGGATGCCCGGTTTCATTTCCTTTTTCTCTTCGACTTGCTCTGATCCGACTCGAGAGATTGAGCTCGTCAACCAATTTTATATCGTGCGGGCTTGGTGGAGCACCATATCTGCTCAAGTGAATAGGATAGAGAGCATCTGTGAGAGATCCATGAGGGACCTCGGCCGTCGTGTGTCGAGCAGAGTTGATATGAGAAATAAATACTTATGTATTCAAGAGATGTGATACGATGATCCTGTGGGGGTCAATCACAGTACATCCGGCCGTCGGGGAGGACAATTTTTGGGAGAGACGAGGCGTGTTTCCAGTGAAGCTTGAGCCTTGTGGAAGAGTATAAATCTCTTGGGAACGTGCTGGCCATGAGCAGAGAGAGCTGACCTGAGGTATCACAGAGCATCATTTGCCTGGGAAGGTTAATGGCAAGTAAAGCCTGACAGATATCGCGTATGCAAAGAATAGGACTTCATGAACCAAAATCTCTGGCTAAATGTCACACCGAGAGAGAACCGGAATGAGATATGTAAGGCTGATGAATCTTTCCGGATCAGAATAGCCTCGAGACCATATACCACAGAATTATCAAACAGGTTATAGGGTTCTTCATGATAATATGGCGGTTATGAAGTTTATTCTCAGCCTCCACGTGCTTGTGTCTCCTCGGTCCCAACTTGGAAGCTCGGATTGACGCACCAGATCCCTCACTCATCTTGCAGATGGCTGTTGACGATGCACTTGCTGGCTAATGTCCTCACATCTCGATCACCATCTCCCTTCGGCCCTACTTGGTACAACGGTGCACATCTTTAAATAACCACCAACAGCTGCACACCTCCCTCACCTTTCAGTAGTAAGCCGCTGCCCCTCACAAATATCTTCTGCAGCGCCATGCACTCCACCAAGTCTCTCTTCAGGGTGTTCGCAGCAGAAGCAGGCGCCGCGGCACGAAGGAAAATGATGCCAAGACTCACAGACTTCTTTTCTTCCAGACGCTGAATTTCGTGCGCGAGATGCGGCTTCGCGGGTCCCGCAACCCTGTATACTACTCCTTCTCCGGAGACGATTCCTGATATTGAGACCCCTCTATCGAATTTAACAGCACACGGATCAGAAGGGTTTTGTCGGAGAATTGAAGATCACATGCTGGTCCTTTCTTTCTTCCATTTCTGTTGAGCTCTACAATCCTCCTTCAAGCTTCACTTCACTCCATCCCCTCGCCAAAGCCCCTTTTCCATGTCTCTGGGTCTCCTGCCAGATCTTCAAATTCAAAAACATGTCTTGCTCATTCCCGCCTGTCACTTTTTCTTATCAATCCAAGTCGAACAAGGATCGCAAGGACCAGCTGCCGCCGCTGTAACGAAAACCTTCCCATCGTCTGGACGCTCGGCCGGAACAGACTTTGCATCTCAGACCTGCCAGAAACATGAAATGTCCGTGGTGAGCAACAAATGTTTAATAACTCGTCTCCTTTTCTACGGCTGTTTGACTCGTACACGCCGCCAGACCTGCCAGCTACCGGAAGAAGATCACTCCTTTATCAATCTGTCTTCAGAAATCTAGGCCCAGCTGCATCCTCTGGCAATGAGAGAAATATTCGATGACATCGGCGGTACATGAACAGCAGTCACAGACATTACGAAATGTATCCTCACGCTCACACATCTCGCAAGACACGCCACGCCACGCTACGCCAATGCCCCTCCATCACCTCCATGCATCCCTACAACATGCATGCGTTGTGCTTCTCTGCATTACATATACGCTTGCGCATGCAGCTCTTTCTCCTCACATCTCCATCCACCCCACCATCTCAACCCAATACCCAATACCCATCCCCGACCTTTCCAAGCCCATACAAACGACATCCGGCTTTCCAGCAAGAGCTTTCCCCATATGAAAAGAGGACGGAGAGCAGCCTATCGGTGGTGCGAGATGTGGTGTTTACGATTACAATATCATCAGTCAGTGTAAGCCGTTCGTTCTTCCTATGCAATGCAATGCAATGCATCTCAGATCTTCTTTCTCAATTCTCGTCCTATAGAAATCTACTCTATATCTCTCCAGCTTCTAAGCTCCATCTGCAGTCAGCTCAGCTCACTACCAAATTTCTACTTTGATCATTTTTCATCATCCTCCTTCCTCTTCTATCATTTCCTACTTTCCACTTCAACTAACGTGTAAAAAACTCCTACACCCGGAAAATACATCCGCCATTCCCTAATGGTGGGGTCAACCTCCCACCCCTCATTTTCGAGGGGTGGGAAGAAAGGGATCTTGATATGTCATACATTACACAACATGTTTCTTTTTTTTGCGCGTCTGCAGATCCCTTAATGAACGATACGTCAGTGCGTGGGTATCTCATGTATGGATGGAAAAGAGGGTGATTTACACGTGGGGATGGAGGTTTTCGGGTCCGGGGAGAAAAAGTTGACTCGATTCGGAGAAGTTGGGGCGGGACGGGAGGGGAGGTGGTAGCTGTCAGCGACCTTGAGTTGTACGAGGGTATGATGCGGGTTGCCGTTGTATGTCTGGTTCTAGTTTAGGCTCTAGTTTTCGTCTGCTTCTCGTTTTTCATCTTCACTTTTGGAGGAAGTAGCGAGAGCTTTCAATCCTTCCAACAATATACCCATTCTCAACTCTTTATCTTCAAGTCTCGGGTCATATAGACCTCTACACTCCTACTCGTCATAATTCCACAACGATCCCGAAGCAACCCAAGAACTCTCACCAAATCCCAATGAAACCAGAGTAACAACCAAATAATCTCCATCACCCAAAACAAACCAAACCAACCTAATCGAACCACTCTCCAACCATTTTGCTTTACATAAACATCCAACACGTAAACCCATACATCAACCCAGCTCCTCATCCATAATTAATTAATAGCTCGCGAGCACCCAAACATCTGTACCACTAAATCCAGCACGACCCAGGCCCCTCTCCCAGATTCTCAAAATTATCAGCCCTTACCGAATAATCTCAAAGCTTAGTGGTAAAAACCAGACTACCACACTACCTTACTACTACACTACTCCATCTCTTGACCCCTCAACCTTCACCCCTCAACCCTCACTCCTCAACCCTCAAACAATATCCCCCTATAGTCCACTCAATCTTTCTTTATCTTCCTTTCACCCTTCGGCGTCCCCACATTCCTGGTATCTAGGTATCTTCTTTATCTTTTTCTCTATCGTTTCCTTTATCTGTATCTATCAAGCCTCACAAGCCTCACAAGCCCCCCTCCCCCATCGAAAA
Source organism: Helotiales sp. EF0021 (assembly GCA_000292665.1). Lineage (NCBI taxonomy): Eukaryota > Fungi > Ascomycota > Leotiomycetes > Helotiales > Helotiales sp. EF0021. The sequence continues at coordinate 263,019 of AIET01000416.1, forward strand.
TCTCATCTCACGACAAAGCTCGTTCCACATCTTCGCCTTTCTTTGTTATAATGTAGTCCAAAGCAGGAAATTTACGTTGGTATTGTAAGTTACATTCCGCTTTGTTCTTAGCCGATGAGTTAGTTATTGCCTTTCGTCAAGCACTACTCATAGTCCTTAATCTTGTATGGTGGGAAATCTTATTACGCTTCAAGATCAGAGAGACCGTTCGTGTTCGTGTTTAAATTTTGAATTTTCGAATTTTCTTTCCTTTCGTTTTTGTATAAAATCAAGCAATCAATGACCATCATCTCCCATCCTTCCTCAACCACCCATCCACCCTCTTAGCAATCACCACACACCTATTATCCACAAGAACAGTATAATAATGCGCCGCCACCAAAACAACCACACCCAGCACCCCACCCGTCGTCCACCACGCGACATGGAAAGCCAAAATATCATTCCCCATCGCCTCACCACTACTCCCATACTCCCTCCCACTCACCACCCTGAAAACGCAATCCCGCAACGGATCCCTCCATAACTGATAAACCGTCTCGTGTAATAAATACAACGCGAAAGATATCTTGCCTAGATACTGTATCGGCTTTGTGTTAAGCAATTGTTGAACAGAGGGAAGTTCGGAGATGGAATAGACAAGCATGGCTGATCCGATGGCTTTCCAGCACATGTGTGAGATATCCCAACTCTCGCTCCAGTGGGTGGGTTGGAGGGTGTTGAGGAATGCGTAGCCCGGGGGGAGATGGCCGTCGAGACCGAGACAGAGGAGGTAGTATCCTGAGATGAATGTGAGGATGATGAATATGCGTGAGAGAGTGGTGTAGTTTCGAGATTTTAGGTTTAGGCCGGTAAACCAGAAGCCTAGGTTTCGAGATGGGGTGGAAAGAAGGTTGGCTCTTTCTCTGTCTTTGTACTCTTCGATATCGACTTCAGGTTCGAGATCCTGGTTCTCGCTTGATGCCAAAGAAGTTGCTCTCTCGGCCAACCAAAGACCCCAGATAAAACCAAAAATATCCCAATTCCCGTACCAGAGGAAGAAAACCGCTATAACAGGTAATATAACAAGTCTCGCCCTCGGCCGCCACGTCGAGAGCCCGATAATGAGGAGATAAACCACATTCGAGCCTCTAAACTCAAACGGCATAGTCCATAACTGCCCATTCAAACTCCCGCGATACTGGAAAGCGACGATATTAATACTATCCGCCATAAAACCAAGTACATATCCAATATGTCCCCACGGATCCATCCACGGCTTCGGAAGCCTCCCCAAAAACTCCTCATCAAACCTCCAATTAAACAAATCAAAAAAGTACAAAAACTGCGCCAGACCAGCAGTCACCAAAACAGGAAGATACAACCTAAACCCCCTCCTCACAACAGCAGACGACACCCTCTCCAAAAACAGCGTCCCCTCCCTATCCCTATACCTCAAAAGATTGATCGAGATAGCGTATCCGGAGATGACCATAAACAGCGTCACCATTCCCTGGGCGGAGAAAAGGATGCGGAAGGGTGGGAGCTGGATTAGATGGCGATTTGCCTCGGGAGGGGAGGAGTAGAAGGAGATGAAGGGGTGCCAGATGTCGCTCATGAAGAGGTGGTCGAAGGCTACGATGGCGGCTGCTATTCCGCGGAGGCCGTCGAGCCATTTGGTGCGCCCCATTGTGGAAAGGAAGGGAGGTGGTATAAGGTTTAGGTTTAGGTTTGGGTTTGGGTTCCCCTACGGAGACCAAACCTTGGAGTATGGGGATAAGAGGGTTCTTAAAAAGTTAATTGGGAGACGTGACATGATGTGCTGACGGCATATAATTGATACGAGGTACGGAGCGTGAGGTGCTGAGCCTCAGCGGCGCAGCATTTCAATCTCAGGTCATACCAAGTATTCGGGTGACAAAGAAGAAACTAGCCAGGGTTAATCTCGCCTGCTTCACCAGCTTATTGATAGTGAGGCTCGGTAAAACTTCATATCTGTGATTTTATAGCTGTTCATTTATTATCTCGTCCCTATTCTTCTGCTCTTTATAGTGTAGCTTATTGAGTTTTGAAAATTCGAGTAGAGCATAATTACTCCTCTGCCCACCTACATTTAAAACTTCTTTCGTCGGATATAAAATAAATGCGATAGGTAGAGGGGTTCCTTATCGATAAATAAATCGCTTGAAAATAGTGTGGTCAACCGACTATAATTAAAGAAATATAAAAATATTAATTTTTGGAATAAGTAGAGAAAGACATGAAAAGCTTGAGTGATAATGCTCTCAATTTCTGTAGCCTTGATGTAGGAATTTGAAGAGATACCTACCAGCTCTAGTATCTCACCAGACTTTGAAATTAAGATTTGAAGCACAAGGCTTTAAATACGGGTGGTTCCTGTAGACCGCTTTTCTCGTCTTATATAGAGTCAGTGGTAGGTAATGGAGGGGAAAATGGGGAAGGTTGGGGTTTGCTCTCCGGTAAGAGATACAGGGGATATGTTGAGGAGTGTGGAGCGGACAGTAAACTTTGAGGGACTATATATACTTGGCGGACGTATGGAAGGGTGATGATAAATATGAGTGTCAGGATATGTAACAGGAAGAAGAAAGAAACGAAAAGGGAAGAAAGGAAAGTTGGTATTGGTATACAACCTACACCACACATACACACCATGAACTGGCCAAAATACGTTAAGTCATCTCATTCGCCCCTCTAGAATACTGTCTTTATTATTCATAATTCCCCAAAACACCCCACCACTGCACCACCCCTCCCATAAAGAACGCCCAACTCCCCCCAAAATCCGCTATCGTACCCCCAGAGAGCACCCCATTCACTACCCCCTCCGATGCCTACATCAGCTAACCACGGTAATAACCCGGCTAAAAGGAATCCTAGGGATCCTATTGAGTTGAGGATTCCGACCCACCAGTCCCATTTCGTTGGTTCTGGGATGTACCATTTTCTGGGTTGGGTGTTGAGGGTTTGGAGGATGGCTGCGATTAGGACTTGGGGGAATTGTATTAGTATGGTGAGTTATCGGGGGAGAGGAGGAAAAAATGGGAGGCTTGTGAGGGAGGTGCTACATGGCAAGGTTGAGAGAATGATACTTACAAAGTACTCCTCCTAGTGTAGCAGGGAGGAGGTTCAGAAACTGGAGTTGGATGGTGCTGGTGGAGTCTAGGACGCCAGGAATAGCGGTTGTTGTCGCAATGGCGAATATGATGGCACCTATGAACTGGATTATCGAGGCGTGGAAGAGTATAGATCGGATATATGTCGTGTTGAACTGTTGCAAGGTTGGCCAATAGAGAAAGTTTGGTTGGCCAAGGAGTACGGGTTGTGGCGAGGTTATTGACATCGTTGTGTTGGTGGTACGTTGAAAAGTGCTGTTTTGCTGGGGTCCAGATACTTGAAGGTGTACATATGTTTCTGAGTTCCTACTTATCGAGGAATCTCTAGAAGAGTCTCGACTCTCCTTACTTCTAACACCAACCCCGACGTTCTTCTTTTGTATCGATCCGATACTATCTTCAAGAGGGATACCCTCCGTTAGTATCGGTTCGCCTCGATCCAGGTTAAGAGCTTCCAGTACAGCGACCCAACTTCCAATCAAGAAAATCAGCGTTCCGACTATAGAAGTAGCAGGTGTCGCATACGGTGTCTCCGTTGAGAAATTCGTCTCTGGCGCTATTAATGGTAAGAGCAGAAAGAATCCGTTCGCTACAAACACTGCTGATCCTATTGCGAACGAGACACCAACGAGGTAACTCATATCTCTGAACGGGAAGCGTACAAACATGAGCTTGGTGCGATGGAGGAATCCAGGATTCTTGCTCGGGAGAGGTGATGGAGGTGATTTATAGCGCGAGGGGAAGAAAGAGGCCGTAGATGGCGCGAGGGAGGAAGCATCGATGTCATGGTGATGGTTGCTTGGGGATTTGAAGCCGCTCTCGACGCTGAAATTCGGCCACGACTGCTGATGGAAGCTTTCTTCATCTATTCGTTGGAGATCTGCATAGAATGAGGGTCGGTGGGCGCTTTGGTGATTGCTGCTTTGGTGAAGTTCACTCTCCAAATCCTGGGTAGGCATTCTTGAGTATGAGTGAGCATTACTGAAATGCCAGATTCCGTGCAAGTTCGCAAGAGCAGACGAAAGCATTTTGGACGCCATCTCAGATATAAGGACCCCAGCTGTTACAAGATGGCGTTACTTGAATGTATTTAGCAATCCTCAAGACAGCCACTGAGCGTGGTGTATGCTACTGGGTTGGCTACCAGTATCTTCGTCTGAAGGGACTTGCATGCATGCAGTCGTGGATGGAGGTTTGAGTGCTAGGGGTCTCGCAATAGGAGAGCATAGGGAATCTCCTTGCGATTCTGTGTCCAAGATCGATATAAATGGGTATTTCGCGGAAGCAGCTCTGTGACATGAATGGGTCTATCCAATCCAGACGCAGATAATTGTTCCAGAAGGCACAAGGAAGGAACAACCTGGACCAAGAATATATATTCTGACGTCGATATGCCAGGGATGTGAAAAAGTGATCGACTTCTAGAAGAGAAAATTCCTGCAAAGAGCGGGACGGATCGAAGAAGTGGTCCTTATCCAGCCGATGTGTGTTCTCGGATAGGACAAGTCTCCCACTTCTGATGTGTGGTTTCGACTGACACACGCGTCGGCCACTCTGTGGTTTTATGGCCGAACAGGCCTTCCTGGAGTTACAAAACAGCTGAACAGTTGGGGTTTATGCGGAGTTAGAGCTTGCGAGTCTGTGTGATAGAGAGTTGAGTTTATGCAAGGCTGTTGATGAGGCGAGAAGTCTCGTCCAGGGATGAGCTGGTCAGTAAGCGAGCTCGGCGAAATTGATGAAACACGAGAGATACCGGTGTTAATCCGCGGTCATGGCTCGGAAAGCGACTGATAAGGGGTTCCAGATGACAGGCTCAGAAGTACAGTGTTTCAAAGATTTTCGTGGGAATAGAGACAGGTGCTTGTTGTCGATATTCTCGGTTGAGTATCTATCAGCAGGCTACTTGCCTCCCGACATCTTCTTGAATCTTTCTTCCGCAGCTCTGGCTCTCTTCTCCCTCTCAATTCTCATCTTCATCTCTGGAGTTATCCCTCTCATCTCCTCGTCTCTCTTTTCCTGGGCCGTCTTCTGCGCATGTCCCAGCGCTATTGCTCTTCCTCTCCCAGCAGCTTTCCCTAACGGCCCATTGTCGACAACCTTTGGGCCCTCTTCTTTTAACCTAGCAGCTTCTGCCTTCCTTCTATCCTCTTCTTTCTTAGCCTCTTCTGCCTTCTCACGCTTATCTCTCTGCTCAGCTTCAGCTTTGGACATTCCCGGTGGGACATGAGCAGCTTCCCAATCCCATTTCTTTGCGCCCAGCTCGTGGCGAGATACTCGGAAGGCATCTCTGGTTGCACGGTCACCGGAAAGGTCGAAAGCCGTCTTACCATCGCCATTTTTGACTGTCGGGTCTGCGCCACCTTTATTGAGCAGACCTGAGATAAGGGGTGCTGAATTCTGGCTGGCAGCAAGATGTAGAGGAGTAGGTGCGTGGAAGTTTTGCTTGGAATCAGCTGGGTGGAATCGGAAATCTGGAGACAGTTCATTTGTCTTGAGATAAGTGAGCAGGGCCGGTACTTTTGATCGCCGGACTAAAGCTTGCAACTGTGCTGTATGAAGAAGAGCCGCTTCTTCTTCAGGAGAAGTCTTCGGATTTTCAGGAGCAGGCTGCTTGTTCGCCTTCAGCGCTGCTGCTTGTTGCACAGCTGCTTCTTTAGCAACCTTTGCTGCAGCGATGGCTGCCTCATCGACTTCTAGAACCTTGACCCGAGTAAGTTCGACAAAGGACCGCATGAGCTCATTCTGTGTTGCACGACGAGTGCTGAATGGGAAACCTCGTATCCGAGGATCGTTCTGCCGTAGAATTTGCCCATCATAAGGTCCAAAGAGCGTCCTCCTATTGGTGCTACCAGTTGCTCGAATGAACAGAAGTTCCGAGGTATCGATCATTTCTTTCCAGTCTGCCAGTAACAATCGAACTTCGTCCGTAAGTGCTTGCTCGTTGTACCTTCTTATACCAGCACCTGCTGAATGAGCCGCTCCTTTGGCATTATCGTTTGCTGATTGAGAACCACCCTGCTTCCGACGAGTGGTATATCTATGGAAGGTTTTATGGGCGAGGACTGTGGCCTCTTTCGATAGAGCTCCAGTTGCCGCATGTTTGGTCTGCTTTGGCTCCAGAGATACAACCATAGCTGCAAAATGCCCTCCACCAATCATACATAAAAGAATGTGTGGCCCTTTATACGCTTCTGGTAGTGGTACGCCGTTATTTGAATCCGTGGGAACCTTCCTCTGAGGCTTAGGGGACAATTGCTTCTTTTGTATTGTGTCGAGGACGTCTGCCTCATCTTGTTGCTCGGCATTTGTGAATATAGCTCTGTATATTCCAAGGTATGTATTCTTCGGCAGGGTAGGGGTCGTAAACCATAAAAGTGGCGGCTTGCCGGAGCCTCGTTTTCGCTTGGTAGGGGTGAAATCGTCAATATCGCCATTGTTACTCGAAGATATGGCAGCTTGCTTCTTCAGCAACGCACTTAATGTGGTCTCCTTCTTTCCGTCGCCATCCTCGTCGTCTTCAGTATCCGACGAGTCAGACCCCGAAAGACTCTCGTCAAGATCTACTGCAGGTCAGTAAAGTTCAAGATCCAAGAGCAAACACTCAACCTCCAACTAGCTTTTCAAATTCTACTTCTGTTGCCGGCTTTCCTCCTCTTATCCTTTGCTTCAAGTTGTAGCCATGCAAGTCTGACCTGACATGGCTCCGTTGATCTGCCACTGTATTGAATGAGACCCCACATAGCGAGCATGCGTGTGCCCCAACATTCTCCTCTGTCCTTGGCTCCGTAGGCTCAGTCCTAGCTGGCATTATGGTAGAGTCATCCTGTGGTCCTTGATTGGTATCGTCTTTGCGTGCTAATGTTGTCAAAATGTCCTGCGGAAGGTCGTAGACTGCAGCATGTTAGGGACGCCAAAAACATCATGCAAAAATAAACTTGCTTACCATACAGTGGTCTGCGCGTCACCTCTTCCTTTCGTTGATCCATATCTGCAGACTCGAGGAGCGTGTCTGGCCAAGGTGTCGGATCTGACCAAAACTGTTTATAGGATTTGAAGTAATAGTCATCGCCGAACACATTGCAGCGGGAGAGCGGGACCGTGGGACAAAGGTCTTATCGATAAGTGTATCGGATTAACGTTTCTCCAGGCCCCGTCCCCCCTGATGAAGTGACGTAGTGCTTGGTAGCTTGAGCTTCGCACGTGAAACCGCATCGCTGCAAGGTTACTTTCCCATCTTCAGCCAGCAGGGAATTAGTCCAACATGACACATAAAATATGCGTCTAGACAGCTCGATAACTTTAGCCCACACACAATTGACTGGTCTATAAGTTCGGGCGAGAGTGTGGGGTACAAGGCCGACGTTGCACTTGTAGCTCTTTGAGTTACGAATTCCAAAAGCCTCTCCGTCATCGAAATCCTACAAATCCTTAAGATTCATCTCGTCCCTGTGAGAGTCAACCACTTCACCATCAACGAGTCTATCACGACTTGCCAACCAAGATGTCTTCCTGCTTTGGATCAAGAAATTCCAAGCGGCAAGGCGACCGCGAGCCGTTGCTGCCTCAATATGAGGACGATACATCCCTTCAACGGATTGCTCACCAGAAACTCCATACTTACCAGATGCTCAGAGCGCTTTCCAAAGGATTCATGCCATCAACAGAACAAACCATTGTGAACCTCAGAACTCTTTTGGCTTCAGATGTCCTCAACCCCGACACTCCTGGACTCAGTGAAAGTGGACGAAAACTTATGTACTACGCCAAGACGTGGCTTCAACAATTCATTGAGCTCCTGCGGAACAAGAATGATGAAGATCAGATCCAAGACTTCATCTGGTTCTTGGCCCACGCTGATTTGTCCATTGATACGAAGCACATCGTTCAAACGGCTACCAATACAAGAGCAAAAGCAGACGCTTCGGCAGGTGTGTGTAGTGTGGAGATTGAATTGAATGAAGCTAATGATATGTAGCATATGAGAGTATCAAGACCGTTGGCAATCTTCTCTTGACAAACTCCGACTTCCGAATTTTCTTGTCTGACTTGAATACCATTGGTAGACAAGTCTTCTCTGACACCGCCCACACCATCTCAAACGTTGCCGATGAAGCTGCAAAGCAGATTGAGCCATCTACCGAACAGGCCAACACAGTGAAGAAGCCTGGTAATGACGATGGGAAGGCACCTACTGGCGAGGAACTAGGCGCAGAAGCTGCTGAGATCGCTGATGTTGTCGCAAACGGAATTAAGAAGACAGGACAAGACGCAAGTTCTAGCTTAATGGAGCACGTTTCCGGTGACGAGAGTGAAACTTTGAAGAATCGTCTCAAAGCCGCCGTACTCAAGCTTCGCAAGAGAAACGATTATTCGGATTCGGTCAACACGATTGGATTGCTTATCAAGAGATATGCGAAGACCTACTCGCGAGCTGTTGACAAGACCATCACCACTGTCCAAGATGATGTTGATACAAACGATGAGCTTGACCTTGCCATCAAGAATGGATGGTCCTTGCTCAGCTCATTCGGTGACAAGAAGGATTGGAATGAGCTCGAGAAGAGATTCAACAAGGTCATGGAGCACTCCCAGAAGGACCCAGAGTTCGAGAACATGATGGAGGATGTTGCAGCATCCATCCAAAAGATGCTCACAGATCCTGACTTCTTCGATCAAGCCTCTTACAAGGTCGATGAACTTAAGGCCAAGTCCAAGGAAGTCGGCACGGAATCACCACTCCGCAAAGACATCGACGCTCTCCTCCAACAAGCTCGCCGAACATTCGACTCAGTCATGAGTGACGAAGACGTATCCAAACTCTTCCAAACCGCCCTTCGGATCTGGTCCATCCTATCCCCTACCAACCAAGTTCACAACCCTGAGCTCCTCACCGACACTTACACAATCTTCATCCCTCTACTCATACAAATGATCCAATACCTACCCATCCCTCGTCTCGAAATCTCGGCACCAGAAATCGATCTCCTTCTAGAGAACCTAATCCTCGAACCTGGTCGTACCATAAACAATACCTCTTTCCTGCCCTTCCGTCTCAAGGTCGAAACATACAACGACCTCTCTATTCGCAAAGCTCGCTTCCGAACCATATCTTCTGTCAAATCGCTCGTCACGATCAAGATCCAAGGACTCTCGATCCGTGCCGATGAAGTTGGCTTCTGGCTCCGTGCCCATAAAGGACTTCTTCGACTCGCCGATGAAGGAATTGCCAGCTTCGAGCTGGACGATCGAGGTATCGATATCGAAATCGACGTCGAGATCGGCAAGGAGAAGTTGGAGAAAATCCTTACCTTGAGAGCTGTGAGAACCAAGATCCACCACCTCTCTTACACTTTGAGGAAGAGCAAGTTCGCATGTCTAGCATGGCTATTCAAGCCTCTCCTCCGTCCTCTCCTTCGAAAGGTCCTCGAAAGACAAGTTTCCACCGCCATAGGAGATTTCTTCCACGCCGCCAACCGCGAGTTGGTCTTTGCTCGAGAACGTCTCCGCGCTACTAGAATCTCTGATCCTAAAGACCTTCGCACATTCGTCAAAGCAGTCATTACGAGATTGACACCAGAAGAGGATCCGGATCTGTATACCAATATTGGTGTCCGAGGAGCAGCGGAGGAGAGAGGAAATGTGTTTGCTGGTGTTTATGCGCCTGGTAGTGTGGTTAAGGTGTGGGATGAGGAGGCGAGGAAGGCGGAGTTGAAGGTTGATGAGAATGCGGAGTCGACTAAGAAGAGTTGGAGGAATGAGATTTTTGATGTCCAGGCTAGGGCTATGGGTCAGTGAGTTAGGACGGGAAGTGAAGGGAATTGGGAAATTGCTTGGAGAGACGGGATGGGATGGGAAGGAGGAAAAAGTGTATGGAGTACTTTCGTATCGTAATTCTAATACACGACTATGCATTCAAGCTTCACTCTTCCCTTGATACCCTACTCTTTCCCCAACGCTTATTCATATCCTTTGAAATCTTGCCTGGGTAGGAACATAAAGAACAAAGTAGAAGTGAACTTGGCATCAGCTCATTAAAGACATGGTTTAACCTTTACACAAAGACTTTTCTGGAGGATCACTTCGACCCATAACACTCCTCTTACAAAATCGGCGAGTAACTCGAGGAGATAGCTATACTACCATCATCCAAACCCTGTGTGGAGTTATATTATGGCCCTTCGACTTATTGGTACGAGCGAGTAGCTTATGTGCCAACTAAACTAGATGTGGAATTGTCATTCGAGCCTTAACTCACAAACGTACCTTACAAAAACTACCCTGGTGATATAGAAATTCATGCTATCAACAAGCACTGGAAACTATGTCACAACGGAGGATGGTAGGGTAGACTCAAGGTAAAATCACGAATCAGCTATATTGAAAATGGTTGTACGAGTTGTGAGTCTGTGACAAGACTTTCGTCTCAACGCCATTCTTTTTGTACTTTTGCAGCCAAGATACATGCCAGCCTCCCAGGAAGGGGAAGTTGTAGTTCACCAGCATCCAATGCGTCTATTCTGACATCTGCTATGTCGAGTCCGTCCGTTGCACTCATTATTTTGCACCATCGCACAGGGCTCGTCTGTAGTCCCAGCAAATCATCATTCATCAGTCATTCCACCATAGCTCACGATGTCGAGGTCCAGCCTCCTAGGCGAGCTTGCAATAATTAGCAGGGAAACTGCCCCTCACTCCTCTGAGCTCGCCTTCCCACCAATCATCTGTACTGTCCGTCTTTTTGACGATTTTGATCTGATCACCTTCTCTGAAGCTCAGATCACCCTGTGCCTGGCCTTCAAAAGAAAAGAGTGCCACGGCGAAGATTCCGAAGTTTTGAGATTTGATTCGTTTGGGTGGGGGTGGTGGTGGCTTCTTCTTTCCCGCGACGGCTCCTTGGAAGTAGTCCTTTGTTGGTCCTGCTGGAGCATGAGCAGAGTAGCTGGATTGAGGTGTGAGATGAGTCGAATAATCAGGCGCTGAATAGCTAGGTGCAGGCGAAGGCATTGGCTCAGGTGCTGGAGGTGAGACAACGGCCATCGAGTTTGAAGATGGAATCCGCATGACACGTTGACCCTCTGGGTTGGGAGTCGGGGGCTGTGATGCTATTCTGCCTTGTGAGGAAGGTCGACGGAAGCCATTTCGGACATTTAAGCCTGTTACTGAAGAGTTCTTACGCTCGTCCGCTTGAACCATGGGCTGGTGAATGGTCTTCCCACGAGCAATACAGTTTATGCTCTCTACTTCCTGTTGTATAGGTTTGAAGTTCTGATTCCATGCAGAGATAACGTCTTCCATTGGTGGTGGCGGTGACTGAAAGCCAGAGTCTTCGCAGTAATTATGGAGAGATGTATAGTATTGTGCTAGCAGAGCGTTTTGAATCATAATCTGCACCGCGAGAAGGTGAGGAAGCATCGAAAAGGCAGCTGCAATAACCGGGGGGAGAGTTTCTCGAATGCGATCGTCTGCAACCTTGAAAGCCTGTGCTCATTGTTAGCTGACTTTCGAGAATGTCAGTTTGTGTGACGAACATCTGCTGCTTGCCCAAGCTCCTCCTCTGCCTTTGCTAATGCCGCATTTTCACGGTCGGTACGTTTCATTTTCCGCTGGTAGTTGTTGACCTTGTCCTGATAACGTTCCCAGTCAAGCCTCTTATTCTCCCGTTTCTTGATGGTCTTTTTTATTGGCGCTAGGTATTCCTTCGCATCGATCGCCGGCTTGATAACTCTAGCATCCATCATGCTGACTTCCTCTAAGAGATCCGTCTTGAGCTCCGAGTAAGTCTCTTTCAACTTCGACACCCGGTCTAGCTGCGGCCGCGGTGTTATGTATGGTTGAGGGCCATGACCGTCACCTGCACCGAGGATAGGCTGGTACAACTCTTCGAATATGGAAGTCGTTGATACTTGTATGCTCAGAATGGATACCCATGAATCTCTCCAAGCCTTGGATGCTTCTATTATCTGCCATCACTTGTCAGTAAGCTATGACCAGGAGTTCCAATGGTCGGGACGAACCTGGGTGAGCATTTTATCGGCATCCTCATAATCGTTTAGCAGAACAGCAACATTGGCATTGTCTCCTGCGCCCTTCTTCATGAGCTTGCCAAACTGGCGGTGCATGGAGTTCATCTTGTGAATTATTGGTCTCGTCTCACTGGAAAGGTTGGTAGTGACTGGGTATTAGATCGCTTGGCTGCCTGGAGAAGATGTCTGCAGAGGCTCAATCGATGCGCGAAGCTTGAATACGAAGATGATAATAAAGAAAGTAAGAAGTCTGAAAGTCAATTGACGCAGCCTTGTCGCGTAAAAGGGAGCACGTCAAGCTCTCCTTGATGGATAGTGCGAAAGTGCTGCTGCGGTTTGCGGCGTACACAGTTCGCCCAATCTCTTGAAACAGGTTGGCACAGGTTGGCACAGGTTGCAGCGCGGGGTCTTCTGCGCTGCCTCCGCCTAGAGTGACATCCCAACACTTACCTGCATATGAATGGCACAGTACTGTACGTAGCAGTTGGCCAGGATCGTCGCGGATTGGAGACTGAATGGCCCGAAGGATGAGAAATATCCTTTGGTATGATTGGATATTCTGCTTCAACAGATCGTGAATTTGACCTCAATGGGCGGAGATGCTTGGCCAGGCGCAACAAGCAAATCCATTCGCTGGCAGAGCCCTGTAGAACGAGGCTAGCGCACGTGCACGCGTTAGAAAGCGCGACCTGAAAGTGTGTCTGATCGCGTCAAATCATTCCACCATTTGTAGTCACCATCAACTGATAGGGATGAAAGCGATGCGCTCCGAAGAAATGATCCATGATATCCAGACCTCTTACCCGCGGCGATGACGGCCTCATTTACTGGTTCTGCAGCCGTGTCTGCTTCAATGAACGTTCCCCAAACACAGAACACTGCACCGGTGCTGGAATATCGATGTCTGTATACGCAAGACCTGCGGAGAAAGCAGAAACGGTGGCAGGATGGGCGACTCAAATTCCATACATTCAACAAGCGGGTTATGGTGTACGACGAAAGATCAAACTTTGTGGGAGATACACATTGGCGAGACGACTCGGAGTTTGCTGAGGGCGAGGAACTGGAATTGGAGCGATCCGGAATTCTAGTTGAAGTCAGCCAATGTGTTGGCAAAAGAGATCAAGACCTCACTGAATTAGTGGATAAACGCGTCAAAGAAAGGGAAGAGAGGGCTGCTGCCAAGATAGCATCACCAGGTCCCTCGATGTTCAGGACACAAGGGACTCCGATACCGAATCCTATGCGACCTAAGCCACTCAACTCGTTAGTCACACCTACGGGTCACTATGGAAGAGCTGTAGTCCCCGGACTATCTCCATTCGAAGAAATACAGGCAATTGCTGGAGCTCAAGAGAAGGATGAACAAGAACGTCCCGCCAAAAGACGGAAACAGAATGAGGCCGCACTCAGCAAGAGCGGTTATGCTCAAAACCTTATGGGAACGACCCTAAGCTTGACATCTTCGAGACCACCTAGTACTGCAAGCATACGATACGAGCCACTGAGGCTGAAGTCCTCTATGCCAGCACGCTCAGAGCCTATTGATCTCACGATGGATGGCAGTGACGATTCGGATCATAGGCCTACACATAAGAAGAATGAAGTGAATGGGACTACAAGACCGGCTAAGGTACAGAAGAAGAGTAAGCGATCTCCTCCAGCAAAGAGTGGATATGCTAGCAACCTTACTGGAGCCGCATTGTCGCTGTCTCGACCTGAAAGCTTCGGTCAAAATCGTCCTGGCAAGGTACCAGCATCAAGACCAATAGCTACAGGCAGAGCCAGCGCGCAAGAAGATTCTTCAGACGATGAAAATAGCTTCAATGAGATTATGTCTCCCAAGAGACCATCCACCAAGGCAATCACGAAGCCGAAGCAAATGCCCAAGCCACCAAAGTCCAGGACTCCAATGGCATTAAGCTCGGCTCTATCTCCTGTAAGGAATGAAGCGACCCCGATACCCGACAAAGCTACTCGTCCTAGGTCTTCTGTTCAGAGATCTTCTGCCGCTGATCCAGATCCCAATAGGCCAATGTCAGCTCTACGTATCAAGTCGAGGGCAGGACCGAGAATGATGATGCTCATGGACCGTCCAAGCTCACGAATCGTTGCCTCAGCTGACTCTTCTGAACCACGACGCACAAATTCACTGCCTAAGGAGAAGCCGCCTAATTTACAGAATGAAATCGTGCTTTCTCAAGCAACAATGGACCTCAATGATTTCTGCCAGAGGCAAAAAGAGAAGCTGGAAACAAGACTTAGAGGCGAACGGCGTACCCGAATTACGGCCCTAGATGACTTGTCTTCCTCGCCTATCGACAGTGGGATCGATCATCAAACCATCGATCAACTCCTCTCACGGAGGAATGCACCAGTTCAGAAGACTCTCGACGTATCAGCTAGCTCCGGCAATGCATCTTACTCAGGTGGTCAAGCAGTAGTGGAAAAGGATGCAAGTGATGAAGGGCCTCGAGTACCTCCAGCAGTCGAAAGAGAGAACCGAAAACTGCCTAGTTTGACCGTGTCCTCGCCTCTTGCAAGCATATTAGCGGAACCTCCGATGCAGCCTTCACGCCCCCAACCAGACCTTCCAGCCGGTTCCAGCGAAACCGTTTCTTCTAATACTGGAGCACCATCGCCCGCAGCTGCTCTTCCTAGTCCTGAAGCTTCTTCTTTCCATATAAGCCCCAGGCTTCAGGCGGAAGATGCTCAACTAGCAACGCGACCTGATGAAGTAGCTACGTTTACATTTGTGCCTGAGGTCTTTGGAGCAATGTTTCGGAAACCCAACCCTCTTCCACAACATGTCATTGGTGATATTCAAACTGCAGCAGATTACTCTCGAGCGACCATCAAATCGTCAGCCAGTCAAGAGCATGAACTACTAGCTCTGCCTCCACCTCCAGCTCGTGAGTCTAGACCGACCGTTGTCCATCCCCCAGAACGGAACCGAGAAACAAATGCCCGAAATGTGCCTCCGAAGACTTTTTCTGAGTTGCTCCAACCTCCAGAAAACGAATCGGCCAGCGCACCAGAGGGTTCCGGGAACGTATCACCAAACATCCATGTCACAGAGGCTGCACCACCAATTGTTCCAGTGGCCCCCATGATACCGATTATGCCTGCGGCGAGGAGAGTATTGGTCAATCCGGCAACGCGTGGGAAATCTTTACAGACTTTGGCTGCGAACACAATTGATTCTTTGAATACTGCATCAAATGTAATGGCTCCACCCGCGCCACGATTGTCGAGCCGACCCTTAGTGGAAGGTGGCAGGAATGACGTAGCAAAAGACCCTCGAGTCTCCAGAGCAGCCTCAGATGGTGGGCCATGGAGTCGAGAAGCCTTCGATTTGTTTGATAGCAAGACTTGCGACAATGTTGTCAAATTGAGGGCGGCAAGGGTTACTGGCGCTGCCGGCTAAATCTACAAGCACACAATCATTGCTGAATGTTCCGACTGGAATTTCTCGTGAAAAATACCCGAGCCCCTGCGCTACCTCATCATCACTTACGAGTCTGATCATGCTCGTTTCTTGGGATCCTTCTGAATCTGTCAACAGAATCATTTGCAAAGATCAGCTGAGACATTTCCCGCCCTGGATGTGGAGGGAAGTTTTGTGGTAGGGGGCCTCCTGGATCTATTCAGGTTCGGATGCGAAAACTATGAGGCTGACTGCAAGCTCTGAGTGTTCAATTGGGCAGAAGGGCGTCATTCCTCGTGTTGATTGAAATGGGCGACACTACTCCGAAACAAACACAGCACGAAGCAGCAAAAGGTGTCTCCCGTGTCCCAAGACTTCATGCTTCGCCTTCGCCCACTCGCCCTTTTTCGTCTACAATTACTTGTTTGCTGTCGCGCTGTGAGGCTGTCTTCGTCTTGGCTCAGCCACAGTTAGCGTTCGCTTGCCAATATCGCGCGCTGCACTGCACCTCAGCTGAGCTCACTGCCCCATCAGAGTTTTCACATCGCGATTCCCCTCGATTGTGTATGCGTCGAGAAACGATTCTTCAAAATTGCGAAAGTGGAATTCAATTGCAATGATCTTGGAACCAGTCTGCTCTATCACCATACTGACCGACTATGGGGGTACGTGTCCTAGACTCGCCATTTCTGCTCACCGAGAAGCCCTGAGGTCGCTTGATTCCGGGCGAGTATCTTCACTGGATGCCCTTCCTGCAGCTCATGGGGGCAGTGCGCCCAGCAGAGAGCCTGCTCCAACCCTCGAATCAATAGCAAGGCCTCCGGGCCATTTTCAAAGCTAAGTAAGCACTGTCATTCCTCATGCACAGGCCTTTCAACTCTATAAGAGTGCAGCGCCGCCGCCGACATCAAATTTTGGTTGCGCTGTTACTTTTGATTTCGACATCGCAAGCAAACAATAAATACACAGCCTTGAGCCCCCTCATCACCGAGTACCACAATCACCACCAACCTATTCACTTAACAGCTGGCAATGTCCCACCAGCCCTCTGGACATCGTCAATCATTATCGCTCAGCACGATGAACCAGGCATCGCCGCCTGCTGCTCAGCAGCCATCTCCTTCGTCATTACCACAGCCCAACTATCCACTTCCCATCCCACACGATAAGCAAGCCAAAGCCTTGCAGTTGTACAAGCAGTACAAGCTGGAGGAGACACTGAGTGAACAACCTCAATCTGCCACTAGCAACCACCATGGCTTTCACCTCAACGTACCAGGTCCTGCACCTCCACGGTCGACAACATCAGTCGGCTCCTCGAGACACCATCGCGCACTTTCAATATCTACTAGCGCATACGATGCAGTTACAGACTTATCTTCGGTGGTCTCGTTCGACGACAACGAGAGCCCAACATCCAAAGGTCGACACGACGAGCTGATGTCCTTCGATGGCAAGAAGATCAGGCAGCGAAGAAGGAGCAAGCTCAATCCCAAGAAACGCGCGAAAGCGGCGTTGGTACGATGTCTTGGTTCGTGCTGGGTGTGTCGCAGTCGCAGAGTCCCTGTAAGTATTTTGGTATCCTATCACTGCGTATATCCTAACTTGTCCAGTGTCCCTTGGAACACCACGACATCCAAAGCCTTGAAGGGCTCCGACGATCCTCAGAAGGACATCAACATAAAGCTAGCTCTTCTAGCTCCTCGAATACATCTCAACGAACTACAACTTTTTCTGGTGTAAAACAGGAGGAAGGGACAAGTGCTGCGCAGTCTGATGCGCTCGCTGGTATTGGTGGTGCTCCGGAGCTGCTCGAGGACTATGGCGAGCTCGATATCTCTTTAGACATTCAATCGCCTGGAGGAGCCATTGGAAACCAACGAACACAAATTCCAGCGCCGGCTACTCTCAACTTTGTGCCGACCAATCTTCCACTCGGTGATCCCAATCCATACTCTTCCTATCAGAATGGAGACATGGTTGCATTGGGAGTATGCCGTAATGGACTGTTTTACTGCCAGCATCTGGACGGGCTTTGTGAAGCGGTCTTTGATGATGCCGAGATGCTTCAGATCCATTTTGAATTCTTTCATTTCCCATTCGCACGCATCGATTCAGCATATCGATATATCTGCTCGGTTGACAAGCTCATGAACAACCATGATCATGGGACATGCTTCAATTGTGGATCCTATAATACGATTGAACCCTGGATTTATGGACACTATATTCGAGTCCCATCCTTCCAACGCCATGCGCCTGATGGCCAACCAATCCAAGCATACAATGACTTCCAAGAGCCTTTCTCGTCATACTCATTCTCGAGCATGGATTCGCAATGGGATCCCAACGTCAATAATGGCAACGATACCAACTATAACGCTCCTGGTCTTGCTTTCCAGAACGATCCAGCTTATGGGCATTATAACTATAACCCATCACAAGGCTCCGACTATGGCGGCGAATCCCAAGGGAACCAGTTTGGAGCTACAAGGTACTTATCTCGTGGGACCCTTGTTCGAGTCCAGAGTACTAAGTTGTTGCAGGAGTGCCAACGGAAGACATATCTCGTTCTCGGACTATGCATTGTCGCATTCATGATAGTTGGATTGATAAACGAATTTATCATCCCAATTCTTACGAAGGCGTGGATGGTCTATCTACCGGACAGTATCGCATTCGATTCCCATTCACCAATGATGGGACTTGTGACTATTGTTGTTTCGTTTGTGACGAGCTTCTTCATGAAGCACCTATCTGGCAGAAGAGCTCAATCTGTAAGTAGATGTCTTTGGTCGAGTTGGATTTTTGGTTCGGCTTGCTGACTGGGAGTAGGAGGCCACAAATTCAGAGATATCCTTCAATGATCGACAGGAGAGTCCACTCTAGAACGAGCCGTCACATCATCATCATCATCATCATCATCATCACCTTTCACAGCCATCATTATGCCCTCACCACTCACGAATTGATACCCTACTCCTCATGACGAATGATGCTCGTCGCCACGATTTACGACTTCCTTTTTTGCCTGTTGAGCGATTAGCATAGCATTGATTTTTCGGTTTGGCGTTTTTTGGGACAGAGCACAGCACAGCATGCATATAGATGGGAGCTCGGAAAACAGAACGCATAGACTGGTGTATCATTACCTGCACTTCCCTGATATTGTAAGAGGGAATTGTTGCGGTTCGGACACAATTGGCGTTTTATACCTGGTGGTCTTTTGGCTTATTTGACTTTTTGCATGGGTGTCGGTGATGAGGTGGCTGCATATGGGGTGGATGTTGTCGGGGACGGATAAGGGCAGACAAGTAGATGTCAATGTTCTGCATTTGCATGGACTTTTGAATTAGGGTCAGCAACTGTGCTTCAACCAATACCCAGCAATAATTGAATTCCCAATTGTCTTATCATCTGAATGGAAACGGGATTATCTGTACAACTTCGAATACACATCTATTAAGCATCCCAAACCAATACCTTGCATACAGAATTTCAACGTTACTTCGAATGCCGCATGCGCCGTCACCTTCAACTATGACCGAGTTCGTGAGTCAGAAAGCCGGGACCCACAGGTTCAATATGCGGCTTACTGCGCCCAAGCCACAAACCCCAGACACGACCTTCAATTTCACGAAATGCATATAAGTCGGAGGCCTCCACTGCAGCAAGAGGGCTGTTCTGAGCACGAACAGTCATAAAAGTACCGTGAGCGAGGCTAGGGATGAGGGAATTGAGGGTTGGGATTGGCCAATTCGGGGCGGACGCAAGATGTGCACTAGGCGGAATCGTCGAAGGAGGGGGACCCTTGTAATAGTGGGGAGTCATCGAGGCTTAGGCTAGCTACAATGAGTCTGGCGGTTTCCGGCGAGGTGTATTGAGTTTAGTGCTGACTGACAGCCCACCAATGAACTTGTCTTTCTTCCGGCCAAAGTGGATCCTCTCGCCGTTTCCTAAAGAGGCACCGGCGAGCACTGCACTGCATTTTGCTGCGCACTTTGGCATGAGACCGCCAGGCCATTTCATAAGACGACAGCTTTTCCTCGAGGCAGCAACCCGCTCTCCATCTTCGTAAGCATCTTTTTACGCTCCCCGACCTCATCGTTGCCGGTTTGAAATCGACACGGTCAAGAGTCACTCGGCACTGAACAATACAGTACAGTACCCCACTACAACACCACAATCACTCATTCGATAAGCTATTGCGAAAGTCAGCGCAATGGCCTCCACCAACAGGTACACTTTTTTCACCATCACCCAGCCTTTCCTGGGTGCCCCTCTGCAGTTCACTCCTGCTTTGGGTTCCAAGGACCTCGATGAATTGATCGAGCTCTACATTCCTACCTCTGCTACCAAGCAAAACAAACTGTCCGAGATCACCATTGACTTCTACAACAATGCCACCGTCGATATCAACACTGGTTCCCTCACCAAGACTTTCGAAGTCTTCCCTCTTTGGGATGCTTCTGTCTTCGAGCAGAGCCCAATGTCCGGATCTTCTGGATTCTCCCCAATGTTCACGACTTCCCCAGGCTCGTCTGCCAATATCGGTGATTCTGGTTATGGCTCTTTCAGCATGACCCCTCCTACCAACAACCGACACCGAGTCACCAAGAAGGCCAGGAAGGAGACCAAGAAGGAGACTCCTGAATCCAGATTGCCTGGCTTCTCCATCATGACCAAGGATGGTGTCGATGTTACTTCCTCGGCTGGTCGTGGTACAAAGACAAAAGAGCAGCGCGAGCATGCGCACTTGATGAGGATCATGAAGGCGTGCCCAGAGTGCAAGAAAAAGAAGATCCGAGTGAGTTCCCCATTTGTTGAATTGAGTTTCACTCGCTAATCTCCTTGTAGTGCGATCCCTCCCATCGAAGATCTGACATGGAACGCACATCTACCTCCACCTCCAAATCCTCCTCCTCCTCCGCCTCCGCCTCCAGTCAACCGCCGAAGCCGAGTCCCCCTAGTACTATCCCGTCCTTGACACCTCAGACCTCGTATACTTTGGGCTCCACACCTTCTTTGAGTCCCTCGAACGGCATGGACGACTTCGTCCTCTTCCCAGAAGATTCCTGGAATACCGATCTGTCACTAGCTGGTCTCGAGACTCAAGATTTGGGTCAATTCAATTTCGACATCAATGCTTATAACGACATCTCACAAGTCAATGACCCAGCGTTCGATTTTGCGTTCGATCCACAATTGTCCAACTTCACATTCGATAACAACTTTGGCCATACCCCACACCTCGTGGATCAGTATGGCCTGGATCAGTGGGCAAGCTCGTCCGGCGGCGATATGCCAGTGCACACACGTCCACACCCATCAACCTCCTCAAGCAACACTGGACAACCAGATCTCGGCTTCTCAGCTGGCTTACTATCAGATGTATCCGCTATTTCCCCAATGACGAATTCGTATGCAGAAGGCTTCTTCCCAGATGGCTCGTTACGACAGCCCGGCCTATTCCAGAATGCGACAACCGATGATAGTCCAATATCATCATCGTCGGATTGGAACATTCTTGAGTCAAGCATTAATGCGAGCCCATCACCACAAGGCGACATTGGCTCCAGTAGTACTCCGCAATCTTCGAGTAGCAGTGTACGCCAGAATAGGAAGCGCCGTGCTGAGGACGATGAAAACTTTGCCGGCCTACCACTTTCCAGCCAACCTGGCTCGGGCTCGGGTATTGAGGTGGATCCATCAGACGTACCAAAACCCGGAGGCCTTCAAATGGCAAGTCTGTCTCAACAAAGCAGGCAAGGCGTACCTGGACAACAATCATTGTTCCAAGATCAAGGCCAAGCAGGCCTCGATTCGGCGACGGTACTATCCCGTGGCGAACGCGCAGATGGAGTCCAAGATCCATGCCCAGAAAACGATGCCAGAATTCTGAGCAGCCGTATTGTCAAGTCCAGAGATCCCACAGTCAGTGGTCGACTCGACATCCAGACACTGGAATCCACGCACGATACTATTCTGGCACAATCGCCGGGAAGCAACTTCGTCGTCTCGGACAGCACCATGACACGTCACGCTGCAATTGCGAAGGATGCTTCACTGGTACCTCAAGCCAGCAGCGATACAGTTCCTTATGCAAATGCAGCACCTGCTACCGGAGAGACAAGTCCTGCGACTGCGCTCCAAATGGTACTTCCACTTCTTGCGACTCTGTTCGCAACCTTCACATACATCGTATGCCATCTCCGTCCCGTCCTCGTCTCACAACGTACTGACAATATTCTGCAGGCTTCTTCGAATGGTGCAAACATGTCACTATCACCTTGCTTGGAATACTTCATCATTCCTCTCACGCTCTCGTTGCTTCTACCGAAGTCGACATCGTCGGTATTCAACATCGCATCAATGGTCGTCGCTGCCCTCGCCGGCCCACCAATCCTCAGCAACATTGCCTTCCTCAGAGAAACCTCGTCAGCGTGGCTTGGAAACGATCCGCTCGTTGCTTTGGTCAAGCTTACTCTCATCGCTGTCATGACGGCGCAACTTCCTCGACTCTTCCAGTCATTTGACAGTTCCCACCTGGGTCTCGCACTAATGAGTATCCTATCACGGGTTGATGGCCCAGGCTGTCAAAGTGGACTAGCCAGCGAGTCCTCTTCCTCTGTGGAAGACTCTTGCTCCCAGGAACGGAGCTCCATGTCGTCGTGGCTATCTGCTATGAGGGAGTTGAGTGTTGTTTGAACGATTTGGTTTGGTTTTGCGAGATGATGAGAGATACCATTGCTGTTTTTGAGCGGAATAACATACAGGTTGGATGAATTGCATGACATACATGATATCCTTGCGTGGTGATAGCAAGTTGAGATGATGGGATGGGATGGGATTAATGGAGAGAGATTCTACCGGAAGTGGGGCTGTCGTGAGTAAGAGGGTTAAGTAGGCATGACTCTACTACGTAGATGGTCATGTTGAGATGAAATCTACTACTTACTGATGGCACATTATTCTTCAAGGCCTTGTGATTGATGTGATGTGACATGATTTTGTTCCACGCGTGAATGTTAGGTATGCCTTCCTTCCTATACCCCGGCTCTCCTAGGTTCTGGCGTGCATTTCGTGGAACTTATTCGTTGCCTAGGAAGTATATTATATGATGCTACCTCGAAATTAGTAGGTTTGGTGCTTGCTCGGATCTGGATCTGGATATTGTATATTGTATATGGTGAGGAGGGGTGGGGGTTTATGGGGTATCGATTTTTTCATGTGAAATAATGGATGTTTATGAGCTGCACTGAGATGAACTGGGATGGGTTGAAGAGTCTCCTTTCTTCTGCTGATGTGGATCGGATCTGGGCCATGGTGTTGAAGGCTAGCTATCGGGGATGGGTTTGTGTATGTTGGTGTTGTTAGTTGTGGCTTGTTGACCTTGACCTTGGCTTATTTCAATACGGGATATATTCGAGGGGAGGAGTTTATTCAAGATATCAGGTGTAGCACGGGTTTGCCAGATCTTGCGCGCAGGAACTTTCTTTTCTCTTGGAAATGTAGAGATATCTGGGTATATAATCTAAGCTCTGATAAGATTCGAGGCCATCATTGTGAAGTTTGAAACAATAGTGCTGATTGTGAAGAAGAGAGGAAACCCCAACGTACTAAGTGGACGAGAGGAGTGCGAGGATGGTAAGGAGATATAGGGTTTATTTTGGGTTTAATATAGGAGCAATGGAAGCAGATGCATGGCATGACAGTGAAGACGGCACTGGGTTGAGGTTCGATGAATTCCTATGGCTATGGGAATAGTGGAAGTAGTACCAAGTACCTGGAACCGAGAGACACTGGATAGATGAGTGATGGATGAGCAAAGGCATGTTTGCAGTGAGTGAAGTGGATTGTGAGTTGATAGAGTAGTAGTAGGTGGGGCAAGGTGATTGTCATAATGAGTTGACGGACTAAGTCGTGCTATTCTCTACCCTGTTGATGGCCGAGGAAAGATGCAAGGCGGTGAAAGCTGACTTCAGATGCTGTGACTAAGGAGTAACGAATGTTTGATCGGCCGTTGAATATTCTTCACTTAAGGAATGTGGTTGAAAGCCCTGCAAGAGAGCGTAAGGTAGGGAGACACCAAAAGACCTGCAATGTGAACAGCATGCAATAACCGCCACTGAGCGCTCCAAACCTACTCAATAGTATCAGAAGGAGAAACGAAAGCGCAGGAGGAGCGAAGTTGCGGATCTCTATGAAATGAAGCCAGATATCGAGAAGCTGTAGACCGATTTGCCTTTCTTGCAACGCAATATCTAGAGATAGACCCTAGGACCCAAGTAACGCCTCCCAGTACCGCTACCTATGTTGCAACTCCCAGATATCACATCCATAACAAGTCCCTCCCCTCACGTCCTATGACCTCAAAGCCCTCAACCTCTCTCCCAAACCATCTTCCTCTACCTCCGTTGGGCCACTCTTCACCGGCGCCGCAGCTACAGGCTTCGCGCCCTCCATCTCCTGGTGTAGCTCCACTCCTGCCTCATCTGCAACTTGATTCATCAACCTATCAACATCTTCTTGCGGCGTACCGACTGCCGTTGCAGATGTAGTAGCATTCTCATAGTAACCAGTCGCAACATCCAGATCCTCGAACTGTGTTTCAAATCGATCCATCACTGCTGAAATCTGAAAACATGTCAGCACATCATTCCCCACCAAATCCTTCCAGAGATCTTGAATAGTATGTTTGACGCACCTTCTCCAAATCCATAGCTTTCATAGCTTGATCCATACCCCTCACGACATTCGTCATACTACCCGTTACCTGTCTCATTGTGACAGCTGTCTGTACCCTGCTGGCAACCGCATCGATGCGGCTCCCTAGTCTCAGGAGGTTCAGGCGCTCGTTTTGTTTGCGGATAGCGTTTTGGGCGTAGATCTTCGCGATATCTTGGTGGCCTTGTTGTATTGCCTATTTCCCGATAGTTAGTATTTGTGAATGTTCGGGATTGACGTTGGAGGGGTGGGAGAACTGGACAGGGAGAGGCAGGGGAATTACCTTCTTGACTTTGTCCTTCTCGGTCTTTTCGTCTTTTGCGGCTTTCGCAGCTTGGCGATTAAGTTGCTTTGCTGTGAACTGAGTCTAAAGTTAGCTATGGTTCGCGTTGTCTGGGTGTGTAGGCAGCTGAGCCCCGCAGGAGATAAGCTCGTACCTTGAGATTGAATAAAGCTTTCTCGAGGCCAGACATCTTGGATGTATTGGTGAATGCGTGTATGAGAAGCAATAAAGGTGTAGAGCAGAGATGTCAGTCGCAGAAGGAGTTTCGCAATGCTGTGATTGATAGTGGAGGAGATTCTAGCCTTGTGTCGAGTTGGAACGAGGCGAAGTCAAGCGCGGCTCGGTGACGTCCGTGGCGGTGAGCCTGTTTGAGATATGTAAGTGGCAGAAAGATGCGCTAAATGTACCCCTCTATTGTATCAACTCTCTCCATCTTGAATCTTGAAATACATGTTCAATCCACATGTTTCATTGTCCTTGCTTGTAATTTTACTTTCTGTGATTGTATTGTACAATCTGAGTAACAATATCCAAACCTTAAGAATGCCTTCCAAACCAAAACTCAATGTTCAAAACTTCCCTCGTCCACCCCTCATCGAACGTACCCAGCGACATCTACAAGTGAAATGGCAAGGCCAGATAATTGCAGACACAAAAGAGGCATTCTGGATACTTGAAACCTATCATGCTCCAAGTATGTTCTTTCATCAAAGATTGGACATATGGTTCATATTACTTATGGGACAACCACTTACAAACCCTCGCAGCATATTACCTCCCACCATCATCCATCTCACTTCCACTAACCAAAACTCCAAAATCCACCTACTGTGAATGGAAAGGCTGGGCAACATACTATACCGTAACATCACCAGACAATAAAGAAGTTGTCAAAGATAGAATATGGAGTTATGGCGAGCCGGATGCGAAGTATAAAGACCTAAAGAATTATGTGAGCTTCTACGCTGGGCCGTGGGATTGTTCTGTTGATGGGGAGTTGGTGAAGCCGCAGCCGGGGGATTTTTATGGGGGATGGACGACTAGTGAGTTGGAGGGGATTATTAAGGGGGATGCTGCGACGAGGTGGATGTAAGAGTCAGGGAGCGAGTCAAAATGGAGTTTTGGGGGACAGGAAAACTGGGGTGTCTTTTGTTGGAGAGGTCTTGCTATGTTTGTATGTTGATATCATAACTGTAAAGTAGGCACTGCAACATTCTGTATGCATCTTTGTCAAAGAGTGAATGTTCTCATCTGGACAGAATGCTTACAAGATGCCAACCATTGTAGTCAATACCAGAGCTAAGATGTTTATCAGTATAGAATACCAGCCAACAACAAAGAGCAGTCTGGACTATAGGCAATTGGTATCAATGCTTTCATTCAATTCATTCGGAAATATGGATGGGTACTTACGAACTCTATTCAAGCAGTTACTCAAACCTCTTAACAAACCAAGCATGCACATACTTGCCCTCTCCCATCCGCTCCAGCTTCCTCTCTTTCTCACCCACCTTCACAAATCCAGCTTTCTCATACGTCCTCGCTCCCTGTGGACTAGCAACCAAGTAACACCCCTCGATCCTCTCCTCTTTCCCTTTCCTCTCCAAGTTCATCACCCTAGCCTCTTCCTCCACCTTCTCCAATCCCCATCTCACCAATCTTGTCCCCAAGCCTCTCCGCTGAAACTTCTCATGCGTAACCAAAGTATCGAGCATCCACCATCTCTCTTCGAATCCCGTTCCTAGATACCTCTCGTTCAGAATCCGATCCTCGCCTTTCATTTTAAGGACTTCGTCCATTTTCTTTTTGCCTCCTCCTAAGTTCTCGAGTTCCTTTCTCAAGTCCTTGTCTCTCTGCGCGTCACTCCTACCATCTTTTTCAGGGGGGTTGAAGACTATATATGAGATCATTTTCTCAGGATGAGATGTTAAAACGAGTTTCGCGGAAATAGAACCAGGTCTTGAGATCCGGGCAATAGTGGAAGAGGTACGAGTAGAGATGTATTCAGTTTCTGGTTGGATGGTTGTGAGGGAGGAGGTGTAGAGTGGGTCCGAGAGATATATTTGGTAGTGTAGGTGGAGGATTTGTTGGGCATCGCTTGGGAGAAGGGGGGAAAGTGTGAATTCTTCTTCTGATGAGGGTGGAATGGTCGCCATCTTGAGAAGAAATGAAGATGATGGGTTGAGACTTGAGATTGATGCCAAGAAATGAGGTTTGATGACTTGTTTATTTATGAGAAGTAGGCGTGCTTGATAACGCGGAGTTGAAAGGTGGATGCCTGGTTATCGGTTACCTATGCTGCTGCCTTCTCAAATAGTAGGAGGTGAGACGACCAAAGCCGCGCGAGCACAAGAGCAACAGGCAATAGCAAGAATTTGATTTATACTGCAGTAGAGGAGTTGAACATAGAAGACTCTTGCTTGAATTGTTTGATGCAACTTACATCAGCCTCATGCTGACTCGAAACTAAAAGGCGGGAGGACTTTCCATTGTGGGTATACAAAGACAATAAAACATAAACAGAGAACAGAAACAAAACCGCGCCGAGAGAATTGAAGCCTCGAGATCAGAGCAAACAACCACCATCATTGCCAATCTGGTAAGTTGAGATCCCAACCTGAAGGCCCGGTTGAGGATATGGTCTCCATCACGTGCAGCACTCTCCCTGTCGTCCCTTCCTCATTTGCATGTTTCACCTTCCATGCCAGCAGCGCTTTCCACCTCATCCTCCACGATGCTATTCTTCTTCTCTTTTCTCTCATCTCCAAAACCAGACCATGTGTACACAGCCTCGCCACGTCTATCCCCTCAACCCCGGATTCCACATCTAATCTCCCTCAGATCTAGGACTTTCCCAGGAATAGGGCATGAACTCGGATTTTTCCCCCTCACCACAAATGCATGATGAGGATCTTTGATCCGCCCAAGGGCTGACCCTACATTTCTCAAGAGTTGGGACGATGACTGCCGTTCGTTTAGCAGGTTGTGGATGAGCATGGAGAAAGCACTGCCTCTTATGCTTATGCTATGTCTATTCGCCAAGCCATGCATTGAAGGATGGAAGTTGAGATGAACGTTTCTCTCCACGTCGAGTTATGCAAGCAACATCGCTGCGCAATGTTTCGAAACATTCAGACGGGGTTTATTCATCGGACCGTACGATTCTTTAATTCTAGTATGCATGCACACACAAACAAACCTCGTTCGCATTTTTACGATGCTTTTGCACAGCCTCGAGAAACCTCCTGAGTGCATGCATAACCGAACGTTTCTGCATCACTGGTCGTTTCAAGGTGTTTCCCCGGGTTTTCTCTCTCTGGGATCGATTCTTCTGCCGCTTCTTGAACAGGCGGGAGGCGTTGTTTCGTGTGCCTCCCATGTCACGAAAGGAGGCACGGTGGTCGAGGTCCAGACCGTCGACAACCGCCAACAGAGTCGCAGTTCGAGCAGCATTCCGGATATTTCCCAACACAACACAAAGGATTCTGCGACCTTATCCTAATTTCGGATACGACAGACTCATGAATTGATGTTGGAGCTCACAGATGACATCAAAGCAAACGAAGAGTTTCCAACAGCGAAGGAAGAAACACCTTTCATTTCGAAGCTCCGGATCCATTGGCTGAATCCACATACCTAACTCGATATTTTCACCGCGGACTGAGGACGCACGGACCACATGGCCTTTCTTCCTTGATGCTGGCCGGTCTTCGAAAAGAGTGCGGGTTCCTGCATCGTATCTGCACTCCTTGTTTCCTCTTCCGACCATCCTCCCCAGTTCAGTCACGCGCAGGCCTGTGCAGTGACGCAGGCTCGAGCCAAACCCGCCTTCATGCGAAAAATCCATGAAGAGGATCGGTGGATCATATGGATGGGTTTTCCGATATGGACAGACTTGCAGGTACGGAAATGAAGGTTAATTTGGAGGAATTACCGCATTGGGGACTATGAGACATCACTGGGGGCGATTTGTTCGTCTGGATCTGTTGGATATTCGGTTGAACATGCTGCTTTGACAGCTGCGGATTTGAGGTCGCAGTCCGAGGAGCCAAGAGACGCGAGGGTTGGACCTCTTTGTGGGCATATGAGCAAAGTGGAGAGACTATCGTTTACGTTCAAAATGTCTTCAAAGCAGCTTTACGTGCTCCTATCCAGCGATATTGAGAACGGCAAATTGTATCTGCTGAACGAGAGACATTCTGGACGGATGGGAGTCTCTTTTTGACTTGCCGCGTTTCGTGGATGTTGTCAGACAAAGAACCAGTTGGCTGTGATTCGGCGATATCTTGAAACATCCTGTTCTTCCAATGGGCGTCTGGTGTGGCCCAACGAGGCGCCCGTCATCGCCAGCCAGTAGTGTAGCGAGTCGAAAGAAAGGGAGCTCGGCTCGCTTCCCGAGCGGCAGCCAGCATGGTGATGTCTCTGCAGCCGCGGGCCAAGAAGGCTAGTTCTAAAAACAACAGCGCAATCTTGCCTAAAGGTATGCGTTTGACGCGACCTATTTGCGGACTTGTGGCCATCAGATCAACAGCGGTCTCTGAAAGGGTCAACTTGGGATCATGCTTTCCATGACAGGTCATCTGGGGTCGTACCCACTGCTATTCAAGATATTTTCATCTCAAGTCGCTTCCAATGTCAACCGGCTGAAGGAGACTCATGCTCATGGGAGTGAGTCTGAGAGCAAGCTAGAACTTTCCTGGCTTCGGTTGGGCTCATCGGCTGGGCCATCACCTCAAGGGGGACAGATCCTCCGTCTTCAAGCCAGACCGCGGCAGGGGGGAGATGTCCCATGCAGGAACCGCCGACCCCAAATCGATCTGGCCCCATATGCTTGGCCCATGAATCGGGGGGACTCAGTCCCAATTTGTGCGCAAATCGGACGCTCAGCGACTCCTGGCTCTTAACCGAGGCTTAAACAGTGGCGCTTGCCTGCTGTACCTGCATTAGTCGACGGGTATTCTTGGCGCAGGTTGCATGTTTCACTAGGAGAAGACTCGAGCCTCCTCAACCACACGCTTGACCGTCTCTGGCCTCGAATGGCCCCCTCCCGCATCGCCGTAGACCGCACTCAGAACCATGGCGACTCGACCACCGTTCTGCCGACCTTCGCTCCTCGCCGTCTTTGCAACGCGCGCGACAAACACCAGGGTCCCATACCGCCGGGCCAGGTGAACGGTCGCTGCCACCCTAGTACAGTGTCCTGAGACCCCTGTTTGCAAGCGGGGCGATGTTCACCACTGGCCGACATGGGATGACAGGAGAGGAACGAGGAGGAGGCTGTGAAAGGCCGTGACCCTCCGACAGCCAACGACTGCTGGAGATATAATGCATCCTGAAATCCGGTTGATTCTGCTTTCCCTCCCTATCCCTCTCACCAAGGTCTCTTTTCATCTACTTAGTTAGAACATCTCTTGTGTTGCAAAGTCATTCGCTTCTTTGCTTCACTATCTCTTTTTTTGTTTTTCAACCCACTACCGTACTCTAAGTACAGACACTCGCTATCTCATATCGATTTCCAACTCTCCAACTATTACATTCTATAGTACGACTTTCGTTGATCTACAGTCGTTTACTGCCATTCGTCGTTCACAATGAGGACTACACTTTCAACCATCGCCGCTTTGGCGACAACATTTCAACTTGCATCTGCTGGCTGGTCAGATGCGTCCCCATTCTCATGCCCTTCCAACACCAATAACGAGTGTAACTCGCAACAATCTACTGGCTTCGACTGGACCTCCCTTGACCTTGGATCTTTCTCCAGCTATGGAGAATTCAGCTTCAGTGGCTTCTCTTGCCAAAGCTCTTTTGGCGGCAAGAAGCGTGATCTTATCTCCGGTCGTACCTTCCAAGTAAGAATAATATACAAAAATTTGAAGATTCCGGCTAACAACTTCCTCACAGGACAAGTGCATCACTGGTGTAGCCTCCAAGGATACCTCAAAGTGCTCCAGCTTCGGCGTTGGATCATCTGCCGATGTCTCCGCTTTCTCAGTCACCGAGTTCCAGGTCTCCACAGAATTCGACTGCGATCTTGAGTTCCACTACAGCATGCCTGATGGAGCTACTTGCAAGCAAAAGTCGTCTTGCAAATCTGGAGGATCCGTCGTCAAGAACAGCCAATGTGGTGGTGCCAAGAGTGTCACTGTCGTTTACCCATCCCAGACCTCATCTGCTGCTATCAGCAAGTCTTCCTGCAGCGTTGGCATTCACTCCATGAGCTTCGACTGCTCAAGTGCCTCATCGACCGTCTACCACTCCACAACAACAAAAGCCTCAGTGACCAAGAGTTCTGCAACTACTCTCGCCACAACTACCAAGGCTTCAGAGACCAAGGAGACTTCGACGGCTGAGACCACCAAGGAGTCCAAGACTCAAGCTAGCAGCACTTCGGAAGTTCTTTCATCTACAACTACCTCTGCTGTTGTTGTTGAGTCCACCACGAGCTCCTTCTCCTTCTCTAATCAGACAACCTCAAGTTCTGTCATTGTCGAGACTACCCAAGCCTCCAGCACGGAAGTTACCACGGCAGTGACTACTCCATCAACTACCGCTTTCACCACCTCGACGGTCTTCACGACTTTTGTTTCCACAGTGATCAGCTGTGCCGAAAGCATCACAAACTGCCCTGCTAGCTCAACTGTCTTGACAACCGTCTCAGTTGCCATATCCACCACAATCTGCCCTGTCACTGAGACCGAGGTTCCTGCTTCATCATCTGCTATCCAGACACAAGCATCATCTACGTCTTCTGCCGCCGAGGTTGAGTCTACCAGCGAAGTCTCATCCACTGCCGAATCCAACACTCAAGCTGTTGCAACCACCGAGGTTTCCTCATCTTTGGTTTCTGCCACTACTGCTCCAGCGGAATCTGAGGTTATCACTACCGTTGTCATTGAGACTAGCACGACTCTCTGCCCAGTGACTCTCACCCACGTTACTGGAGGATCTACTAGCGTCGAGACCAGCATCACCATTCACACAACTGGTGGTGTTACATCCACCGAGACGAGCACTATTCCTCACGTGACTGGAGGAACCACCAGCCTTGAGACTTCAGTATCGACTTCAACTGTTGAAATCACGACAACCAAGACTGTCTGCACAAAATGCGAGGCTGGTTCATCTACTTCCGCTCTAGGCGTCGCTTCTTCCGTGTCAGCTACTACATCATCCAGCGGCCCAGTAACCACTGCCCCTTGCCCTGATATTCTCCCATCCTGCTTGAACACCTGGTTGTTTTCTGAGGGATGCAGCTCCAACACTGACTCTGACTGCTACTGCCCATCCTCTACCTTCGTCTCCAACGTCTTCTCCTGCTTGTCCGCTTACGGAGCATCCGATGACGAGATCTCATCCGCTCAGACTTACTTCCAGGGTATTTGCGCTGCTCACATCTCTGGAAACCCAGCTATTGTTACGGCTGCTTCAAGTCTCTCCACAACAGCAGTAGCTGCTACTATCACATCCACGCCAGTCACAACCATCCAAGTTCTCACCACCTTGGTAGTGCCTTGCACCGAGACCGAGGGTCCCTCAGCTGGATCCATCATCCCATCCTCATCCACTACAGTAGTCATCAGCACCGCCGTCACAGTGCCACAAGTTATCTTCACGACTGTATCACCAGCCTCTGGATCAGCTACTGCATCCGCTGCGCTAGTCCAAGGTACCGCACCAGCTAGCGTAGCAGCAGGAGCCACTACCCTTGCCGTTCCAGCCTCATCAACCCTTGCCATTGTTCCATCAGGATCAAAGACAACAGGAACTGGCTCAAACTCCACAGTCAAGGCCTCATCCACACCTACTGTTCAAACCACCTCAGGTGCGAGCCGAGGCGTCGCTACTTTCGGTAGCGTCATTGCTGCCGTTTTCTTCGCTGCTCTTGCTTTGTAAGCGAACAGCTTTTATATGCATATTTGAGGGGGATTTAAAAAACTTTGCATATTGGGGCGTTTATACTTCGAGATATACCATGTTGTCATGAATTGGAAAGGAAATCTTGGTCTCGGTTTGGGACTTTACGGCAGTCTGCCATATCATGTGAATGGGGTGGATAGCTTGAGGCTATGTGTAATGGGTGGTGATGAGGGGGAGAGGGGCGGTGAAGGGGCGAGGAGGGGATGTAATATATGTAGCGATTTAGCTGTCTGAAATATAGAAGACTTGTTCAAAACTTCGCTTGAATTGCTTGACTGGTGTGTATTGTATTGATGCTCACAATACGCATAGCTTCAATGAACCTTGTTCTCCTGAAGCAGATTTGGGTTATGATTTTCTACTTCGTTTTTTATTGTAAGTCTTATTGTATCTGAAATAATATACCATTGCTGTTCTCTTCTTTTATACAATCAAGTCCACACACTGAAGTCGTTTTGGTAAAGAACAAAATACTGCGACATGAGACGGAAGACAACGTTGTACTCGAAAAGGTGACAATATATCTCACCCCTATGTTTTAATTTCACTCACATGATTATTTCAGTCCCAGGTGTGCATTTCTATTTAGTTATTATCCGTACATCCTCCGTATCTTGTTACTCAACGTGGGGGTTCGAAGGGATTGGCTACCTCCCAATAGCCCAGGCCTCCTGGTCTATTCCCAGCTTTGATACATCCAGGATGTTCATGAGACTCGATACTTCCCCAAGGCCACATAGCTACAAAACAGACTTCATCAACCGCACACTTGCCACATTCGATCCAAGTACTCCAGTCCAGGTATGCCATCAGCTTCTCTACCACCAATTTAGATCTTGCAACTGTTTCATCATCAGCGTCCTGGTCTTCTAACAGGATCCCACGAGCTTGAAAAAGAGCATCGCAGATCTTTCGAGATACTGTATGAATAGCTGCATAAATCAAGAGATCTTGACTGGTCCTCGGCATCACCGCACTGAGGTAATGAGTCGCGCACTCATGTTTGGCGACTGCGGTATCAGGATCTTTATAGTCGATAAATGCTGTAAGCAAAAAATTGATCTCCGAAAGCACCGTGGAGGTCTCCGACCTAGGATACGTGATAACCCGCAAACGCTCCGAGTACCTCGAGACAATCAAATCAACGACAGCCTGCCAATTCACACTCTCGCCTACCTCCCTCCCATCTCTATCAAACACCCCTTTAACATCTCCACGTATCCGTTCCAAGACCTCAGGATCAGAAGATACCAACCTCGGTAATTCTCTCCTCATTAATCTCGGATTCGTCAGATTAACAGGATACCAAAAAGCCGACACCATATCCGAGTAATCCAATCTTACCCTCTCCCCCATAATCCCCTGATATCTCATCGACACACCCCTCAAATACTCAAACTGCTGACGATTATTGAACGCTTCTCTTACGCCGTAATCCGGTCGTTGTCTGACCTCGACTAGGTCCACATGTTGAGAGAAGTTACAGAGGATCAATTCAAAGCCGGCTTCCATCCTGATGATACCTTCGAATCCCCATTGCAGGCCAATGGCGCAGAGATCTTCGGCTCGCGAATGGTCGAAGCGTGGATGTGTTGACTTGGAGGCGTTTTGGCGGAGGATAAGGTCTTGGGTATCCATTGTTCCCATGGGGGTTTTGCCGGCTGACATTCCGTCGATGTAGAGAATGTTGTGTAGGGGATGTTTGGTGCGGTAGATGTGTAGATATTTATGGACTGTAGGCCCTTGAGACAATTCTTCTCCTTCGGTAGAGTCTGCCATGAACTCCATTAGAGGCGGATTGAGTCCTGGGTCATCTGGACTGCCACCTTCTTGTTCTGGATGTCTACCTGGAGGTGGTCTTGTTCGTGCGAATGCTTCAGCATGCTCGATCTCAAAAGCAAGCCATTCCATTCCTGTTACCGGCAATTCTTTAAGAGTTCCGTGATACAGAAGTGTGTTATTCGGGATGCTTGCTGGGAAGAATGACATCCCATTATGCTTAAGAGACGATCCCCATTGTCTCATCGAGGAATGGATCGCGTTGAATATCTGAGGAGCGTTTTGACATGCGTGATCGATGTGTGGTCCATGGTTGTGGTTGGGCCTTGGTAGTAAGGGTGCTTGAGACGGTGGGGCTGCAGAGTAGACTGGGAATAGCGGAGCTGAAATTATGAGAAGCTGCAGCAACATCTTGATTTGAGCTCTGAAAGTGAGGATATATACTTGAAGTGAAGTGGAACTCTGAAAAATAATCTTCGACTGATAACCTAGAATGGTTTCCCAAATGATCTTGTCATGCTCAAGGATGGGATCGAGATGATACATGCATGACATATGAATGGAGATACGGCCCGACGCCCCACATAAACCTCCCCCCTTTTCAGACGAGCCGACTCGCCAAAGACGATAAGGATTTATTTTGCATGATGATATTCAAGTCATAGAGCTGTTGCCTAGAGAATGTACTGTACAAACCCTTGTGCTTTCACAAGACTTGTGCTTGGAAGAACTTGGCACCTCTTCCAAGCTTCTTTTTATGATTGGGTGGTGGGTGAGTTCACCAACATCTCGACCTCACCTGACGGATCGGGTACACGACCTTTGATAAGGAAATCCTATAGTCGTAGGTGACAGCGTAAATGCGGATGCACAGGGCTATGCAGATGTGATGGTGTGTCGAATGTCATAATAGATTATCGTTCCACAGACCTGACTTTTCAGTACTATTCCCACAATCCTCGAATTTCCAATTTCGCTACTCTCAGAGCATACATACCAAACAAATCTAGAGGAAGTCTCAATCAAATGAACTAAAGCTGAAGTCTCTGTTTGATCTGCTGCGAAGAAACTGAGCAAGTCGGGAACAGTTCGATATTCTACTATGCATGGTAATGGCTGGTACCAGCTAAACCCCAGAAAACGATGCAAGAAAATCCGTTTACAGTTTCCGAAGGCAAATAAACAACGTAGCTGTGCCTCCGGATAACTCATCCGCAGGTCTCTTCATCCCACGTCGTTGAGCCAGCCTTTTCATGCGTCTCAGCTTCCAACATATAACTTTACGAATCGTATCTCTTCACGCCAGGGAAAGGCAACATTGTTGAGACCATGCACTGCTTAGACCCAGGAAGATGTTTCTCAACGATTTCATCCTTCTATATATAACTATGTAGATGACAACCTTCAAGATGTCAAGAGAGACAAGTCTTCATTTCCACAACCAGAAATCGAACAACACAGAAGAACATCATCCATTACACGAGTCTTACTCAAACATTTCTTGAGCCGTCTCCCAAACCACCTCTCAACTCTCATCACCCTTGCCGTCATGGCTCTTGCTATTTCCGCCGTTGCCATTCCCGCACCCACACCGGAAGAGGTTGGATCCTTCACGATATGCTCTGATTGTACTATGGATGATAGACAAACATGCATTACTTGCGACACCTCAAGTGGTCAATGTCAATCTTTCATACGGGACTGTAAATATGAAGGTACACTTCTCAAGTATCGATCTGTGTGTGAGCGGACTGCTGATGTAGCGAAACAGGATGATACTCAGATAATACTGAGCCAAGGTCATAAATGGGAGAGAAGTGAAGGCTAATTGGTTCGTTGAGTCAGGATAGTAGCGCTTTCGAGATAGGATGTTTTTCGCAAATCTGATGGTTTACTACTTTGATTATTTCTGCCACTATCCTTGATATTGAAAGTAGGATAGTCAATGCACTACTGTAGACGAACATATGCTTGCAGTGCGAATTCCTTCCTACCTATCTGAATCTCAATACCTTCTTCGAACCTTAACCACGTGCAAAAATGTCCACAGCAAAGACAGTATAAGTCAGGTTAGCTCACGAAGCTGGCAGAGTTAATAATTCCGGCAAAGAAACTCTCGTCTCTACTCTAACTTTCCAACCCCACTTATCGCTAACTCAAGTTACAGTGCTTTTATCATCTAGGGGTCAGCCTAGGTCATGGAACAGTAAGCTCAAGCAAAGTCGACAAATTTGACAAGAGGGGCGAGGACAGCAGACTCGTCGTAGACATCAGATTGTATAGTTATGATTGGTATTGTTGACTTTGTTGAGCTACATCGTCTCATTGAAACTAGAGGAGTGAAGTTGCTTTCTTTCCCTACTCGAGTAACCTACATACATACCTCAGCCACTCTCACACAACAATCCCCTCCGCCTCCCGTCCAGCGTACTGCACGATCTTTGTAACATTCTCCTTAGATTTCTTTCCAGCGATGTACTCAATCAACCACAAACTTCCATCCAATCCACAACTCACGCCTCCACAAGTGATGACTCTCAATCCTGTCTTCTCATCCTTCTGATTAACCACAAACCTCTCTTCCAGGACTTGAGTGTTGCTTCCTTGTTTTCCAGACGTAATTTCTCTCAACTGCCCATAGAATTTTGGATGCGTGGTTGCTGATAGACCAACTAGCACACCCGCTTGAGCGAGGAAAAGAGAACCGGTACAGACTGACATCAGGATCCTCTCTCTTTGCTTTCCGTTGGAATCGGTGGATGGAGGAAGAGCGCAAAAAGCTTTGATGAGATCAATTGGTTCGGTCTTGCCTTCCAAGACGCCTGGTGAACCCCCACCGGGAATGATGAGGACATCATATTCTGAGAGGGTTCTGTAGGCTGTGGGAATGTCGATGTGGCGTTTGATGGTGAGGGATTGGTTTGTGGTTGTGAACTCCTCCACAGCGGTGATTGTGGGGGTGAATGCTTTCCTTTCCGAATTGGCGTG
The DNA here is from genome assembly GCA_000292665.1 of Helotiales sp. EF0021. Lineage (NCBI taxonomy): Eukaryota > Fungi > Ascomycota > Leotiomycetes > Helotiales > Helotiales sp. EF0021. The sequence goes on from AIET01000416.1 coordinate 300,282, forward strand.
TTTGGCGTGGGAGAGGAGCTCGAGTGGACCTGTCAGGTCGAGAGTGTCGAGTTCGGGGTGGATGTGGTAGAGTGCTTTGAGGGGTTGGGGAGTTGCCATTTTGCTTGTTTGAATGTTTGGTGAAGAGATGGAAGTTGGCTGGAGGGTGAAGGAGCCGGATGATCTTGACAAAGTATGGAGTTTGAGGAGAGTGAGAAATGGGAGTAGCACTTGCTCATATACAGCCAAGTCGTCTTGGTGTCTTACGCTCACGTTGGGACTTGACCAAGAGTGGATTGGTGAATTATGACTCCAGTTGAAACTTAATTCAAGCTCTGTAAGCCATGTGAACTTTTGACAAGGCGTGTTGTGTCGAAGAACGGGGTAACACATTCGTCTTCGGATATCCCATTCTCTGAGAGCTGAACGTTCAGCGGATATAGTATAGGATATAGCAACAGCTTGCCGAGTTGGCCAATGTCCGTCCGCGGGAAGATTCCGGGGAGGGTGCGACAAGCGAGGAAGGGTGACTCTAAAAAGCGGCACTGAACGACGCGAGCATTCTCACGATACAATTAACTTCCAAAGACAAGTCGAAACAACTCATGTTGCGATATTCAAACAATCCGAAAACCTTCCAAATAGCCCCCTCCGAAGACAAGATGTCGTCCAACTCGATATCAGTCGAGAAATCAACATGCAGCGAGAGCAAACACCAGCGAGTCTCAGCGAATGACTGACAAGGAACGGATTAATAGACGGCAAGGCAATGTGCTAAGCTCAATTCGACTACATGGGCATGAAACAGAACGATGGGGATAATATTCATTGAATGGCTTGCAAATGCTTGCAGAGGAGTGTCTAGGGGCTAGAAGGAACGACATCGGCAGGTGGAGAGGACGGACATTCAAAGGCTATTCGCAAGATATCAGGGAGACGGCCGCGAGTACCCAGACCTTCGAGAACCAGACAACTATTTAGATGACGAAAAAGATACGATTGCCCCATTCCGATAAAGTCCGGCGAGCGTTATTTGGAGCATAGCAAGACACAATGGGTTCGCATGTGATCCTAAGGACCCAATACACAAAAATGGTTGGGCTGCAAGCAGATAATCGTAATGGACATACACCCACTATCGTCAGTCCTGGAACTTGGGACGGGCGAGTACCGGTTTGCTACCTCGAGTTGCAAGCCCAATGAGCCAGCACTGGACCGCGAATCTGGGCAAGAGGCGGCATTCTGAAGTTGGTGCGGGCTTCGAGGGTTCGATGACAGCGTGCCATGCCAACAGAAGCTACACATGCGGTCAGTGGGCTAACCTTCGACAACCAATGTATCCTATCAGCCAGCAGTCACACCCCCAGGTAGTGGACCAACACCCTCGACCGCCGCGGACAAAACTTCTCACCAGTCAGAAGTTACACATACGCTGGTTGGGTCAACGCTCTCGATTACCACAGCCAATGCATCACATCAACCAGCAAGTTACACCGGCGGGCAGAGGATCAGGCCAACACTTACACCCAGGGCATACGTCAGCAGCTGCGAGTACCGGGTTGTCACCTCGAGTATCAACAAGCCAGCAATCTGCTGTGGATCTGGGTAAGCAAGCATGCTGTGCTGGTAATAAAGCTTTATTTTCACACAATCTCAGCGCCGCCACCGAGAATCAATCAAGACACCCACAGACAAGGTGTTCTCGGCTTTCAGCAGCCAGGTGAGTGTACAGGTCGCGAGGTCTTCGCCATCTGTTGATCGCGTTCCTGCTTCTCTCTATGCGGAACTTGAGTGTGCTTCAAGTCAAGCGCTGACTCAAGAGCCACCATCTCGAGGGCCATCGTCACCAGGCTCAATATTCCCAACAGTCAATGAATTGATCAGAGACATAGACGAGGCGACAAAGCCGGCGTGGAGAACCCATAACGAGCCTGACCCTTACAGTTGGGAATGGAACAAGGCCAATAAACCCTGACCCGTGTCAGGTATGCCAGTTCTAGCAAATAACTCAGGTCTGCCAGTTCCAGCAGAAGACTCCAATCTGGCAGGTCAGACAATTCACTCGTCTACAAGCAGGGCAACTGCGGAGCCTGAGCCTTTTACCTGGGAGAGGTACTTGGCGAGAAAGTCCGCATTCATCGCAGCACTGCCAGAGACAGATCCAGTACGTACGAACACGGCTCCATGCGTGCTTCAGGCATTGGAACTGATCATCCCTACCATGATTGGAAAGGTAAAACAAATTACAAGCTCAACGATGATGCGATCGACGCCATCGCCTGCCTCTTCCCTACGCCTGCAGACGTCTACTACTATTCTGCGACCAGAATCAACAGCTTCAAGAATGCTCAAAGGTCGAAACCTCCAATAGGCGATTTTGACGTCTGTGTCATCCCTGTATGCATTGGTGGTCATTGGATGTTGGCAGTGATGAAGAAGAGTTGTAGGACTGGTCTGACATTCGACTCCATCGGGACCGGTGAGATGATGAAAGAAGCTTGTGACATTGTGGCAAGGAAGATCACTGGTGGAGATCCAATGAAGATGAGATACTGCCCTTCTCAGAAGCAGCCGGACGGTGTGTCATGCGGTCTATATACGCTCCGCAATATCGAAGCAACATTTGCAGGCCTGGTGGGGAATCTCGTATCTACCTTTGGTCCTACACCAGAGTACCTCAGGTCCATATACGCGGCGTTGTTACTACAGGCGAACCCACAATACTCCCAACTTTTCCAGCCTCTGCTCGAACGCTTCAATGTCGTCAATGAGACGGCGATCGAGCAGGGCGAGAGCAGCACAGTTGTGTTCCAATCCCTATACGGCTCCATATACAAGGACAAGTGACCGGATTTGACACAACCCGAGGGAATGGCCCTCGCAAGTGCACTACAGAAACACTTTGACGCTCTAGAAAGCGCGCCAGCTTCGACGACTTCCATAGTTCCGCAGAAAAGAAGACCGAACAGGTGGGAAGCCCATCATCAACGACGCCTGGCGACGCCCCTCAAGACGGCCGTTCGGCGGAACGACAAAGGAGAAAATCCGGACGTCTCAGCGACCTGTGCGAGGAGTAGCGAGCGCACATGATGACAACGGTTCGGCAGGTCCATCAAATGAGGGAGGTCGAATTGCTCGAGGTGTCAGCTCAAAGAAAGAGCGAAGCTGCTGCTACTGCCTTGATGCAGCTTCTGAATCTCAGCGTTGACGATGTTGAAGTTGAGTTACACTACTTTGAGGTACAATCTGGACAGGCAGACCTACCTGTCTTAGGTAGCGTTGAGACAAATATCAACAAATTTGCTCACATGTTGCATCTCATCTTATATTGCATGTGTCGCAAGGTTACCTAGCTTAATGCTCCGTCAACATAGCTCTTTGGTTTCAGGACAACTAACCAGCCATTATTACAATTTACAAATGTTCCAACAGGTCACCTCATGGCAAGAATCAATGAGAGTGCAAGGAGGGATGACGATTCAGTGAAAATTGTTGTGTTGGATGTTTTTGCATCCGAAAAAGAAATCTCGATGGACCAGGGCTGACAGCCGCTACTATTTTTCACGTGTAAGTTCGTAGTAAGCTGACATGCATATTGGCGTGTCATCTCCTTCCAAGCCCTCTCCTATGAACTCGTTCAGCATTTCTGGGTTTGATGGAAAAGGCGTCATTGAAACCATTTGAGGTGTAAACGAAAATGTCTTGCCCCTTCTGCGCCATTTCATCGGCAATCCCCACTTCTAGCTCCCCCACAATCTTCTCATCCCCGAAAGGGTCCACGTACCCCGTCCTCTCAACATCGACAGTCATTGCATTTCTAGACATTGCACCTCTCTCACCAGGCCATGTTCTCCTTTGTCCTCGTCGCCATATCGAGAAAGCGTCTGGTATGGCAGGAGCCGAGGCAGCCGCTTTGGGGTTCTGGTTACCGGTTCTCGGGAGAGCGGTTTTGAGTGCTGTTGGGGGAGAAAATGGGGTCGACAAGATGAGTTGGAATGTTATACAAGCTAATGGTATGTGTGATTTTGGATGTATGAAAAGAGGGGAAGAGAATTGATGAAAGACAGGCACGGAAGCAGGACAGACTGTTCCGCATTCCCATTTTCATATCATTCCTAGATCGAGTGGAGGGGATGGAAAGTCTCGCGAGGCGAGTGAGATCGGAGATGCGGAGAGGAAGAATATTGCGCTTGGTGAGGGACCAAGGGTGAAGTTGGAAGATGGTGAGGGGAGGAAAATGATGGAGCTGGTTAAAGAGGGAGTCAGCGTCGAAGTCGAAAGAATGAAGACCGAAGGGGAGATTGGGAATGAAGCGAAGGAAGGACTGTTCGTCAAATTTGGAAATGGTGGATTGAAGCTTTGAGCATGACAGTGGAAATCAGAGGCTTGATTTGGTACAAGTGCTCCAAAGACCTCTCATTCACTCTCGCCCGCTGAATTGATTCTATAAAGTCATATATCAAACATACTGGAAAATTCAAACACTGCAAACTCCATACACCCCAATTCTAATGACGCCCGCGACTTCAAAACTTCCTTGTCTGTACGGTGCGTCACTTACAGCAATCTCCGCAGGTATTGCACAAGACATCGCCCTCGCCATCCGGCTCTCCGTAGCGATACGCCCATTCGAAGCGACCTAATCGGAGATACTGGGCTACCGAGGCAGCTGTGGGACGCTCTCGCTCATCGTGCGAGATCATTGCCATAATCAGACATCCAAGGTCTATCCGGCTTATCCGCTTGGAAGATGCAGAATAGTGACGCAAGTCACGTCTGCTGGAGTCTGTCTGTTGCGGACCGTTGAATCTCCCATCAAACTTCACAAAGCCGCCATCAACGGCAAGGAGGAACTTGTCGAATAATCTTCCCAGGGTATATATATCCCAAGCCCTTGGATCTTCATGGTCGAAATCTTCCCGCTCTACTGGTAGTGGCCTATTGTTGGAGCCGCTAGGGAAAGACGTGAGTTATTGATCATGAAAGGTTGAGGAGAAGGTCTAGCTGCTGGCAGAATACATACTGAGCTGCTCCAAAGTCGCAGAAGATCATACATCCTCCAATGATGAGTACGTTTGTGTCCCATATATCCCTATGCTTGACCCCAACAGAATGCATATATGCTAGAGCGTGGCTCAAGCATCCCATTCCATTCATCAAAGTGTTGACCCAGGTAGGGTCATGAGTCCGGTTCAATTTCATATAATCACAGAGAGTAGTCTCTGCCACCGGATACGACAGACTGTACAGTTCGTTCCCAACAATGTAAAGCCCCACCATTTGCGTTATGTGATGGTGGTTAACCTGCTTCAAGGCCTGGATTTCCTTTGCGCTGGGGACGGCTCGTCGGGGTCTATCAACGTCGATTGGGCTCTTCTTCCGAGCAAGAAATTTGCCATTACAGAGCACTCGTCGGACTTCGCCAAAGTTTCCTGCGCCTAGGAAGGTGCTCCTCTCTGGAGTATGATCCGGGTATTCTACACCTGTGAAGTCGTCCAAACTGTCGTAAAGCTGGCCCTTGGGACCTCCGCGAACATCCCACTTCCATCTAGATGGAAGCCGCCAATCCTGGTAAGGACCGTGTGGCAGGTCGACTGGGTCGAAGCGAAGAAGCTCTTGCAAGAGTTCTTTTCGTTTCTGCTCTGTGGAGCTCATGATTGATGATGATGATTCCTTCCTCTATTTAACTTGATGATCGGTTTTATATTTGGCCTGTGTCGCCGTGATGAATGGAATCAAGCTGTGAAGATGCAGAAAGAAGGAAGTAGATGTCAGGAAGTGATCTCTGCCACTGCATCTGCTCCTACCTATGAAATACCAAAAGCAAGAGCAGAAAGATAACCGTGATGAGTTAAGGGGGCGTGTCGCTTGTTGCTTTGGCCGAAACAGCGCAGCCGGGCGAGAAGGTCGCTCTCACAACTTCAGTTGTCTCGAGCTGGAAATATCCAACCTCAATCTGAGTGGAGAGGCCATCAATTTTGCCGCGCCAAAGCTATATACATTGCACTCCAAATAGAAAGCAAAGTTCAAGAACCACTGAATTTCATGTTTCGATGATCCTGTCATAAAGACTCGAAGGCCGACAAGGCCTGCACCTCCCTTCAAACACCAACAAATATGGCCGACACGGCCATCACACAGAAACGCGCGCCAATATTATACAACATGGTATGGACATATCCAAACCCTATCGCTCAAATTACTGTACGTTGTGGAACATTGCCGTCGATGCTGCTAATTCGGGTCATGTATCGTGATTGGATGAAATCCAGACATGCAGACCTTAGAGGTCGTTGTACAAGCGTTTAAGTTTCCAACGCCATGAACTAATTACAGTACCAGCTGGCAACAATCAGGTTCCATTGGAGGATGTTTTTGAACATGGATGGCGCTCAAGAAGTCAAGTTTGACGATAATCCAGGATTGTAAAACCGAGATGGCAGCATAACACATGCAGTACATCATTTTCTTCTTCTCGTTAAAAGTACGGTTATATTTTCATAGGTGTAAATATTAGAAAGATACTGCACAGAGGTTTCCGTATTCATGAAAGTTCGAAGTGCGTCTGCAGTCACAATGATCGTAAAGTAAGGAGACAGTCAGATGAAGTTGTTGCAATTAACGAAGACGCTGTGCTCATGCATGATGTACTAATCTCGCTCATCGAACACAATCTCAGAAATCTACCACTTCTCATCCAACTATATGTATACCACCCATCAGCGATCGCTTTGCTCTTCTCTCGGCTTCAAACAGCCTCAGTTCCTCTCGCCTCCACAACTCCTTCTGCGATGGCCCAGTATCTGTCAATTGCTCATCCTCCTGGCCGTCACCATTCTCGCTGTCCTCAAGTACATACACCTGCTTCTCCTGATCAGACTTTGCTTTCTCCGATGCAATCCTGTCCAATTCATCTTTGAAACGCTTGGCAAGAGTCGCCAGTGCCTTCTTTCTCTCTCGCTTCTCGCGTGCCCGTACCCGCTTTGCAATCTCCTTTCGTCTGGCCGCTACTCTCTCCAAATCGTTCAGCATGCAATAGGTTGTTGGTGTTGCTGCTTCTACGACCCTCTCAACAGGTGGAGGTGCGACAAGTCCATTGCCAGCAAAATGTACCTTCTCATCCCCACGTCGTTTAGTGATATGAGTGATGTCCTCCCTCGGGAAGGCGAGGGGAATTTCTGGTTCTCCCATGAGGCCTTCCAAATCTGGACACTCGTCGTCGTTGAATGCCTCCTTGTTCACCCACATACAGTCAAGGGACTCCTTTGGCGTCTCCCACGGGTTTGGGGCTGTCCAGACCACGAAGTGATGACCTTCTGGTTTGCTGAGAATGACACTTGGTTGCCGGTCATTGACTTCAACTTGACGAACATTGGCTTCTGGCCATGGTCGGTCAGGGTCGAGTTGAGCAAGTCGACGGAATATTTCCTCTGTTCGACGATCAGACTCGCTAGCTTGGTGGAGGTGGTGAAGGAGCTCAGGCGTGTGGCGACGTTGAAGTTCAGATTGGCGAACGACACCTACCGGGCGGTACGGCTTGGGCACGAATCGACGGCGCTTGGCTTCCAGCTGAGCAACTTCCTTGACATGACTGTCATGAGAACATTCGGCCTTGATTCTGACGGTTTGGCTGCCAGCTTGAGATTGTGTGTGGTTTTTGTGGTCGACATTGGCTTGAGCAATGTAACCTGCAATACAGGCTTTGCGAGGGAGGCTCTGATAAGGACGAGGAGGCCCATTCATATCATAGCTAAGATTGGGTTGGACAATGTCATCTTCATCGTCTGATCCGCGATAGCGTTTGATGCGTTGAATGCCAGTCTGGACTTCGTACTTGAGATTCGGTCGAGCAAGGTGTTTCGCGCCCCTGGCTTCACGATGATGTTGGTAAAGTTGAGGACGGCCGTGTGTTCCGTTGACCATAGACTGAGCAACAATTCTTTTAACGCTGGCTTCGCGACGACGTTTATTGGGTTGATAATCGTGAATGACATAATCATCTTCGAGGCCTACTCGACGACGCTTGTTGGGACGGGTCTCCGTGTTATGAGGCATGTTGAGAAGATGTGAGTCGAAGATATTTAACTGCACAAGCGCGAAGTGTTGACGGTTCTGCGAGGCAGGGGATGGTTGGTTGTGAAATGGTTGACGAAGAACTTTGCGAAGGAATCTGCGAGGAAAGTTACAGTGGAAGTTTTCTTATACTGCCAGTGTGCCGAGTGCGGTGAAAAGAGTTTTCCCACCACAACGTTGGTTACGTAGCTAAGTATTGTGGTCGTGAAAGTGAACGAGTGTACACCTCTTGGTATTGTGCTGATAAGCGAATTTCGAAAGTGAACGGATAGGGGAATATCTCGCTAAAGGTCACGCATGTGGCTGGCCTTGGAGAAGTACTCTCGAATCCCGCGAAATGCAACCGGAATGTGCAGAGTATAGGAGCCAAGTGCCGGTAACCATTCACTCTGGCGGAAGTGAAAGGTAAAGAGCCCGAAAGGGCTGACGACGAAAGAGTGGTAAATAGTACACCTTCGAAATGCAAGACCAAATATTGATCACAGATTCGAGGCATCCAGTAAGAAACGAGTGTTGGGAATGAATAGATATAAGTTGTTGGATGATATTCTGGAGATCTTCGTTCTCACAAATTAGCTTTAGAAGAGTTTCAATTCAGGAAGAGACTTCAGGAAGGAACGACCTGCTTATGCATCATGCTATCTGCGTCATACACTACTCGCATACCATGAGAGTCGCTACTGGCCCTTACAAATCAAATAGGTGCTGCACTATTTGAACTGCAGGGTATTTGACTTCATGTGTTGTCAAGATGTCAACATGATTGTAGTGTATTGGTCGAACTCAATGGTCTGGTACTCATTTGCAGGAGAAGCTTGAGCCAAGATCTTGAGCTTCTCTGTGATATATCGTCATAGAATCAAGGCTAAGGGTTTCAGTGATCAGATAATGTGGTGCAGAGCAACAAAACAAAGTATGCTGCCTCCCGCTGTCCAGAAAAAGCGACACCAACAACTCAAAGTTCCCAGAAAACTAGGACAATGGGGAGCTGAAAGTTAAAGATAAAGATACATTAGAATATTATCAAACTGGGCCATGTATTGGACAATTCGACTCGTTCTCAATAATGTCCCAAGTGCTCAGGGACATTTGCTCAGTCTAATCTCAGGTCGAAACTGAAAGAGTCTTCAGTTGTGTGTTCACTGCCTCTTACGTTCACAGAACAATCGTTTATACTTTCATGTTATGGAAGACAGAACAATCTGCTATATACACTCGAAAATTGTCGCATGAGCTCACCTTCAAGTCGCAATATCTTGTCTAACTTTGGAATCAACAGGACAGTTTTCTCTCGGCATTTCTCCTACCTGCGGCTCCATAGGACTTTTGGAATAGCGACCTTATTGATATAGTCTTTTCGCTGTGTTCATTGTGCTAACCTAGGCTTGGAACTTCATCTCCCACCCAACTCTTCAACATTTCCTATCAAGGAGGCAGTTACCTCACTTGGCCAACGAGTTGTACAACAACCTTATAAGGAAGGATGAACGTCTTGTGTATTTGCTCAAGCTGATTGAGCTTCATTGAAGTAGTGATAGTGTACCGTTCCTGCTGTCAGACATGCTCCAATAGTGAGTCCAGTCGAGGAACAACTTCTGCCACCAAATACACAGCTCAACGCGTCACGAAATGCTGGTCAAGAAGCCCTTTGAATCGATCAGGGATGTAGATAGCAAGTGCTTCTCGCCCATTGATCTGCTTCGGTATTCTGCTTCATCTATTCGGTATCGTGATCTCACCATCGCCTTGGTCGCAGATAAAGCAAGTCAGGGGGATGAAAACAGCAATATGACAAAGTTGGCTGAGAGGCATTCGAGGACAGTGATATTAATATTCCTCACCTCCAGGAGCATACAAGAATATGAATTGCATGATTTGAGAGTATGGAGGGAAGTGGGAGCTGGCTTCAGACACGGATTCTGGCGACACCTTGTACGATTACAGGAGAATGAAGAAGGGATGAATATTGTGATGTAGAAGTGTTAATCTCAGCGAGGGACGTATCCTCCTAGTGTTGAGAAGAAGTTTTCTACTCAGCTTCCTGTGATGTGATGTGATTGATTTCTTCGAGGAGGGTCAAAACTCCACATTGCGAATGAATTGGTAGAAGATGAAGTTTGAGCAATACAATGAAGGAAGCAAAGAAACTATGTAACTGCAAGCAAGTTCGACAAAAAGTGTTCTACATGCATTAAGAATACTCTACACATTATTACATTGAGTATTTAGTGCTTTCAGAAGTCAAAAGCTGCGGAGCTATACTTCACGAGAACGAGTTTCCACCGATGGCTGTCCTGCGGCATGAAGCCTTGAGTTCCTGCCTATTCTGCGCTCTCCGAGTCATTGCACCGTGACTCTCAAGTTAGTGTCGAGCTGAAGCCTACCAGGCCTCCATGATTGCCTCGGCAAGCGCCTTTCCATCACCGACTGACTCTCACCTCACCATCACCAGAGTCCCCCAATATCAGCCTGTTCCCATTCAGCCGCATCAGCCCTACCGGCGTAATACCAACTGCTCCTTCCTGCTTACCGTGACCCCAAAAGTTCGTGAACCCAAAATACAACGAGGCAACTGCTGCGGATGACTCCTCCAGGCATCTGTAACGCCGCATTCCTTCGCGCATGTATCAGAGTTGGCCGTAAGATTTGCAACACGAGTTCCAATCTAACCCTCGTTTCTTGACAAATGAGGATATAAGATTGTGGCATTGCCGCGGAAACGCCAACAATCCTGCGCCGCAGGGAAACATTCACGGGGGCTGGCGCCTATTTTGCTCGCTTGTGATTCAGCAACACAATATCAAACACAACATTGTATATTTGGAAAAGCAACAAGGCAAATGTCTCGATGGCCGAAATTAAGGCCAGACAGACCCATGTTGGAAGTGGGAATTGAAATGAGGCTGTTGATCGACGGGAATCCAACAATGCAATCAAAAAATCGATATTGCCAACAATTGAATCAGCCAGAAAAGCAAACCCAGACGGAAAGAGATGAAGTTCATGCCCTCATCTCATTGCTTTGTCTCAGCCCAGACTCCTTTGTAGACGAGGCTCTGAGTGACGCCCGGGCCAGGAGGCATTGGGATTTGTGGCTGCATTGGAAGGAGATTTCGTGATATCGCTCGGGACATCATCTCTGAGACACAACCCCGCAGTCCCATTGTGATAACCCGATCTGAGACATTCTTCAAATAAGGCAGATTGTGTAAAATCCATCTCTGGAATAATTTGGGGGCTAAGCTCTTTCTCAGCCTTGTGCACATGCCATCCGTTCTTGTAACTCGTGGCTGCAGGGATTCTCCAATCGCCTCGCTGCCCTGGCTAGACCAATCCGGTCACCGAAGAGTAAGCAAGGAAGCTTCGAAGCCACCGACTGCATGACGAACATGATTTATCGAATGGCTGGAGTTCGATACAGGTATCTCATCGGGATCGATGGACAATCTCGTACCGAAGTGAGGAGATTCATGGAATCAAGGCAGTACAAGAAATGAGGGTGGTTGCACTCTGGTATGCAATGAACGCCCGAAAATGGCTGGTTTTGTTTTGGATGCCTCACACGGCAAGGCGCGTTTCCAAGGTGATGATGAGGACATGAGATCATGCAATGTGATATCGAGAAACTGGTGACAGATGGACTGTTGATAAGAGCGATCTATGTCGCGTGAGTTGAGATCTGCTGAGAGTCTGGTGAGAGCTGCAAATGACGAGGTTGGGGAGATGTGGGTGAGATAAGATCTCACCTCATATCTGCTCACTGAGAGCCTTGTCTTTGAGAGTGAGTTTGGAGGCCAAGGCATTGACCTATGAGTGTGAGCGGCTTCCATGATCCTTTGCGTAACAGGGTTCAAAACCTGAAGAAGGACAGTGCTCACCAGGCTGAACCGGCTTGTTCAGGCTGAACCGGCTTGTTCAATTGGTTCGTTCGTGCACTCACCATAACAAATCAAAGCCTCGTCGACAGGACTTGGCCTTGATATCATGGCATGAGAACCAGTCAGACGAGACCTTTTGTGTAAGGAGGCTTCAAGGAAGGTTCCACGAGACTGGGGTAAACTAAACATGGTTGGCGGGGTATCGATCAAGATGTACTCGTAGATGAGCAAGTGCTGACGTGATGTGCGATCGAATTTCCGATTGTGGACACCGGTTGAAGTGCAATAGAGATGATTGTCGAAATCTCGGTTGCACGAGGAGATTTGATATCTGGAGAACTTGAAATGTCATGTTGCTGTAGCATTGAAAATGATAGGTGCAATGGCCATTTAACCTTGGGACGGACCCGTGAAAATTGAGTCACTTCAAAGCCTGAATTGGGAACCAGGGTTTGGGTAAACCGTATATGAATTTGAACTTCTACACTCAAGGGGATTCGTGTGTATCATGAAATCGCTACTCTCATGTCCCAATATATATATATATATATATATCATGGGGCGAGTTTCGACAACGTATGATGCCTTTCGGCCTATAGTCAGGTGGGGAAAGTAGCCTCCCCAACGTATAATTTGTACAGGGAGTCTTTCAACATGACATGAAAGAGCTCAACGTTTATGCAGACCTATGTTGTTCAAGCCTTGATCCCCAGCACTCCTTCTTCCACCTCTCCTCGGCACGATGTTGGCAGACTCGAAGTCTAGCATCAGCATTAGATAGCGTCTTTCTTTGGTACATGCCAAAGCCATGTCAGAACTGACGACTCACCAGACATGGTAGCCAATTGTGAAGGCATTGTGATGCTTTGAGACTCGTGAACCTGGAATATATTTCCCAAATTGGCTATGCTAGGCACACGAAGGACACTCTTCAGCAGTTCAGGCATTAGAGGTAGCTACAGAAGTTGATCCAGAACTGAATGAGGTTCCGTTGTATTTGATCCATGGCCCAGATTTGGCAATCCTGCAAGCGAGCCAGAGTATCCGTTCCTTGCGCTCGTCAGTCATGGAAGGACGCTCGTGGGTCTTCTCTTCCTCATCAATCTTTTCGTGTGTGAACCACTCATCGGGGAAGTATTTGTCTGCCCATAGAAGACCACGTAGCGCAAAGTCCTCAGGGAAGGGTCGGAAGTCATCCATTGCAGGGAGTGGAAACTGCGCAGCCTCAATACGAGAAGGTGTCTTGTACATGGCCAATAACGTATTGAGCATAACTTCAAGAAGATCCCAGGGGAATTCTTCCTGGAGCAAATCCATAGCGCCAGGATGCCGAGTCATGTTTAACATGAAGACAAGGACTACATGGATGAATGGAAGAACATTCGGATCGCCAATTCTCTGAAGAACGATTCGAAGTGTTGCATTGTTGAGACCACGAGCAAGCTTGAATGTAGCCATTGACTGTTCGGAAATAGCATCTGCCATAGCAACATCGTTGCCCTCTTTGCTTGGTGAGATGGCCTGCATAAGGATATTGTCTTTTGCTGCAAATCCAGTCATTGCAACGGTGTTGGCGATAGCAATATGGTAACCTTGCTGCATAAATTTGCGAGTAACTCTGCCGATCTGGTTGTCAAGGAGACCAAGAAATTCCTTCTCCGTATCCGCAAACTTCTCAATATGCTTCCCAGTGAAGAGAAGACCGTGTGCTTTTACAAAAGACATATCAAGAGGAGGTAGTCTCAGCTGACCATGAGTTGAATCGGCTTCAAGGACAGGATTATAAAGTGTAAGAATCGATTCTCGAGCAGAAACGAAAGGTACTGCCACACACAGAGATTTCGAGTAGTAGAACAATTGCTCCAAAGCGTTGGGTCTGGCGAGGATAGCCAGATGGTGATACAGTCTTCCTGTTGTAGGAGATTTGTCTGAAGCTTTTGAATACCAGTGGCGGGCAACTCCAGTCCATACCTCACGGTCTCGGATATCATCATCCTCGATTGCCATTCGATATCTTCCAAGGTCCCCGAGACACTCGATCCACGTATCCTCGAAGGCGGGTACTGTCTCATACAGCAATGCCATCATGGAGTAAGCAAGGTAGATGAAAGCAAGCATGTGATCAAGGCTGGCAGGGAGACGATGGCGAAGTAGTTCCAAGAATGAATGAATTCCATGACGCCACATGCGAGCTGGCATGGCATATTTGGATGCTAACCGCCGAAGAGCCGGGGACGCACTAGGATGCTGGGAAGCAAGAAAAAAGTCGTGGTGCTCGTGCAGTAGTGTTCGATGAAGTGCAATCAAAGCCTGCCACTGCTCGTTGTTTAGCTTCGGTTGAGCTTGAGGGTCTCCTTGGGCTAATGTTGCTTGTTTGTTGTCTACTTCAATACACTTGGCTTCGACCATGACTAGCCCGGCGTAGATTCCCTTGACCTCTGCAACTAGTTGTTCTTGTGAGATGGGCCGTGTTTCTGGCTGAAGGATAATATCATAGCTCTCGTCACCAGTAGCCGGTAACAGACTTTGAGATGAAGTAGACTTGCTGACAGCGGGATTGTTTAACGTAGATTGTGTTGATGCTCTTCCACTCAACGGAGATTGTTGAGGTTTTTGTGCTCGTGGTTGGTGAAGAGCCTTGCGAGCCTTTTGTGCTTGTACCGAGGCGATGTTTGAAGGGTCCACAGACGACCTAGTGAGTGGTGCATCATCTTGCTCATTCCATAGCTGTTTCCTTGGACCAGAGCGCCTGTGTATATCGTGCATATCCCGAACGTTTTCGTTGTCAGAGCTGTACTGTCCAGAATATGGTCTCGTCGCCTTTGATCTTCGAGGTTCAGAAGAGGGGGAAGAATCTCTAAACGGAGATGCAGAACCAGCACTTATACCATCACCAATAGCTGCTCGCTTTGTTCTAGGCTGACCTTCGGTAGCCTCGTCTGCCTCTGTCATCTCCACATCTGCGCTTTCACATGTGCCAAGATTCAGGGCTCCAAGTCCAGAAATCGATCGTGTTGGAACAGGTGTAGAAAATGGTCGTTTGGAAGGGGGAGGTTCAGGGCCAGCTTTGTTTGCTTCGTTTAGGTTGGGCTTCCTCTGCGACTCATCTTTAGGTCTGGTAATCAGTGTGTCAGCCTTGAGAACAAAGAGCCCGGTGACTAGGTAACGATGGTTCGGGACAGACGCCACATCACTGCCTGGAGAAATGTCACACACCTTGAGGTCTTCTGGGCGCTTTCCGTCTCGTAATCTCTTCGGAACTTCTCCCGAGCCTCGTCATCCGGTGGTAAGCGTTCGAGGTGATCTGATTGTGCATGTTCCCACAACGCCTCGCTGGAGGTGAATATTCGCCGGTCCGAACACAGCGTACACGCCCACGATGGTGTTGTCTTGTTATTGCGTCGTAAATGCTGAATGAAGCGATCGCTGACATCCGCTTTCTGGTGCTGGGGGTTGCTCATTGTCCTCTACATGACTGCGTTGAGCGTGACGACAATGATAATGGCGAGGTTAGACTTACCTAGGTACAGGTGGGGTCGAGAAGCGAAACTTTCGTGCCTTACAAATCGGGCGCCGCTTGATGATAACAGATAAAAACAATTGAGAGAGGTTTTGGCAATAGTGGCCAGTGAATTGTGGTAGGACTTGAGAACTCTGGAGAGAGCATTGCAGCAGAATGGGCATTTGACTCTTCTAAATACATTATCCAGCAACGAGGCTGGTACGGGTGCCCAATGATGCGACTTGCAGCAGAGCAATGTTCCTGCTGGCTGCCTCGCTTAGTGGTTCGCAAAAACGCGCACCTTGAGGCTCGGCGATTCTAGGGGGTTATCTCCATTCCCTCACCGAGGCCGCCACCCATCAATTAAATGATGCCCGCCTCCTTGCGCGACCCAAACTCAAGCCTTTCGAGCCTTTCTCTCTCACCGAAAGCGGATCCAAAATCCTAGAAATACTAACTTTGGAATTCTACAAGCGAACATTACTTGTTCGCAGCAGTCGTCTCATTGCACCAGATTCCGCCTCGAGTTGATAGCTGGCAATGGTCGATATCCTAGGAAAGGGGATTCCATGGCAAATAAGTACTTTTGCGAACCGCCACTCACTCTGTAGGGCGAAGGACTTGGTGTGTGCGGGGCGCGCGGGGCGCGCGGGATGTGCTTATCAAATTCCAGTGCATATCTCGTGCATGAGTAGTTCTAAAACACCCATTCTGGGCGTTGAAATGCAGCCTGTGAGCAGGAAACCTCAAAATGAATTAGGCAATATTGGAGTGCCGGGATGATTATCAATTGCAAGCGCTTTCACAGAGCCTCATGCCATGGAGGCTCGCCCCCAATTCTCGAACCATATAACTGGCCCCGTCAGGCCCCAATGTCGTTGCCGTTCGAAATCGCCCGGCCCCCTAGAACTTCGCCAGATCCTTCGCCAGATCCTTCGCTTCTTCGTTCAGCCTCCTATTTCCCCCCGCCTGATCTCATCGCAGCCAATGGAGCTCAGAATGACCAGGCAGGATAAAAGCCTTGAACACTATCACATCAAGGCTGTTGATATTGGGATATCTTGACCTCACTTGGCCCCGAAGTTGCACTCGGTGTGATGGAAACATTTCAGCTCTCAGCCCTATGGGCAAATCTCCAGCTGAGGGCGACAGCATTCACGGGACAAACCTTTGAACGACAGGTCGGAAAAAACCATCACCCGGCTCGAAATGAAACTGGCACGACTGCGCTATCATACCATTCATAGGTTTGGTTGATGATGCTCAAGTATTATGGGAAACCGTTAGCCGAGCAGAACATCGCTTCTTCTTTCCAACGCTCGCCAATTCTCAGGTTGAAGCAGGCATAGGCGAAGAAAGATCCTTTGCACAGCTCGATTTGAGGAATCAAATGGAAGAAAAGCTTTACTAAAATGCTGAGTATTCTTATCTAGTTTCATGTAATTCAGCTAAGAAATCATATTAATGATTAAGTCGAACCCGTCTGAGGAGAAGACTACGACTCGCGAATTCCCACCCTAGGTACTCCTCCCATGGCCGGGCTCGACTTTCAGGAGTGTCGCTAGCCTAATCGCTGTTCCCCAACGTCTTTCTTGAAAGTCTCCTCACTCCCAAACTATCAATCTGTTATTTCACGCGATTCTTCAGACCTCTTGCATCACTGTCACAGTAAGGCTTCCACCTATTCGAATGAGGCGCTCATCACATCATAGGTACCAACAACATTGGATCGTCGAATGTAACTGGCCTTTCGATCAGGTATGCTGCTGCTCTAGCAGCGTCGGCAAGAACGCCTTGACGGCTTCAAGCAGAAGTGCCGTATGAGATACGACAAAATAGGGTCTGCCATTCCCACAATCAGGATAGCGTTAGACATTTGACCAAGGCATTCCTCACCGACATATCAATCGCTCCTAGGATCCCCGGCTCTTTCTCAGAATCTGCCAATGTCAGGACTCTGCGAGCAAACCTACCTCGTTTCAAGTGTTCCTTTTGCAAGCCTCACCTTTTCAGGAGTGGGGTGCAAATGCAACAACTGGCATGCACCTTGCTCCCACATCCAGCGATAGCAAGGCAGCCAAGTCCAGCAAACCGAAGGACTCAATCGGCATTTTTCAGTGCTTCCGCTGGCAGTATGCACATATTCTTTAGGATTTACAGTATTTATCGCGAAAGACCTAGGAGTATTGGGCAACCTATAAGTGCCCAACGCACAATGAGTCACTTTGTCGTCATGGCCCTCTCGCTGAGTGGAAGAATACAGTGGTAAACTGCACAGTGTATGGATTTAATGGATGAAAGCGCACCAGCAACATCGAGTGCGGGGAACATGCCATAACAGCGGCACGATCCGCAGATGGACAGGATACCTAGCAGACCGATGATGCATTTATGACCCTAAAAGTGGCTGTGCGTGTTTCATCCTTCTTCTCACGAAGTATTTTTACCTTCAAATCGCAAGCGTTTGCATGGTCCTTTGCATGCGGTTTGTGAAAGTTCAGCGTCACCCTCGTGGCTTAGATAACCACGTAGTGAGTCTCGAGATTGTGAACCCAGATGGATCTGCCGCGTGTCCTAGCCACCCTCAATCAACTTTTGTCAGGCATGTATTCTGTTGCTTCTAACATCCTCTAGTTTGGTTGGCATTTTCAATAATTCAAGCTTGTACAATTCGCATCTGCTGTCAAACGGCGCTGCCATGGGTCACGAAGTCGTATCCGGAAGCTGCCTCAGCATATATACTTGACACGACAATATAAACAAACAAGTACTATATGACAGAAGTTTAATGCTGCTTTTGAAAAGCTTGAAAGACTCGCCATTGAACTGAATATATTCGACCCTTCAAAAAATAGTACTATCAACATCATTTATTGTCTGAAGCCCTCTCGTTGAAGCTGATGAGATATAGAGTGTCATCCAAGCAGCGGTTGGCTACGTTGACGATTCATTTCACACGATCGCGTTTGCTTCGGCTCCTCCAATGTGCTCAAGCAAGCCATAAAGAGATGCTGAGGAGCTGTAATCATCTCACATAAGATTTACTACCTTGCGATTCGACTAGTACTTCGTAAGTCTATGAAAGCGACAAAAGTCTTCAATTGCTCAATGCCAGCGTTAATCTGCCTTACTTCGCATCATATTCGCGTCCGATGATCAGTTCAATTCAACTTGAGGGTATTCGGACATTGAAAGACATCCGACTTACGTATTGACGTGGAGGACGACACGACGACGGTTAGGGGACACGGAGACTCAGCCTCGTTCTGCTGTAAGCCGAGAACCATAGCCGTCATTTCCTTCCCGTCGCAAGGGCGGATACCAATGAGGATGAATACGAATCACTAATTTCTCATCACCTGCTTATCATAAGTTTGTTTCTTTAGCTTGTTGCCTTACGAGGACGTGAAGCAAAACAAAGCATCCAACAAGAAATCTGCCGATGGTGGTGTGTGCCTGTGGCCGGCACCACTTTATCGGAACCGTCCGGAAATAAGTCGGACTTCTATCCTGAAGTTCACGTGTTATTGCCAATTTGCTAGATGTGCTTATTTTGCCTCAATCGCTGAGGTATTTGATTTGCATATATGCCGCCACCATATTCATGTTTCTGTTGAAAAAAAAATTCATGGCTCTAGAATGTGGCTGAGCTATGGCTTACGGTTTGGCGAGCCAATCACTTGTCGTCAATAAATTTGACCACCATCGCACATCTCCGAAGCTTGGTAGCAGAGCTGAATAATTCAGCGGACTTTGTACGCTTCTTTGAGACTTCCCTCGTAAAACTCATAGATCGCGGAATGGATAGTGTTTATGTGGCAAATGAGTCAAGAGGGTTCAGAGATATATGCTCCACGGAGTGTAATCCCGCGAGCCCGTAGCCAGCCATTCTGAAATTTAAGCGAGATCATTCGCTCCCCTATCTGTGCAGATGTGTGCAGCATTCGACCACCTTCAATGTCCATTCGATTTGATGTCGCCACACCTGGGACGTTTCGCCACTGCTGAAGAGCTGAGTATGTATTTGAAGATCTATTCTTATTCAAGTATTTGTCTAAGTACGAATTCTCTGTTCTCTGAACCTGAACAACTTTGCATCTTGCCCCTGATCACCATGCGGTGCTTGCTTTGTCTTTCATGTTGCATGCAGGTATTACTATGGCCCATGGTCGCAGTATCAACTGGTCGAGGTTAGTCATAGGCGTGGTGACCATCTCTAGGCTCTTGTCCAGTGACGACGCTATTAGCGTGTTCTTCAGATTGACTCGCCCCCCATGAAGACTTTTCAGCCACCCAGGGATTGACCGCGTGGTCGAACCTCAATTCTTAGCCATTAACTAAGATTTTGCTTCTCTTCACTCCCACGAGCTAACCCTTGAGTGTGCTTCATAGCCACGAGCCGAGAGCAGCCGATGGCCTCGGCCATAACTCTTGGATGACATTCATTCGGGATGCTCACTGATAATCTCGTGTTTGGGACTCGATGCACCAACCACATGGAGCAGTTCGTTCGTCGCCTGAAGCTCAAGCCATGCACTACCTCCCCGCACAGGTCCTCACCCATCACCAGCATACTCGGTCGCCCCAATCAGGCATCTCTGAAGGGCCTCCTGAGTCTCCTAACACCACACGAAACACCTCATCTACGAACTCAAGGCTTCTGTCCTCGTATCCCTGACACAGCTCCCTCTTGGGTGGAAATTTCTCCGCTGTTAGCAAGATGATCAATGCAAGGAAGATGATTTAGTTCGGTTGCCTTGCGATCTGGACTTCTGATTGACGGTGTCTTGGTCTTCCGGCTCGAATCGCTGACTGCTCGACCTCTGTAGCCTAATGAAGGCAATATCATTCCTTGCACATGCCGTTTGGCAGCAACTCTGGTGCCCGAAGGATGTTCGTGTCGGGATAGTGAGTATGGACATGACCACCGAGTATGCTGTGCGTTCAGCGGTGAAAGGAGCTTCTCCTCCTTTAGAAAGCCGTGTACGATAGATTGGCTTGCCCCAGGAACGTTATTGGATGCCATGCTGTCGGTGTGAGCGCTGTGAAGCAAGTGACGGGTGACGTGCGTCCAATGTTGATATTGTGGATTATTGATCTGCGCCCTAGGCTGTGACAGAACAGCTGTACAGTTAAGCTCCTGAAGATAGTCTTACTGCCTCGCGAGAACTACTGGTGGAGGTTAGCACAAGATGAGTTGTTATTCCAGCAATATATTGACGGTGCTGGCCTTGTGATTACCATTGGGGACACGATGGCTGTCTTTGATGCACCATGAAGCACAGTTGAGTCGTATCGAGGCTGCATTTTGTGTAGGAAACGATATGACAACCCTTGGACCGTACGAAATCACTAATTGCTTTACCATATCACTGGATAGGAGAAGCACTTGGTGAGAAGACACGAAGGATCTTCAGACAACGAGGTTTCAATACGACGTCGTGGAGCTGAACAGATGCTGTTCGGGATGATCATGATGGGCCTCGTCTCGGTTGCCTCGTCTTTATATTGGATTTCTGAGTTTTGACCCTGTGACTATTCCTGTGGTGTTCAAAAATGAAACATGACGAAAACAAACCTATAGAACTATTGGCGGCTGTAAAGCCCATGAGCTTGAATTTATGCGCCTCGAAGTATTGAATGGGGAATATTCATGTCATGCACGACTCAGGCACGCCCCGTGACCCTGTATGGACCAGAACGAGAGGCTGCAAGTGAACTGTAATAGGCATAGAAAGCGGCAGATGAAGTCCATTCAATGCAATGCTTCTTCTCTATCACTTGATCTTCATTTGTTCATCAAAACAAAGAAGTCGCCAGGGCCAATCAAAAAAATAGGGTTTCGCCTACCTTCGGTTGATTGGTTCTCAACAAAGTTAATGCCCGACTGTTCCCGACGTAGGTTACTCACTGTTTTTTTTTTTAAGTCTGACACTGCTTGGACCACCTTACCAGAAGACTTCGGAGGTTGAATTCTAGAAGGCTTCCAGGCTCCTACATGGCTCACAACTCTCGTGAAGCTCCGCAATCCTTTAGAATCTCAATCGAAGTCCATTTTTGCACTGAAGATCTTAAAAAATCCAACTCCTCCCAGTGGTCAGAGACTTAGCATGTGGCCCGAGCAGTGTCCTGACGTGAAACTGGTCAAAGCTGCGGCTCATGTTGCTTGAGGCTTCGATGCTTCTT
Organism: Helotiales sp. EF0021; assembly: GCA_000292665.1. Classification (NCBI taxonomy): domain Eukaryota; kingdom Fungi; phylum Ascomycota; class Leotiomycetes; order Helotiales; species Helotiales sp. EF0021. Next base: position 321,900 of record AIET01000416.1, read on the forward strand.
GCCAGCAGTGTTTTGAGAAGGAGGTGCAACTCTGAATGCAGCGCCAACCGCTGCGAACATCAATCCCATTCGCTGCAAAGGCGGGAAACCGAGGCTACTTCAAGTACAACGTGGTTCGACAGGCTGATATTGTTTGACAGAGCACATAATGTTACAGATGCATACATTGACATACAGACGGGCTCTAGAGCGTGACGCATCATTCCACTATTATCGTCATCCCGATGTTGGACAACTACTCGAGTTGGTCAAAGAAAATATCATAAACCTTGCTGCGTACAAAAGACGCAGAACTTGCCAGATGACATCCACCTCTTTGCCTGAACAATTCCTTGAATCCGAGTATGCTGCGTGGGTTTGAAGAGGATGGAAACAAGGTTTAGAGGCTTGAATTCGGTCCGCGATGTAAATCTACAATACACGTTGTGCACAATGACTTGTCTTCGGCGTCTAGGCAGTCGAGGTTGAGATGAGATCTGATCAACAACTGTTGATGTGGCAGTTTCATCAAGGGAGTATCTTAGTCATGAAATGCGAGAGAAAATAAATGTCTCACAAAGGAGATAGGTACTCGTCGCAGCCCAACGTCAGGCTCAAATGCCTCCAGAAACAAAGTTCAAAAAAGGACTTTCCCGTGATATTGGGATAATGGCAGCTGTACGATATTATTGGTGGTTCAATTTTATAGCGGGTTGTATACATCTCGAGGATAGTAGAAGATTGTGCGGCGAAATCGCAACCACAACTTTGTGTGCTCTATCGGTCTGCACATAGGAAACCGCAGGGCAAAGGCACCCTAGCCAGCCACTGGTAACACAGCGTCTTCTGCTCCCGTACCCGGGGTGGCGGAACGCCCACCGCCATGTGTAACATAACATTTTGATATGAACATGTTCTGTGCGGCGCTTGGTGTTGCACAAGCAGCCTCTGTAATCCCACCTACCCTATTCTTTTGAATTGACAGGCTAGAAGTCCACTATACGTCTCTCGAACAGTGTTTGAATTGCGGTTCTTTGGTGAGAATAACTTGGAATCCTGCATGTTGATGAAATCCCAGAGCTGTTTCTGGACTCGTTGAGGAAGGATGTGCCGATGTATGGTACTGTACTTTCATGTAACAAACGGGAACAAAATACGGCCAGGAACTGTATGTGCCCCACAAATATGAAGGCACTTGAAGGCCCAGATACCCGGACGCAAACTTGCGCGCCGCAACCCGTTATGGGTTTGCTCCAAGCTTGAACAGCATAGATCCCTAGACTTTGATGGTGCCCCTACAGAGCATGGATACTAGGGTCGTCGTCTGTGTCCGCAGGATTTGTATCAGGATGGAAGCATACAAGGCTCGATAGCATAATGCGAGCATTCGGGCATAAGTAGGATACTCCGATGGTCTTACAGCAGTAAGGCAACCAGTGGTATATTTAGTCAGCCAGCTTTCATTGGACACATCGAAGGACCGAATACCTGGATTGGGTCATAGGTACGTGAAACAGCATAAAGCACGTGCATGAGTCAACGATTGATAATGTTGTGCTCTATTAGTAGCTGTTGTTCAATAGACAAAGAGAATTTGTGAACTCAACATCTCAATATACTCGCACAGGCAAATCATTGCAACAGGAAACATTGTCTTAGAAGAGATGCATGATGAATCCTCGTCTACTCATTGGAGGATAGGAGATGGTCCTACCCCAGAATAACTCATAGGTCAAGGACTTAGGCTCGTATAACTTAGCAATGAGAACTCTGCGCACCAGTCACTGGACGTTTGGAAGGTGGAGAGTTTCGAAGCTAAGGCGCTATAGAATAGGGGTCATGATGTCTGCTCAAACTATGAATAAAGATGACTTCGAACATTGGACAGCAAAGTATTGCGCGTTGATGAGGGAAGCAGAGAAGCCTTTCTTTTTCACTGTCGTTGTTGTATTAGTCAGCAGGTTTTTGGTGGCTGGTGTGGCTGATGCGTTGGTGTTCCAAGGTTGAGTTTAAGCCACCGACCATCACGTGTGATGAAGATCAATTCCAAGGTTTTTCTTTGTACTTTCAAGCTCTTTCTTGCGATATGAGATATAGAAATATGTTCTTCTTGCTATCCTCGTCCATATCTTCCTTTGGAGAAGTATTCGGAAGCAGGTTCCGGGCTTGTCCATTATCCTCAACAGAAGCTGCCACCTGCTCTTCTTGGTTAGGGATGCGAATCTTTACGCCAGTGAGATGTCCCCCGGCAACGGTTCCTGTCTTCCTTGTTATATCGGATATTACCCCTCAATCTGCCAACTTCTATTAGAGGCTAAATTGTGCGTACCTTGCAGGACCATTTGTGTGGGAATCATGATCTCTTATCTGCTATCAACAAATGCGCGCGTTGACTTGAATTAAGACGTAAGATTACAGATTCTTTGACATCCATGTCGTCATCAGTATCGACGGCATGGAACATGTTGTTGAGCGTAGACGTCCTATCACAGGTATGCTGCCTCATTCTTATCACAGTTATAGCTGTAATGATCAGCGGTATTAAGCCAGACCCCTTGAGGCAGCTGCTTGGCATTGGCAAGTATAAAGTTCTCCATGTCCGGCGAAGTACTGCGGGGAAGATTTCGCGACAAGAACGACTCTGTGAAGGTTCACGGCCTATATCTGAAGCCGCGTCCAATAAAGCAACCATGCTTTTCAAGGTCGTGAGTTTGCTCTTGCTCTTGAGCCTGAGTAAACTGGCTTGGTCGCAGAATGATTACGGCAGGTCAATCCAATAATAACATGGAGTTTGCTAATCAGGATATAGCGACCAGCTTGTATCCAGATCTCCTCGAGGCATCAGCAGAGGAACTCATTGCCGGGCTTGAAAGTGGGGCGTGGACCAGTGTAGATTTGACAAAGGCATGTATAGCCATCTCCACACATCTGAAAGTATTCTGATAAGTATAGGCATACATCGCTCGAATTGAAGAGTCAAATTCAGTCCTTCATGCTGTGACTGAGATCAACCCGGATGCATTGTCGATTGCCGCGGCTCTCGACGATGAGAGATCCAATGGAACCATTAGAAGCGCATTGCATGGTATTCCTATGCTTATCAAGAACAACATCGCAACCATGGATCAAATGAACAATACAGCCGGCTCTTACTCCTTGCTGGGGGCTAAAGTGCCACGTGACGCGACCGTGGCTGGAAAGCTTCGAGCTGCTGGAGTCGTTTTGCTGGGGAAGTCTAACTTGTCACAGTGGGCAAATTTCAGGTCCTCAAATAGCTCTAACGGTTGGTCTGCATATGGTGGACAAGTTACAGGAGCATATTACCCCAATATGGACCCGAGTGGAAGTTCTTCTGGGAGTGGCGTGGGAAGCTCGATCGGTTTGGCCTTCGCTTCGCTAGGCACTGAAACTGATGGCAGCATTCTTAGTCCCTCCAGTGTCAATAACTTGGTGGGCATCAAACCTTCAGTTGGGCTCACCTCAAGATCTCTGGTGATTCCAATTTCTGAACACCAAGACACTGTTGGTAAGATCATCACAATTATGATTCTCGAAGAAAAAAAGCTAATGACACTTTCAGGACCAATGGCTCGAAGTGTGTCTGATGCCGCTTATGTGCTTTCCATCATTGCTGGAAAGGATCCGAACGACAATTACACGCTTGCACAGCCTTTTGACACTCCCCCAGACTACACTCAGGCACTCAACTTCTCATCCCTTAGGGGTGCTCGCATTGGCATTCCCAGAAACGGCCTTACCCCTGATGAGACCAGCCAGCCTATCTTGGATGCGTTCGATTCTGCTATCCAAGTACTCAAGAATGCAGGTGCCATAATCGTGGACAATGCCAACTGTAAGCAGAAAATGCTCCTGTCTTTCCTCTACAAATCTGCGGCCCACTGGTTTACGGACATCTTGTCTCTTTCTTATTTGTTCTTTTCGCATAAAGCATCATACTAACTTCCTGCAGTCTCCGCATGGGATCAGTATCTTGCAGATGCCTATGCTCCATTAGGCAACTCGAGCATTGTCCTAGACGCAGACTTCGTTTCCGATCTTGCAAATTACTTGTCCCAGCTCACTTCGAACCCGAACAATATTGAAAGTCTGGCTGATGTATCCAACTTCACTCATACGTTTTCCTTCGAGCAATATCCAGAGCGAGATACTGCTGTTTGGGATCAATCGCTGTCATTGGGCTACAACAACTCTGGCTACCGCTTCTGGCAAGCCTACCAATATACCTCGTATTTTGGAGGCGAAGGAGGAGTCCTTGGAGCTCTGAAGACATACGAAGTTGATGCTCTCATTCTCCCAACGGACTACTCTCCTGGGCTTCCTGCTGCTGCGGGTCTTCCGGTCGTCACAGTACCCATGGGCTTTTACCCAAGCAATAGCAGTGTCATAACCTCAAGAAACTGGGGTCTTGTTCAACTGGGACCAAATATTCCGTCAGTATTTACTTTTTATATAGTAGTCGGCTCTTTCTTACTATGTCCACAAACGTATTGTGCCTCCATCTCAATCTTGTTCGTTTTGAGCACAGATGTATTGTTCATATTGTCCCTATCTACTCTGTTTTTTATCTGCATCCACTCTGCTATACAAGGCCAGCACGATACTGACGCTTTCTAGATTCGGTCTTTCTTTCATGGGCGCGAAATGGTCAGAGGAGACACTGATCGGATTCGCGTACGCATTTGAGCAACGCTCGCGTAAATATCTAGCTCCTATTCTTGACAGCCTCCTTTGCTGACTTGAGTCCAGACATTCGAACGAAAGTGCAGCCATATTTTGTGCCTAATACCCAACTAGGAGATATTATAGGGAAGTAAGTATATACAAAGATATATGTTTCCGCGGACTTGGTTCAGTTAGCAGCCACTTGGCGCCAATATCCCACATGTAAAATGTGTATAGTTCAGCACCCCTGCCGCCATGCAAGCCAAATGTCTCTCAGCCGAAACATCTAGACCTTCAAAATGAGGCTTTTCGGACAGTTGTCTTTACATCTGCGTCGTTGTGGAGTCGGTTGATGCACACGATTCATACCAACAGCCGCTATTGCATCTCACCGCGGTCATGTGCTCACTGATCATCTCTACCGCCTCACCGCTACATTTGAAGTTCTCATATTCTAGCTTTTTCGGGATAAGAAACTATGCAGCGGGCCGATGTTATGGAGATCTGGTGCACGTAATATACCACTCATCACAATTGATCAAGTCAAGTTTTGAAAGCAAGCAATATGTTACATGGACGTTGAGATATAGTGCAAATAGCCGAGCTGACGAGAGATCGCGCTTGGTCCCAAAAGCGCTCACCGTTACCCTTGCTACCAAGAAGTGCTAACTTACGGAACGCAATTACAGATGGTCCAGGCGAGACAGGCACAGCACAGACACCTTGATGGATGCCACGAGGCAAAGTTCAGATATCCGCGCCTACGGTCTCGAAAAAGGCCATTATCAGGAACGCAAAACGAGGCAACCAGACACCCTAATATAGTCTATGTTATCGTGCAGTCAAAGAGCCTCAGCTACTGTAGAGCCTCAGTCACATCCACTTCATCTTGTGTGAAACTCTCTTCCCGAAATTCTCGTCATGCGGGAGGCAAGCGCCCGATGAGGCTGAAGTTCACAAAGTCTCAAATATACTCAAGCAAGCTCTGGGCGTCAAAGCCTCTGAGATGGACCGGATGGTCCGTGATCTCGATTCGGAAGATGGGGAATTGCTCCGTGATTGAGCCTGATTGAGCAGCGCACCTTTGGTACAGAGAAAGATGCTGATAGAGTGACAAAGCGGGCGGAGGATGAAGTCCTTGAATGCTGTGCAATAACATGCAGCCTTTCCTTTCAAATGATGCCATCGAGAAACGCCCAGCCGAGACCCCTCAGCCTGACCCCGCTACAGTATGACCCTTTTCCATGCTCTCAAAGATTGGTGTGATGATATGAATCAAGGTTGAAACAAGTCCAAAGCTTTCCTCTGGTTGATGAAACATACGTCGGAATTGATACATCACAAATTCATAATCTCCAACAAAAAGGGCCCCTCCCCCCTCCCCCCCCAAAAAAGCTTCCATATAGTTCCGAGGGTGTTCGATATCCAAAGCTGCTTTAATCATCGAGTTAAATCAAGAGGGCAGAGTCTGCGTACATGTTGCCGACGAGGCAACCACGCTAATCATGCATCTCCCTCTCCCTCTTCTTGCTTCTTACAGCCATCCTCCCTGGGATCAATTAGCACGCATATGCAATATAGGAGCTATCCCACGGAAGCAAAAGCAACTCTACCCCGGTCCATTGAGATAGCTTATCTGATTGTCAGTATTCGCCACTTGCCCTTGATGTAGCATGCGCTATAAGTACGCCTCGCCTGCACTCGAAAATTGCACTTTATGCGCGAATATTGTTGCGTTGTCACCAGCGATTCCTGCACACAGAACCGTGATCGGACTTGAGTTTACCTCACTAGGTGGGGAAGCTGCAGGTTGACCAGGCTGGAAAAAGCTTCCAGCCGATAAGAGAGCTCTCTTTGGTTGTGGAAGATGCATGACGAATCTTGAGAACTGCAACTGAGGCTTTTGGGAAGATTTTCACGAGTGGGTGTGCCGCTAAAATATTTCCTATTGGATCAACTTCTGTTATCTGCTTCTTCAAAAATCTCACATCGCCTACTAAGCAGTGTGGCAGCCAGTGCTAAAGATCATAAGACCTAAACATTCTCCCATGGAAGAATATGGATCGAGGAGCTGGCGTGTTCGAGAAGCAAGTCCAATCATTTCAGAAGAGCAAGGGTTGGTTATGTTTCAAGCGAGAGAAAAGGGGAGCGTGGGCGCCATTCGCTTCTGACGTGTCACAAGCTCTGTAAAAGGCTATCATCGAGGCTGATTTTTACGGGATTCTACATATCGGATGCATGTTCCCCAAGATTTCGTACGCCATGGCTGCATCAAAGAGACGAGGCAGAGATTGCCTTAACTTCACGATCGAGGCAATAGCCCCCAATCGATGCTGGGTGAGCAAGCTATCAGAAACTCAGCTTTTTCATCGAAGCAGTCGGGCGCAAGGCTTATGCAGTATCGTCAGAAAATCGATGAAAAACCTCGAGTGGCTAGGAAATGAGAAGTGACTTCAGTCATGGGCGTTCTCTCCTCGGTGGGGATGTCCGGACGAGCTTTGAAATCAGCCTTCGAGACCAAGGCGTCGTAGTTTTGAACATAGCTCAAGGTAAGAGGTTGAGTTAGCTCGAGCCTCATCTCATTTTTGGCTAGTTTATGTTCAGATCTCATGCCTCAATGAAGGCCTTGCGGGCAGTGCTCACTACTCGAAATTTCAAGGGACTACCCCGTCATTTATCAGCATTCATTCCTTAGGAATCTCAAGCAGCGTGTGCCAATTTCCAAAAGTCACCCAAGGCAGAGACGGTGTTGTTCTGTGCGAGAGATTGAGGTGATCTCAAGTCCCACAAGTTGAAAGGAGACGTATTGGCACTCAGACTCTCTCTGTCTCTTTGAAGCTTTATACTGACTTCACTTCACTTGACAGGTTACCTCATCTGCCAGATCTCGAAACATTACAGCCGTCCAATGGAGGAACCTCAAGTTAAAATACCTTCCACAAAATCTAAGATGATATCATCAGTCAAAGAACGAGTCCTACACCCGAGCTATGTCGTCGTGCTCTCCATACATTAAGCTGGGTAGTTCCAAACACGGAGGGTCTCGAAGGACTACCGTACTGCACCTTTCTTCTCAAGTATCACAGCATCTCCTATGTATGTTGTGTTTGAAATTTCGCATGATTGTGGTACTTGATTGACAATGCCTTGGTTACAGTCACACATTGAACCTCAGGCTCACAGCTCTGTGAGCTTCGGAACATTCGGTATCCATGTTCTCTTCGGTGTTTCAAACCCACCGATAACGTGCGTAAGCATCGTGTTGCTTACGGATTTTTGAAATGAAGCGATAGGCGGGAAAAGTTATCACCGAAAAGTGAGATCGGGGCTATGCCTCCATTTTCGGAAGGAGGAGGATTCAGTGGCTTATGAGATCCGACGCAGGTAGGCAACGGCACGACAGGACTTGCTTTGATACGAGAACACTATGAAATTCATTTGCTTAGTTCCTTCACTTGACGAGGCAACCAAACTAGTCTACTGTTGTACCCCATCAGCATGAGCTGTAAGCTGTAAGCTGGATTACGTGAAGTAGGCTATTGGGATCGAGCATGAGTAATCAACATTGGAAAGCGTAGATGACATCTTGACTTGGAGAAGCATGTTTGAGAAAGTCGACTTTGCTCCTTGGGCCTAGAAATGGTGTTCTCAACTGACAACATGAAGTCAAAATATTCTGACCTGGAATACTTCGACTTCCGTTGAACGCAACCCTAGTGATATCAAGAGAGTTTAATAATATGGGAAAATATATTGTAAATCATATTGTAAATCATATTGTAAATCATATTGTAAATCATATTGTAAATCATATTGCAAAGCGAAGAATTCTGTGGTTAAACATTGAGATGTATACTTCTCCTTTGACCATTTCCTATAACATCAGCACTCTTTCGAATCACTTGATTGGATCTCTCAACCTTTCTAGTGTCTAGACTCTAGAGCGCCGACTTGTCGCGATTCTGCAGTAAAGCTACTCATGAGCAACCATAATTGCCAGACTGGAAGAGGAAGGAATGAAAACCTTTGCACATGACAGCCACTCAAGGACATTCTTTTCTTTTTCCTTTGTACCTATCACGAAGAGAAGTTTCTTCGCTTTTAATGTTTATAGTGTAACCCCACTGCAAGTTTAAAACACCTTCGGACGGAAAGTCAGTTTGATGAACTGTTTAAGCATAGGTAAGAAAGACGAATTCTGGCTCCACGAGAGCCTTACTTCAACAACAATGTTTTTTCGTTTTTCCTGCCGTCGTCATTCGTTACAGCTCTGTGATGTACGTTCTGGAAGAACAGGGCTAGTTATGTTTCAAGCGAGAAGAAGAGGGGGTGACTCCTACATTCGCTTCTGACGTGTCACAAGAACGATAGATGCAAGTTTTGAGGCTGGGTCGTAAGAAGTGCAGCATATAGACATCTATACTCAATTCGAGATGTCCCCAAATAAAAATAAAATCCGCGCAGCCATTCTTCAAGATGTCATGGTCTCTGTTATATGTGGATACATAGAGTATCACTTGAATTGACCGGTACAGCATTACAATATCGTCATATCTATCATCCTTATATCAGTTACACCATGCAGAACAGTTCTGAGAAGCAATTCACTCGCGCCTTCTCCGCAAAGGAACGAATCCGACAGGAGCACGGTTACATCTTGAGCGCCTTCATAACTATCCTGTTCTCATCCACAATTGAGACCATGGATCGAGTGGAACAAACAGTCTTGCAAAAAGCGTCCTCTGCCACCTCTTTCAAAGCATCAATCATGGCAGACAACACGATGATCTGTATTGCAGGGACCATCATGGCCCAAATAGCCATCACCGCGTTGGCTCTCCCAGACCTGGGCCAAGCCCACTGGACTGCCACATCTGGCTTCATCACTAGTCTTATCTTCGGCTGCATCGCTATATGGATGTCAGTCAAGATCTCGCAAATCCTGAATGCCTTCGCTACCACAGATACGTTCTGGGATTGGCTCAGTGTGCCGGCTTCAAAGACAGCGCTAAAGGAGTTCCAAGCCATCTCCATCTCACCTGCCTTCCCTCTTGCAACCGCCGACGAAGACAATATCCTTGGACTCATGATCGCAGATTTCTTCAAAGAGAACAGATGGAAGACGGCAAGCTTCCAATCCTGCTTCATATTATCAGCGCCGGCATTGCTTCTCAATCACGCAATGGTATTCTTCTTTGTGGCCTTTGGGATATACTTCAGCACTGTCTGGCACAGTGTTGGAGATGCAGCTACTGCTGATAATGCTTCGCCAGCTACCATGATTTGCTATTTCGTTGTTATTGTTACTGCACTAGCATTAGCACTGCTCCTTGTCTGGGGTACCACAAAAGAGAGCGAGACGTCGCTGACCACCAAGCTGCTACATGTTGCGGAGAAGAGAAAGCTTGCAAGGTCGCGAAACATATGCTGAAATTGGAAGCAGGATACCAGAAGGGGAATAGGAACGAATATTTCGAACATGTTCATTTTGAGGAGAGATGGAACACGAATAATTGAGAGAATACCATAGGCTTGCCAACTTTGAGCTATGTTCGTCTCAAGATCCATCACCCCTCCTCATCGCCTTCACCTGCTCCTCGAATCCGAATCCAACATCATCGCCCACTAATCATCCCAAATTTCAACCTCATCTTATTCATTTTCTCTGGTAATGGCTCAGCTCCAACATCCCGCCCCTCCTTGGACACTAGCTCATCAAGCGTCAGATTCCTCGTCGCCCTCGTGATCGCCAAGACAGATGCAGAATGAGGCAGGCCATTCAAGCGAACAGAGACGAGACCGAGGATTGTAAGAATTGTGAGGAGCGTTGCGATACCGTAGGCTTAGATGAGGTGATATGGAGAGTAATGGTACTCATTTTCTGAGGTGTGGTATGTTATGTTGAAAGAATTTGAGGCTGGCGTCCTATTGCATTATTGTTAGACGACGTTTGACATAGAGGGAAGGGGACTTGCACAAAGTTGGAATTGTCGAACATGCTGGCAATCAAGTTATTGGCCACACCCTCGAAAGCTTGTGCCAAGATGTCGCACGAATACAGCACGAGCGACGTTCTTGTATCGATTCTGATGTCCCCATGGGGGTATGGTAATGAGTATTGCATTTATCTATCCATTAGCCCTTCTTGATATATGCCCGAACTCCAGCTATGCAACATGCAACCCTATGCGAATAAACTCAAACAATTGGGGCTTCAAAGACCAACGAGATCCCATCATCCCCAGCAGTAATTATCCTTCCCCCGTCTCCTTGCACAAATCCCAAAACACCACCACCCTCGCCATCACCCCTATGACCTTTCCACTCTTTCACGAAGCCCGAATTGGCCATCCCCGTTCCACCCCTAGTATCCCACCTCCTCACCACGCCGTCCATCCCGCAACTCGTCAGTAACCATCCTCCCGTTTTTGAGTTCTTAACGAACTCTACTTTAACGACTGAATAATCTTCGTGAGCTTCTTTAATATGCCGCCGTACTGCAAAACGGTGTGCTGAGTCGAAAAGTGCGATACTGCCATCTACTGATCCAGCAGCTAGGAGTGTGAGTGGTGGAGGAGCAAAAGCTAGGGTCTCGATACCGTCGCCTTGGGCTTGGAGATCTGCTAGTATTTGACCAGCTTGACCGGCTGATGCTGCACTTGCTGATACCTTTCCTCCGACTTGTTTTCCTCCCTTATTTTTTGATGCAGCGCCTGCTCCTCCTCTGCCTGCTGGCGCAGCACCAGAAGCTTCAGCACTTAGTCTGGGAAGACCAACCACTTTGATTGAGCCTCCTGCTCCACCAACAACGACGAAGGCTCCTGATGGTGCAATGGAGACACTGTATAGTCCTCCCTCGACCGCGAATCGCTGATCCAGACTTGTCAGACCAACCACATATGCACCACCTTCTCCCTGTGTCAGACCAGCTGCCGCACCCTCTCCAAAGACATCCCAGACGTAGAGACTCCCATCCTCAGACACAGTAGCCAACAATTTCCCATCCGCACTCCAAGATCCCGCTGTACAACTCTCGGTATGAAGGAAATATGACTGTACAATCTGCAAAGACGCATCTTTGCTTGATGTATCGATTGTATAGACCCAAACTGATCCATCATTCGCCCCCAACGCTACCGTATTTTCATATGCAGGATTCGGACAAGGAATCAACCAATTGATCTCCTCCACTTCCTGTGCCTCGCCAAGAAACGACCATTTTGTCGCACTCTTATTCCCCTGCTTGTAAGCCCTCAACTTTCCATCCAAACCACCACTCAGTAACACCTCTCCTCTCGGCAACGTAAACGTCAAAGCATTAATAGAATCCGTATGTCCCTCCAACGTGAAACTAGCTTCCAACCCCTTTCTCTCCGTCCTCTCACTCGGAACACTATTATAACTCTCAGGCAACACCGGTCCCGTCGCAGGCGTAGAATCAAAGATATACCCAATTCCCCCCTTATCCTCTCCCTCACTCCCCCCGGTCGCAATTATATGCGGTAACAAAGGATGTTGCGCAATAGCAAATATGGAGTCTGGGAAAGCGTCGAAGTGGGCAGAGGAGTCGTTGACTATCTCGAGTTCTTGCATGATGTCGTCTTCATTTGGGGGGACGTCCTCGTCGTCTCCTGAGTCCATGGCTGCATCGCCGTCGTCTTCTATTTCTTCTGCCATCTCATCGGCGTCGAGCATGGTGGCTTCTTCTTGGTCACCCTCATGGGGGTCGCGGAATTCTTGAGGGGCGGACATTGTGACGGCTGGGTTTGAGTATTCGCGGATTGCGCAAGCTGGTGAAGAGAGATCCTTGAGGAGTAGAGAAGCTCAAGTATTAGAAGAAGAGAAGGATGTGTAGGGGAAAGTGATCGGTGTTTCGGCGCACTTTATGTTCCTGGGTTCGAACCTTCGAAAGTTGCTTGATAATCTTTTTTTCGCCGCGCAAGTTGGTTGATGACAAAATTGACTGGTCCGTGCACGAGGGGCAGATTTACCCCTCCTTGCTTCGTGGATAATGTCTCCAATGTGCAACCAACATCGAAAAGGGTGGATGTCCCAAAGTTCTAGGACATTGAAAACTTTCTGTTGCAAGTCGCAAAAGTACAGGGTATTTCTAGGGCACTTTCAGGGCACTTTCAGGGCATCTTCAGGGCACTCTCCGGGCAGTTCCAGGGTAGTTCCAGGCGCAACAATAAGGATATTCTCAAAACACTTTCCCTGTCTACCTACTTCGTATTTGAGCAGCTTTCACGAGAGTAGGAGTATACATTGACAGAATCAGAAGACTTAAGGTTTCTCCATGATCCTCAAGCAGCCTTGAGCAGGGTTCAACTGCAATATCTCATATGTTCTTCTTTGACATTTTCAGGAAACCATTATCGGCTATTTCATTTATGGCTCTTGGATTTTGTTAGTAGGATTCATGTGTCAAGAACCAATTGTATATATTCCTGTATTGGAGGGTTCGGGCTGAGAATCGCATGATATGGGGTGGAACATGACAATGAGATGAAAATAGACCAATTCCAGGAAGTTTGAATCTCTGCATAGCCCTTCTTCATAATTTCGCATGCATGATAAGTTATGGTCAAATATATTTCAACATGTGACATATCTGTATTAGATAACATATACACCCAACCAACTCTCATCTACAGTATATTCATCTATACGACGAACGAAACAACCCCACCTGCTATCTACAACTTCGCACCCTTCTGTCTCCTAGCATCCTTCTCCTTATCTCTCAACAACCTCCTCAAAATCTTGCCAGAAGGACTCTTAGGAATGACATCCAAGAACTCCACGCCACCCTTCAACCACTTATGTCTCGCCTTATGGCTCTCAACATGCTTCGCGATCTCCCTCGCCACCATCCTATCATTATCCTCTAATCCTACACTCCCAGACTTGACCACAAAAGCCTTCGGCACCTCTCCCGCAGCATCATCCGGAACGGGGATAACAGCGCAGTCCGCAACAGCTGGATGGGTAAGGAGGTGAGCTTCGAGTTCGGCGGGAGCAACTTGGAGTCCCTTGACTTTGATAAGTTCTTTAATACGGTCGACGATGAATACATGTTCGTTTCCTGAAGGAGCTACACGGATGACTGCTTCGTCGCCGGTGCGCATCCATCTTCCCTTCCCATCTGTATCGGCAATGAAGGTTTCGGTGTTTGCTTTGTCGTTGTTCAAGTATCCGAGAACGACAGAAGGGGATTGAACGACGAGTTCACCGGGTTGGTCATAGCCGGTGATTTCGACGCCGTCGAGGGACATGAGCTTGGCGGTGATGCCAGGAAGGAGAGAGCCCGATGATCCAAACCAGATATCGGTCTCAGCACTTGAGCACACCACAGTGCTCGTTTCCGTGAGACCGTATCCTTGTCTAATCTTCCATGTTGGATACAGCTTCTGCAACTCTTCTGCAGTTTCGGCACCTAGTGGTGCTGCACCCGTGAATATTGCCTTGACACTGCTGAGATCAAACTTTGAGCACGCCTGCTGAGTCTTGGCCATCTGAATAATGATCGGGGGTACCTTGATTGATAAGTATTTGGCTCCGAGGTCTGACATGATTACTCACCAGATACAATGTTTCAATCTTGTGGGTTTGGATGGCTTGCAGATACGATTGGAGCTCAAACTTTGGCAATATAATGCAGCCGTCGCCTCTCCATGTGCTTCCTTGTGCAATGACAACCAGTCCATAAATGTGACTCAACGGTAGAAGACCAAGTCCGACTTCACTACCATTTCCTGGACGTTTGCCACGACTTGGCTTCTCATATATAGCAATCTGCAGTACGTTTGCAATTACGTTCTGGTGACTGATCATCACACCTTTCTGTATTTCGGTCAGCAGGGAACTGCAGTGGCACGACACCAAGGAGAAGCAATCCTTGTATGGAGGTATAAATGCTTACCGGTAGTCCTGACGTCCCACTAGAATAGCAAAGGTATGCTGTTTGTTTTGCTCCTTGGCCCTTCTCCCACTTCAATGGCTCCAATTCAGGCTGCTTGGCACCAGACGCAATCAAATCTCCAACGGTTTTGAAGGGTACTGATTTGGTGCCCGAAAACTCCTTAGGCATCTCCAAGATGTAGATGCGGTTGTTGGGAATTCCTGCACCTTTCGCCGCTTGTAATGAGGTCTCGAGGAGAGGTATGCACTGTCGGCGGCATTAATATTTGCGATTTGTTTCTGAAGGTTAACTCACTGTGAATAGTGACTTTGCTCCTGAGGACTTCAATTGGAACTCCAGCTCGGAAGCAGAATATGCAGCATTTGCAGGAGATGCAATCCCCGACAGTCGGTGTACGGCGTATGCTAAAGTCATAGAGTCGACCTGCAGTCTGTTAGGCAATTGCCGGACACGTAATGATTTCATCGTACTGTGTTCAGGGCAAATATGCCAATCACTTTATCCCATTCCGTGCCCTGGTTTGGTTGCCATCCAAACTCTTTCGAAAGTGCTCGTGCCAAATGTTCGACCCGATCAACCATCTCCATCGCAGTATATGTCCTGCCTGACAACCCGCAGGTGAACGGATTCCGCGATTCTTTGAGAGGACATCTTCCATACTTGTCATCCAGCATGAATTGGGAAATAGGTATCGAGTCGGGAGGAGCTGATGGCAAAGAATGTCAGTATGCGATCAATTGCCATTGTAAACATGAAGAAACGTGCTGATTGAGTTTCGTTAGGATGAATATATTGGACTGACCGAATGGCAGGGGCTGAACCCATGACGGAGGAGTGAAAGGCATCGTGTATGGAGAGATGTGTAACAGTGACGCAGTGCCTGTGCGCTCTGTGCAGCCTGCAATTTACTGGCGGCAACACAAACTCAAACCTTCTCCTCGGTACGGTACGGTACGTCTTTGTGATACAGACCCGACAACCTGGATTCAAAGGTACAAAGAGAAATGACGAGAACGAGGACGGGTAATTGAGACAGACGAACGGGTATTTAGATGCCTGGAAAAAGAAATCATGCACGAAGGAAAAGCGCTGGAGTACTCGACCAACAGCTAGCTTGCAACTTACCCCATATTCCGCACTCGCATGCGGGGGCTGCTGTCCGTATTGTCACAATTGACTTCGTTCCCGAAGCACCGAGGCTGGCTCTCCATGAAGTTAAACCTCTTCAGTTCATCTCCGACGGAGATAATTTACATCACGTGGTACAAAGGGGCCTCGCAGCAAGGAGCATGACTCGTGTGCTTTTGGCAAGTTTTCGGACCTTGGGATGGTTGAAACTTCGTGAGAGGTCTGGGGGCTATAAGGGAGTGTTCCGAGCAGAATTGCTTGACAAGAGACTTCTTGCACACTCCGGATCAAGACATGCCGATTGAGAGTTGAAGACAGGGCAACCCACGCTGGCTCTTGAGGATTGTATGCTGTTGCTGCTGCTGTAAGTCCTTACTACCCTCATCACCCACAAGATTGCCCCTCCCTCAAATATTGTGGTCCTGGTGGACACAAGACCAGTAATGGGATGTCGGCAGCTCAGGGCAGGATTCTTAGCGCCGAGTTGTCTTGCCGTGATCGGTTCCATTCGAGCAGCGCTTTGATTCTTGGAGCCAGAAAGGAGCCGGCTTGAATCCCAATCTTGAGATGAACGCCCAATGATGTCAGTCAGCCGAAAAGCTTTATTGAAACTCAAAATAAGCTCAAAGTTCAATTGAACCCTTCCTGCTTTTGAAGGCAAGGTCCGAACCTTACAAGTACGATGTTCCGCGCCGCTATCACCTCAACCTCCACCACTCCACACGGGTACTTCCCGCAGCGGTTTTCTTCCGTCGAAGTGAGAGGTTCTTGACCATAACGACAAAAAGACCAGAGAGCACATCATGCAACATACATTCAGCATAGGAGGCAAACTTCCACCCGAAATGCCATAGTTCTTGCTGGGATCAGCTTTGCAAAAATGACAGACGCCTCCTTCTAAGCTTCCTTAAGACCAGAACCCATTAGAAGCAAGCCTCCTTTGTTTTGTGCTCGACAACAGACGGACGACAAGTGGGTGACATACAGGTTTTTGGGACGGTAAGACAATGAATTGAGTATATCACATCTACAGTATGAACGGGCGAATACTGTCAGCTTTGAGAGACCGCACGGGACTTCGACATTTACAGTTCAAGGCTGACCGAGCACTGTCAACTTTGAGAGACCGACCGATTGACCAATGGAGCCCTGGCCGCGAACAGGTCAGCACAAATAACAACATTCCCGAACGACACACTCCTGCTAAGCGATGTAAGCAACCACTCGGCAAGCTTTTCATCAGGTCATTATATGTGGAAGCTGTGATGGAATTCGTTGAGTGCTCTTTAGAATTCCGTGTAGTTGGACGACTTCGGCAAATGCGACAGAAATGGGAGAAATTGATTTCAAAACGTTTCCGTTCATGAGAAAAGTTTTTGTTTGCACCAATTGGAGTGAAGTGGACACAGGCAGTGGGAATGGTCAAAGGCTCGACTGAAATTGGATGAGCTCGCATTCATCAAGTACCGGTCTCAAGTTGTCATCCCAACTTGACGGCAAAGCTGGGTTTTCGAACCTGTTGTCTCGATGCTCCGGGCTCTGCTGGAGAATGCAAGAACCGTGCATCTGTACCAACTCAGTGCGGTCCCAAAAGTCCGATCTTCAGTCTGCTGCCATGTCGGATCAAGCACGACAAAGACAGGCAGAAGACTGCTAAGTCTTTCGATTTCGATTAACGAAGCAGAGTCCTTGTTCTTTGCTGGTTCCTGTCTTGTAGTCCTGATTTCTCGTCCTGTATCGGGCCTTCTAGATGAAGTAGGCAAGGGCCTCGAGTTTATATGATCATTTCAGAAGCTCATGCTCTGTATCTTGGTGGAAAAGAAAAGGACCAAAACTCGAGGGTCAACAGAGGAATTGAATCCAGGTACCAGAACCTATCTTGCGTCAAGCCTTCTAGATGAGATGTGCACAGATCATCTATTTTCCCTCTATCATAATGCCGCGGCGACTCGACAACAAGAGTTCGAAAATGATGAACAGTCAAAAGCTAGGCAATAAATACTTCTGATCAGCATCAATAGCTCATAGTTGATTTTCCAAGTGAATATCGACAATAGCGTTGTCCAGATTTGAACAGAGGTTTTGGTGGGGGTGAGCACAGACCAGGTGTTCTCCCCTCCAAGATCTTCCTTCATCCGACTGTTGCGTACTGTTGTTTGCGATCATGCAAAAACTCAAATAGTTCTTAGCTGTATCTTCTAGCAACCGGTCGCTCCTTCCTTTCAAGTTCATGGTGAAAATAGCACGTGAAAATAGCAGCACAATGGCGTGCGAATATATAGGTCGTTCCTTCCCAATTCTCGAGTGAAGTGCTGCTATTGTGCACGGACCACCTTCGCTTCTACAAAACGGTCGTTTGTTGACTTTCTCCTCCATCCTTCTTACATCCTCACCACCACATCATACAACTTTGGTTGTGGGCATCCACTACCAGCCAACGACCGTTCAGCATCCTCTTCTATTCTTCAAGTCGTTGTCCGCGACAATAGCATTACTTAAGTCATCGGAAACATCAGTGTTGATCCGCCTCGGTTTTGATTCACTCTTTACTCGTGCGGGGTAAGTCCAAGAAGTCCCTCGAAAGAAGGTGCAGCTGTTGTTGACTAACACATGGTCCAGATACTATCCCAGGTTCCCAACATACCAGCCTCATATTATCTAATATCATTACAAACATCCAGACAGTGTTCAGTTCCTCATATCCTCTCAGACATTACTAGATAAGTAATGTCTACCAGTATGGAGTCAGCTATGCCTAGCTTGGTTGTCAAGTTTAGGCTAGACACTCAGAAGTTGCAAGACATCCTGTCCATTCCAGCAACTCAACCCCGGCGCCAAGGCCTCAGAAAGAGAGGAGTGTCTGTTCCCAGAGAACCTATTGGACGTGTTTCAAAGAGAGCCAAGGTTGCCATCAATAACAACGACAAATCTCAAGATATTGCTCCTGAAAGCAACGAATCTGACCCCGTTGATCAAGAAGGACTTCGTAAGAAGACCAAGGTCGTCGACGAAGACTGGCTTCACGATGATGACGACTCCATGGACATCTCAATTGAGAGCGTATCCAGTCCTGACAGAAGCAAAAAGTCTCCTCCCAGCAGAAAAGCACCAAAAGCCCAGAGAGTGGCATACTATGCCAATGCCACTGCCGCCAAGCCTGATCCTCACAGCATGCCCATCGCATGGTCTAACAATCGACAACAGCTGTGCGAGGTCTTCCCAGCTTACAATGCGTACCAATCTGGTGCTTACACCAAGAATGGTGTTCTGTATGGCTTCCTCATTGACGCTGAGGTTGGTGCTCTTGATAGGTTCGATCATCAGATCATTATTACAACTCTGTAAGTCACCGATGCATTATTCTGACGAGCGCTGGCTAATTGATATAGTGGTGGGGATCGAGAGAAGGATGCTCAGGGCAACACTGTTCAAAAGACTGCAAGTGATACAAAGGCTGTTGGTATTGCAGCAATCAGAACAATGGAAGACTGCCGTCCAGTTTTGGTAATTGCTGGTAAGAGTATTCTGCAATTTCTCTTTTTCAGTGATATTCTCTGACATGCTTGTGAAACAGGTCAAGGCAACCGTCTCAGTCCTTGCAAGCTTCCCCACTACTACAACGTCCTTTCCTGGTTCAAAATCACCTATGTTTGGCGAGAGACTAAGAACAAGGTCTGGAAATTCCGCATGGAAAAGATCGACCTGACGGAACCATCGTGGTGGGCTGCAAAAGGGACATATCATACAACGTCTCTGGTTCCAAACTACGATGCTCCCAAGGCTATACTCCACTCCTGTGGACATTGCCAGAAGTACAGCAAGCACATCTATGAGCAAGGCTGGACTTGTTTGCAGACAGAATGCGACCAGTTCTTCAAGTTTGATGGAAGCGCAGTCGACCTCTCTCATCTGAGCTACAACAACGAGTTTGTCTGCGAGCGAACACCATACACGGGAGTGGATCCAGGTGCTTTGGTTCCTGATCTTACCATACAGGAAGACCTCGATGCTCATGATGTCAACCCCTTTGACAACAAATTCCGTAGAGGCCTTGTCTGCCCAGACTGTGGCTGTGCAAGTCGACGGGTTCATTGGATTCAAGGGGCTTGCGAGAACGGAGGCTGTGGCTTTACGCATCGCTTACACCCCCGTTCCATCAGTGTAGAGGAGTCTTGTGCTGAAGAAAACCTCCTACCCCGAGCTCTTGAAGAATATCGACACCCGAGCGTTACTGAGCAACTGCTTCCGGCAGGACATTACGATGCCTACGAATACGAACTTCCCGGACCTGATGACACAACCGCTGGTTGGGTTCGTTTATTCAGAAGCCGTGATATAATCAACAAACAGCAAGGTGGACCAGATGATGTATTCCGACAATTGCAGGAAGATGATTTCAGATTGACTCGAAATCCATCACGCAACAAAGGCAGTAAGTATTCTAATGCCACTGGTATAAGTAATTTACTGATGACCTTAGAACCTTCTGAGATCTTGACCTCTCATTTTGCTTCAAATTGGGTACGTTCATTATCTAAGGTCGCAATTCAGATGTCCCAGCCTTGCAAGAACATTTCAGGCGACCTCCGAAAATGTCCCACGGAGACTGGGACATTCAAAATCCACTCTGAAAGATGTTTGCTAATATACTGCAGGGTGCTCTATACAAGTATGGTGTCACACCAAACACAACGGGCTTTGATGAAGCGCCACCTGTTATTCTCAGGACTCTCAAAAGGTTGACGTGGGCTGGTCAACATGCATTGACAGCCAAAATGCAAGCTTTCCAGGACTTCAACGAGCTGCTGCTGCTTGGTTACTATGAGAATGGTCGCATTGGTGTAAGTTCGTCAGACAGTCTAGTCTCGCAATTGCTAACCTCTACAGTATCATGATGATGGCGAAAAGACCCTTGGTCCCACTGTTGCATCCCTCTCCCTCGGTGCCAGCGCCTCGATGCACTTCCGACCCAAAGCCAGTAGTCCCGTCGGCGGGGTGAGCAACCCTAAGCTAGACAAGAATGGACAACCGAAGGAAAAGAGTTCAGGTAGCAAGAAGACCAAGCCTGACTATCTAAAAATCACATTAAGGCATGGTGATATTATGATTATGCATGGTCCTGATATCCACAAACACTATGAGGTAAGCCGTATTACTTGCTGTATCGATGTCCTACTGACACTGAATAAGCATTCCGTGGTTCCCCATGGCTATCTACGCTTTGCTCTGACTTGTCGGTACGTTAAACCTGAGTTGATGCAGAACCCTGCAGACCAAGCGTTCGCACGTCGTGGAGGTATCCTCCCAGCTGGCCACGAACAATACGACTACGATGGTGATATCAACGCACAGTCGGTCCCACAAACTCGAAGACAAGACCCCGCAGCTGTGTTCAGCGCGCTCGGCTCCAGGTGTGCAAAGGAGGGTTCTCTCACGGCAGATGAGGCAGAGAAGATAAAGGTTTTTATTGAGGGTCTTCTGGCTAAAGCTTGAAGGGAAGGTTGTGAGGGAAGATAGTTGAGAGAGAGCATTTTCTTACATATTGCTTTTAGCGCTGATATTTAGCATGGAGTTTCGAGGAGCAAAATTATGGACGGGATATTATTTGCATAGATAGCGACGGATCTGGAGAGAGATATTTGCATTGCATGGACTTGAATTTAGCATGGAGCATGGAGCGATGAGCATAGAGCATAGAGCATTTAAACTGGCGTTGTCTTTAGCAAGAAATTAGCATGGCTTTCATAATTAACCACATCATAGAGTTCCAGACATCTGTTCGGGCATCTCTGTAATCAATACTCGAACCAAAAGCAACCTCTCAACACAACATACACATAATGATCCAGGAAGGAGTAGGACATTTAATCATATTCTCATTTCTCATTTACCTAAATACCTGCCCTCACACCATCCATCACATCACATATACAAACTCGCCACAGCAGTAATATCCCTCTTAATCATCTCCTGACATGTCTGCATCTTCGTAAACAATTCTGGGTCCCCAATAATCCTCGCCGCATTCTTAACCTCCCTACACGTCTCA
The DNA here is from genome assembly GCA_000292665.1 of Helotiales sp. EF0021. Classification (NCBI taxonomy): domain Eukaryota; kingdom Fungi; phylum Ascomycota; class Leotiomycetes; order Helotiales; species Helotiales sp. EF0021. The sequence continues at coordinate 343,661 of AIET01000416.1, forward strand.
TCCAACCTCGTGATAACCCTCACAATAGTCCCCTCAAGCACATCCGTTAGGTTCGTGATGTTCTTAAACGACATTCCACGCGCCCATTCATAAACTACTTCCATGAGTCCGAAGCGAGGACGGGAGACGAAATCATTGGAGTCGGTGGAGGAGAGAATTACTTGGTGGTGAGTCTGTCGCTCGTTGACTTTCTCTGAGATCTCGATGATGGTTTTCATTCCTTTCTCGAGGTTACCGGTTAGGTTTGGTACCATGTCTGTTTTCTCTTGGAATACGAAGGCGGATAGCAAGGCGACTATTTCCGCGGGTCCGTAGGCTGCAAGGACGTTGTCAAGGATCAGTTCTGTGAGGACGAGTTCGTCGGCGGAGTGGATCTCGCAGGCTACTTTGCCTTTGAGTTGGACGCGGGAGGATTCGTCGATGAAGGAGAGGTCTTTGAGGACTTGGATTCGTTGTTCGTAGTCTGGGAGGAGCTGGAGGTTTTGGTCAGACATTAGGAGGCGGAGGTTGGAGATGTTTTCTTGGATTAGCCATTGGTCATGACACATAGCGAACTGATGTGAGATTAGTTGGTGATAATTGAAGAGAGTGACATGTACTTACGTGCTTGATGAAATTCGGACATGAGAGACACTTTGCTTTCTGTGCAATGGTGGCTTCCTCGTTGCGCTTCGCAATGAGCTCACGCAGAGACAGATCTTTAACTTTCGTCAAGTCCATTTCGTTCCACTCGTCTAGCTCCCACGACTGGCTGACTTTCCACAACTGCTCTTTGGCTCCATTGAACGCTTCAGCGCTGATTTTACCAAAGATCTCAGGGACTACGCCCTTGAAGACTGTCTTCGTAACGCACTCAACGTCGCTGACAGGAATTGTGAGCGTCTTCCAAGCCACGGCCTTCTTGTGTTGAGGCATTTTCGGGAACATCATTCGGTACTTTGGTAGGAATGGTAGCAGATCTGTCGAGTCTCTTGCATCTCTCTTGGTTTTGATTTCGAGGATTTGAAGTGTCGGAACTTGATCCCTGGAGGCACCTTCACGGAGAAGAATACCCGGCGTACGGATGCCATCCTTGTTGAAGATGATGAGTCTCTTCTCAGAAAACATTCTCCGTCCTGCCGGTGTTGCAAGCAGACCAAGGTGCAGGTCCAGAGTAAGCAGTCTGTAGTTCTGAGCAGCCTGATGACAAGCATCGAGGTCTCTGTCGCAAATATCACAAGATTCGCGCTTGATCTTTGCCAAATCTGCTTCTGACACTTTGATCGATTTTTCATGCTCGGGAAGCAGTTGTTGAGTAGCATGCTCGCTGAAACTTCTCTTGATCATCTCCTCGATCTTTAAAGCCTCAACACGAAGCAAGTTCAATATCATGTTGTAGGTCAACCTGAACTGCGACTGAAGCTTTGATGGGTTGCCGAGAATCATCTCTTTCAGCTCTGCCACAGGAGGAGCTTCGCCGCCATTTTGAGTAACAATAATGACTGAGCCAACAGTATCAAGACCACGTCGACCAGCTCTCCCAGCCATCTGGGTATACTCTCCTGGCAGGAGATCTCGAAACGATTTGCCGTCGTGTTTTCGGTATCCGGAGAAGACGACTGTCCGAGTTGGCAGATTCAAACCCATGGCAAAGGTCTCTGTGGCAAAGAGTACCTTCACCAAAGTCTGAGCGAACAGGATTTCAACCACTTCCTTGACAATAGGAAGCAAGCCACCATGATGAACCGCAATGCCTCTACTAAGCATGTCTCGCAGACGGAGAATTTGAGGTAGCTGTCGATCTTCAGGCTTGAGTCTGGCAATCGACTTCTCGACGATCATATGAATGGCACTCTTTTCGTGAGCAGTGCAAAAGTCCTGGTTGCTGAGTGCATCCGCATTCTCCTCACAACGTTTCTTGGAGAAGACGAAGATACATGCCGGAAGTAGAGTCTCTTTCTTGAGGAATTGGACCAAATGAACCCAGAGGTTCTTGTCTTGAGCAGCGGTTGTTCGACCCCCAGGTCTACCTCCACGGCCCATATGACCAGGAGCATGACTGGCTCTAGGAGGGCCTCCACGACCTCTCTGTTGGGCGCCACCACGTTGCTGGGCGCCTCCTCTTTGATTTCCACCTCTCTGATTTCCGCCTCTGCCACCTCGAGCATTACCGCCACCACGAGCGTTAGCCTCTGCTGGAGGTACCGGAGCCTTGATCTTGTTTCTGCCGGTCAAGACATCATTTGCGTCCTTGTGACCTTTCTCAATGAACCTCTTGTGTTCGTCTACAATCTTGTAGATGTTCTTGTCTGCCCATAGATAATGCTCGAGCGGAACTGGTCGCTTTGGTGTTGATATAACATAGATGTCTTTCCGCTTTGTTCGTCCAACCCACGAAGCAAATTCGTACGTATTCGGGACTGTGGCTGAAAGTAGAATCAGTGTAACATGCTCTGGCAACATGATAATGACTTCTTCCCAAACAACACCTCGCTCTTGATCATTGACATAATGGACTTCGTCAAAGATCACGAATTCGACATCTCGAATAAGATCTGCTCCTCTGTACAGCATGCTTCGTAGAATCTCGGTCGTCATGATCAAACAGCTGGCTTCCGGCGCAATCTGTACATCTCCAGTTAAAATACCAACTTCATCAAAGATCTGTCTAAAGTCTCGGAACTTCTGATTACTCAAAGCTTTGATTGGGGAGGTGTAAATAGCCTTCGTCATATGCTTTGCGGCCAAAGCAATAGCATATTCTGCCACAACTGTCTTTCCAGCAGATGTATGAGCTGCCACGAAGACAGAGTCTCCATTCTCGAGGTGATATACTGCTTCCTTTTGGAAGGTATCCAACTCGAATGGCCACTCTCTTGCCATGTCCGGGACCAACTCTCTGAAATTCGTGATATCCCTCTTGACATCCACCATATGTGCCCACTCCCTGCCACCCCTCTTCGCACTCGAAGCAGCTAGCACACCATGTGGTTCCAATGCCGGGAACTCGACCGGTAATAGGGAGTCGATATCATCCTCCGTATCAGTTTCAGAGACGATACCGGAATCCGCAGATCCTCTTCGATCTTCCTTGCCCTCGTCTAATTCCTGCACCGGCTCATCTCCAAGCACATTCTCTACCTCCTCTGCCTCCTTCACCTCCGCCTCATCATTCTTGACTTTCTTAAACTCCCCACCCCTCTCGAATCCTGGCGGAATCTCCAACAACCCCCCTTCCCCACTGAAATTGATCACCCTCTCCAACTTTGTCTTCCCATTCGTCTCAATCTTGCTCTCAGTTCTCACAATCTGATCTTCCAACGCAGCAGCAGCTTCCACACCCTCGAGCCCTCCAGGAGCAAACGGAAAGAAGCCCGCAGCGCCTCGAACAAAATCCGCTCTATTGGCTGGTTTACGCAAGAACGAGGTGCTGTTCTTAGCTGTGGCAGAGTTCGCAGGGACAGTGACTTCGCGGTAGCCCGTTACGCGGCCAGAGAGACCTTCACGAGTAAAGCGTGTGATCGTTCGAGTTTGGGTAGGAGCAATTTTGTAAAGAGAGGTGTAGTCTGTTGGTGTGTCCCAGCGTCTGTTTGGTAGGTGTTATTAGTTATGTTTCGAAGGCAAGAGAGGGGATGAGGTACTGTTGAAGCTTGTTCAGCCATTCTGTGGAGAACGAGGTTGACGGCGTGAGGTACTTCTGCTCGAGAGAAGCTTTGAGAGCCTCTGGAGACTGTTTTATGCGTTTTCGAGGACGAGAAGAATCGAGGATGGAGTCTATGAAGTCGTCTGCTAGAGAGTCTGTGTTGCTTGCGGAGAGGTGTACTCTCTCCAGAGCATCGACCAGAGAATCTGCCATCAGATTCTTGTGTTGTGCCAGAGCGGCAAGAGAGTGCTGTTGTTGATGTTTAGACTGAACAATTTCTGGATGCAAGGCGTCATGAATAGGCGAGGCTTTGCAAGGCTGAGAATTACCCCACCGTCAACAAACTGCTGCAGCTCTACTTGCGACAAGAGGATCAACTGAAGGTCATTTCAAATTCATTTGAGTATCCAACAGCATTCCAGTAATTTGAGATCTGTTCAAGGTCCCTAATGCGCCATGCACTCAACAAACAAGTACAAACGCCATACACCACTTTGCCCTGCCATCATTACCAGTCCATACTCATCTCAGCCATAGCTGCCTCTTCGTCATCGTCAAAACCTTCTGGTTCCACAACAGCTTTACTGACAGCTGGCGCAGGCTGTGCATTCCCAGAAGTAGCCTGCAGCATCTCCTCCTCAGCCAACAACGCGTCAAGATCATCTTCGAAGGGCTCATCCTCAGCTGCAGCGACCTTCGCATTGCCAAACAAACTCGTCCCATTCGTAGCACCAACCTCTCCCTCTGCTTGCCTTCTGGGAGCTTTTGGTGTAGCATCATATAAGTCATCCATCTCCATATCCATATCCACATTCCCATCAGCATTCTGATCCGGCGTCTTCGGCCTTTCGCTGGTCCTCTTCTCAAATATAGGAGCCAATGGTGCTGTTTTCTCTCTTCCCTCGTTCTCTCTGATCGGTAATGTAGGTTCATCAAACAGATCATCGTTGTCTGGTTTGGGCTTTCCTTCATTGATCCATTCCATGCGCATCATCTGCATGCGTTTCTTATGGCCCATTTTCTCTACCATGGCTAGAGCGTCCAGGAAGCGGGCTTTGGGGAAGAGGTCGTCGAGCCAGAGTTGGTAGAAGGAGAGGAGACGGGCAGTGTCAGAATACTATTGTAATTAGAGGAATTCTTCAAAGCGAAGATTGGATATGTACCTCATGCCCCTTCCCCTTGAACTTGAGGTGATGCTTCGCCTTATTCCGTAGTTTCGGTATACCATTCGCTGACAATAATCTATAGCACATATCAGTACAAATTCGCAGAGACTATTTATGATCGCGTACCTATTCTCATCAAGCTTCACTCGTGGTGCTCTAGGTTTTCTGGTGACTTCGACTTCTGCATCTAGAGCTGCCCCCAAACCTTTTGCCTTGGTTGCTTCCTCCCTCTCCCTCTCCTTGGCTTTACTCGATACGTAGTTCTCGCTGAATGGATCGTTCACATCGGCATCATAGTTGAAAAGGTCGTCAAACTCGTCCCCTCCAGCGGAAGGACCTTCCGTAGAAAGAGGTTCGGCAGCGGAACCAGACATCTTGGAAGTGTGATTTTCTCGTTTCCAGTATTCCAGAGATATGTAATCTCAAGGTCGAAGATATTGCTCGGTTCAATAGTCAATTGTCGTAAATTCGTAGTGATTGACTTCCTTACTTTACACGAGCGCGTCAAACATCTCGAGCGACGCGATTACCATCCTGGTCTCTAGATTCACCGTATCGAATCCGCTAGCGCCGTTCGGCTCAAGCTCAGCGACGACAACATCAGAACGACCCCAAGCTTTCTTGAGCAGCAATTGGGCCACCCCTCTCTCCTCCAAGATGTCGAACGTCGAGCAGAGGCCATATGTGCCAGCGAAGAAGATTGATACTGAGTTTCCGGTAAGTTTGCAGCCAATTGTAGCTGGAAGAAAGCTGAACCAATCCCCCTCACAGCTCATTGATTCGGACCCGTAAGCTTCCCACACCAAGAAAGATAGCAGAGAGGAGAGATGGGAGAAAAGAAGGGAAAGAAAAGGAAGGATTAAGGAGTGGTGCTGATGGGAAAATAGACATTTCAAAAGAGTAATTGGCTACGCCCGCCCCTCCGACTATGCTGCAGGAGCAGCCTTCGCGACAGCAGGCCCAGCGACCCTACTTCTCATGGAGAGACTCTCGCCTTCGCTGGTAGGAAAAGGTGGATTTGCGCCTATCATGCGGTTGACGGGTGCGATTGGAGCTACCGCTGGTTTCCTGTTGTTCTTCCAACGCTCAACACGTACGCCCTCCCTCCTCTCTCTCTATACCTTTTTGAAATATAAACTGATAGATGATGTCAAACAGTCCGCTTCTACGGCTTCACCGAAAACCGCCGCGAGCTCGAAATGGACATGCGCGAAATGGTAACCAAAGTCAAGAAAGGCGAGCCACTCTACGGCCTCTCCTCCACCACACCATACATCCAAGGCGTAGCCTCTAGGAACTCGAGATATGCTGGAGTCTGGTTCCATGTTATCCCGTGGTTTAATTTCGTCAATCATAATCAGCATGGGGTTGATACGGCGAAGTATTATCAGCAGGCCGAGAGGGAGTTGGAGGCTGAGAGGCAGGGAAATGGTGTGCCTGCTTGAAGAGGGAGGGAGTGTGGATGGTGGGTGGAAAGCAAAGCAGAGAGGAATGCTGCGTATTTGTACATAAGGAGTTCAATTGATCGTTCGGGCCTACCGGTCCTTGTTATCTGGCTTCTATGTGAGTTGTGCCGTATGGTTTGTGGCTATACTGCCAATTGCTAGCTCAATCCGCTGCTGGGACATGGAGCCAGCCTCCCTTTCCGAAACTATGGTCTGGAGTCCTTCCATCCTCGACGCTTGTTGAATACGCCTGAGAGCTCTTCTCCCTACCCTGCTCTCTTCTCAACCAACACTCACCTCGTCTTCTCTCTACACGTACAGCTAACAAAGCACCCTCGCCCAAAGTCTCAACAAGGCTCAACATCCAACCTCAACACCCTTCCCTCCTTACTCCTCTTCTCCTCCGGCGCCCTCTCATTCTCCTGTACATAAAACCTTCTCAGCATCACTATAGCTTCTCCTCTCATCCAGCCGCCGCTTGCTTCGTAGTCTCCTTCTTTTCTTGTTTGGTTTTCTTGCTGGTTGGCGTTAGCCGTTTCCTTCAGGCATGTCATTTTGCTTGAAGGTGGTAGACGTGTATGCTGGAAGGGTAAGATGGAGGGAGGAACGGGAACGGAAGGAGGACAAAAGACTTACCTCTTGATCACTCTCTCGAAGCTCAGGATAGGAATCATAACGTCCATTTGAATCCTGTATATTAAGCACACCCCCCGTACCACCAAATTTCTCATTCGAAGCGCCGTAGAAGACGCGACGGATGCCGAGTTGGCGGAGCAGACTTGCGCACATTATACCTGCGAGGATCTGTTAGCTAGTCTCTATGTATCTTTCGAAGTTCATATTCTATATGCAGAGAAGTGGTTCGGATTTCTTGTGAGTAGAAATGAAGAAGAAAATGTCAAGAGCAAAGGTGTAGAGATGTGAAGAAATGGGGAAAAGAAAGTAAAACAGAGAGTAAACTTACAAGGTTCAACAGTAACATACAAATCCGTGTCCCTAAAAACCTCAGCAGGATAAGGTCCCTCTGTATCCCCCTCCTTCCCATCAGGCCAAGAAGAAGACGAAGTGAGGATTTGATTTATTGCTATAAACTGTTCCTTTATCAGTATTTTCGTTATTTTTCTAACAACGTGAGGATGAGGGTGGACATGGAAAGGACTCACTTCGGCATGCCTCGTCCCATTAAAAGTAAGATTCGTATGATTATATCCCCTCCCTATAATCTTCGCTTCCGAGTCTGGAGGATGGTGGACGAATATACATCCAACTGGTGTTTCGGCGTGTGTTAATGCGTATTCTGCCTATCATTTGTTAGTTTTGTGTTTAGAAACAAAACATAAAAAGGAGGATGGGTATGGGAATGAGGATAGGGTTGGGAGAGCAAGGGTAGGAATAAGTGAAGGGGGGAGGAGGAAGGAGGAGGGAGATGAGGGAAGAATACCATAGATAATGCTTCTTTCATGAATTTTAGATGGGTTTCTCGTTCTGAGTCTGTCATGTTTATGGTCTTGCTCATGGTTATTATCAAAGCTGAAGAAGTTGTTGAGGTGAAGACTGTGAATGAGAACTAGAAAAGGTGGTTGGGAGCGAGGAGGATTAGGGAGTGGCTTTCAAGTCTGTTTTAAGGTGTTGTGAGAATAGAGGTTCTTGGAGTGTAGTACAGAGGATGGTCTGTTGTCATAGGGTTACTAGTGAATAGCCCAATGTTGAGATAGGAGAAGTTTTTGAATTGTATGTCCTCATGAGCAGTCTCTTGATTTATGTGTTGCACTGATCATCTTGTGCCATACTTTTCAAATTCGAGGTCCAAGGTTGGTTACGGCACGTGGTCTACGAATTTGGATGAGTCAAACTATTATTTTGTTCTTGGGAGCGAGGAACATATTTTCAGCATTCAATATCACTTTCTTTGCGTTATCAATTGTTGGAGCGGAGCTTTTCACGAAGCCATGGCTTGAAAGAAGGATGGTAAGTGGTTAGCACGTGATTATCATTCGTGTCTGGATCACGTGGGAAGATCTTTCTCTCGCTCCGTCCTTTCTGCCATCCTTCCGAGAGCTTCTCATCTAAATTCTCATGCACCCCGCATCCGCCATCTCCCTTTCTTCCCTCCTCCTTCCCTTCCATCCTTCCCTTACCTCTCCCATCGTGACCTTCTCACTTCTTCTCCGTAAATTCCAATATGGAAAAATAACAACCCTTGCTCTCCCTCGGCTCGGACGCGACAGAAGTTCATCCGTGCAAGGGGGCTTTGACCTTCCAGAACGATCCTCGAATCCGAAACATGCGTGTGCATCTGCGTCAGGGGCAGGGGATGGGGCAAAAGCCCTTGCGGATTCGCAATCAGGGGCCTGAACTCTCGGGGCCGCGACCGTGGTCGGTTGGAGCTTGGCTTTGAAGGGAAAGGAAGGAGGTTCCGGTCCCGACTTTCGGATTTTATGGATTTGGAGTTTTATGTCGAGATGAGAGGATTTGAGAATAATGATGGAGAAGCTTACCTTACTGTGCGTACTGTGGTGTAGTCTGACGAAAGATGAAAATGGAGTCGAGTGAAAGAAGAGGTCATTGGAGAGGTGGCGAGGCAGCGCTGAGCTGCAGATGCAGTCATCACGCAGTAAGAGAAGCGCTGAGACTGAGGCATCCAACAACAGCACTCCTTCAGCATCGGGTCAAGAGTCCAATGAGGGAGGAGGTGCTCAGCCTCTTTCACATTCAACAGTTCAGCGCGTCCGCCTTCTGTATCGATAATTGCTGGCAGAAGCACATCTCCTTTCACTGCCGCGAGGTTGCATACAGAAGGAAAAGAAAGGAAAACTGTGCCGTGTGGAGGGCGAGACGGGCCGCATGTCAATCAAAGTAGATTGAAATCTCGGGTCGAATGTGTCCCAGATTGGATGTTGGATGGAGCACAACCTTCCAGAAATGGACGAGGTAAATTCACTTGAATCAGTTATCAGGCGACATCGTAAAGTCCATACAATGTCACTCAGTGTCGAGTAAGTAAAGGTGCATGGACTGATATTCGAGGCGATACTCGTACAGATTTCGTTTTGAAGTTACACGAGACCGAGAAGTCCGTATGCAACAAGCTGGGGAAAGGCCAAAGCTGAGTGGTGGCAAATGTTTCGAGGCATGCGTGTTGGCATAACGAGTAAGCAAAGTATATTTTTGTTTTCCAAGAAAGGGGATAAGGGGATTCGACTTGGCTGAGTCAGGAGTCAGATATTGTATCCGCATTTGTGCTTTTTGCCTGGAAAGTGGTGAGGAGAATCTTCGTAGATAGTACCCAAGTATGATGTTCATGAAATCCGAAGAGAGTTGATGAAGTTGTACTTTGTCCGGTCCTCAATTCCAGACCTCGTCTCCGAGTCCTTTCCGTGATACGTGGGGTCTGATATGTTCATCTTCCGTCCGGGACCAGCTGCTCACGGATGCTCTCCCTGAGTCCCTGATCGACGACGAACCACCGTTCGACCCCTATTCGGGGCTGGGAGGTGTAACAAATCAATGTGCCGCGTAAGGATGCACGACAATACTGTGAAACAAGTTGGAGCTTCGATCGGATTCCTTTCTCGCCTCTGTTCCACGAATCGACTCAGGAGTTATGTTCGGGACCGTGTGAAGTGACTATGGGACTGGCGTGTCCCTCGCGTCCCCAAGGCCATCTGGTGCAGTGCCGAGTTGAGTCTTCGTCTTGCTCCGTCTCGTTCGTGTGGGGCGGCTGAATGCGCAGAGGCACCCTGTGAACTTGATTTGGCGCACTCAGGGACTCGAGGGCTTGGGGGGCTGCGGAAGGGAGGGATCTGGTACGAGGGCTAATAAAAGACCGTGGCATGGCCTTAGCCCCCAACCCGATCGGGAATGGCGCGTGCCTCCTTCCGTCAGCTCTCGCCTAAATTGAAACCAGGTGTCCTTTTCATAAAGGACAGACTTCCCTCCCACAATCCTCTCGACTCCAGCACACAGCAACCACCTTTCCGACCACACGCGCCTGTTGATTGGGCCGTCAGCCTCCCACTGCTGCCTGCCTCGACGACTGACTCATCATCCCTCGAGAGGCCACTGTGTCCAAGTCGCCATGGCCTGACCTGCAGCTTACAACTACTGAGCGAGGAAGGGACCGCAACAAAGGCACAAGCCGCACCACCACCAACTTCCATCACGACCACTTCGCATTATTCACAATGGAGACCACACAGCACATCAAGTTCGAGAACTCGCCTCAGGACAGCCTGGCAGATAGCTTTGTCTCGACCCCTGGGACCGCCTATCCGCCACTATTCGACGACAACATGGACATGGAGGATATGGAGGGTATGACTCCCCAATCATACGACGACGAATTCCAAAGAGGCTCGACCATGGACCCCAGCATCTCGGGCACACCCGCGCCGGAGAAGAAGCCGGTCAAGAAGAGGAAATCTTGGGGTCAACAATTACCAGAGCCCAAGACCAATCTTCCACCGAGGTACATACTGGATAACAAGTTCACTATCGTGGATCAATCGGCTAACCCGCTCACTAGAAAACGCGCAAAGACTGAAGACGAGAAAGAGCAACGTCGGGTGGAGCGAGTCCTCCGCAACAGACGCGCAGCTCAGTCATCAAGAGAGCGCAAGAGACAAGAGGTAGAGAAGCTCGAGGCTGAGAAGCTCGCAGTCGAGCGGAAGGCGAGAGACCTCGAACTCCGGTTGGCAGACATGGAAGCACGAAATGCCCTTCTACAACGTCAACTGGAACAAATTAGTGGAGGCAAGATGACTGTCTTCGGTGGATCTTCACCAGCAGCCTCATCCCCTTTACCTGAGCTTCGACAATCCACACCCGTCACCTTCTCACAAGACATCTTCGGCCAACGGGAAACTGAGAACCGACCAATTAGTACCCAAGTCCTCCCACAACCACCAGTCCAAACCGTCAACCCAGCCTCCCTCTCCCCGGATCTTCGCCCTGTTGCTGAATCCTCCAACGCCGTCTCCGACCTGACACAACATCCTGCCGCGATGTTGTGCGACCTGCAGTGTCAGTCGGAGGAGTCACGGCCCTGGATGGATTCAACCTCAACAATTACGGGTTTTCGGACGTTACTTCTAACACTCTTGATGGCTTTGAGCTCCGAGATTTTCTCGACCATAGCTTCGCCTCTGACTCAGATCGTCAGTTCCTTGAGGACGGGCTCCCCCCTATCGCCAACCAGTTCAATTCTGAATTTGATCATATGGCTCACAACAACGAAGGCTTCACTGACTTCACCTTCGATGAATACATCAACAACGACGACCAGCCTGCACCCGAGATTCAGTCTTCGGATCAGTTTGCTGAGACGACTGCTAGCCTGCAGCCCCAACTTGGCGCGTCCGCTTAAGGATGCGACGATGGTGGCAATGCGGCTAGCGTCTGACAAGCAACTCTCCAACTGTCTCTCCCCCGCAGATTTGGGTCGTCGGAGTTTGGATGATTCACCGAGTGTGGAAGCTCTTATGACGCTTCTTTGGGCGATACATGTTATCGAAAAGGAACGAGAACAGAACACTCCTAAGCTGAGTGCAGCCAGGGAGGAGGGACAGGAGGTGGAGTTGACTTTCAGACCTAGTAAAGTGCGAAACAGAGAGATTTCTTATGTCCAGCATGGAAGGGGTTCGATGGAGATTGGGAGGAGCAAAAAGTCTCTTGACGATTGGCGTTCGGTGTTTGATGGTCCTCAAGGACATTGAAACTTAGCGACGGATCCGGGGGCCTGTACACCAGATGTAACTTGTGCCAATAACAACTGCCTTGACTTGACGAATACATTATTCAGTTCCTCATCTGTGATTTGCCTTGTGCTTTGTCGTTGCTCTATTTCGAGTTACGAGTGTGATGCAATGTCCAGCCTTTGAGTCGCTACAAGGCAACATAGCTTCGGGCTGCAGTAGCAAGTGATGCTGAGGTCAAAGTGTGTCACTTCCTGTTCTCTTCAGGGTGTTTGATATGATACGAGCATCTTGCGCTGGTTTGCGAATCAAACTTTGAGATTATGTTCATGGTTGCATGGCTTTCGCTTTTGAACAAGGATTAAGAATGCAAAGGTGCTTTACAGTTTTCAATGAACTGTACGGGCAACACAAACACGAGGCCCCGAATATTCTCTTGGTCAAAAGAAGATATCCTCTTAGTACAGCTGTAATGTGATTTGACTCTGCTTCCATGGAATGCATGAACCGTCTCTTACGTATTGTCATTCCTTAGTATGCTTCTTTCCTGCAGATATTCTTTTACTGGCTTGTTTGTCAAGAATTTTGTATAGACAGGTCTATGTTACTGTATCGGCCTGCAGCTTCTATGCATACCGTGTCTACCATATCTATTTACCAATACCAACCTCTTTCTTTTTCAAAGTATTTGCTATTGTATTCTATCAGCTAAGTGTCAGTCCGCATATCTGTTCCTCCTCTATGCAAAGCAGCTATCCTACTCATTGAAGTATGTCTACCCTACACAATCTGCGGTTTGCGTCTCGAAAGCTTCTGGGAATATGCAGAAGGACAAGTCGTACCTGCCGCTGGAGCCTGGCTGACGACTTATACAGAATTTTGGACAACGCACATCTTCTTGATGCTACCGATATCTTCAGGAAACTCAATGTCATCACCGTCTCTGCAAACAACCTTGAAGATGTCCCTTGATACTCACGCATATTAATTAGCTACAAATAGATGCCATAGCTAACATTAGTATAGAGTATCAAGTTGACCAACTGTGTGATATCAGTATATATGTCAAGTCTATTTATTCATTATTGCAATATCTTGAATAACAATCTGCATATCTATGTCTCTTCCCTTTAAAGCATCTCTTTCTGGTCCCAGACCCTGTTGTCTCTGTAGTATATTCCTGTTCATGCTGCAGACATCATTTTGTTGAACACGACCAGATGCTAAGTCCAACATCCACAGCCTCACCATCAAACTCTGTCCTTCTGCTGATGTCAACGATGTAATATTAAGCTATATCGCATCGTCACACTAGTCTCCGCTTCACCTACGATGCAACAATAGCCTCTATCGCATCGTCAGGCTACTATTGTTTTGACTCACGATGCGATACTAGCTCTTATCGCATCGTCAACCAAGAACTGTAGATATATAACACTCCCCTTCCTCCCTCCTCAACCTCATCCTCTCCACGATCTCCGTTACAACCACCACCATCCACACTCACCAAGATGTCCCAACCAACCTCCGACAACGAGATACTATGTATCTACGACATCGTCTACCTGTTTGAGAAAGGAAGTAAGCAGTGGGGATATCAAGTTCGTTACTTTCTCACTTTTGATGTCGTCCTCTCGGTTTTACATCTGTCTGCCGCGGAGCCTTGCGGGTGGGAGATGTTGTGTCGAGTGTTCGACATTACATCCACTGCCCGCGAAATTTCGCGGATGGGTGATGTCTCTTCGAGGGGACGACATCACTTTCATATTTTGATTTGAGCTGATGTTTTTTTTTACTTAGGGAAATTCAATGACTTTTCGAAGTACGACGGAAGAGTATGAAGGAGCAGAGGAGAATGTCCGTCCCGAGGACGGAGATTCTGGGGAGGAGAGAGTCTGTAAGATGGAATTGAGGATGAAGGCTTTCGAAGAGGATGAGGATGAGGTTGAGGAAGATGAGAGATGTGCTGGGTCTTGGTGTAGGTTTCCCAATTCAACTCAGCACTTATGAGCATGAAAAAGACGGAGATCAGAACCGACATTATTCCTCTCCCTAACATGCTACAAGCTAACGTACATTCCCCTATTGTCTAGTCTGTAAATCCTTCGATGACGGCGAGACATTCACATCCTCATCCTTCTACAACGAATCCATCACCCAGACATTCCAAGACATCTTCGAAAGCGGACAACACGCAACAGGCGACATTGTCCCAGCCGAGGAATCGAGTTTTGTGTTTGTAGAGACGGTGGATGATAACGGACATCCGTTTTTGTTCTTCTCGCTAGGCGGGGAATGGGGGGCGGAGCGGGTTGGGGATGAGGAGGTGGGGTTGTTGGGGGAGTTTAGACAGTGGAGTGGGTGGGCGAAGAGGAGGGTGGGGAATGTTGGGAGTGATGAGGAAGACGAGCTGGAGGAGGATGTTGGTGATGGGGATGGGAGTGGTGATGATGAGGAGGTGGATGAGAGAGAAGATACGACATTGAGTAAGGAAGAGAGGAAGAGACTGAGAGATGATGAGAGGGATATGTTGGTGTTGCCGAGATTGGAAGGTGATTCTGAGGATGACGAGGACGACGACAAGGATGATGAGGATGACAGTGAGGATGAAAGTGCTAGAAATTCAGATGAGGATAAGTCAGGGGATGGTCTAGATTCTGCAGTTGTTGGAGATCACGGAGACGAAGACGAAGATCTAAATGAGGAGCCAAGCAGCAAGCGAAGAAAGACATAGAAGGTGTGATCATTTCAGGCAAAGCATACATCGTCTCGAAAGCAGTAGGAGGTCCATGAACTCATTCGATTTATGATCATCTATCTACACTGCTGATGCAGCCCTCCAGTATGATCTGGCTATGCAACTCCATCATAGTAACCCAGAACGTCCACGCATGCATGCAAGAAGAGCTCGTCAAGAATGCAGAAAGAAACTGAACCAATTTTCCCAGCCACGCAATGCATAGTCGTGAAAACAATCATGATGGCGTTCAATCCCCTGGTTTCCGTCGAGTTGGAGATCAAGGATACAGGAAAGGTGAGTTCATATGCAGAAAAGTAAAGAAAGAGGTGGGCGGTGAGAACCGGAGCATCAATCACTTCCCAACCAGCAAACAGTCCTGTGCTGAGTAGTCAAAAGCAAGATCCAAGATGGTGTGACGTATCCAGGCAGCCCGAGACACCCTTAAGGGACTGAATGGGTAATCCTCTAGTCGTCTCTCAAATCTCCATACTCCCAGAGACCACGTCTGTTTGCAATTGCGTCTTCTTGCTTCTCGTTCAAGATAGCTAAGACGTCTGTCATGCCACGCTCCCAGCCCTTTAATTTTCGAGGTACCATAGTGTGACCTTCCGAAACAATTTCTGCATTGATCGTCTCAGCTGCACTTGCCTCGCCCAGAGTGACATACAGCGTGCCTTCTGGTGCAGTGTAGTCAACATTTGCAACCAGCTCTTTGCCAGCTGTGACGTCTTGTATAAAGGCAATGGCATCCTGCAGGTAGTCCTTGTTGGTTGGGAACTGAATGAGAGAAAGGACTGCATCGACAGCTTGAGGACGAAGTGCAGATGTTTGGAATTGTGGCTGAGAAAGAGGGCGGAGACGAGACCAGGGTATCTTTTCGCTGTTACCATAGTCAACATAGACGACCTCTGCTTCCTTTGCTGTCCGATCGTTGGCACGTATGCGAGCACGGTACCACTGTCCGTCATCGCTGAACTTGGCAGCAACATACTCTCCTGTCTTGGGAGGGCCTTCAAGACCTTTGTTGTTGGATGGATTCATGTGGAAGGATTTGAATTGTGACATCAGTGTCTCGAGAGCGGACGTGCCTGTGCCAATTTGCTGGAGCTTCAGCTTTCCAGTCTCGTCCATATGGGTAATAACAACTTGTCGGAAATCCTGTGCTCGGGGAACAACAGCATCGCCGTTAGTACCGTTGGTATGATCGTCAGATGCCGGTGCTCCATCATGGGATGGATCCCAGTCCGACCAGATACCCTTCCGTCCATTCTTGGCTCTCTGTTCTGCCGCAGACAATTCATTACCGCTGCCAGATTGCTCAGCTTGGCTTGCCCAGACAGTGGCAAGACCCTCTTCGACCAAGATTTTGGCAAATGACTCCTTGTTAATGTAGACATCTCCAATAAACCCACCAACTTTGTCAATGTTGTGAATATCAATCTCAACATCACGCTGGGTCAGTCGCTTGGTTGCAAGATCATGAGCTTCTTGGCCGCCCTTCTCGCTCTTGTCGGTGGGATTTCTGGCTGACTTTGGTGCACGGATACCACTCAGGACAAGTGTAATTTTGATGCTTTCGCGAGGAATCAGAACTGTATATCTCGATCCTGCCTTAACAAAGTCAACGACAGCTGGAATTTTCTTTTGGCGTTGAAGGCCTCCAAGTTGCAGCTTTGCCTTCTGTAACGATTCTGATGCATCGACGTATTGTTTAGCCTTGGCAGGCTTTCCTGACCACATTCCCTTCCCGTCCTTCTTGGCAGCCTCCTCTGCAGCCAAAAGCTCGTCATAGTTGGGAGCACGGTCGGTATCGTCTCGCTTATGTCGAACAACAGAGCACCATCCTTCTTGCACAAGGAGCAGGTTGATATTCTTATCATTTACCGTAATTGTCGCAACCTCCTTTGCATCGTACTGGCCATTTGCTGGTCTTGTGCCATCAATACTCATTCGGACCTTCTTTCCAATAACTTTCTTACGAAGGAACTCCTTTGCGTCATCTCTGAATGGGGCTTCTGCAGCCTCATTTTGTCGAGGACCACGGATGCTGCTAAGATTGATTCGCTTCTCGACCCCAGCTCTGTTTTGGACAAAGATTACATCGCCGCTGAACACTTTCGTAACTTGAGCCTCGGTGTTGCCACTAAGCGCTGCAGCCTTTGCAACATGGTCTCTATGAACGCCTTTTTTGCCCTGTTGAGCTACCTTTTCAGCCTCACGAAGTGTGGCCATCCCAGAGCCCAGCATAGTTGAATGGAAGTCGCTGCATCTCGCCAAACCAGCTTCCAAAATATGCTTTGCGATCGTGCCGTGTCTGGGATGCTTGACAGCCGCAACAAGTTGACCTTGTGGACTAAGCCCGAGGACTTCAATATTGACCTCTCGTTGTAACAATCTACTTTCGACAAATCTCCGAGCATCGTTGCCAAACTCCTCAGCTGGTTGCACCTGTCCGTTGGAGGGGTTGACACGTTCGGTGGTAGGAGCACGGATACCAGCAACCAAAGTCATAACTAAAACGAATCAGATACCGAGAAAAGAAAGCCCAAAAATGGTATTCATACCTTGAATATGCTTCGTTGGAGAAATCAAGAGGCGAATCAGCATACGATCTCCACTCAATACTCGCTCAACTAGTCCCCGAACTTCCTTCCCTTTCCACTCGTCCAAGAAATCTTGACCATTACCCATATCGTGCTGGACATCAATGCGACCTCCACTTGTCTGCCAGAGACCAAGGTTTTCATGCCGAGCCTTGGCTTCGAGCGCGCGTAATCCATCGAGTTGTGACAAAGCCTCTGGCGAGTCTTCCTTGCGGCCAGCGTCCTCTCTGAGCTTTAACCATCCTTCCTTGATCATTTCCTCTGGGAGTCGGCGTCCATCCTGTAAGTATACAAGGCCGTATTCTCGCTTTGTATTCGGAATAGTATAGAGGACGTTGAATTGAACATTCGCTCCTACAACCAGCTTGCGCAATGCGTCTCGAGATTCGAAAGCCCATTGTTCATCGCCTTCCTTCTTCAAATGTGGAGAAGTACAGTATGCCAGAGATAGAGTCTTCTCTGCATCCGGGTTTGTCTGCGAGCAGAGTATAAGACTGTCACCGCTCAGGACGGACTTGACTTTAGCTGCTTGAAGAACCATATTTGCGTAGTCAGCAGGTGGTATGTTCGGTGGCTGCTTTCCAGTAGGAGGTGATTTTGACGCAGGGGGAAGTTTGAAGGCCGGCTTGGGCGCAGAGGGATGCTGGACAGGCGACTGTGGAGGAGGGAACGGTGCGATTATTGGCTTCGGGGCAGGGAAAGGTTCAATGACTGGCTTTGGAGCTGGAAATGGTTCGATCTTGTTAGCAGAAGCTCTACTACTTTGTGAAGTCTTGGACTCTGCAGATGCCTTTCGGCCATGTTGCTGAGCCGCATAGCCGATCTTGTGTGTAAAAACGGGCATATTGAAGATCAGAAATTTTTTGTGTCCAGAAAGATGTAAATTTGAGTTGCGATTCTTGGCGCAAGTCAGCGACGGTGGTTGTGGGCCGGGACGAAGGATTGTTGTTGCGAGCGCGAGGGGCAAACAAGAGACTTTGTAATGAATGTGCGTAGGGTCCTGTAGGATGCCTTAAATATGCAGTCTGGTGTAGGTTCGCAGGTAAGTTCTTGCGAGAGTTGAGGTTGACGTGCTTGGTGCCTGGTGAGATTGGCAGTTGCGATCGGGCGTTACTTCTAGCTGAGTACACGCAATTGAGCCCGACAAACTTTATCCTCAAAGTCGAACATAAAACGGCAGATTGTACAGGATGTTGTTCGGTGATTTTCCAAGTTTGTCGGTATTGTTTTCCCTGGGTGACGCCAGGCGGTATACAGCAGGACACTGTTTAGACAGCAAGAAACGTTCTCTACTTACAATTGAGGCCAATTCTCTCTTAACTTTCTGATTTTAGGCGAATTTATTTCCTTTGATTTGGTAACTCAGTTTTCAATGGTAAGAGAAGTAGTGCTGTCTATCTGTCAAAACTGAAGACACATCAACAGCTTCAATAATTGCGGATCGTGTGCCTCGACCCCTCTTGGCCTAGGCAAGGCGGTGAATATTTACCGACAACACGTGACTATATACAGAGAGCATTATGGAGGGGTTGTAGAGATGGGTGGGGAAGCAGTTTTGTTCTGATGTAGTTTGCTCCCATGGAGCTGACTGAGGTCTCACATACTCACGATGACACTTCGCATAGGAAATCGTCACAGGAACAGTAGCAAATCTACGGTACATCAAAGCAGGTTATATCAATAGCGAGTAAGAATAGGTTGTGCACTTTAAGTTGCCTAGTAGAACACTAAAAGGGAGAATGTTTGAGACTGCAAATCAGTGATATCAATTTTGATTATCTGTATAGCTTGCTTTTCATCTCACATCCAACGCACAATCCACTATTTCTCAATTGCCCCATACCAATTTGGGATTCGATGAAGGGAAACTTAAGCTGCAATGCCAATGACACCTAATCTGCATATCAGCATATACTCAAATGCTTGTACAACAAGAAGACTTACCGCAAGCAGGTCTGGTACCAGCATTGCCAGTCTTCTTCGACTCCTCGTTACCTCCCTTACCGAGATCATCAGTCCCGGAGTGGACAACAACAGTTCGCTATACTGTCAGCTTCTGATAAACTCATATCAATATTGGTTCACACACCCCAATGACGCTCTCGGGACCTATCAATTTGATGAGTTTGTCGGTGGTTGAGCCCTGACCATTGCCTTGACCATCAGTCTTGAAGTTACCCAAGTCACCAACATGGCGAGTCTCGTCGTTTGGAGCACCGTGTGTCTTGCCGTGGGGGTTGACTGCAATGTCTCAGCTTGTGTCCAACAACATTTATATTATACAACTGACAATGGGGGCCAGCAGATGTGCAGCCGTTGGTGTTGTCACCGAATTGGTGGACGTGCATGCCACGCTCAGCATTGGGGTCGTTGCCCTTAATATCCCAGGTGATGGTAGTTGGGGAGCTTTCGGATTCTTGCTCGAAGGTAACGGTTCCGGAGACCTTCGAGTCTCCTCGGACGGTAGCAACTGCAAAAGGGGGAGGACATGTCAGCAAGGGTCTCGAGGATAGGCAGAAGACGGGAAGGTGAAGCTGTCCAGTGATATGTGATGAAGGTTTGGTGAGGGTAAGATGGTGGCCATCCGGGTTGCAATTTGCCCCATGAGGTCTAAATCATGCTCAAAAGGTCTCTAGCGACCCCGCCAACCAGCTTGGACTTGAAAAGGTGCGGATGCAGGAACGGGCCGCAAGAACAAACATGCAGAACATACCAGCCTTGACCATTTTGATTGATGTTTCGTAAGATTTGATGATTCGATGTAGATTCGAGTGTTGTTGACGATTGAAAGTGGGAAAGGAAGGAAAGGGAGGGGAGAAGAGCGTGGAAGAATGACGCGAAGTGGGGAGGGGTAGCTTACATCGGAGGCCCGCATCGCGGAACCTTCACAACGAGAGCTTACAAACTCAGGACCGAGCCAGCCCTGGCTATCGTCTATCACGTGGAAACGGCAGTGTATCAGATCCGAAGCTGGAAGCAGCTTCTTCTTCTTTCTTCCTTTCGCAACCGTCAAAAGAAATACTGTCTGTATGTTGCTCGACAGCTGTGAAACGAAACATCCATCACAAACGATTCCCCCAATGTTCAAGACTACAACAATATATCACGACCTCGATAAGCCCGCCTCACTCGGCATCCCCGCTCCTTCCGTCGGCATGTTTCCCCCCCTAGATCTCCGAATGGTCCACTCAATGAAAGTTTGTACTTGAGTATGGAAGAGATATGTCATTAGGTGCTTGAGCCAAAACGAGGGTGACAGGATTGCATCTATCTCAATTCATGGCAAGGCCTCGTGGATGTCGTTCTTATCTGGAGCTCAATCTATGATTCCAATCAAACTTAAAACGACAACTCTTGGGGATCTACAGCGTAGGCTTGCCAGAGACTCAAATGACTGCTTAACTGGCTCTTTGGGTACGATGATACTACCAAGTCCTTGGGTGGGCAACTAGGACTCTCTCAGGCATGCATGCAATATTCGGGAACACCAATTCCATCTTCAAGACACCTTGTCTTTTCACACCTCCTCAGTCTATTCAACAATATCGAAAGGTATTCTTCCAGTTGCTGGACACGGCTCCGAGAAAGCAGGCCGACCAACAGGAAATCCGCCGTGGCAAAATTGACATGATCCGATTCATTAGCAATGCTTACGAGAGATTGACGTATCATGAAAACAGCATGTGAGAATGGTAGGAATCGAGGGGCCTCCAGACTGAGAAATGCCAGGACCAACATGTTGGGGGCCGTGCCAGCTCAAATCGACACCCTCCTGCCGGAGCTCAAAGAGCGTGCTGTGGAACCTTATGCACTTTAACTTCTTCGTAACCGCCGAGGAGGCCTCTATGACCAACATGTCAGCCTTATCATTCCTGACCATATTCTTGATAACCTAAAACAACAAAACAGGAGGCAAAGCAGATATCCAGGAGAAGGAAGTTCACGCTCTGACACGGAAGTGATAGCACAGACTTGGAACTCGAAGGACTCTCGGGACTGTTTCAATCCCTTTGTATCCATGCACACTAGCCACAGCTCTCATAGGGCTGTGGCGCAGGTCGATTCCTTCGTGGCTGTCCACAGTCCTGATGGGCTGCGATCCTCTTACAGGTCTAGAACTTCTTGCAGATAGGATTGTAGGATGATGTAGAATATGACTGTAAAGATGACGGCCAAGAATGGATTCATCAGACCGAAATACCTGGCAAGAAGTTGTGCTCGACTTCCCCAAGGTCGTAGCCCCACGTTGAAGTGCAGCATGGTGTTGAGCCAATCAGAGGCTGATGAGGAGCTTGCGACACTGCCAAATGGTCTCTGCTCAGCTCCTACTGTGCCGGTCAGAATCTTCTCACAAACACATCCCGCGACCTCGAGGTCAAGAGCCCTACGAGACGCCAAACTATCCAAGATTCTCCCGCAGGCGCTGAGAGAATTTGTATGAATGAGCCTTGAGCCTTGCGTCGCTGTTGCCTCTGCTCCCCCCAGCCGCTTGTCGCAAGCACCTCAGCCCGGCGAGGAAAGCGAATTCCAGCCGGAGGACGACATCGAGAGCCTCGACGAGCATCGCATATCACCACGACATCGAGAGCACGAGAATATACGGACACAGAGCGGATGGGGATATAATCGAACAGCTGCCGCTCGACCTTCTCAAATGCGGCAAGATTTCAATCAACACCACAGCTGGCCACGCAGGGCGCATCGTTCGAGCATCATCGATCTCGGCCAATTTCCTTATTCCTATCTGGAAGAGTGTGACTGATCGATCACTCGCGAATCCTGCCCGATTGCAGACATGTCGTTCAGAGCCAACGGGAGCCAGCGGCGATATGGGCATGTCCCGCCAGCTCAGTACGGGCCACCAAGCACCCAAGAGTCGAGTCTGCGCCGACAATCGAGTTTCGACAATGGGGACGATGGAGCTGCATACTTTGACTCGAATGGCAATAGATATCAGGGTGGTGGAGCGCCACCGGTGCCAGGACGGACTGCAGCAATGCCACAAGAGGAGCTGTTTCTGACAAGTCCTGTATCCCAAAGCCCGCGCTCGCCTGCTCAGGGTTCCTTCGGGAGTTCTGCTATGTCTGGATATCAACATCAATACCAACCATTCCCTAATACTCCCCAATCCCCAGGTTTACCGCAGGTGCCGTACAATCCACAGAATTTCGCGCGAACCCAATCGCAGTCACAAAACAACCAGTACCGACCGCAGCCATCCTACAATCCAGCAGCCTCTGCTACTACACCACATCAACCGTACAATCCGGCTTTGTACCAGGCTCCTCAATCCGCAACACAACCGACTCGTCAGGGAACAGTGTCAGGGTACAACACATATTCGAGTTCATACAATTCGCCACCGTTACCCCAAGCACCAACGTCTCCCTCATATTGGCCTAGCCCGTCAAATGTCCAGCAGCAGCAACAGTATTATGCCCCGCCTGTGCCTTCTCGCCCTTTACAATACGAACAGCAATCGACGAATCCAAGTTATACCACATCAAATTCTGCTCCTCTCCCGACCAGCCAAGCATTGTATAATCCTCCGCCGTCCTCTGCTCCTTACCCCGCAAATGGCGATACTTATAGCCAGAGTGACTACAGAAATACAGCAGCAAACCAAGCTAATTACCCGGATTATGGAAATTACTCGGATTCGCAACCATCCTATAATGAAGGTATAAACTCGTATACGAACAGAACAAAACCCTCGTCAAGCCACTCGAATGCAGGATCATCGGTTCCTCCGCTGTCTCAGCAAGGCTCACCTAGCGGCTCGGGATTGCAAAGACATCCTACTTTAAGGCCATTGCCGAGCGCACCAGTGGATAGTGATACTGGTGATGATGATGATTGGGGATTGCCTGAGAACGAAGGCATTTCTCAGGAGCAACTCTTTGCAGACATTGGAGATGCGCTGGGGACCTCGAGAGCCAGGCCTGGTAGGCCCCAGGGGATTGATCAACGAAATGGGGACCTCCTGGATAGCGAACTTCAGGATCTTCACAGGTACGACTCAAGGGCCGCTACCCTTGGGGCATCTGGTGTAGATCGATACGCCTCCAACGCTTCGACTTTGAATGATCGCGAGTCTGCTTACGACCGTTTTGGCGAAGATGATGAGAGTGATTTGGAAGCTGCTGCTGGGCTTGAAGCTATGCGGATTGCCGAGGAGCAGGACCAAATGGGAGGGGCAATGAGCTTCGGTACCTACGAGCCTCAAGCTGTACAGCATCAGAATCCATCCCAAGAAGAGAGTAGTGACAGCGACTACAAGCATATGGACTTGGGTCTTGTTGGAGGTGGATATGATGCCCACATGTCTTATGGGGATGATCTGAGTGGGGTACACACAGGACATAGCAGCGAAATGGACGACCAGAGCCGTCCTCTACCAACTCCACAAGATTTGGGTCGCTCTGATAGCTATACTCGCAATACAACAGCTGCAGGACTTGGAGGAATGACTGACTACTCCATTCCAGGAGTTGGCGACATTCATCCGTTTCCAGCTTTCGAAGCCGCTAGGGTCGATATTGGCGGTACTGGTGGGCTGCAGAGACCATCATCACAGTCCCACAGGCTGAGCTTTGATGAGGGGGATGAGCAAGTTCTGCTTCACTCCCGATTCTCCGAATCTCGACAGAGTGGGAGATCAGGTAGCGACAGTCCTTCTCGTGAGGAAATGCCCGAGCTTTTCTACCATCCTGGAATGGGCACCTCTCCGTACAATCGACCACTTCCTGCCGTTCCACCTCTGTCCGAGAACCGGACGCCGCAGCTTCTACCCGCTGGATCTTACAGAGCTGGTCATCAATACACTCATTCGTATTCATCAAGCACAGAAGGTCGGCCATACTACCCTCCAAATGGACCAGATGCGTACCCTCCACAGAATATGCTCAGCCCAGGCGGACAATATGTTCCTCGGTCGTCTTCATTGTCTAGCCATAGTAGTACACCTCAGACAGTACCTCCAGTCAGGTCGAAGACGGATGCCGAAGAAAGACAGGCGAGGCAGAAAGCAGCACGCCTAGCTGGTCGACCTCTAAGTGGTCTTGACGGATACGATATAGGTGCTACCCCTCAGTCTTCGATGACTTTGGATCTTCCCGCTCTGCCAGCTGGTGGTAGGAGGAAGAAATTTTCACCTTCACGACTATCTACTGCGGATTATGCTAAGTGCCGAGAGCCATGGGCATTGAGCGGTATTGCCGCGTGGTGCCGAGAGATGGCTGGAGGTGATACTGGAGAAGGCGAATCAGACCTTCGACAGAAGACGATCGAGGATGGCCTGGTGGCTTTATTCACGCACAAAGTTCCTACCATGAATACAGCCGACGCCGAGACCTTGAGCCAGAGGGTCGTCAAATCAATGTTAGATGCTGACATTCTGTTGCCGGACGAAGAGTGGGTCAAGTTCGGAGGTGGTGAGATTTCTGGAGTGTTGTGGCAACTTACTGGTTCCGGATGCTACGCTCCGAAAGTTCACGAACAAGAAATCCACGGCCGCTGTTACTCGCACCACTGCACTCGTACTCTGAAGAAAATCAATCTTCAGACTCAGGTGCTTGAGCCATCGAGGAAGTCTGAAGATTGGGTCACGTTCTTCAAATTGACTAAAGAGAGCCTTGAAGGTACCACCAAGAAAGAAGTCGAGCGCCAAAACAATCTCCATGAGATTGTGATGTCCGAGGATACGTACATGGACCAGATTAATGTCTTACGAATACTGTACCGCGATGATCTCGCATCATGGCAACCTCCGATCATCGCCAAGAACAAGGTCAACAAATTCATCTCATCTGTCTTTGGCAAGATCGAGGCCATCAAGGAGGTCAATGAAAATTATCTTTTACCGCAACTAAAATACCGGCAGAAGGAGCAAGGGCCATGGGTCATTGGTTTCAGCGATATTTTCAGAGAATGGATCAGAAAAGCCAGATCTGCTTATGTCGAGTATGCAGCAGGCTTTCCATATGCTGTTCACCTGGTACGGAAGGAAGCAGACAGGAATCTACTGTTCCGACAATTCCTCGACCAAGCTCGAGATAACAAGCTGTCCGGTCGCTTGGATTGGAACACGTATCTCAAGGCACCGATCACCAGATTGCAAAGATATACGCTGTTACTTGCTACTGTTCTCAAGAATATGACCCAGGACACAGAAGAGAAGGTTAATCTTTCCACTGCAATCGAGGAGATCAAGGCCGTAACGTTGGAGTGTGATGCTAAGGTCGATGAGCAGACTAAGAAGGTGGAGTTGATCGAGCTGCAGTCAAAGCTTTATCTTCGGCCTGGAATGGAGCGTGTGGAGCTAAACCTAGACCACCTTGGACGCGAGTTGATCTTCAAAGGAGATCTTCAGCGTGCTGGAGCGAATCGTTTTGCATGGCTGGAAACACATGCAATTCTATTCGACCACTATCTCGTACTTGCTAAGACAGTAGCCAAGGCAGATACTGCAGCTGGTAGAAAGAAGGAAGTTTATGATGTCTCGAAGCTAGTAAGTTATCTGTCCTTCCACATTGTTATGTGCTAACATTATTAGCCTATTCCTATGCAACTTCTCGTCCTGGAAAGCACGAACGATGATCCGGTCGTGAAATCATCAGTCAAAGGTCTCGGTGCTGTTACTACTGTCACAAAGACGGCCAATGCTTCTGATTCCCGGCTGAATCGTATGAATACAAATGGTCCCGAGCGGCAGAACACATTGGAGCACACTCAATCGAATCAATCAATCCCGTCCCTCAATTCAGTATCTAGACTCGCGAGCAGTACTCCTAGTGATGGAGATGCGAAGTCGATGTATCCTTTCCGGGTCAAGCATCTCGGCAAGACCGAAGTCTACACCTTGTATGCTCCTACTGCTCAGAATAGGCAAGACTGGTGTGATAAGATACTGGAAGCCAAGACTCGTCATGCTGCTTCTCTGTTTGAGCAGAATGCAGAGCCTTTCCGTCTACGTGTTATGGCCGACAGTGCATTTGCATATGACATGGCAACTGCCTCTTCACAGCGGGGCGTTGTGTCTGTGCAAGGTACACCGCTAGATCGTGCAATGAGAGAAATGGAGAAGACTATGGGTGGTGTTCCAAGACCTGGACCTGTCTGCAGAGCTCAAGTCAACTGCGCTACAGCTTTTAACTGCTATGGGAAGAGTATGGTGGCAATCGGTACCGACTATGGTGTATACACATCAGAAGCATCAAACCCACGTGGCTGGACAAGAGTAGGTTTGCAGGCTCCAAGTGCTATGAATCATACTGACGCTTTCCAGTCCATACAGATGAACAGAGTAACACAAATAGCTGTGCTCGAGGAATTCTCCTTATGTCTGATCATTGCCGACAAAGCCTTGATTGCATACCATCTTGATGTTGTGGTACCAGTATCCAACTTCCCAGCTCCACATCACGACACAGCTCGCCGTGCACCTCAAAAGCTTTCGGGCACCAGAGATGTATCTTTCTTCGCCACAGCACGCATGAAGGACCGCACACTCGTCTTCTATAAAAAGCGTGAAGGACTCCACTCCACGTTTAAGGTTCTGGAACCAGTCTTCCAGAAGTCTACTGAGAAGAAGTCTCGACTCTTCGGAAAGAAGTTTGGCGGCAATACTGAGTTCTTCCGCGAATTCGACGAGTTCTACATTCCTACTGAATGTTTCACCATTAATCTTTTTCACACCTACATCGCCATCTCCACACTCAAAGGATTCGAGCTTATGACTCTTGATAAGAAAGTACCCATGAGCATACCAGACACCAAGAATCCCCAGATAGGCAATATTGCCAATCGACTCCAAGGTCAGAAACCACTTGGCATGTTCCGCCTTTCTGATGCCGAGTTCTTGCTTTGCTACGAAGAATGCGGTGTCTACGTCGACAAGCACGGCGAAGTATCACGATCCGTTATCATGGAGTTTGTTGGTAAAGCCAAAACAGCTGCCATGTACGGTGCGTACCTTGTTCTGTTCGACAACGATTTTGTCGAAGTCAGGAATGCGGAGAACGGAAGACTGAGACAAGTTATTGCTGGAAGAGATGTGAGGTGTCTGGATTATGGGATTAATCCGCTGGGAGCTGGGGGAATGACTTCTCAGATGACACCAGGCGGGTTCCCCGGTGGCGCGGAAAGGAGAACGTTGAAGTTGGCTATGGCTCACCCAGAGATTTTGGGGAGCCAGATCGTGTTGGAGATGGTGCTTAATGAGGGGCATTCTGAATGAAAGACGTCGATCGTTGAGAACAAGACGACATAATACCAGGCCGAGAGGCGACAATATGAGCCAGTAGCGATATGGCGCCAAGAGAAGGACGTTTGCTAGGGTTATAGGGACAGAGGAAGAAGTGCTGGAGTACCACGAGAAGCATGGACGATAATGGCGGCGTTTTTACAGTCACATATACATTTTTGCACTGTCTATACGACAACTTCAAGCGAGCGCTGCGGAACAGGACCGCAAAGGGTATAATGAGATTATGGGATTCTTTTACTTTACAGTTTCTTGCTTGCAGTTATAACACGGCTCGAGATGAACGATATTCTTGGCTGCATTGGCGTCGGGCGTTGGATGGAGTTTTTGATTGCTTGCTTTCTTATCTTGCAATGATTAATGGATACATTGTACGACTTAGTTAGCTACATTTCCTTTCCACTGGGAAAGGTTTGGAAAGAAGATGTTGATCTTGTTTCTCTGATGATTGATGGGCTTGAATTCATGGTGATCGCAATGGCGGAAAGAGGTGAGATCCGTTGGTGATGAAATGTGACGTCACGAATATTTTCCTCTGGCAACGAACAAACGAGTACTTGTCTACCTCTGTTTTTCACTTGCATGCTTCAATTCCTCGGGAACCCAAACTCAAACAATTTAAAACCCAACCACACTTTCCTCTCATCTTCTCAACATCAATCACTAAACACTAAACAAAATGGCACATAATCAACAGTTCACCAACACCCCAGGGACAGCGGGTGCTCACCAAAACGTCCCAACCACTACTCGCGAAACTACACAGACTACCACAACGGAAACGACCTCTGGACCTGGAGCTCATGGTGGAAGTACGGTTGGTAGTATGGGTGGTGGTGTGAATACTGGACATGGAACGCATACAGGTGCTGGAGGGGTAGGGGGAACAGGAGTTGCGGGACAGAGGACGACGGGAGATAAAGTCAAGGAGGCTGGGTCGGGTGTTAAGGGTGTTTTGGCTGGTATACGTATGTTCTCTCCTCCCGGTCCAACACTTCCCATCAATCAAGGTTGTAAAGAAAGCATGTTCTAACCAAAAAAAATATACAGACGGAGCAGGCGAAAAACTCCGCGGCGAATTCAACACCAAAGTCGATGAATCGTTCAATGAGCCAACGGGCGTAGCGAAGAACCAAGCTGTTTCTCATGCGGGGGATCAGGAGATTGCTACGGGGCAGTTTAGTCATGGGACGAAGAATAGGGAGGGTGCTGTGCCGGGGGATGGGGGGAGAAGGTATTAGGAGGATTGGAATTTTTGTGAGTTGGGTTGAGGGGAGGGGAGGGGATGGTGAGGATGAGGATGAGGATGAGGAGAGGGGGAGATGAGAGATAGAGGGAAAGGAGGGTAAGGAGGGTAAGGAGGGTAGATTGGGAGGGTAGATTGGGATCGTGGTGGTGGTTATGGTAGTAGTGGACACCGGGGTATTTGTGTTGAATGGAATAATGATAGTAAATCGGAGAGTGATGGTGAATGGGACACTGGTGGTGAATAGTAAACTGGTGGTAAACAGCAGAGTGGTGGTCAGTCGGAGAGTGATAGTGATAGTCTGAGAAACTGCTAGGAGCTTAATGATTGAACGAACCACAATAAATAAAATTCAAAATCCAAGAATTGCTTTTCCATGATCTATATGAGGGTGTATTAACTCACCTTATGGGTTGAGAACTAGAAGTTTGAGAAGAGGGGGTAGATTGGGAGAGTGATGGGAAGTATGATAATTGATCCAAAGACTGAGCTTCATAAGTCAAGAATTACTTTCCCATAATTAAGACAAGGAGGTATTTACTCGCTTTTTTCTTTTCAAATAGTCTGACACTGCTTGAACACTATATCAAAACTCTTTGAAGGAGGATCTCTATAAGGTTTCGAGGTTTAAATGGCTCACAACTCTTGTATAGCTCTGCGATTCTTTAAAATCATGATTGAAGTCCAACTTTATACTGAAATTCCTAAAGAATTCAGCTTAATGCAGCGTCGGGCTTTCAAGAAAATTGAGTAGCTTGTGTAGGAAGAGCTGGAAGCTTGAGACAAAGAGGAGTAGATTGAGAGAGTAATAGGAAGTATAATAATTAATAAACTACTCTATTCTTTTGCTCTTTAAGTAGTTTATTTCATAATATATTACTTTGTTAACATAAGCACAATTCTTGACTTACAAATCTCGTTAACATTACTTTAAATATTAATATAAACTATACCTGTGACATGCGTAAGTACACCTTGTCTATTATCAAATACTTGCAGTTTTCATTTCTCATATGCCTATTTTATTCTAAATTTTGGGCAGGCAACATCTTCAATTCGCTATCACACTAGAAGCTATTTACGCCTGGATTTTCTGCTTCAAGATATCCTTAAGAGTATCGGCATCAGCGGCAAACTTGCTGATACCTTCTCTGAGCTTCTCCACTGCCATCTGATCCTCGTTGAAGTCGAAGCGGAAATTTGGCTCGTTGTCGACGTATGAGAGCTTCTTGATGTCGAGGGAGGTGGCTTTGGAGGCATCGAGCTTCTTTGGGACGGCTTCGGTGGATGCCATCATCTCTTCGAGGAGGTTGGGCTGGAAATTTTATTAGCTGATTGATTCTCGCACATTGAGACTGGACGGATTTCTAGGTCAAGAGGGGTGAACGTACCGAGATAGTCAAGTAATCACATCCAGCCAACTCAGTGATCTCACCAACACTTCTGAATGAAGCACCCATAACAATGGTCTTGTATCCGAACTTCTTGTAGTAGTCGAAGATGCTCTTCACTGAAACAACTCCTGGGTCCTCCTCCTTGGCGTATGTCTTGCCAGTCTTGGCCTTGTACCAATCGAGAATGCGACCAACGAAGGGGGAGATGAGGAAAGCACCAGCCTCGGCAGCGGCAACGGCCTGGACCTTGGAGAAGAGGAGAGTAAGGTTGCAGTTGATTCCGTGATCCTTCTGGAGGATACGGGCAGCTTGGATACCTTCCCATGTCGATGCGATCTTAATCAGAACGCGGGACTTGTCGATACCAATAGATTTGTAGAGCTGTCTGATCAGCCATTTTCACTTTCACATCCAGGAATCGAAATATGGCATACCTCAATGATGTGGAGAGCCTTCTCGACGGAACCTTGTGTAGAGAAGGAGAATGCGGCATCAACCTCAGTCGAGACCTTTCCTGGGACAATGGCCAAGATTTCCTTTCCGAACTCGACCAACAGACGGTCGAGAGTGGCATCAACCTGCTCATCGAGGGACTTGCCGTGCTCCTTTCCGTACGCAACAGCGACGTCGATAAGCTTGGCGTATTCGGGTTTCTTGGTGGCGGCGAGGATTAAGGAAGGATTGGTGGTTGCATCTTGTGGCTTGTATTTGCCGATGGCTGTGGGTTATTAGTATTGTTGTTCGAGAGGAGGTGTATGGAAGAGATTGAGTTCGGAGATGTGGTTTGAGGCTGTTGGGAAGGCGGTGGGAGCTTACATGCGAAATCACCTGAAGAAGAAAGGTCAGCTTTGCTTGCATGAGAACCAGAACCGGAGCAGCTCACCAGAATCAGATACGACGACCTGCAATGAAATGAAGCATTAGCAGAACGTTCGGCATCAGGATTGTGCCCGAGCTCCCCGTCCCCAACAGGTGAGAGGATCTCGAGTTCTCCGCCACTATAGAGGGGTTAACTTACGGTGCCGGTGGCCTTGAGCTGATCCAATTGAGAAGTCATGATTGCGATTGTTGTTTGGGTATCTCAGAGTTGTATGTTGTGTGTGCAAGTGGTGGTGTAGTTTTATGGCGGAAGAAGGAAGAGTTTTGTGCTGGGAGAGGTTAAAATCGGAGACGTTTGAGGACCCCTCTGAGCTACATCATATCTAGCCATAGTGGGGGGTTATTCAGCACGGCCCGCTGTCACGAATCACGATCAAATCGCCGCCTATTCCGATCATACCATCAGAATTACTTTCTTTCTTGTATCATACATGTGTGCATCCTGATGTATTGCCTTTGTCTTTCTCCGAATCGCTTCCGAGGGAGCATACAGTGTTGCCATTGTCTCATGACGGTGAGTTATTTTTGTTGAATGTCGAAACGCTTTGAGACATCCCACTTTTTGCCACGCTGGCACAAACCGGCGACCCTGCTCCATCCCAAGAGTCGTTCCCGGGCGGATAAATGTCATTTAGTCGGTTTGCAGTGTCCCGACATGAAAATGGATCGTGGTGATCTAGATTCACATCGAAAGTGTCAGCAACCCTTTGCTTGGTCGAGAGTTATTAAGCCATTGTCGAGAAGCCTTTTCATACGGCAATAGCGGATGTATCCTTCATGAGGCGACGATGATGAGCGAGAAGCAAGATGCGATATCGCTCCGCGGGACAGAGCGGAGGTGTGGCATCACGATCACGTTCCACGGAGACATTTTTCATTCGCCACCAAAGTGATCGAGCATCAAAAGTTACAGTTGCTTCTCCAGGCTGGCTTACCTCTCAGAGGCCAGTGCCGTTGCGAGCTGACGGGCCTCACGATGACAGGATTGTCAGGTGTAGCGTACTCAATTCCAATGTCACAAAGGCTTTTCGACTGTATATGTTTGAGGCTCAGCGTGTCCTGCGTAGCATTTGCAATATGCCACTCACTTTAAGATCGGAATGTCCTGCGAATCGTTCTGGCGATGAGCTCCTTTGCAAGTGCTAAAGTCTATTTCCAGAAAGTCATTCAACCTATCCGTTGCCATTTTCAGCAATAATGATCATCACAAGCTTGAGATATTTGAGCTCAAAATATATATCATCCGTATTGGTCTAAGTACTGGGTATCAAATTTCAGGTCCAGCCTGGAAGATAAGCTTCGCTGCCACTGTTATCCTCCTAAGTCGTCCAGAACTCGTCAGAAGGGATCTACTCTGTCATCGAATCACTGGGGCTTGGTGAACGACCTCGCTCTCCTGCCAGTTCACCAAGAATCTGGACTTGCATCAAGTTAATTAACCTGATCATAAAACCCTCCCGATACTCAGCAAGACCAGACCGTGATTCTTCGTCGATATCAGGGGTTTTCCATCTAAACCATGCATTGTTGTGGCATGCTGGTACCACAACGTCCATAGGATGACCTCGAATATAGTGATAACAACAGAAACAGGCTGCTTTGCTGCATGCAATATATTTATCGTCGTCAAAGAACTGCTTTCCGTCGTTGTAGAAAAAGTTGAGTACCAGGAGCTCTGCGTGGACTTTGGTTTGCCAAGGACTGCTGTTGACTGGAGTCTCGGATGCGAGCCGGCGAGAAAGTTCTGGAACATCCCATTGCCTGGATCCAGGAAGATTGTTCTGGTCATTAGCCATCCGAGCGACCATGCTTTTCATGTTCTCCAAGCTCAGGTCATGTGCAGGCATAGTTGTCCAAGTCGATGATCGCACTTGGAAGACGTGCGGCGAGAGAAGATCCGGATAAGCTTTGCCGACTTTAACCACTACCTTCACGCACTCCAACGTGCGGCCCAGCTGAGTGATGATATGTTGGATCTTCTTGAAGAGTTTGGTGCCTGTCTCGTCAAAAGCCCAAGAGATGTTGTCCAGTGGATATTGTCTAATGTGCTTCCATCCATAACTCAGGATACAAAGGTCTTTCGGATAATCTAAGTTCTCTTCGATTAGGCTCAGCCACTCGTATATCCATATATCTAAATCTACTAGCCTCGATTAGACAAAAATTGGACCAATTGGTTGGAGACATTACCTTCAGCGAACTCAAAGTCCCGTAAATACGATAGTAAAGCATATACACTTGGTGCCAGCTGCCGTATATACTTCCGAATCTTAGCGCTCATAAAATTCGCTGCTTCCTTGAATAATTCATGTTCAAGTTCAAGTTCAGCGACATCCTCTTGCTGCGAATAATTCTGCCGCATCCCCAAAATCATCTTGATGAATCCTTTCGTATCATGCTCATGTTGGGAAGCATTGCAAGCGAACCAGTATTGTAGACCCCAGTCAGCCTGCTCCAATGCAATAGCGGTGGTACTGTTTCCTCCTTTGTCGTAGTCGCAGAGGTAAGCGAGACTTTTCAGAAATTGTCGCCTGCTGCTTTGTCTTGATGTTTCGGGATTGGATGGCCTTTCTGGGATGAAGTCATCTCTGGTCTTGCCGAGTACAACGGACATCGTTAGAGCTTCGTAGAACTTTCCTTCGATGGCGGTAAGCTCGATCCGAGGCGGTGATATAGGTGGAGTTGGAGGGTTATTGCCATGGGTGTTCGATGAAGACATTATATGATTATTGGTGCTTCTTGGTATGATGGGTGATGTTCGAGGATTAAGTGATGACAGGTCCTGCTGTGAATCTGATCGAATAAAGAACAAATTGGATTGAAAATGCTGTGGAAGTCCTGCTTCTGCTGCTGGCTTGAAAAGATGTTCGAATTCTCCGAGAATGTCGAGTTGCTGTTTGAAGTGAAGATGTAAGAATCAAGGTGATGAGCGCTGCTGAAGACTAAACAGTATTTTGAGAAGCACTTGCTCATCTCATATATTTGTGTCGGTCGAAGGACTTGTCATCAGCTGTGACGGGGTTCTGATGTGGCCCACACCTTGGTCACAGCCACAAACATTTCTCTTACATGATGAATGGTAAAACCTTTATTACTGAAAGAACGTGTTGTTTTGCCTCTCATTTTTGCTATTGTTTGGGTTCATTGTGCGAGTGTTCGTGTCTCAGCACGAGGTCGAGGACGATCGAAGCTGGGTCGACGCTGAGACATTTGGGAACTTGAAAGAATTGTGGACGATGTTCATAGCGAGATGAAACTCATCTGCAAAGACATCTAAGACTTGAGCATGGGTTCGAATGATGAAGGAAATTGATTCTGAAGGATCTGGAGCCATGCTGTCTCCCTCCGCTGATACCAATCTTTTTCAAGCTGTCAGGTGATGAACGTCCCAGCGTGGCACTTCCTTAGCCACTTTACCTAGGTAGCATCTGCATTCTCTATGGCTGAAATTGACCTTACAATAGGACCTTTCTCCCCTTCCGTTGCGTTTCTGTGCAGTAGCTGGTTGCCCACGGCCTTGTTTCAGTCCAGGACGCACTTAATTTGTCAGAAGCACGGTGTACAGTCGTCAAACCAACTAAAGGAATACCCCGCCTTCATCTTCGCTATCGCTATCACTGGCAGACTCTTCTGATATGACATCGCTCTCGCTATCAGAACCTCCATCACAGACATCACTTGCCCCATAATCGCCTTTTAAAGGATCGGCAGCTTCGTCGCTGGATGGAGAGCTTTCGGGCTCCTCATCTGAGACAGGATCCGGGTCCGCAGGGCGGCGAGAAGATATTTCAGTCGCTGAGTCTAGTTGGTTCCTTCTCGGTCCACGTTTCTCGTGAATTTGCTGCAGAACGTGTTGTCGTATGTTCTTCGTCATCTCATTCAAGATGTTTTCTCGGGACTTTGTTAAGTCCGTCCTCGAGCTATCGTATATATCTGGTGCTTTCCACTTGAGATGACAATTGTTGTGGCTTGTCGGAACCTCAAACCCACCCGGATGCGCGCGTATGTAGAGATAGCAGCAGTAACAAGCTGGCTTACTGCAGGCTATGAACTTGTCATTGTCCTCAAAGTCAAATTCCCGTGTCCAGAAAAAGTCCAAGATCAGAAGCTCCGCGTGAACCTTTGGCATCCAAGTGGTCGAAGTACAGTGGTACTGCAATGCTTCTGAGAGTCTATGCTTCGCGTCCAATTCGGCGAGTGCCTCCCTGTATCTGGAAATTTCGTTGGGATCGCTCAGCATGCGACCTGCAATTTCATGTAGAGAAGGATTGAGCTCTTGCAAAGGAGGCGGAGAGCGCACAGCCGAGCGCACTCGACAAACCTTGAAGTCATCGAACAACGCTGAAAGATGAAATCTGGCGGCGACAACGTTCTTCACGGCTTTCATTGTGTGATTGAGTCGACCAACGAGGTGCCTCATGTTTTGGGAACGTGTAGGGTAAGCTGCTCCTAGGCGTCCACGCTTCCCAAGGCTTTCATACTCCTTGGAGCGCCTCGTGTCATAGCACATCTTGCAGATATCCCTCGGCGAAGACATGGCCGCCTTTATATTTTTAAGCCAGAGGCTGAAACGCACGTCTGAATCATAGTCAGAACCCCTATTCGACATGGAGGAAAATCGAAATTTGCTATTACCTTCA
The DNA here is from genome assembly GCA_000292665.1 of Helotiales sp. EF0021. Lineage (NCBI taxonomy): Eukaryota > Fungi > Ascomycota > Leotiomycetes > Helotiales > Helotiales sp. EF0021. The sequence continues at coordinate 379,353 of AIET01000416.1, forward strand.
ATGGACTTTGACTTTTCAACTTTTTCCATCATAAACCCCACTTCATTTCCCAACAATTTGATATATTCCAGTATCCGCTTCCTACTGAATTGGACTGCCCTCTCAAACAATTGGGCCTCGAAAGCCCCGATCTCCTGGCCGTTTTCACTTCGAAGTTCTCGCAAGCCATGGAGAATGCTCTCCATGAAGTCCCGCGTCTTATCGGGTCCTTCAGGGGCAACATTCGATGCGAACCAATACAAGATTCCTTGAGGAGTGCTCTGTAGCGCAATCGCTGTTGTGCGATCACCGCCTTTTTCGTGGTCGCAGAGATACGCTAGATGTCTGAGAAACGATCTCCTCATGTCACGCTCAGTATTCAAGGTCGATAGAGCAGGGCCAGATTCGAAATCTTCGTCTTTCTCCATGCTCTCTCCTCGATACTTTCCTAAAACGGCGCTCATGACAACAGCTTCATAGAACCGCTTATTCAATTTTGGGCTTACAGGAACAAGATTGCTCAAGGGTGATTGAAGCTTCTTGGCTGCAGCGCTGGGTATCGAGCTTGGTTCAGACATGGCTCGGTCATGCTTCTTCTTGCTCTGTGTGGTAGCTGGACTAGGAGTTGGGAGACTGTTGGTGCGGTTCTTCGTGGATGGCTTGCCTGATTGTGGAATCGTCGGATGTGGCAAAACCCCCCTCTTCCTCTGGGAAGAAGATATATCTGACTCCGGGACCTTGCCTGTCTTTTTGTTCGGCAAAGGACTGATCGCCGGGGCCATTGGTGTGTGCAATCTTCCTGCTCTGCTGCTCGCATCTTTTTTGGGGGCTTTCTTCGCCATCTCGTTAGAAGTTTCTATCCAACACTAATCGGGGGAGTTTAAGAAAGTCGATTCTAGACGTAAGTCACCAAGTCGTCAAAAATCCTTTCGAGTTTCGTACTATTACCTCGACTGGTCACCATGCAAAGGTTTTCTACCTCTTTCCATGCAGTCGGGAGGCTGCATCCAGCTGAGAGCTGCTCAAGTGTTGGTTCCAATCAGACCCGGCTCTACTTCATGCACGAAGACTAATTCAGCTGTTATCTTGCATGAGGTTGTCCTCATCCGCAAAGATCGGAAACGAACAGATCAAAGACTTTGGAGATGTTGAAGCATGAGATAGTCATCTTGCGTTTCCAACTTTCTGTGCTGCACATTCTCTGTGTGGTACGCACTGGGAAAATGGGCCTGAGTTTTGAGAAAGCTTATTCTGTACTAATTGCAATAAAGCAGCAATGTATAAAGTAAGAGACCTTTGGTATTGAGAATACATCAAGGCTTATCAAGTATTATTTTCCAGATGCCCACCATCTATCTGATAGAGGTAAGGCAGCACAGGTCTCGACCACGTGATCTTGCTCGAAAGACTTTCCAACGAACATGAATCTGTTTACCAGCTAAGTCGAGTGACTTTGGATTGCTCACTTATGTACTATCTCGATAGATGATGATAGCATTAATCAATAGCTTCGCAGCGTGCTTCAAGGCTCGGCCACTGCTAAGTGTATAAGCACTGCCGAGAAACCAGGTTTTATATTTAGGAAGCTCTTGCTTCTTTCATATACTTGTGCGAATCAACAGACATTTTGTAAGCATTCGACAGGTTTGAATGCGATTCTACCACGACCAAAGCCTGAGTACCAGATTGAAAGTGAGCCGAGTGGGTACACGATGGATATCTTGCTTGAAAACCACGCGACAAAGTTTTGACATTCAATCGCAAATCCATGAGATCATTTGCAGCGTGTAAGGAGACAATCATATTCAATTTGATTTCAGGAATGCCTGATGCCTATTCTGCTTTAATGTGCCGTTGTCCATTTCGATCATGCAGTGTTTTTGTAGCTGCTCTAGCCCCTCCCACCAAATATACAAAAGAGAATCGTTCAGTTTCGTCATAAGACATCTTCCTTTTATACCGTTAAGCCCCTTCATTTGCATTCATTGCCTCCTTTAATATTCAATCATCATTCATGGCCGTCGTGTGTCAAGTAGTCAGCGTCTCCTGTATTGTGTGCTTTTGTAATAACCTTCTGTCCTTGCATCTGAAGATCGAGGTTCTCCCGGATCTATACGACTCTTCAGATGGTTAATCACTCGAGTCTTTCCATCTCGACTTGTTATGGATGTTATGTACTTTCGTGCTGGAGCAAATGTTAATCATTGGGCAGTTCTACCAACCTGCGAATAAGGGCTTCTTACCATCATCCGGAACACGATGCTTTTCCTCCCTTTCTTTGTCTTTCATTCCGTCGGGGGCTTGTGGAGCCCTTGTGTCAGAGCGAGCCAAGCCTCCAGGCGAATTGTTACCCGACAGACCGGGCCCCGACCAAACCTCAAGTGAGGACTCCACGTTGTTACTGCCACGCCCTTGATGCACAATAGGAGCCTTTGAGAGATAACGGGGTCGTTTTCTGGGTGTAGATAATTGCCTCGTCTGCACGAAAGCTTCATGGTCCATGGGTTTTGACTTCTCGGACCCGGCCAGGCTGGTCAACTCGCTGTGCGCTGAAGTCGACCTCGTTGTACTTGCACTAAAACTGGAGCTTCTACTGGTACTGCTTGCCAAAGAGTCTGGTGTTAGATCAGGTGTCATCTTGAGAGGTGATGGTAATGTTTGTACTTCTTCGAATGAGCTATCAGGAAGACTCTTGGAAGTAGACGTATGCGTATCCTCTCCCGAGCCGTGCTGTTGATGTATATCTGCTTTAGAGCTGTTTGTGCTCGATATGCTTTGCTCCTGACTGAGGAAGCGAGTCTCAGCGTTGGTTTTGAGCTGCAAAGAACTGGATGTGGGGTCCGCGTCAACAATGGTGCTCATCCGTGCATGTTCACCTTTTTGCTTCTGCTTTCGAAAATGCCGTTTTTCTTTTTCTAGATCGACATAAGCCAGCAGCATTCTCAGCTTCTTCCGAACCATTTCCTCTGTCTCGTAGCCCAGAGCTACCAAGCCATCACAACGAGGTCGCTCAGTGTACTCCACAGCATATTCATAGTCGAAGGCGTTAAGAAGGCCAATAGCCCAAATATGGTCTAATAGGTGATAATCAGGCCTAGTAAGCCTAAGTTCGGCACCATGCTGGAAGTGTTCCGAGATATGGTGGTAGCGAGTTTTCCAGTTCCCACGCAGATCGGTATTGCCCCTTGCCTCAAAAATTGCATCGTCTTCATCACAAAATGGGCATAACGCCTTTTTTGGAAGCACTCCCTGGAAGTGAGATATGCTATGGTTCAACCATTCTCCATCATCTTCCGGTGAGAACTCAACATCGCAGCCAGTAAAAGCGAAGTCGCAAGGAAGTAGTCCCCTTGACCGGACGTGAGACGAAGGATCATGAGCTATCATCCATGCTGGCTGTAGGGCCAAAGGTGGCCCGAAATCTTCAGATGGCGTTGTTGAAGGTACCGTTGACTGCTTTATGTTGCTTCAATTAGAATTACTGGCAGTGATACTTGATTGTGTCGAGTCATTAGACCCAGTTCTGCTTGGCAGTGTTTGCGAGCAACGCAATTCAAGCTGAATATTGCTTAGGTCCAGCTGGTCTGGAATTCTTCTGAGTGTAGCACGCCCCACGGGACCATCGTCAACACCATTTAACCAGCCTAACAGTGCATGGCTCCTGAAGCGCTGTAGTGTTGAGTTGAAGAGGCTGTCTTTGGCAGGTATCAGGGATGACATTCGGGATGTCTGATCATTATCACAGACAAGGCGAGATTCAAGTTGCTCGTGTTTCCTGGACTGTACTGCATTCCCAAACATCTCTTGTTCGGTGCCAATTTGAGATTCAGCGATTTCAATTTCGCAAAGATCCTCTCGATTCACTTCCTCAGGATGAGGACTGGCTTGATCTGGCTCTCCAGTTGCTCCAATCACGATGTTCATCGGGCGCCGCCAAAGTCCTAGTACGAGCCGCTCATGTTGCTCCTCGTGAACTAGCCAGGTTTCCAAAGGCGAAGGACCCCCACCAAACCACGCTGGCTGCGGGGTTTGCAACTGAAGAGTTTGATTCCTACTCGATGTCGCCGTGTTCGCTCTTTGTATTCTAGCCTCATGCGCCGAACTTCTCGTGTAGACATCATTGTCTAGCTCTGAAGCTCCACGCACAAGGTGACTATGATCGTTATTATTATTCTCATCGTCGTCATCTTCATCATCGTCATCGTCAGAGCCGTTTTCATCTTCCTCATCATCGAGATTTCCGTTCTCATTATCGTGATTCTCGTCCTCGTCTTCGTCCTCGCTATCTTGAGATGAGCTAGTATCCGAATCGCTTGTGGTGGTTGTCGTCTTTGACTTCCGAAATGGCACAGTCCATGTAGCGATGCCCTCTCCGGCTTTAAAATGTACTTCAATGTGGCTGGCTCTCCCAACCCAATCCTCAGTATCAAAGTGATACCCACAGAATCCACACTCCTTCAGCCAGTCACTTTCAACATCGTAAACCCATTCGAATGACTCCTCTGGAGGGTTACGCATGTCATGTTTGATCCTCAGATGGGTGCGTAATTTGTCCTTTCTGTGGTAGGTGGTTCCGGCTTCCCTGGCGTCAACACATTGTAAGGTATGGATTTTGACAGCTTCAAGGTCACCAAATGGCAGTAAATTCGGGTCGAAGCAAAAACCACATGAGTAACCTCCAAAAGGGTGCGAGTGTTCCGAAGCACACTCTTTGCACATGTAGCGATCCTTGTGGACGGATTCTTCGTGTCTCTGCCACTCTGTCTTGGAATGATGTGAGTACTGACACAGTTTGAATGTGCACTGATAGAGTGGGTCTTGTTGTGGCGAAGGAATCTGCGGTCTCATCACGGTGACAGTGCTGATACTGTTGTACGAGTGGGCTGCTGACGATGTGGAGTGTCTGCGAGACTCTCTTGGGGTAGTTGTTAAGAGTGGCCTGAGTGAGACGTCTCGTGTCAGGCGACCTCCTGTATTCGTACTCACCCCCAAGTCCATGGGTAGGGGATAATTGGGGGTTGTTGGTCTCTCAACACGATCCACTCGAGCTCTTTGCTTGTTCTGAGGACTTCGACCCTGGGTAGACTGACTACCATTAGTAAGTCGTAGAATCTGCGTAAGTATATCTTGAGGAGAAGCCCTGTTCGATAGAAGCGCCTCTTGGATACGAGCTAAAGTTTCTTCCGTGGCAAGACTTCGTGCCTTTGCTGAGCCTTTCCTCTTCATCTTCTTCCTCGATATGCTGAGAGCCACAACATTTGTCCGTCCTTCGGCTGTATTTTGAGGTGGAATCGGTAATATTTCGTATGGAAGTGGAATTGCAGCAAAAGTATCAAGCGTCAAAAGCCCGGTATTGTTCGCCGGCATATGGAATGCAAAGGTTTGAATGGGTTGAGGGGTCTCGAGGCAGGAAAATTGGTTCAATTCGAGCTGAAGACTTTTACTAACACATTGCAAACATGTACACTTTCCGTTTGACGGTTCTAGTGTTGCTTGTGTGCACTGCTGATCTGCCACATAATCTTTAAAGAAGTCAACTATGCTTCAGTTAGCTACTGTCACGTGCTACGCCTTCGCTCACGAACCGTCCTCGAGCAGCATGGGATCAATGCTATCATTTTGACTGTTTTGAGAGAATGTCTGATTGCCATGTAGTCGATCAGGTTCATTGAATGCCGCCTGATGAGCATTTGAATCGAAGTTTTGATACTGGGCGCTGTTGCTGTCCCAGAAATCCGGCATGGAAGTGTCGAAGTCAGGGGAGTGGCCGGGGCGAAGCGAGTTTTGGTCGGCCATTGCGCTGGGATAATCCGTCGACCATAAAGGTCAATATAGCGCTGGGCCCATATTCGGAGGATAGATACTTCGGACAATGTGGAGAAAACAAAGCGGAAAAGGCAGAAAACCCCATTTTGAGGGTTTGCAAAATCATAACATTGTGAGGAGGGCGAGGGCTCTGCCACCAGAACAGAATTGGGGCATTGAAGATATTTTCACCCCGACGACGAGGGCGCCCAATTAGCGTCATGGGCCATTTTGACCAGCCACGTGATGCTCCCTTGTTGAACACAAGCCTTTGAGCCTCATTGAATTGAGCATGCATGGTTAAGACAGTTCTTCCATATCATTAGAGCTGTCGCGATATTGTTTCGTCGTCTGCGATATGCTGCTAAGCTCAGCAAGGTGAAATAGGGGTGAGAGCGAATAAGCGAGAGGACTGGGGTCGTGGAATTCATTCATGAAAGCTTTTCTGGAGCCGATTTACTTGTCAAGGAATCCAGGATTTGCAACTGCAAGCTCGAAACTCCGAATTCTGATGAATCTTGAGATCTTTGCTACCGCCCCAGTAGAGCATGCTTGGTCGTAAGTGCAGCAAAGGTCTCGCTTCGCTTCTCACCCTCCAACCTCACTTAGGATAACTTCACCAATCTCTAGACAAAGTCACAATACTTCTGTAAAGATTCCTTTCGTATGCTAGCAATTTATGTTCTTAGTTTCACCCACAACGGTCAAGCTACGTCTCAAAGCCCCAAACCCGTCAGATTATTCATATTACGGTAAGACTGGAGCGAAAGTCTCGCGTTATGATCAACGCTGTGCTCCAAAGCCACTATCGATTCCAAGTAGAACTCAAAAAAGTGCACCTACCGATGGCCAGCAGCACTCGCTCTGATAGCATCAACATCGCCCACTTCTTGTGTGATGTGCTTGCAGCATGGGAAGGTTGTGTTGCATATGACGACTTCCTCCAATCTCACCGGCACTGACTTGTCTCTTCAAAGGACTTCTTGTGATATCAATACTGCTATGTAAAGTAGAGGCAAATGAGGATCTAGAATCATGATAACTATCGTCTCAGCAAAGTTTCGTCATTGCCCAAGATAAAATAAGGGAAGATTGAGCGATAGTCGCCTTGGTATGAGCGTTGCAAACTAATTAATCTATAACTGCTACTTCGCCTCAATGAATAATTAAGACGTTACTGATCTAGATCAAGACTTTGCGCCACCATCGTTGTCATGATCGTTCTGTCCGAATCAAGCTAAGCTGATGTCATGTTACACAAGGCATTCCCAACCACCACTTGAGCAGCAATTTTTGTCGGGAAGTTCCTCTGGATCTTCAAAACCTCAGGCTGAATACGCATCGCAAAGGGTACATGAAACATGAAGCGCAAAGACCTAGCAAAGCTTGATCTGCATAGTATCATGCTCCGACTCCAACCGCATTCTTGTACTGCTATCAATGGTGCTCGTCAGAGATACTTCCCTACACCTTACACACCTCTGAACCATTTGCCTCTCATCATAAACCTATTCTCTAGCCAATCTGAGATGGCGGTCCTCAAGGGCATCCTTGCAAAGCAGCATCCAAGCACCGAGCTTTCGAGATCCAGACTGATCGCACCAATCTCTTTCGGACTTATACAGGCCCGGTAGCCCCAATCAGAGTCGCACCAGAGTCCGCAATTTCAATGCAGATGCAACGAGACCTGCTCCGCCAGATTTCATGGCACCAAAGATATATTCGATATATCCCAGCAATAACAGACGATAGCCCTTATCCGCCACCCTGGAGGCCCAGTATATCCTCCAAGGCAGAGTCAGAAAAGCCGAAGCTGATCCCAGTTTCTTAATTGTGAACAATGAGTGTAAAGATAGACTGGGTACTTTGAAGGCTTGCGGTCTCATATTGGGAAATACCGAGGGCTTTAGCAAACGCCACCGTCAGAGCCAGTGTCATGCTGGCAGTGCTTCCCTTTCCAAGAGGAGCAGTTAGGCAATACCGATGAGACTGATTGAGATTAAAAGTATCTCAGTCGTGTGAGCGGGCATCGAAAGACTTCGAAGAGATGAATGCCGTTTCTGTTTGTATCGTTGGGCAAAATGGCATTTCAGGGATGAGACTCACCAAGATCTCTATCTTCTGACTGGGCGGGATGTCATGAGCATCGGGCTGGGCTCATCCAATTTGAACGAGGCAGTATCGGTATAAAAGTGTGTAGCAAGGTCCTTGGCTTTGGATCAAGATATAGCATTACTTGTGTTTCGGTAGTATGGAACATCAACCCAGCTTATCAAGCAGCCTTCTTCGTCTCCTCTCCACCAATTCTTCTTGTACTTCTTCGCTCGTAGGTAATCTCCATGCTTCTCCATCTCCTGAATCGCCTGGTAGTGGTTCCCAACCCTTCGGTGCCTTCCCATCCCCACTTGCTAACAAGTTATCAAATGCTTCTTTCTCCTTTTGCATCTCATACGCCAGTAATGTGCCGTCCTCTTCATCTAGGTTGTACCCATAGTATGCTGCATCGACCTGTTTCCGTAGATCTGCTCTCGCGTCTAGTGGCTTGTCCTCTGTAGCCGCCTCAAACATCTCCTTAACACCCGGCAACTCCCTTGCACGTCCAAAATACCTGGACATTTATCAGCCATTGCTCAACCCATCACAATATCACAATACATACCTATACCCCTTCCCACTCCCCGGAATCTCTCTCCCCTCCTCATCATACACCTTCCCGCCGCCCCTCATATAATTCGGACCTCCCAAATTCCTAATCTGAATCTCCCACATGTGCTTCTCTCTCATCAATTTGTTGATTTCATCGTTTAGATCCCTGATCATGAAATCACTCAGACTCGGGTCTTGGATCTTGGACACCTTCCGCGAGATCTCTTTGAGCACTTGGCCACGCCATTTCTCGCACGCGGGAATCTGAGCTACTTCGGTGATCATCTTGGGTCGGCGGGTGCGGCCTGCATCGATTATGCCTAGATCTGCTGCTTGCGCTTCGCGGAAGCGGAAGAGCATGGATTGGGCCTTCTCTGAATTGCGCGCCTGGGAGTGAATGGTTAGTAGGTTTCTTTAGTGGTGCTGTAGGACTAGACTCACCATGTTTGCGACTGAGTTTCTCAGATACCTGAGAGCGTGAGGCTTGAGAAGGGTCGTCGACAATCGTAGAATGGTGTTGATGCTCGAAAAGCTTCAAGTTGAAGCCTTGCAGAAATCAGGCTAAGAAGCGGCCGCTAGCGGATTCTGTCGCGTTCCCTGACTTCAAATCGCGTCCTCCGTCTCCTTCTCCTTCTAATACAACCTGCAGTGACGAAATCTTTCACCAAGCTACCACAAGTCAGCAACTGTGTTCGCACAGCCTGTCGACGATGAGTGCGTTGGAACAGAAATCTTAGCAGGCTATTCTTCCTCGTTTTCTTCTTCCTGTGGTTTCCAGCTGGTGAGGTCAAAGGACATGGGTGAAGCGCCGCAGTGACGACAATCAGCTCCTACTTGAGATGGACGGCTGGTGCTACGGACCTCGTGGCTTGCGGATGCAGTTCCTAATGGGGGTTGGGGATCAGAGTCGTGGGCGATGAGGGAGGTGGTGCTAGCAATGCGGCGTCGGTGACGGTGGAATATAGTTTTCAATCGTAGTGGTGTGGTATGTCCATATTTTTTCCCTCTTACTCTGTCAATGCAATTTACTGACTGTAAATTAGATCCTTGATTCGAGATCGAGCTGGTTGGAAAGCCTTGGAGGAGATGTGGTGGAATTCCTTTCTGTCAGCCCGGTGATGATACAAGTCCAAATAAGCCAAATTTGCAGGCCAACCTGCCCCGAGTCAATACCTTGGTGGAGACGAGGAGGCGTGTGTTCGCTATGAAAACCCAAGAGAGCTAATCTGAGGGCACATCACACATTTTATTTCGTCGAGCACGTTTCCCTTCCGTTGGCGCATTGTACTGCTTGATATCTGCTTGTTTAGTTGGCGTAGCTAATGAAATACATAACAATCCCATCATCGCAGGCTAGAAACTGACATTATTGTCGCCATTATGGCTAAGTCTAGTGCAGGAGCTCTGGGTCTCCTGAAGTCATGCTTGAGTTCATCTCAGAACTAACCATGTATTCGGATGAAAGTGATTCAATTAAATCTCAGCTTAAGCCTGCAATTGTAGTTGTCTGTTCCCTAGTGGATCTTGCTTAGCTAGTCGAATTCTGTCCTCCCAAGGGAATGCCAGGCCATGTTTATGATACCACAGCACCTACCTTAAATGGACCTGAGGTGCGGTCCCACTTCCACTACTTCTCAACACCTCACACTTTCTAAACATCTACAATATCTGGATACCGCGGACCGATATTCATTTTCCTTTGCTTTACAATCCAAAGCCAAACACCAAATCGAATCAAACTCTAAGCCTCGCCACTACCGGCACTTCACAGTGGTGAGCTGCTCTTGATCCGGCTACCCGATATTCATATTCCTTTCTTTTACCACTTGAAACCGAGCACTGGATACAACACCTTCAATTAGAGCCCAAAGCTTGCCCTTACCGACACTCTGCAGAGGTGAGCTTCTGTGGAATCCGAAGGATCATTACAGAGAACGACGGTCATTTCGAATACTCAGCATTGATCTTGAACCTTCTACCAGAGGCTTTCCTGGAAGACGAGACATATTGACAGCAGATACACAATCTGTGGTCTAGGATTGCTCTACAGGTCCTGAACATTCAGGTCAAAGCGAGAGCCTAGGCAGATCAAGAAATCGAAAGTGGTTTGTGATTTTAGGCTCAACAGACATTTCGACTTTCATCGGTGCTGGCGTGTTTGGATAACAAGGGGCTGTTTGCGTCTTCCAAAGTATCAAAGATTTCTGACAAGCTCGGTATCAAATCTGATCAGAGCCACTACTAAGATAAGATTCACGTGGATTGTCCGAGCCTTGTTCGACAACCAGGCTACGTCAATCACTCAATACTTAAAAACCTTCAACACAAAGTCTCGCTTGTTTTCCCACCTTGGCTTCTTCCACAACAACAACACGAAGACGAATATCACACATTGAACAAACGCGCAACGAGATTTGCTTTCACGTTGTAATCACGGTGAGTCTCTCCGTTGCTATTCTTCACGCAGTGACCTTTCGTCGTCTCGACAATGATGACAGCTCATCGAACATCGCGTCAAGATCGATTGTGACTCTCTGAGCACACATCGCAGCTCTGATGGTTTCACGTCGCAAATCTTCACACGTTCAATTTGGTCAAGGCTAATCATATATCTGGATGTCTAGAATTCCTCAATCACTCCTCAAGAGTCGCTTTCGCTACGCCCATCCCTTCTCATGGATTCCCACGATCCTGGTCGTCGAGTTGGCGAGTTCTCGAACAACACCAACATGGCTGATGACTCTGCCGCTCTTGCGCCACCTGTCATTCCTCCTTATGCTGCACCCGTCAAGCAGCAAAGCAAGTTTCCCTCGTTCGACGATGGAGATGTCTTGATCGTATCTCCTACTGGCAAGCAATGGAAGCTCCATGCCGTGATCCTCGCCAAATCCTCCAAGGTTCTCAACGAGATCTTGAGTGCTGCTGAGCCAGCTCAGTTGACCAAGAAGGATAGAGATGCGGGTAGAACTTGCTTCTTCAAGCTGGAGATGATTGATGATGGCGCACACAAGGTGCTCGATCCTGAGGGCTTGAGATACAAGTCGTTCAGATCGGTGGTATGTACATTTTCTTCTCGATGTTCGTGACTCGAACCGTCCTCCTGTGGTGGAGAAGTGCACGGTCGTGGTTCCATCTTTCACTCTTGTCGATGGGGTTTTTTTTCGTTTTGAGTATTATCGACAAAGTCCCATGATGGAAAAGTTCGGTCACACATCCCGTCAATCATCTCCAGTACCATAACCTTTCCAAACTATTTTTAGTTCATGGTGGAACATTTCCGATCATAGGATTTGAGAAACAATGCTAACAATCTCCAGTCAATCAACTCTCGAACCATGGGATTGCCGCCTAATATCAACGGCCTCGGTGACAAGATTGGTTACAACAAGATCTACGACAACTTCTTCCGCTGCCTGTACAACCTCAAGCCTGATATCCAGGTCGATGATGATCCATTGGCTCGCTGCTATATCATTGACTGCACTGGTCTTCTTCAAGCTGCTGAATTCCTCGATGCTATCCCGGTTGTTCGAGTCGTCGTCGAAGCCCATCTTCTTCGTTTGAACCAAGTCCTCTGGCACCATATTTCCGAGAAGGCCGAGAACTGGATCCACATCGCAGCCAAGCTTCATTCACCACTCATGTTCCGTGAGTGCATGATCCACTTGGTCGGCAAGTTTCACCTCAAGGATGGCGTCAACGAGTATATCCTCAAGCATCCTACCCATGCTGAACTTGGTGCAAAGATCTGGAGACTCATTGAGTACAAGGCTGGAGAGTTGAAGAACAAGAAGCTCTACACTGAGCGTCAACTGATGGAGTTCTACCCATACCGCATGGTCCACAAGGAAGATGCCACCACTGTTCCAGGCCGTGCTATCTACGCCAACGACATCTACTTCTGGCAAGCCCTCTCACTCTGCCGTCAATTCTATGCCTCAGCCTTCCTCGCCAACTACCATCACCGCGCATCCGATGGCGGCTTAGCTTTCTATCGTACCATCGGAGATGCAGATGCCTCCTACCTCCGTTCCGAAACCCTCGAGCGCTTCCACCAAAGCTTCGACATGAGTGCCAAGGGAAAAGTCTGCTTAGCCGCCGCTCTGGAGACCATCAAGCAAGACATGAAGCCCGTCGTCAAGGACATTCTCACTTGCCGCTCTCAAGCTACCCGTGATGCTGATACCCCACCCTTCGCCCACTTCACCTGCACCGAGATCCTGGATGAGGAGCTGCCATGGTACGAGAAGCCTCCTACATACAAGGACGAGGACTTGAACATGGATGGTACCATCAACGGAGGTGGTTCTAGCAATCAAGCTGTCTAGTCTAGTCTAGGCCAGGCTTTGACAAACAAGGCAAGGCGTTTCTCACGAACGTCTCTTTCTCCTTTTTTTCTCTTTCTCTTCTCTTACAATGTCTTGCATGCATGGGTGGGGTGGAGTAGAGGAAAAATGGGGTGAAGTACAGGTCATCCATTTTTTTTGCGTTGATCTTCTTTCTGTTTTGTAGGATGAGTGGTTGCTACTTGAGAAGCCGAATTGCGTTGTTTTCGTTGATTTGAGGAGAGTGGGGCTGGTGTTGGGTGAGGTGGGTGGGGGTAGGGGAGGGGGTTTAGATGGTGGATTATAATTGCGATGGAGGTCTTCTTTTAGATAGAACAAAGAATGCATGGATCTTCTCGACTTTTGTTGATTGTGTAATGTGTGAATATGTGAATCTGTGAATCCCTCCCTAGCCAGCTGGTTGTGAGAAAATCCGGGGTTGTTAATTGTGTGCTGGGTATGAATGATGCTGGTCACAGGAAGGTCAGTCTCGGTCATCGCCTGCGTTTCTCTTGGGAGTAAAATATCGGTCCATGTGCTTTTCTCTTTGAGTTTCTAACACATAAATCTCATTTTTGTTTCTGTTATCACAATGGTCGTATCTTCATCAGACGTGAGATTTTCTTTTCAATACAGAATTTGCGAGATGACTCGTCTCACTCTTATCTGTGTTTTTTTCAAGGACTAAAATCTCAATCCACGTTTCTTTTTTCTCTTTGAGGATTGTAACATGTAACATATGAATCTCACCTTTGTTTTTGTTATTGCTAGATTCTAGGCTAGGTCGACATGCTACATCCAGGGTTATTTGCGCAAGTCGCTATGTATCTATTTATGCTTTCCTATCTAGGTTTCATAGATATGTCAAGATAAATTCGGGGTATGTGGGGATGGGAGGTAGATTCCGCATGACTTCAAAGATGAAGATACTTGGCCAACCGACCTCGCCGATCCTTTAACATGGTTTGACTGTCTCACGCCATAGGGTCTAGATGAGTCTATGAGAGTTACACATGTTGGATGTATCCGACGGAGAAATCTATTGTATGTTACTATGTTACATCTAAATCTCGCATCTTACCACCAATCTGATTAAAAGTAACCGTCGCACAGGTATCACCATGTACACCTTTGTGAGATTTTACTGTACCATCCATTATCTCCCCCGTGCCTAATTCCCCTTTCCCTTCCCATTCCCTAGCCCTCATCCCCTCCACACCACAAACAACCAACCAAATCTCCCCTCTTCCCTACACCCCTCTAAAAGCCCGAAAAGCTTAAAAGGTAGGCATCCTACACTCCCAACTCTCCTTCAGATCCCCGTTCGCTCCACCGCCGATATAAGTGCTTCGATAGGGGTACCTGCAATGGCGTCTCTGGCGCTGGATCCCGTTCTCCGCGACGTCGGAAATGTATTTCGTTCCTGTTATTGTTTTTGGTGCATATCTACGTTCAGGAATCAGTATATTGTTGTGATTTTGGAAAGATTGATAAATGCTTTTTTCTTTTACATAAAGGGGAAGTGAGGAGGGTAGAGGAGGGGAATAGGTTCAGCAAGGTTAGGAAGAGAAACAAAGTCAGAAATACGTACTCATTCCCTTTCTCAACCCACTCCAGCAGAGCAACTATCAAAGAGTGTTCCGCGTCCCATTCATACGTTCCTTCGGTCTCTGTGCCTATCATCCATGCACCCTCGCCTGCGCGGCAGTGGAAGACGCCTGGGACGCGGAAGAAGCGGATGTGATCTATCGTACATCAGCCTTGGTGATACAAAAACAAAGCCTGAATCTATCTCTCTTCTTGAGATCGTGCTAGTCCTCAAATAGATATTAGGCCAATGGAGTACGGGGAAAGGAGAGAGGGAGGATTACCATCCATACTAGTACTCGACAAATTCATCCCACGAGATAACTGGTTGTAAAACTTCTCCGACTCGAAGCTGGTGATTTCTTGATCCGCGCCGCCGTGCCAGGTGATTAGTTTTCCATTGTGTGGTGGGGAGGTGAATTGTGAGAGGTCGGTTGGGGAGGTGGATATGTTGAATGGATCGCTGGGAGGGTTAGGTAGGGATTGAGAAATGTGATGGGGAAGTAAGACAAGGGTGGGAAAGGGAAAGGTAAGGATGGAAGAGAAACGTACAGGGCGATGGCATCTTCCATGGCTGTTAGGTTGAAGACTGAGGCGGTGTAGTTCGGGTTGGCGTAGACTACGTAGCGGAACCAATCCTGGTGAGGTGGTCAGTTGGGGTTTTGGTTGAAATTGAAACGACCAAAGGGAGGAATGGCTGGTATGAGGGGAAGGGACACTGAAAAAGTGGGTACAAACCTCAGCATAGTCGTAGGGGATCCCATTATACAACTTGTTCACAGCCATGAGTTCACTTCCAGGCTGCATGGCAGGAAACACCAATTCGCCATTCGAACCGTATACTGGACTAAACACATCCCTAACAATCTCCACCTGTGCACTTGTCAAGCAAGCAGTTGTCCTGTTAGCTTCGCATATGATGGCCTCCGGTCTGAACAAGCAAAGTGAAGCATCCTCAATGACACCATCAGCAACGCCATCAATCATATCACATTGTCGCATAATCTCCTCGTGGATAAGGCCAGTCCATGTCCCTGCATCGATGAAATCAGGTGAATCTTTGTCACCAGTCTTGAGGTAGAAGGATAAAACCCATCCCATCATGTTGTTCCAATTCTCTCCTGGAGCACCAGCGATGATTCCGTCATAGTCGTTTGGCCACATCTCTGCTGCTTTGAGACCTTGACGACCGCCTGCTGAGCACCCGTTGAAGTAGGATTTGTTGATAGGTAATCCGTAGAATTCCGGGACCAGGACTTTACCAACTTCTGTGGTTGTGTGGAGGCTGTTCTCGTTAGCTTGGTTGTAGGGTGGATAATGGAACTCACGCTCGCCATACGAAGTCTTCTAGTACCTCTGATGCGTTGTAGAATACATCTCCTCGATTGCCTTCATGTCCGTTGTTTGAGGCTACTGTTGCAAAGCCATGTCTTGCGCCAAATTCGATGTCGAGGTATCTAATGCAACCGCCCATTCCAGATGTCCCGAACGTAAACAATCTGTTGTTGTATTCATCTGGGAAGAATGCTTCAAAGACGATCATAGAGCTAGGTGAGGTGGTGATGTTCATGGCGATTCGACATAAACTAACTGAGATTGACTGAGTCGGTTCTGTCAAACAATCTGATTGGTGGTTGACATCTTCAACGATAGATCCAGCAGGAAGATATTCTTGAACTCGAATTGTTGCATTGTTGACATAGTTGAGCGGCTGGAAAGAAAGACATCTTGATTCGTAGTCAGCTGGTAGATCTTCAGTGACTGTAGTCGTCAACGCAAGTCCGATAAGAAGACTCTTTGCTGATGGGCGAAAGCGCGTGTTGCTGACCACAGTCTCATAGAGGGCAGCAAGCTGAGCTCGGCTCCCATAGTAAGCGGACTGCAGGACGTTTGAAAGATATCCCTCCCCTTTACTCATTTTGGCTGGTAGAGTACTGACAATGACTGAAAGAACATGAAGAACATGAGAAGAGCATTTTATGTATACGGAGAGTTGATTGATAAGGTCTTGAAGAAAAAATTCTTCCCGAGTATCGGAAAGTATTATTCCTCAAGGTATACAATGTAGCACTTGCAAAACATTTTCTCTGAAAATCAAAGACCCAATTTGGGGGTGAGTGGTTTATATTGAAGGATAAAGCGCACGACAGTGAGTCCAACCACAAGCAGTGTAAGAGGAGGCTTTCGCGGCTGAGCTGGGATGGAGGTACGAAGTACTTTGGTAGGACACGCTCATCTGCTTTCTGTGTCCCAAAGACAGATAGCTATATTCGAGCAACAGGAGGCTCCGAGAGGTGAATCGACACTTCGAACTTCATGGCCACCCCTGATCAAAAGCTGATGCAGCTGTATCTGTGCAACAGAGAAAGGCGCGCCACCAGCAAAATCCAGACAAGACGTTCTGCTCGAATATCGCAGGTGTCAGAGGAAACAACAGTCGGAACGATACAAGCGAGCAGCTCTCGAACCTACATCACTTAGTGACACAAAGTCGGGTAGCGGCAGTCCCAATAAAAGGGCCATCGCATCCCCGGATGAGAAGCTCTGGAAAAGATGTGAGTGAAGCTTTCGGTGGTGGGGCAACCATCTGACGCTCATATTAATGCGTTTGGCGAAACTGGCTTTGATACAGATGGAGAAAATGGATGCGGATTGATTCTCATCGATGAAGAAGAAGTGTTCTGAACCGTGGAGGAGAGATATCCCTTCGGAGCCAGTGCTTCGTAGCCTGGATCGCCAGGCAGAAAGAATTCCGAGAATAACCTTTTCCAACATCATCCTGCGTCCTTTCTATCTATTGTTCTTCCTTTTTGCGAATACGGACATCGAGACCTCATCTCCCATTTCTTATTCTGCGCGTCAAATGGGTGCGCAAAGACTAGCTGCAAGCCTACGGAGCTACAGTACACTGGCCTCACGAGCTGCGAGAGGCTTCCTTCAAAAGCAATATGCGGCAGGCAGTCAAGAAAGACCTTCTTTCATGCAACAAGCCAGATCTTTCTCTCCGCAGTGATCATGGATATCGAAGCGCCCTTCAACCCTTTCGAGATCATCGAGCAGTCCCAAGACCATGCCAATTCCGCGTCTCGCCCGCTTGTCTATATATCTGTGCGCTTTGGCCAGTGTGGTGGTGAAGATGGGCTTGACTCTGTCGACATGCAAGGATTATTTCCATGAACAGCACGCTTTCATTCCGCATCCCACAATTCTGACGCTTTCGGTACCCATCCTCCGGTGAGATACCAGCCATGGAATATGAGCGACATGCTCTTGCCACGAGATGTTGATATTGTCGAAGAGAGGACAGTGCTGACGCTGGGAAGGTTGGATGTACAGTACGAAGGGCATTTCAATCCAACTCAGCCTGATCATAAGGGTTCTCACGACGTCGGCGATGTTCTGTTACACATTCTGGAATGGTGGAGCATGCAAGATCCGAACTACTGGGCCCATGGGTACATGCAGCTAGCCTCTAGTGACAGGCAACCTGCCCCTGCGTGCGCTTCCAGGCTTCTTATCTCGATCGTGCGCACCATGAACTCCTCGCTTCCCCACTTCCTCGCTGCGTGGATGCGTTTGACTGCACCGCAAACCGAGAACTCGTCAGCTGGGTGCCATTGCTGGTCAGCAAACAGTCAGAGGGTTGGACAATATACATATAAGATTGTGCTCTGTACGCTGTGATCGTGTACAAGCAAAGCGGTCACTCCCTCTTGCTTCCAAGCACCGCATATTTTCTCCCCTACATTGCCTTTTCCAGTCGCTTCCCAAGATGGGCGACAACACAGCAGAAGTGGAGGGCTATCATGGACCCCTCCATGTAATCATTATTGGTGCTGGTAAGTCCGATGCCGACCTGGGGAGGATATCCAGGCAAAGCTCAAGCGAGCAGGATTATAGCACTGACAATAATAGGTGCCGGCGGACTATCCATCGCCAACGGTTTGAAGAAAGTGAGTACAGCACAGCCATTTCATCTTGACTACATATCCTAATATACACAGAATGGCATCTCATTTTCCATCTTCGACAAAGAAGAGGCTACAGGCCGAGTCCGAGATTGGGGAATGGCATATATGTGGGCATCGACCTTCGTTCCAGATCTCCTCCCTCAATCAATCATCGACAAGCTTCCCACAGCAGAATACGATTACCCTCTCGCTGGACCACAAGGAGCAACCCACGAATACGTCTGTGTCCGTAACGCTTCCACGGGAGAACTTCTCAAGAAAGTCCCTTCCCCAGGCGGTCGTCGCTGTTCCCGACGTCGACTCCGTCTCGTGCTTCGTGAGGGGCTGGATGTTCAGTATTCTAAGACCCTCGTAGACATCACCTACCCCTCTTCTGGTATCGTTGCGCATTTCTCAGACGGTACTACGGCTTCTGGGTCTATCATTATCGGAGCAGATGGTGGACAATCAAAAGTACGAAGACTTCTACTCGGAGAAGCAGCTGAACCAACAACATTGCCTATGACGATGAACAATTTCAATGTCCAATATACGGCCGAGCAAGCATTATTTATCAGAAACAATCTTGATCGATTTACCGAATACGGCGTTCATCCCAAGGGCATGTTCTACTTGATGGCTATTCAATCCGTACCCGACGAAAATGATCCTTCAACTTGGAAATTCCAGCTTTTGACTAGCTGGTCGGATAGTCTGAGGAAATTGACCGAGGAAGAGAATACGTCAGAGGGGAGATTGAAAGTGTTGAAAGAGTTAACGAAGGATTGTCACGAGCCGAGGAAAAGTGCTATGGAATGGGTCAAGGAGGGGACTCATATCAGCAGAGATAGACTCTCGGTCTGGAGTCCTGTTCCTTGGGATCATCATGGTGGCCGAGCCACGTTGGCTGGAGATGCCGCCCACGCAATGACTTATCATCGTGGTCAAGGACTCAATAACTGTTTCAACGACGCGGGAAACTTTGTCGCTGCTATGGTTAGGGTTAGTAAGGGGGAAGGGGAGATTGGAGAGGAGATGCAGAAGTATGGAGAGGAGGTAGTGGACAGAGGGAAGGCGGAGGTGGAGATGAGTAGGAAGCAGACGATGGCTACTCATAATTGGGATATGTTCTTGCAGAGTCCGGTTATGAAGATGGGTGTTGCGGGTATCAGACAGCATGTTGAGCCAAAGGCGGACTCATGATGCGGACCTCTTGGCTTGGAGTGTGGTTGTTTTTATTTATTTGTTTGTCAGCTTTCTCTTTGGTGGTAGCGAATGATGTTGGATGGTAGATGTTGGATACTGATCAAGCGCTTCGGCTCGGGCCGTTGCAGTTTTGATTCATGGTGCACACCAAGGAGCGGGATATCCATCGGGAGATGGAACAGGTGGAAGCGATTCATAAACTTTTGAGCAGGAGATATCTATAATAGTGTAGTAGCAGTTTTATATATATTCTTGATTGTTTGTTACCCCGCTACCCGTTTCGAGACCCGGGTCTGCAACGTACGCTAGGGTGATTTGAGCGGCTGAACTGCACCCACTAGTTGAGAATTTTACCCACACAATTCTTCTAAGTAATCTGTATGTGGCTCGATTGAGAGAAAATTGAAGGCAAAGTAGAGTTCTTCAAAAGTCGTAGTGAAGCCAAGCGGCCAACAGAAGAAGAAAGTTGAGACCAAGCCACATGCGTCATAGTCCGTGCCTTCGCATTTTCCTCGTGTAGCGGAACGCGGCACAGCGTTGTTCACAGCATATCAACAGTTCTGCTTACCACCTCCCAATCCCGACAAACATTATCCAAACACCCAAACAAACAAACCTGTACCTGCAGGCAGAGCGTACAAAACCTGCGGTACAACAACGACGTCATCGCCATTCCCAAAACTTCCCTGCCTACCCGACGGCAAAAAAAATACCAACACCAAACGAACAAATGCCCTCCCTCCCCGTCCACGAGAACCCACAGATGGGTAAAACGAAAACGAAACCTCGGTGGAGGGTCCTCTTATACCTCTCTACCTTCCTGCTCATTTTTTGGGCAGCATTCGTACTCTTCACCTCCCGCGAATCCATAATGTCTTCCTCCCTCTCCAGCGAAACTACACCCTCCGATCCCTATGGACAGAACGCTCGTCCCGCCTTCTCCGATATGATACAGTTGATGGATCTCCCCTCTACATATATCCCCGAGACGGGGAAACATAGACATTCAGGGAGATTGATAGTCGTAGGCGATGTTCACGGGATGAAAGATGAGTTGGTGAGGTTACTCGATAAAGTATCCTTTGACAAAAAACACGACCATTTAATCCTAGCTGGGGATATGATTTCCAAAGGCCCGGACAGTGTAGGGGTAGTTGATCTAGCGATGGAATTAGGTGCAACAGGTGTTCGAGGGAATCATGAGGATAGGATTATCCTCGCACATAGGGATATGAAGGATCAACATCTTTTAATGGGGACGCCTGATCCTAATGAAGATCGAGAGAAAAAGGTTGATGAGTTGGAAGAGGAGAGTTTCAGTCATGGTGATTATAAGGATAGAGCGCTTGTCAAGGCACTAGGGGAGAAGAGGATTAAATGGTTGAAAGAATGTCCTGTTATCCTCCGAGTAGGGGAGTTGGGGTCTATGGGTGAAGTGGTAGTTGTCCACGCAGGTCTTGCTCCAGGAGTTGAACTCAAAAAACAGGACCCGACGATGGTGATGAATATGCGTACCATCTCAGATGAAGGAGTACCAAGTGAAGAGAGGGAGGGAAAGGTGTGGCAGAAGGTGTGGAATAAATATCAGAAGACACTTGGCAAGAAGGAGAGAACGACGGTTATTTATGGACATGATTCGAAGAGGGGACTGCAGGTCGGGAAGTATAGTATGGGTATTGATACGGGGTGTTTGAAAGGGGGTAGGTTGACGGCGGTGGTTATTGAGGGGGGGAGTAGTGATCATACGCATAAGATTGTTCATGTTAATTGTAAGGATGGGAGGGGGAGGTAGAGGGTTAACTTTGAGGAGGTGGGAGATTGGGCATGGAAGGTGCGTTTTAGAGTATTGATTCACGAAGGGTTTTGCATATGTTGGCGTTTGGATTGGGAACGGAATAGGATAGGATATAACTTCAGCGGTAAAACCAGCATCAGCATAGGCGTGAGCCTTGAATTTCAGCATCTAGCATTTTAATCAGATACCACTTTCGACATCCAACGTACCAACAGTATTCCATACGGTCGCCTCCCAAGGATTTGACAAACGAGAGCGGCGAGTCATGGGTAGTGTAGCAAAAGTAAGTTCGTCCTCGTCCTAGATTCTATAGATGCTATTAGGAAGCTCGTGCTTACTTGAACTTGATACCACTTCTAGTAGCTGGTTCCTTCCTGCCTAGGTATCTCTCATGGCATCGTCAAGTCTGTTTCCGCTTCCCACGCTTTCTTCTTTTCGTCGCTGACTGTGTTCAGTTTACGTTGACTTGTACGTTATACATCTACCAGCTACCTGCTCTTACCTATTCTCGCCTGTTTCGCAAGTCCACTTATCAATTCTCCCTCACCTCTGTTCTCCCATGTAGTATTTGTACATTTAATTCTCGAGTACACGTCGCCATATTACTCTACCACGTGAAGGATGGACTATACTTGTTTACGAAGAGCGACAACACAAAGACCCACATGCATCCGCAGTCAGTGCTTCTCCAGCTCCGGCGTACTTGGCTGACAAAGTATCACGGCCCTCGGACTATAATCTAAGTCAATTTGGAGATGTGAACTAAGGGGCGATATCGGTACCGCCAGCTAGGAATAGACGACCTGCAGCTTGAACACAGTCTGGGTTTTCACGTGTACTACACCATGTTCCGAAGGTCACTACCTAGCTCTTCCAACCTCCCTAGAAGTTTAGATGTCATTCTGGTGGTACCGACCTCGCCGACTGCACCAGGACTCGATCTTGGCTAGGCGAGAATCTTGATACAGTACCCCACCAGTACCAAGCCGAATCCGTTTATTCAAGCTTGAACACGAATTGACGTCGTTCAAGCCACGAACTTTTCTCTCCAATGTTCTCCATCCAACATATCAGGGATTACCGAAATTGGAAGTCTGGAGGCTGAGTATAATTTAATTCTTCCACGTCGGCTGGACGTGGTTAGTAGAGCACGCCGGCTTATGTCAAAGTCGATCGATGAAGGATCTCGGGTTGCTGGAACGGGCAAAGTAGAAGCTGCTACTCGAGTAAGTTGGTGCTAAAAGATGCGCTAGGAGGGGAAGGTCTAAGCCTCAAGGCTGCTCCCGTGGGGTCTAAGTCGATGAGATGAGTTTCTGCGAGATGAGAGGGTTTTCTATGGTCACGATTTACGATGTTGGCTGGGATTGTCACTACATAGACGGAAGCTGGAAACTTTACTAAACACAAGGAGAAAGGTCGATTCTGGTACCCTTTTCTATGGGCATTTGGTTCCCGCGACTCTTGATGGAGACCGGATCCTTGTTGTCGGGATGATAGCAAGGCTGGTTGTGAGGAGGCTTGGTGGCACTTTTGCCCAAGACCGCCGCCAGTTGCCGACGTCTTGTCATTGAGTCAAGGTCTTCCCCAGATTGGACGTCAATTTTAAGCTTGACAAGGGCTTAGGTTCATTGCATTATCGCTCCGTCTCGTGGCGTGCGTTGGGACAGAATTAGCTCCAGCTTCCACCTCTCTCCAGAGGTGACGAGTTGTCTTTGTTGGCTAGAGGGAATTCCAATTGTTTTTGTTTTTGCATCGGGGTTTATTATTTTATTTATTACTGTGCTTACTGCTGTTTCAAGGAGACTCAGCGAGTTGTTTCGGTGATCGAAGTTGTCAGCTCATCGGCCGACCTCACCTCAGAACAAAGCTGTTCTCTTTCCCAACCGAGTTCCCAGCAAGTTGTTAGCTTTGTCATTTTGATGTCTAAATGACTTCTTGGCAATGGCGCATGCTTTGCAAAGAGAAATATACTGATGTTTTACTGGATGTTTCTTTACGTGAAGGATTTGCGGTTAGGTGCTATGAGACACTAGTCTGATTCTAGCTAATTATTGCGAGGCTATCCTCAACCGCATGCCCAGCCCAACCAATCAGACAGACGTTACGGCTAACGGGGATGTCTCTTCGATCCCCAAGATCTGGAATCTGAAGCGCACGGGATTGTGTTGATCGACGGAACCGCTTTAGGAAATTTGGACCTTGCAGTAGCATGCAGCCATCAACAGCTCTAAGCGTCGGATCAGCTCGGGTTAACGTAAGGATGCCTTGGATTTTGGAGCTCTCCTTGATGCAGGATGATATATAGCATAGCTCCCAGAAATTATTGTTTACATCCCCACGCGTGAACAGTCTTTACAGTGTCAAGATGCGATTTCAACCTCTTCCTCTCGTTGCTCTTGCAGGCACTGCTTCGGCAGCCGTCTCCGCTTCGAACAGTACTTCCAATGTGACTACTACCAATGAGCCCTGTGGAATAATCTCCGCTGGTTATGCTGAGTTCTACAGTAACGAAACGAGTAGGTTTCTTCTGCAGATCACTGGATCTTGACTAACAAATCTGCAGACAAAGCAGAAAATTATTTCTTTGACCCTGAGGTCGCGAACGCCTGTCTTTTGTCGTCAGGTATCGACAACTACTTAGCCGCTGAATTTGTTCTCGAATACAAGAAATACGCCGAATTCTTGACAACTGTTGCCTATCTCAAAGGTAAGTGCTATTCAGTTCTATGAGGGCTTTATTAACGATTTCTAGATCCTCCTTCAGATTATCCATACCCTGCGACTGATATCCTCGGTGGTCTGGATGAAATTGCGAAAAAGGCCGCTGCTGGCGAATATGAGAGCCAATATATGTTCGATGTGGCCCTCAACAGTCTCCTGACTTCGGCACATGAAGGTCACCTCTTTGCTCAATTCTGCTCATTGACAGCCATTTCATATTTGCGGCCGTTCAACCTTGTCTCAGTGTCTTTAGATGGCATTGAGCTTCCACAGCTCTACATGCTTAGTATGTATAAAAAGCCTCTGGTATCGGAGATGTGCTAAAATTCGTTCTAGGTGACCTCTTCTCAAACTCGACGAACATCAGCGCCGTTGCAACAATCAATGGCCAGAATGCAACAGAGGTCATCGAAGAGGAGGCATTAACCCAACTTCTGGACCCTGATGCGTCCTACAACGTTATGTTAGCAAGTCAGGGCCGATTTCCAGGTGTAGGGTAAGCTAGATTCTATGTTCGCATGTTGGGCCATAGAAAACTGACTGAAAGCAAGCTCCAACACTGGTACATTCTCTGGGCTCGGCCGTGGTGTCTATCCAGGCCCTCACACCAATGTCACCTTTGTCAACGGTACATCCAGGTCATACCAAAACTTGGCAGGTATCCAGCCAGGAGTCTGGGATCCTGAGATTGCAGATGGTGATGATTTCACACAAGCTTTCTGTATCACCCCCGCCCTTCCCTTAACCACAACATCTTCAGCCTCCAGCACTGCCACTGCCACATCAAGCTCTTCGGCTGCTGCGACAGCTACGTCAACTACCATCCCTACATTATTCCCTTATACCCCTGTCGCGCTTGACCCGAACAACCAGGTTGCTGGATATTTCCTCAACGGCAGCGACTACTCAGATACAGCTGTCCTATGGATTTCAAGCTTTGCCCAAGAAACTCCAGGGGCCTCTGACCCTACGACCACCACGGCTTCATTCCAGAACACGACGAGCCAGTTCTTTGCTGCTCTCAGAAATGCTTCCGAGCGAACAAAATTGATCATCGATCTGAGTGGAAATGGTGGTGGCAATACTCTTCTCCCAGATGATGTGGTAAGTGCTTGTTGCTCAACACTGAGAGTCCGCAAGCTAATAACTCACAGTTCAAACGGCTCTTCCCTGATATCCAACCCTATGGTGCTGCACGTTTCCGAGTCCCAGTCGCTGGTGATATCATTGGACAAACCCTCGCTGCATTACCAGATGAACTCATTGTCCCCACTCCAGAGCAGGCTTTGACTGGCAATGTTAGCTTGGAATTTACCTACAACTACATCTCATCCTCCAACTACAGGAACGCGTTGAATACCGACCTCCAGAACTTCACCGGTTGGAGCGGACCAGGAGGTCTTTTCCCTCCTAATGTTCAAAAGGGCGATAACTTTACTGCCAATTATCGCGCTCCCCTCAACAATACCATTTATACTCAAACGATCGATGGGCTTCAGGTTTATGGCTATCCCGAACCTATTGCTCCGACTTTCCCACAGCCATTCCTACCTGAGAACATCGTTATTCTTACAGATGGATACTGTGCTTCTGCTTGTTCAATCCTCACTGAGCTGTTGACCCGCCAAGCAGATATCAAGACCATTGTCGTGGGTGGTAGACCTCAAAATGCTCCCAGTAAGTCTTCACTCAAATCCCATCATATCCGCAATGTCTAATAATCCACAGTGCAAGCCATCGGCGGAACCAAAGGCTCCCTCGCCCAAAACTTCGCCGTCATATCCGCCACCTCCCAAGCCCTAATGAACCAATCCGAATACATCCCCCCCTCCCTCCTCGACCTCGCCAACGCAACCCTCCCCGGCCTCACACCCCTCCCACTCGGCCCCAACGACCAAGCAGGTCTCAAAACCTACTCCATCAACGCAGCAGATAATATCCCTCGTGGAGACGATCTGCAGATCCCACTACAATTTGTTTTCGAGCCGGCGAACTGTAGGATCTTTTATACGCCCGAGACGGTGTTGAGTGAGGAGAGGTTGTGGGAACAGGTTGTGGGGATTGCGTGGAGGGGGGAGGGGTGTGCGTGGGGGGATATGAGGAGTGTGGTTGGGAATAATGGGACGGGGGTAGGGAATAATGAGACGGGGGAGGGACAGGAGAGTAGTGGTGCGGCGGGTAAGGGTGTTATGATGTCGGTTGTTTTGGGGGTTGCTGGTTTGGTTGCGCTGATGTTGGTGTAATTGTAGATTAGATGGAGGAGATTGGATAAAAAGATGATGGAGGACAGTGTAGTGTAATAAGATTGGAGTAATAGTAATTCAGCATGTGTGTTACAGTGTGTTTTTCAAATTCTCGTTCTCTGGTGGTTTCGAGTGCCTCCTTTCGGCATCGCTTAGCAAGTTAGGCACGTTCACCAGAAGATGCCGTGATGTATTGTGAAGTGGGGTAATGGATGTTTTTCTGTCAACATATTGATTTCATCAGAGACTTTGCGTGTCTCGAATGTTTGTCCAAATTGTCCTGAGTTTTGTCTATTTTCGAGCTGTGAATTAGTTCAATGTCTCCAGTATCCAAATGTCTCAGTCAAAACAGGTTTTGGTCACTTCGAACGTCGAGCTTTATGATTCATCCTGTGTGATTTCTTTGTAGCGTCAAGATGTCTCAGCCTCTATATTTCTTAAGTTGTTGAGTCACTTGAATTTCAAAGTCAAACAAAGCATGATGGATATAGTCCACGGCGTCGACCTCGGGGCTGCACGTGCGTACAACGACATCAAAACTTTTAATGAGAGCGATCAATGAGAAGTTTGGAGTGGGCCTTCGGCTGGACTCATCCCTGACTTGGTGAACAACGAATGTTGACCCGTCGTGAAAGCTTTCATTCACTCCACGGACTCAACATGAAGCTGCAAAGGCTAATCGGGAGGACATAGCAAACAAAGAATATCACCAGCTGCTACCAAGCAATACCACGATATACACCGACCGTGGAGAGGTCTTAGCTTTCCACTGAGTCGATCTCAGTCATTGCCATGAGTATACATATAGACATGAAGGAGTTCTCCCTTCATACTCGTCGGCAAATCACCCTTCTTCCAAGACATCCTTCTCTGAGCTTGCTGGCCAAGACCCCCGTTGTACTTTACCACCCATCTTTTGCTTTAAAAATTTGACGAAGAAGACCATTACGACCTGCGGGACAAGCATCTCAACATCTGAAAGCACACTCAACTTGCTGGTCAAGCTGTCTTCACCCTCGGCAACATCGATTTTGAACACACTTACAGGACGACAAGCCAAAGAGCAGAACTCGGACAACGACTGAACGCAAACTTACTCACAACATATATCACTCCCCTACGCAACATCACTCTATACTTACTTCTTTACACAAGGAAGACCTCGACGTTTGTAAAGAAATCAGGCCAGGAAGATCAAATAACCGCCAAATGGCGTCCAATCCTCTTCAACGTAACACAACTGGTCATACTCCAAGTCCTACCCTCACCAAAACCTACTACGAAGCGCTCCTCATGCTTGACATCTTGGGCAAGAACCGAGGTGACCGTACTCAGGAAGACAATTTCGAAGCAGGCTCGGACCTATTACAGCTCACTGAACGTTCTGGCAGAAGACTGTTCCTGAAAAGCCTCGCATACCTTTGCGACTACGACACAGGTGGTGACCGAACAGCAGCTATTGCCATTCAGCATGTTCCTGCAGGCAATGTGTTTTGGCTTGCTTCGAACGTTTACCCGTCATCGGGCAGACAAGCGGACAAGATGAAGGATTTCTTGCAAAATACTCTTCAAAGCTTAAAGGATGTATCGCGAGATGCTAAACCCGAGTGAAAGCAGCTTGAGAAGGATATCTTTGAAAGGGCTGTTTCGTTCAGCCATAAGAGAATTGCGGCATACATCAAAAGATTAAACGACGCCATTGGTTTTGGATTGGAGGTGCTCAGGCAGTGGAACTTGGCTGAAGGTAACTTTATCATTTCAAAATCTTATTCAAAAGCTAATCAGCTTAGATGCTCCATTGATCACATACCTTGAAAAGATGGAACAAGCGATGGCTTCGCAGCTTGACGCTTGTCGGCTAAGCTATGACTCGAGAGAGTCTGAGGCATATAGGAGGCTTCATCGTAGAGCTCGCCAAGGGGAACAGTGTGCTGGGTTCTTCAACAAAATTCGCTATAACATTGGACGGTTGAACCACATCAAGAAAGCTGTCCATGCTATTATGCAAGCAAGAGAATACCTCCCAGCAGAATTATTCGATTCGGTCACGGTCCAGAGAGTAAGATCCTGTCAGAGTAGGTCAGCTCCAGTAAGCAACTGGGAGCCAACACCTGTTGAAATAGTATGTCGAATGACACTTGGACTTTACAACGACCAAGAACGTGACCATTACAGAGCAGGTATCCAGGCGCTTGATCGTACGCTTCAGTTATCAGATTCACTGGATTTACGGACGCAGAATCGTCACAGTCATAGGATCCATGCCGAACTCCTGATGCTAAATTGGTTCTGGACCCAGGACTATACTTACGAGGGCGGCGACAAATACATCGCCTGTAGCAAGGCAGCGTGCTACGCCTGCTCGTTATACATCCGTTACCACCCAGCTCGAGTCGTAATTCCAGCCAGCCATCAAAACTGCTACTCTACTTGGCTCGCGCCCCCACACGACGACAGCAGACCAGATCTGGATCAGGAACGTGATAGAGCCCTGTCAGAAATGATAAAGACTATGCAGCTTGAGGTGCTTGAGCAAATCAATGCCCGACGCGGTCATAGATTCAGCAAGCCAGACTCCTCGACTGCTATAACATGGCGGACTGCCCACACTCCCACCGAACAGATTGACGAGGATTTATTTGAAGATCAACGCGAACGCTCTCAGACTCCTACCTCGGATGAAGATGATCTTGACCTACGGAACTCTGACAGGAACAGAAATATGGAATCAGGGGTAGAAGAGAACGGAGGCGAATACGAATTTCCTTGATGTAGGCTATAGAGTCGTTATGTTCATGATACGGAAAGGGCAATCTGGATAATAATGGCTGTATACTTAGCGCTTGCTAGTCATTATAATGTACGTTTATCGAGACAGCTTTCATGTTGCCGCCAAACCAGGTTGTTCTCGAGAGGTGAAAAGTTTTGAGCACCAAGTGATGCCAATGCTACTGAAAATTCCATGTATATCGTATGGTAGGTGGAAAAGCAAGAAGGAAAGGCGAAAGAATGGTAAAGTAAAACTGAAAGTAAAACAATATTATACACGCTCTAAGGATGAAATTGCTTCTGCCTGGTATACCGACCAGTCAGTCAACGTGTTGGATGTGAATAGATGTGTATGTGTAGCCTGATTTCAGCGCCTGCTATGCTGAGAATATTCGTGGTCGAGACTACGTGGACTTCTTGCCGTATTTTCGTATATCTCCTGTGCACTTCCACGCCGTCGGTCTCTCAAGGTGGCCATCCGGAGCTTCTTAGTACACTTTCCCTCCGCGCATCAGGAGCTTGAAGCGAAGTGCTGGGATGATAGAGATCTGCTTCCATGTGTAGACAGCTTCTTTCCTGCTCGTCTAATTCTTGACGCTCATGGGGGTATACTCCTTTCGTCCGTCTTTCGTCCCCAGGATATAATGAATTCGGGTATAATTTTGGAAGACTTTCACCGAGTTGCTTCAACCATTCTCGCCTTTGTTCTCGCTCTCTGCGCGTCCTTGGAATGTTTCCTCGCCTGACTGAGACTCAATCCCACCTCTTCTCTCTTCTTCATTTCTAAAGCATCTTCTGAGACCTCGTCTAAGAGGAATGTGCCAAGATTGCCTTGCCTCCACCTCTGTATCATCCACAGTGCAGCAGCATCTGTGTCAGGAACACCACCCTTTCCCAATCTCCCTGTCTTCCTGCAGACACCTTCTAGCAGCTCTATAACGTCATTTGTTGGCTCGCAGTAGTCCTTATACCAAGTCTCTCCCATATGTTGTTTGTTGATGTGGTACAGCAAATAGTCGCAGAGCGTCACTGGTGATATGATGGTATCCTTCACGCTGCCCACTAACGCTAGCTTCATCATGGCTTCCGCATCTGGCACAAATGGCACAAATACACCAGGCGTATCGACCAAGTATACGCCTTCCAACCCTTTTGCTTCATCTTTCTCCACGATCTTTACCCCACTGGCGATTTTCCTCGTAACACCAGGTTGCGCTCCTGTGAATGCCGCTTTCGCTTTGTGTACACCTGCCATCCGTAGTGCGTTCAAGAGGGATGACTTCCCAACATTCGGCATCCCAACAACCAAGATTCTACATCCGAGGAGGGATTGACGAGTTTCGTTGTGCTGTTTGCAGAGGTTGAGAACTGTCTTCATGTCGCGTTTCGATTTATGATCTGTAAAGAGCGTCTTTGATGGAGCATGCCATTGCTTGATGATGTCTTCTCTCTGTATAGCATGCGCAGTCAGAATGTAACTCTCCCAATGTCTGGGATGAGGACATACCCTTTTATCTATCGCTCTATCTTTGCTCCCCAAATCTCTTTTCGTGTACACAATCACCCGCTCTCGACCTGCCAGAGACTCTTCAAACATTGGATTTCGGGAGGTAATAGGCACTCTGTAATCTCGGCATTCTATGATGAGGTCGATTGACGAGAGCATAGTCTTCATTTTGGACAGACCAGAGGCATGATGGCCGAGGAAATATGACCGCGGAAGAGACAATTGTGTCGGAAAGGTGGTTCGAGGGATGAATATCGACATCTTTATGTCTGACTCGTGGTGCTACCGATGGTCCATCGTACGAGGGCGAGGAGGTGCTGCGGCTTGAGCGACAATGGAGTGTTGGAGAGCAGGCTCGACAAGGCTGAAGATATAAATCTGAGGCGAGGCACAGCTGACCAATCAAATCAGCGAGATATAGCGCGAGACTGCACCCCTGCCAGTATGACAGTCTGACCCCATTTCCCCTAACTCCTCGTCCCTTCGAGCTTCACGAACACAAGCGTTGAAGTATATCTTCATGGTTTGCATGAACCCCGAAGCTACCGAATGGTTGTCTAATTCCCTGCTTTGCTGTTCTTCGTTCTTCGTTCTGATGTCCTTCCTGTCTTTAGAACCAGCCCCGAAGCTTTCCGTCAGCTTTTGATCCAAGACATGACATTGTAGCTTATACAACAATGGTACAAAGTGCTTCCCTATCTGCATCTGATACGGCTTCGGGCGCTCAGAAGAGGTCCCGGTCCAGTGGCACCCGTTCAAGAGGAGGTTGTCATACATGCAAGTGAGTAGTTGACCGCTCTTTCATTGGTCGAATATACACGAGGAGGCATGAGCCACATGTAATGCTACCACGCTGCTGGGAATTCTCCTAGACAACCGAGCGCGTTTATCTCATCCACGTTTATTGGAAACCTCTGACATCAGTCGACAGAATACGCCGTGTAAAATGCGATGAACGACGCCCAGGCTGTCTACGATGCGAGAAGTTCGGACGAGAGTGCGATGGCTATGAGCCTAGGAAAGCTCCGGTGAAGCAACCACGTCCATCTGTTGTAGTTGCAAAGCAACGCGGATTGTTCCCAGTCACTTTGGCCCCGGCAATCTCGTCAACTCGTGTACAGGTCACCGTCAAATGTCAAAACGAGCAGGACGAGCAGTATCTTCGATTCTTTTTTGCTGAAACAGCCGGAGCCCTCTCTGGAGGTTTTGACAATGTGCTTTGGACTCACATCGTAACGCAAGCTTGCAACGATGAGCCGTGTATCTTGCATTGTGCTGTAGCTCTCGCCGCACTCGACAAATCACGCAGAGCGAAGACACTCTCAAACCCGGTCCCAACAGCTGAGAAGCACCGCCAGTACGCTTTACATACATACGAAATTGCTATTCAAAAAGTTCGAGACATGCTACAGAACAAGCAGGACTCGCTGAGGACAATCTTGATTGCATCACTACTCATTTTCTGCTTCGAGAGCTTCCATGGCGACATAAGACTGGCACTGGTTAATATCAAGTATGCAGTCGAACTCTTGTACTCTTGGATGTCAAGCTTTCGTGGCGCCATCTCGCCAGGCCATTTTTCCCCTGCGCCAGAGATCATCGAGGACGATATTGTCTGTGCATATACTCGAATGGATATCCATTTATTAAGTTGGATTGACGCTCCGCTACCATTACGTGGGAAGCTCTTGAACTTCTGCTCTCCAGAGGACTTTAGCATACCGCAATGCTTTCGGAACTTTCAAGAATCCAAAGCCGCCTTCGACCAGGTACTCAATGACGTCTTCCAGTACATTGGATCCATTCAAAGCACCCTGGCTTCATCTTCAAACTCATCTGCTACCGATAGCGAAGTACCCGAGAACGAGGTCGTTGAGGAGCATCCTATCGCGAGAGAGCTGCATCAATGGATGAAAGCATTCGAGCCGGTACTCAAACGTTCACGCACCATTGAAGCGGACCATGAATTTGTTGGCTCATTGATACTTCGGATCCACGCTATCAGTCTCGAAATCTGCATACGTGCGGCACTATTCGAAACCCACAAACCTAAGGATTACGACATATTCCTTCCCGAGTTCTGCGAGCAGGTTGCCCTCGCTAGTGCTTTGATTGCTCATCCTCGGTTTATCAAGTCATTCGTCTTCAACATTGGGTTTGTGCCGAGCTTCTTCGTCCTTGTTACGAAATGTAGAGATAAGATGTTACGGCAAGAAGCGATCAATATCCTGAAGACAGCGTATCCGAGGCGAGAAGGTGTGTGGGATAGTTTAATGGTGGCTAGGATTGGCGAGGAATTAATTAAAACTGAAGAGGAGGAGCAACGACTCGGGAGGCCAATAGAAAAGGTTGAAGTACACCTTGCATGTCTCAATATACATGTCGACCTGCCAAAACCACCGCGGACTGTGGAGGATATAGAACTCAAGAGGGCGCGGTTTGCAGGAAGAGGATATCTACTTGACTGGGTTGAACGCTGTGTCGACATGAAGGCTGTTGGTGTAATGTGAAAAGAACATTAAAATGTTGACATACCAACGCACACTATACTATGCTCGATGTCTAGCTTAGTGGAGGAGAAGTGAAAGCTTTGTGGCATGTCGATCTGGGACAAATATCAGAGCCTGCATGTAGACTAGCTTCACGCACTGACCTCACGTCCTTCAACCTGCATTTCAGCCTCAGGGGCCTGATGGTGACTACCATCCTTCCTAGGAAAACAACGGCCTTTGACGCCACGAGCGCTTTTCGCCCTATCTGGGCTGAATAAGAAAACTATATCGCTACCCAGAGGATACTCGACTTAAGCGGCCAAGAGATCTAAGCAGGCACGTGCAATCAACCAAAATGGAGTTCAACCACAACGCAAATATCATGCTGGACCTAGAAACCATGGCTGTTAATTCCAATCCGGCATTGATTGAGCTCGGAGCAGTACATTTGATATTGAGACTGGTGAAGTCTTGGGCACCATCAAAACACCTGTCAGCCTGAGATCCTGCTTGGCGAAAGGGCTTGTTTCATGCTCGGATACGAAGGATTGGGTTGACCGAACGATACCGAGAACGCTGGAAACCAGCAGGAACACAAGTGTGATACTGCCAGTCGCACTCGCCAAATTCACCGATTTTGTTGAGAGGTCTGTCGCTTCTAGGAAGCAGACACTGAAAGCAATTGGTCGTAATCCGGGGAAATGTAAGCCCGTCGTCTGGGGGAATGGGGCAGTATCGGATAATATCGTAAGTAATCCTATTACTCTCGCAAGCGCGAAAGCTCTTCTTCTGGACGTACCTGAGACTGTGGGTTTAGCTTTATGTATAATTGAAGTAGACTCACATATCAGACATATGCTAATATATGACCATTCAGTGGATATGCGAGGCATATAGAAGCTGTGGTATGCCCAAACCCTGGTACTTCAAGAATGACAGTTGTATGAGGACCATCGTCACCGCGGCTAAGTTCAAAACTGGAAAGAACTACAAGAACTCTGTAATTAACAAGGGGAGGCCCCATGATGCTCTCGACGATTGCTTACATCCGATCAATTACTTTGTTCTAGCTTGGAAAGATTTGATGAATACGGGAGCGTCCACAGGACCCAACAATGCGTCTAATCCTCACTTAGCTACCGTCAATCATCACCAATCTATCCAGAGGTCGGCTTCCCCCACACCCGAAACCTCAATCTATGAAGCAGATTCTTTTCCAACAGAGCCTCTGGGTTCCAGCCAACCCTACGCTACCCCTTCAAAAAGGCAACGTCGTGGAGCATCAGACGGATCGGCTGTTCTGCACCTGGGGACTTTGCCAACTCCTGATACATCCTTCTCGAGCACTGATGGAGAAATTGAGAGCCTTCCCGCTTTTGCTAGTACAGGATTGGCAGATGACCAAGGTGAACTTCCATCAGCTGCTTTCAAGCCAGGTGCGAAGCAAGAGCCACATAAACGGGGATCTTTTGCGGATGATCTCATGTCTTCCTCTCCCGCCTTTGAAGTCGATATAAGACCGGAGCGAGGTCGGAGGATTGCACTTCCCAGTCCAGATACTTTGTTCACGGAGACTGATCTAGAATCCAAAGACTTCTCCAGATCCGTAAGCACGCACACCTCCGCCTCGAAACGACGCCGTGTTGCCTTGCCGACCATCGCTACCGTCAAAGGTCCTGGAAACCTGCCTACTCCGGATACTTCCTTCTGTAGCGTGAATGGTGATGTGGAGGACATCCCGGCTCCTGCATTCAACCCTCTCTTCGACAACGCCAACGATGTCGATAAAGCTGTGCCGTTGAGTTCGCAGCCTTCTCGTATCCCTGAAACACCGTTTGCATACCTATACGATTCCGAGGATGAAAAACCACCGTCTCCAACGCAGCCCATATCACCTACTTTCGAACTCCCTTCTTCGATCGAATCCCTCAGTCTACCTTCTCTTCCAACCGATGATCTCAAGGCTAAAGCTATTCCGTCTTCAACTACACTTGCCAATAGAGCTAAAGAAGAACATGACAAGTACTCTGATGGGGAATTTGATGACATAGCCATGGCATATTTCGAGTCGATTGAAGATGGGACTTGAAATTTCCGTTTGTTGTTTCAACAGGTACCTAGGAAGACGTGGTCTCCACATTTAGCAATGAGATCGTGGATGTGAGTGCTGCCCTGCCTGGTTTGTGTACGAGGAGCAGCCGCACGGAGACCACCCCAGTATCTGCTAGCGTTATGCGTGGTTCTGATATGGTATGATGGTGAACGCTGTACTTTGTGGATACTCGAATTACGATTGTAGGACCGCCTTTTGGATGTGTAACATGACTGAAAGTTTGGATATGTCGTTGGATAACTAGGAGGCCAGATATATAAGCTGGCACGGTTGAGATTATATTCAAGGATACAATCAGTCGTCAATACCGATATCTATCTCCTTGTTTGGTCCCATACACACTCTTCGTCGCGACCATCTCATCCTTTGATACCTCCTTACTATCTTTATCACATGGTTCCCTCTCAACCACTCTCTGGACAATATACAAGCTTGACCTCCTCCCTCCCATAACCACAATGTTCTTCCTGAAAGCCAGATCATCTCCTCATCCTGTCTCCTTTCTCTTAAACCCGAATATACCGCCGAAACCTTAAATATTTCCAAGCCACTCTCATTCGTACCGCCAGCCCACCCCAAATTGCCGCCTCATCCAAGGACCTCGAGCCGACTTTTCCGCGCCCTCATCGAAATTGATAAGCGACAACATCACCAACATCATGAATTCACGAATACACGAACTTACGAACTCACCACACACAGCATTTCCAACAACTTCGCTTACTAACCAAATACCCATGAAAAATCTGAAGGAATAAAGAAACAATCGCGATAACTTCGGTAACACAATTACACAGCCAATCCCTCAAACTTAAACACGTACCCCAACCCGAGGATCCGGTACTTTCATAACCCCGGACCCAAATACTCCCCTAAGAACTCCCGCTGCCGTGGACCCGAAGACTGTACGAACATCAATCCTTACAAACCTACACCGTCTGCGCATTGATTGGTTGGATCGCGTGTGGGAATAAATCGTAGCAGGTGGTGCTGCGCGGCGTGCTGACCAAGAATCTCAGATTCCCGTTTCCAAACGAGCGGAACGAAACACAGCCCAGCCAAGCAAAGCAAAGCAAAGCGAAGCAAAGTGTATCATAAAGTAAGTTAAGATGGCGAATATCAGCCGCGCGTTTGCTGCTCCTTCGTGAGTGAGCTGTGCGGATTTATATAGCCTTCATCCTTATTCTTTCTATTGAATCATTTCATTTGTTTCCGAACCTCCCATCGAAATATCTCAGCTGTTTTCACATCTCCCGATCCGGAACATTACAGAAAAACCTCAAGTCCTCACCTCACCCACTGAATTGTCACACCACTGCCACATCCTCATAAATCACCCGTCAAAAATCGCCATCCAACATCAGACGCGAAGCTCGAACATCTCATCTCCTCTCATCTGTTCTCAAGTCTCAGATTAGTATAGAAAAAGAGAGAAGAGAACATCTGAAACGGAGAATACGAAATGACGACCTCCCTCCCCTACTACCTAACATACTGTCCCATGGTCATGATATCAAGTTGTTGGAGACACATGCATAAAGTCCTTCCACATTGCTCTTCTTCCAAGGAAGAAGCGAAGAGGGAAAAAGAGGCGAGAGAAGCGAGGGAAAAACCAATGAGGAAACAGAGGGTTATCGCTGTTATGGATTATGAGGGGTAGATTTGAAGGTTTGAGAAGGATGATGATTTGGGGAGGGATGAGAGGAGAGGGGAGATAAGAGGGTGGAAGGACAAATGGAAAAATATCTCAGATCCAAAAGGATCTTCCAGAAAAAAAGACGGCAACCAACAAAAATCCAACATCACAAGCAGATCTAGATCTAGAGCCTGAGTCTAGTCGTCAGTCACTACATCCATCTTCCATCTTCCATCTCAACTTTTCGCACGACTCATCATCAGACGGGAAGGGAGACTTTGGGTTTCGAATTTCGACACTGCGACTACGACTACGGCTTCGACTATGATTCCAGTATCAGCAATCCAACAAAAATGGGCAAAATTTGAAGGTTGGTATATCTTCTTTTACAGCTATTGGAAGAGGATGAGAGCATGATAAGAGGAGATGATAAGAGGAATATCAACAGTCCAATCGAGATGAGAGACGGAAGTTGAGGATTCTTGGCATTTACTTTATCGAGGAGATACGTAGCGGTATGGAAATCATGATTAGGAGGCGTTCGGAAAGAATGGTCCAGATGCATCGGGATCCGGCGTATTGGTCTTCGAGGGATGGATATGGAACAATGGTCCTATCCACGTCCTTCGGTCATAATAGAGTTCTCGTATCATCAATAAATGACAATCATCTGTATCATCAATATACATCACATCACATCAAAAACAACATCAAAACTTACACCACCATCATCATCAACCCTTACTACACCAATCTCACAGTAAAGCAGCTCACATAATCACCTCATCAACCACCCTGCAATTTCAAAAATTCAAGCATTTCAACTCTCATCCTCGATTATTCATTATAATATCCACCTCTCTCTTACAATCTCTCTCTCTCTCTCTCTCTCTCATTTCCCACCCTTCCTTCCATCTCATAGCACAAACGACCGTGCTTGTGCTTTTCCTGCTAAACAACAAGAACAAACTTTATACAAAGAACGATAAAAACGCAACGATTGCGAAATGATATGAAAACGATGGGAAGTCGAAAAGATCGCCATATGTGTGTATGCCTCCCAGGTCCCGTAGAGTCTGGTCAGATATCCTCCCAATTTTCCCTCTCCCATTCCCATGCCCCCCAATCCCCCAAAAACGCACACATCCCCAGAACAAAAATGAAATAGCGTCGTAAAGACATATCGAAGAAGAGTAGTACTTTTTACTCATCAAGTCTAAACATCCTCCTCAATTTCCCAAACTTCTTCTTCTTCCTCGCACTCCCATCCCCAATTCCACTCAGATCCACATCCGCTAGCCCCGTCGCCGTAAAGCGTCTCGTACCGAGATCTGGTCGATCGACACCATTCCCATTAACCTTCTCCCCACCAGCAACACCATTTGCGTTATCAGCCGAGAAAGGTCTGCCATCTTC
Source organism: Helotiales sp. EF0021 (assembly GCA_000292665.1). Classification (NCBI taxonomy): domain Eukaryota; kingdom Fungi; phylum Ascomycota; class Leotiomycetes; order Helotiales; species Helotiales sp. EF0021. Next base: position 417,543 of record AIET01000416.1, read on the forward strand.
ACCTCCAATAATTTTGGGTGGAGAAAGAGGGACGGTAAGGGGCCATGATGCGCTATTTTCTCTGCTCATTGGATTCCTCTTTTGGAGTCTTGGTGTGGATGGACGATCAGCTTTGATACGCTCTAGATCAGATCTTGTCCTTTCTAAAGGAGTATCTCGTCTGGCAGGTGATTCGGCATCACTTTTCCTTACTTTGGAATTAGGATCCGCTTTCTTCCTTCTTAGAATCGACATGAAACTTCCTCTTCTCGAGTGGTTTGGTCTTGAAGGTGTAGTTGCTGTTGTCGGAGAACTAATGGTTCCTCGTCCAGAGCCAGATCTGCGTAGGGAACCTGAAGCAAGGATCGCTCCTTGGCTAGAAGATGTTGTACCGTTCTGTTTGCCCTTGCCGAGTTTGAGAGCTGATGACCCAGGCTTTTCTTCATCACTATCTGGTAAATCGCTGGAGTCACCATCGGCCAGTCGAGAGCGTTTCGGGATGCCACGGACTGGAGCATCCCGCATGGTTCGTGGCATGGGCATAGGAGTAGGCTCATCTTCGTCGCTGGAATCAAACCTACTCCGAAAAGCAGGTCTATCGTCGTCTTCATCACTCGAGTCGCCAAAACGACTCGAACTCTTTGGACGAGACTTTTGCTTCGCAGGCTTGGCAGAAGATCCGCGTCCGAAACCCTTTGGCGCGCTCTTGTTCCTCAGCGAAGGAGCATCACCAACACTACTTCGCATCGAGTTCCGCATGTGAGTAGGTGTCAAGCTGACTGGTGGTTGAGAGACACTACCGAAAGGGCGGCGCATCGTGGATCCTGTAGGCGACAAGGATCGGAGACTGAATCGACTTGAGCGCATTGGCGATTGCCCCCTTGCAACAGGTTCCTGCTCGCTCGAACCACGCATAGAACGTCTGAAGGCCGGTATTTCGTTACTACTCGGCTTGGCTCGTTTGAAACTGCTGTCGCTATCTCCAGACCCTCTGCGGCGGAGAGCTGGCTTTGGAGGAGCGATAGTTCGTTGAGCTGCTGCTGGTGCAGCTGCCGCACTCGCTGCCGACAAGTTTCTAACATGCTTGTTGACTGCAGAAGGATCTGATTTGACTTCAGGGGGAGGGTATGACATCGGTCGAAATTTCTTCTGCAGCGAGCCTCTCGGTTCGGGAGCTGGAGCTGGAGCTGCATCGGAAGACCCTCGCAACGAGCCACGCATGGCTCCTGGACCTCTCATGGATTTACGAATATGAGTGTCAGCTGCAGTGCTTGCAGGTTCAGGCCGCATCGAAGATCGCATTGAAGCATGACCATTCGTACCAGCCTTTGTCCCAGGTTGGATCATATAATTTCTTTCATGTTGTGTGAGAGGTTGATGTTTTGTTGCAACCACGACAGGCTCAGGCTGAACTGCAACCCTTTTCTTCTTCGGCTTCGGAGCAGGCTTAGCCTCAATAGTTGATTCAGAATCTTCCGCTTCGTCTCGTGCTTCGACTTCAAGCTGTCGTTTCTTCTCGGTTGAAAGTGTGCTCCAATATTCTTGTACCTTGTCCCACCCAGCATCAATCTCGGGCTCACTGTCCCGTCTCTGTAATTGGCTTTTCTTGTAAGCCTTTTCCTTAGTGAGCTTCGTGATCGGGCTATCGGGAGGGGTAGTTATTGCAAGACCTGGTACGTTGGCAAGACTGGTATTGATAGAAGGTGGCGCCGGGCTTTCGACAACGGCATTCAAGGACATGAAGCCGTCTCCTTCAGTGTCCGTCAAGTCTTCTGCAGCATCGCTATAGACGCTAGCATCAGACTCTTCGGTCTCTTCCATTATGGCCGGAGTGTCATAAATAGGGGATGGTGGCACAATGACTTGCGGTGGAATGGGTGTATGCGTAACTGGACTGGGTTCGGCAACTCCCACATCAGCAGGAGTTGGTTCGACTGGGCTTGATTTAGCTGCTTGTGGCTCGATAACCTCCGAGTCCTCTTGCGTTGTGCTGCCAGAATCAGAGTTCGAACTTCCCCAGGCTCCAGGCATATCAGGCCATTCCTTCATTGACATTGATTCATCAATAGTAGGCGTGGCTTGAGTGAAAGCGATTTCGGGCACAATATCATTCGCCTTAGGTGTTGCCACTTCATCTTCCTCGACTTCATGATCGACTGGCTTCTCAATGCCATTGCCATTGCCATGACCATTCGTTTGCACGTCCTCGTGGCTTGCTAATGCTCCGTAGGTATCAACGTGTCCATCTTCGGGGTCGCGCTTCACACTATCGAACCGAGCAACACCAACGTCTGATTGTACGTTCTCTTGGCTGTACACGCTAGAATCTGTATCCGACTGATATCCACTCTCTTCCCTGGAAGTGACCTCAGGCGGTAAAGGCTCTCGAGATTTCGAGATATTGGCTGCATTCTTGGAACTTGCATCCTGCGATAGAATAGCTCCAACAACATGATCGTTCGATTGTCCCACTGGGTACTCGGATGTTTCGCTATTCTGTGAAGTGAACAGGGTTGGCGAAGCTGGTACTTGCTTCTCTTCGACCGACTCGATAGGTTTCACTAATGGCCGTTCTTCAGGAACCTCTCTCGGTGCCTTCCTTTCTCGTACACTTCCGAATGATGGCAGGGCAGGCCTTGGTTTCATAATTTCATCGTCGTCGTCTGCGGACAAAGCCGTATCCTTCTTCTTGCCTCGGCCAAGACTATACCATGGCCGTTTCGTCTGTGGGCTTGCAATAACGGGAGAATCCGTAGATAGTGGAGTCGCAGCTTGACCAACAAGGACATTTTTGTCGTCAAAGCTAACCCTGTTTGCTTTCTTTCTTGGCACAGTGAGCTCTTCTGAGCCAATTACGGATCCGGATGCCTCGCTCCCAGTAATCTCAGCTGTATGGCCTTCTACTGGAGATGGTCCACGTGGAGAGTTGGAGTGTTTGAGGGCCGACTTTCTAGGGGAGATAGATCGAGCAGGGGGCTGATGCTTGACAACCAGATTTTCGGGAGTCGTAGCGAAATGTGCTGTCCGAGCAGGGCTAACCGAGTGCACTCTTCCTCCACGAACGCTATCCTTAGTGCTTAAGCCTATCCCTTCTACCGTTGGTGATCCTGTAGGACTTGATGGTGGTTGACTGGCAGAGCGTCCACTCTGTCGCTCTTGAGCGAACGCTGCAGATGCTCGTGCTTGCCCTCGTCCATGTCCTCTCCCACCTTGCGATCGTGGTAATGGGGATGGCGAGATCTGCCGTGTTGCAGTAGGACTGGTGTCTAACCTTGCTAGGTTATCCCCAGCCTGCTTTCGTCCTGGAGTATCGTCTTCTTGTTCTTCACGCTCTCTATCTTCTCGAACAATCGAAGGCTTCTTTGCCAATAACGCCCCAGCTCGAGTGTTGAAAGTTTGTGGCACATCGCTGTCCGTGTCTGATGAACCCGGAGCATAAGAACCCTGGTCATCCTCGGAGTCGCTTAATACAACCCTCTTCTTCCTCCTCCGTGGCGGAGCTGTTGACTTTGATGGTTCAGGTACACTTAGTGGTATTGTTTGTACGACGGGGCTAGGTTCTGGAGCAGTGACAGGTGTTGGAGCACGTTGTTCCTTTGGCTTTGGACCAGAGTTTGATGCCGCTGCTTCCATTGCATCGATCGCTGTACCCCTCGGTCTGCCACCCATACCTCCATCATGGAGATGTGTCCCGGCTGCTGAGACAGGCTTCTTCTTTTTCTTTACCGGTTTGTTTGCTGCCTCGTTTAATTTGTGTTCAATAGCTAGAATCTCCGCTTCTGGAAGAAACCTTCGAGAGTTGGGATCATAGATAAGATTCTGGTTAGTAGGGGAAACAATTCTTGCATTATTCTGCCTTTGAGGTGCAGGAGATGTTAGCCTTCTCTGTCCTATCATAGGTGATGTCGGCCTTGAGCCCGTAGGCATGGAAAAATTGATGGAATGAACGGACCCTCTACTTGCTGGTCGATCCAAACCTGTTCCTTCTTGTACGCTCGACAATCCCGAGACCTTTGGTCCAGTCCTCCTGGGGGATTGTGAGTTTCCAGCAGGTCCTAGACTCGATCCTCGTCCGTTGGCCTTATTCGGAGGGGGAGACGCTATCCGCATTGGTGGTGCCTCTAGACTGGCCGCCCTCCGATGGGACTTCTTGGGTATGGCAGGCTGGCCTTGCTGCATATTTACTGGAATCGCTGGTACTGGCGGCGCATCAGGAGCACTCGGGACAGGCGGTGATCGTGCTGGTGATGGTTCCCGGAATGTACGTTCGGTCATCGATCCCGAACTCAGCCTGCGCTCCAGTTGTGATGTCGGCCTCACAGATCCAGACACTGAACTTCCCACCGACGATGTAGATCCGGCTCTTCGAAGCGTCCGTTTGGTCTGTACATCTGCGACGGATGTCGGGGTCGTCGGCCGTGATCGTAAAGCAGCAGCGGCTGCAGCTGATGATAGAGATGCATTCGAGGCTCGATTCTTCAGGAAGGCCTGGGCAGCAGCCGTCGTCGCCGAAGCGCTGGCATTGGATCCATTGAGCGGCTGCCAAAGATGTGTCAGCTAATGTTTCAAGGGTCGTGTTTAACTATAAATGGTTCGCAGTCTCCTCCCAGGCAGAGCCAATGCGAACAAGCTGCTGTGTTGCGACACGGAAACAGGATTGCCAGAGATCAGCAACCCTTCAGTGACTTTACGTACCGGATTCGAGGCGGCTCTTCTCCTCTTGCTCCCAAACATTGTCGACTCTTCGGCTTCACGCCTTCAACCTCTGCCAACCTGGGGCGAATGAGGACTCTATCGCATTTGCAAAAAGATGCCGAAGAAGATGTTCTTCGCAGCTTCGTTGATATGACGATGGGCGCAGCTCGTTCGGCTCGATGACTGGCGCCTTAGACGAGTGTTTTGCTAGGATTGATTGGCTATGCTGTTTGTGGGCGCAGAGTGGGTGCCCGTAGCTCTGGATGCAGCCCAGATCGGCGGCGAGGATGGCGGTCGAGCAATACCGCTGGTCATATGGGCATGTTGGGAGGGCCGCGATGCGCGATGCGATGCTGAAGATGAAGCTGTTGATGCTACGTGGTGGTGTTGTCAGTCGCAAAGAGCCGTCGCGGTCGGTTGTCTGATATCATGGGGAGTTTGGGACTTTTGGTTCACTACCTAAGCTAGTCTCAGGTCCGGCACACTATTCTTGTTTGAAGTTCATTCCAGCACCAGCGCAAGTATCAGTCCACATCATGACAACTGCACGCTGGAGATGTGCTTGGAGGTCAACAGCCAGCTCACGGTCGCGGTCCATCAAAGTTAGTTGGCTCGTAGTGAGCCAATGCTGCGAATCCGGGCGCTGGTTACGCTTGATTAGTGAACCTAGTGAAGGAAAAGTCCCTGTTTCCGCATGCGCTGTTCTCTCTCTGGTTGGTTTCAAGCTGTCCAGGTCAGCGCATCATGCTGTTTCGAGCCTCAGGAAATTGCACTGAGAGGCTGTGCTGGACCGTCTGGACCCAAGGTCAAGCCACTGCCGGGGGACGGGGAATGATGACGTATGCAGATCGGGACCTCGGATTTATGAATGTTGAATGTCTCAGATACCTAGCAAGCAGTTGACCATTGGTGAATATGCTTGGCGTTCGATGAACAATACCTTCTTGTTACTACAGTACCTACTGTAAACAACACAAGCCCCTACAGCTGAGCTTATATCTGATATATCGTCTATGTTGAGCAAACGTCCACCATTTTCGAAGTTCGCTTGGTTTGATCTCAGTAAACTATTAAGTAATTCGCTAGTACGAAAGGGGGTCGCCAAAATTGATGCAACAGACAAAGGTCTGCAATTCCTTGAGATCTCTATAATTGCCCAATGCAAAATACATCAAATTACTACTGGAATGCATGCAGACTCTAGTATTTTAATTGCGCAAGCTTTCTGGGCTGAAAACATGAGAAGTTGTTGTAGTTTACAAGAAGTACCGACCCTTGTCTGTTGCACGAATTATGGCAACCCCCTAACACCAACAATTATCTCCGAATCAGTCTCTCCATCGGTGTGAAAAGAGGTTTAGAGCGTGGAAGATTGAGTTACTCCGTACACAGTGTCGAGTGAATTGGTTTTTGGCGTTGTGGCTTGCCAATATCGGCCTCGTTTTACCCCGATGGAGATTTAGTTACACCGAGGCTTATGTGAGAATGTTGATGTGAGGTTGACACGAACACAATACATTAAGTGCTACCAAACCCTTCTTTCTGCTAATCATCCAGCAAGTGATTCCACAGCATGGCCTCCCAATTCCCACCTCTCCCTCTGCCAGAAGGCATCTCCGAATCCTATATCCCCTCTCACGATCTTACCTACCATGTCCTCTCTGCTGGCGACCCCAAGAAGCCTCTCGTCCTGTGTCTGCACGGCTTCCCCGAGTTGGCATATTCATGGCGCAAGATAATGCGTGAAATCGCAGCGGAGGGATATTATGTGGTGGCATATGATCAGAGAGGATATGGTCGGACAACTGGTTGGGATACTCGCGAATTCTCATCCGTCGACCTGAATAGCTTTACGTTTTCGCGTCTAGTACGAGATGCTGTTATACTGGTGAATGCTCTGGGTTATAACGAAGTGGCATGCGTCATTGGACACGATTTCGGTGCAGTCGCAGCTTCAACGTGCGCTGTGATGCGGCCAGACTTCTTCAAATCGTGCGCTCGTCTCAGATCGGTATAACACTTTACTGATAAGTTGCAGAGTGGTCTTGATGTCCCAACCATTCAGAGGAACGCCTAAGCTGCCTTTTAACACCGTGTCGAATCCACAGCCTATGCCAGAGAAGAAAGATATTTACAAAGCATTGGCTGAGCTACCAGAGCCTCGCAAGGCGTACAAATTGTACTATTCAACAAATTATGCAGCAGCAGAGATGGACAACCCATCGGAGGACCTAGGCAGCTTCCTTCGAGGCTATTTCTACCTCAAAAGTGCAGATTGGAAAGGCAACGACCCAAAACCTCTGAAGGGATTGCAAGCCACCGAGTTTGCAAAGTTACCATATTACTATGTAATGCCTCTCAATTCGACCATGCGCGAATCTGTTCAGCTGTCTATGGCCAAGGAAGACCCTTTCGAAGTCTTGAAGTTGGGTTCAAGATGGCTACCTGACGATGATCTTGCGGTCTACGTTGAAGAGCACGGTAGAAATGGCTTTCAAGGTAGCTTAAACTGGTACAGGATCGCCACGGAGCCAAAGTACCAAAAAGATGTGGAAGTTTTCGCAGGAACAAAGATCAACATCCCAAGTCTTTACATCTCAGGCAGGAAGGATTGGGGCACCTATCAAGAACCAGGTGTCATTGAGAACATGAGCAAAGTCTGCACGCAACTCAGAGGTACACATCTTATTGAGGGTGCTGGGCATTGGGTCCAACAAGAACAACCTGAAGCGGTCATCTCACTTGTCTCAAAGTTTCTCAAGGAAATCAAGGTCGACTCGGCCTCTTACTGAGTCAAGATCTGGGCAGTATCAAATACCACCCAAGACTACAACGTCGGCGCAAATTTTACGTCACTCGGACTCTGGAGAAGCAAAGGCTTTGGAACCCTCCGGCTGTCAATCATGCATCTAGTGGATCTCACAATTATTGGCATCGTTCGTGTCTTGTTGCATTAAGGTTATCCGCATCAAGCTCACACAATCGTCCGTGCCAGCTGTTCGGCAAATGTTGTGCTCCAGCCAATCAACTCACGCAAACATGTCGCTACCAAATTGCTACCCCAGCATATATCCCGGCCTGTCAACCAGTGTCTGGGATTTTACCCCAACAATGCGGCCGGGATAAATGACAGCCGCCATCTGAAGTATCAGATGGCATTCTTGTCGCCTCAGCCCAGAGTTCGAATTGCTTCAAAGTTGTTCTTCCGTGAGCTGATGGTTCATGCTATTCCAGACTTCATCATCTTACCATGGTAACCACTTCACATGTCTCCACCTCCCCAGCTCCTATACATCTACCTCATGCCTTCCTTTCCGTTCTGCTTTCGCTCTTCATTCATCTCACTCTTGAATCGCCAAGCTAGTCTTCATACCTTCACTAATATTTTAATATTTTCTACTTCTGGAAAGTAGATACCTTCATTTGATACCAACATCACTCTTTTGACAAGAATAATCAACCCAACACTCCTTCACCATGGCTAACCAACAACTCCTCCTCGAGCTCCTCCAGCTCTCTTCCGGCCTCAACCAATTCCAAAACCTCCAAATCCTAAACCTCGGCCAACAAAACGCTCTCTTCAACGTCGCACCAGAACTTCTCACTTTCGCTGGCGGCTGCGGTAACTCCCTCAACCAACTCCAAAGCATCGTCGTACGTCCTCTCTCACCTCTCCACCCCCTTGTCCCACTCTATATACAACTCAAGCTAACACCCCACCCCAGTCCTCCCCAGTCCTCAACTCCCTCCTCGTCGGAAACCAATTCAACCAAAACTCCAACCAATGCCTCGCCCAACTCCTCCAACTCCAACAAATCCTCGTCTCCTCTTCTTCAGACATCAACCTCGACGAGAACCAGAACCAGAACGAAGAAGACCTCAACGCCAACCTCGACCTCTCAAACGCAACAGACGTCTCCAACGCCACGGATTTAAACGCTGCGAACGCGAACGCGAACGCGACCGAGGTCGCTGGTGCGGCGGATCTGAGTAACGCTACTGCGGCCGCGGGGAATGAATCAGCTGTTGCTGGGCAAGAGGTGGATTTGAATGCTGAGGATGCCAACGCTGAGGATGCGAACGCTGAGGATGCCAACGCTGAGGATGCCAACGCTGAGGATGCCAACGCTGAGGACGCTAACGCCGAAGAAGCCAACGTAGATGAGAACGCTGATGCTGAGAACGCTAAAGGAGCAGACGCCGCCGACGCGAAAGCAGAAGCTAAAGCAGCAAAAGCCGCAGCAAAGGGTGTCGAGAAGAGGAGTGCTGCTAGTAAGAAGCAGGTCATGGGTGGACTGGGGTTCGCGGCTTTTATGCTGGTTGGTGCTTTTGCTTTGTAAGATTTCTGCATTGGCTTACGTAGGATTCTGGGAGGTGTGTTGGTTGGGAAGGAAAGGAATAGGAGGGGGTAGGAGGGAAAGGGGTAGGGATAGGGGATGAAAGAAAGGAAAGGATGGGAAGGGATAGGGGATGAAAGATGGAGTCATAGGAAGGAAATGGGATCAAATTTGGGGTAGGATTAAATGAGTATAGATTAAGTTCTATACTCCCAGCTTGAGGCTTGATGTTTGGACTTTGTTGTTTGTTTGTATGGTGGTAGTATCGTTGAAGCTTGGTAAACATATATAAAATATCTATACAGATAAAATAAATGAATTAAAGTAAACTTATAAATTGACTTTTACACTGCTGTTCTCACAATCACATAGACTAAGTGAAGATAAATCATCAAGCACATGCAGTTTTAATCATTTTACTATCTAGAAAAACTTAAATAACATGGCCACCAACACCCGTGCATATCTTTTCACCCGAAACGTGATGGGAGAAACGTTCATAGAGGAAACAAATTGTCACTGACACCCATCAAATAAACATCTCACTACCATAACCTCAATCCCTGTTGTATCCTCCTCGTCCATCTTCTCCCTCCTCAGCTCGGCGATTATATCCACCTCGCCCATCCTCTCCCTCCTCAGCCCTTCGATTATATCCACCTCGCCCATCCTCACCTTCCTCGGCCCTTCGATTGTATCCACCCCGTCCATCCTCTCCCTCCTTAGCTCGGCGATTATATCCACCTCTCCCATCTTCACCCTCTTCAGCCCTTACAACCTGACGATTATATCCTCCCCTCCCATCATCAATCTCAATTATATCATCTGTTCTGACCCCAATCAAACCAGCGATAACAGGGGAAGCTTCGCGTGGTAGGATTTGGTGTGTGGTTGCTGCTGGTACTGGAGCTGGGAGAGGGATTGGGAGAGCGGCTCCGAGGGTTGTGGCTAGGAGGGAGGTGAAGAGGAGGGTGAGGGTGAGTGGGTTATGCATTTTGATGATTGGGGTTATAAGGAGTGGGATTTCGGTGTATTGTCGGAAGCGTGTGTAAGAGAGTTTGATGAGCTTGACGGAATGAGGCTTGATGTGAAAGCTATCAAGGTATTCGCGAGATAGAGGTTGGCTTAGGTACTAGTGGGCTATCGGTGTATGTATGAAGGTGGATTGCAGAGTGAAGGACAAAAAAACCGACTCGGAAGAGCTTCTTTATAGAATAATCAAACACGAACCAAGACATAGAATAGATAGGAAAAAGGTCCAAGGCCTTGCGACCATGAGGCACGCACGCACACCATCGAAAACACGATTCAGCCATCAGCGCCCGACTGTTAGCAATGAGGTCTCTACAACGAGCGACCTTGAGGCACGGTGACGTGATACCGAACATAAGAACACCATAAACATTGAGAAGGATGGCCTACTTGACCTATCGTGGGAGAATAAATTCCAACTTAGACACTATTTTCGTAGCTCTCCTTACTAACTTGATGACAAACATCTAAACGCAGACGTGAGGTGAAGTAGGATCAAACCATGAAACAAAATCGAAGTGGTCTCGTAAAGGTATATCCAATGGCACCATGGTGGAAGAGGCTCAGCCATGCAGCAACCAACGAAACGGGCCGCATCGCCCCATTTGTCCTACCCCCGATTTCCAGAAGTGCCAAAAATCAATGAACTTTAACCAATGAAAGAACAACGAGCGGAAGGTCCGAATTGTTGAACATTCTAGACGCCTGGCCCGCGAATAGCATCCTTGCATGAGTAAATAGCCTAAAATACCGCGTGACGAAAACAGACCCCAATCCTCATAACCAGGAATCAAAATCAAAGGTATGGAGATCCTTCCGGTCGGGAAATCCGCGACCAACATCTACTCGTGGTCCAGGTTATGTATGGAAAAGGTACCGTGTTGAGGCGAGACTGCGCGCTTTCGCATCGAAAAAAAGTCCTGAAAGCAGAACCAACAGCATGAAGAAGGATCTCATACATCAAGATAGAAATCCAGCCCCGACGGTGCGCACTCTAGCAGGTTGTGAGTTCGCAGAGGAGCTTCGAAGTTGCAGAAGATGGTCGGATAGGCTGATGAAAATGATGTTGGATGTCCACCAAGTGGCTGACAGCCAACATATCGTTTTTTATCCATAGTTCATGACCAACGAAGTAATTGACTTTCCCAAAGTAAAGTGTATCCAGAAGAAGGTCCCTCCCTCTCACCACACCCACATTTGCACATGTGGAGGACTTCCCCTCCAAGGCTTCTCGTTCCCGTTCTTCATCTCCCACCTTAGACTCTCCACGTACCAATGAACATGTCTCATCTCGGACCCGACCGTGTACTGCTCCGTATCCATGAAAGTAGTCTCATGCCCATCAACATCCACCCTTCTCCGATGTAGTCCCCTGTCGCTATCTCTCGACATAACTATCGCCACGGTCTTCAAATTTGGCAACATCCTTATCTCTCCCAGGCAATCGAATTTGAACACCCGCAGAACTTCCCAAAGCTGGCTATCGATTGCACAGTATAATATTCGGTCGCGATGAGGACTGCATGCGAGATCGACCGAAAGATCGCCGTCTGGAGAACAGTCTAAATTGTCAAAGTAAAGCGTATCGCGGGTGAAGTCGATGAACACGCCAGATTCGTATTTAGGGTTCAGGATGAGCTTCGTGTAGGTTTCAAGGAAGAGTGAGCGTGATTCGGAGCACACATGCGCAATAGAAGGCGGTGCTTCCCTCGATGTATATTGTGAATGGGTGCGATTGAAGCGTACTGGTAGGACGCGGGGTTCTGGAAAGGTGAAGTTCCATACTTTCAACCGTAGTTCTGACGGCAGATGAGGGAACAATTCGAAGATATTGGCCAAGTCCATGTTGATGGGTTGTTATGAGGTTGTTGAGAACGAGTTTGAGATATGCTTTGTGTTGTCCTTGAACGAGTTGTGACGATGCGAAGCACGAGGCAAGAGCTCAGCCTTGTTCATATGAGGCTAGCCAGATACGGAATGCATGTCCGACTGCATGAGACATTGGTGTTTTCATGACTGTTAAGCTGTGAGCTTGCACCTTCATTTGTCCTGCAACCTCGCAACGACGTTCGAGGAACATAATCAAGGGAGATGATAGGCTTGATAGTTGTTATCACGCCTAGCTTTACTTTCGTCTATAGCTTCAATTTCTCAGCATATCAAGCAGCAAAACTCATCTGTCGGAGCTACGGTTCTTTGCCCCTTCATATGCTTGTAATTCGAATACTTTGTTTCATAAATGTTCGTTCGATATTGTGTCACGCCGTTTTGCTTCTGTTGTACTGCAACTCCAAGTCTCCTGGCATGTTTCCGCTTATGTTCTGCGACTTGCATCATTTGAGATTTAGCTTGCTGTGCCTTGTTTGTCATCGAGTTCCTCCATATCACCAACTGCAAGGATACATTTTTGATAGCTACCGGCACTTGCAAAGCGAAGAGGCGAGGGAATCAGACATTAATCTCTCTGCGATGAGGATGCACCTCTAAATCTGGTGGCAACGACTAGAGAACGACAAGGATGGGTCTGTATGCTTCGGAAGATATAATTTGAAGTCGTTGCACTTCGACCCACCCCTCATTGAAGCATATAGAATCTGTCTGTCCTTACATGGCTTTTTTTCCAAGCCAATTATATCATGTATCGCGATCCATCAAGGATCACGATCAGGGGTTTTCACATTTCAGGCCATCGATGCTGCATCTCTTCCTCGATGCTCCACATGAACAGCAAATCGCCTCTTCGTGCTACTCCTCAACCACATCCACCATATGACTATCGTCACAGTCGTAACAGAACCAACAAGGATCCAGAAGATCCAGAAATCTGACGAAATTTGGAGATGACCTACCCCTGAGGAGAAATCTGCATTGAAGAATTGGCTTCCGAAGATGCTCGCAACAGCAGTACCCGGTAGGAACACGAGAGTCATGATGGCGACTGTCTTCATGGACTGGCTGTCTTCCTGTAGCAGAGTGCTGTCACGTTGGATGACGAGATTGAATCCCTATCACAATCAACATTCAGCAATCAAGAAATGACTGACAATCGCGACTTACCAGGTTAATCGAGTTACTCATTCTGGTTTCCACTGACCTGATTCTCAGCCCTAAGCCGTGAAATTGGCTCAGCAGATACTCCAGGTCCTTGCTAGTTGCAGCGATAGCTGGATGTGGTGTCTGATTCTTGAAATGCGAGGGGTCGAACAGATCCTTGTGCGCAGTTTGCATCGATTGTGCCGTTTCAGTAATCGCTTCACAGGCTTCTTTCAAGTGGATGACAAGTTTCATCAAGTGATGAAGTCGCACAAAATCAACGTCGTAACCCCGGCTCGAGCGTTTCTGTTGGGCCTTGGCGAATTCGAATATTTGCTGTTTCCATTAGCTATTATCCCTCAATTGTGGCATAAACCACTGACCGACTCTGTACGATTGTAGGTTGAGATAAATTCCCATATGACGCTGTCCATCTTGACATGTAGTTCATCTAAGATGATGGCGTATAGAGTGTACGGGTCATAAAGAGCCGTCTGAACGTTGTCTGCATTATCGATGAACCGTCTCAATCGTTCTTCGAGCTTGGGAAAGGATCCAAAACAGATCAGTGTTATGTTGCCACCACTTTTGCTCCATTTCATGAAGAAGGCCCCAAGGATCCAACTTGGATCTTGTGAGCCTGCGTTGGGATGGTGGACATCGAAAGTTTGGGAATGGACGTCGAAGATGCTGGCCTCGTTATTTCTGACGACGATATTCTTGCACAAGAAGTGCAGCCAGGAATCTGGGACTGTTATTGAAGGAATGATAATAGCAAGTGGCGGCGAGGCTGACCTTGAGTAAGGTCTGTATCTCGTCTTCCGAAAGAATTCGTCACACCTTGCACTCGTTCCCTCAGAAACGCTGTAGGGAAAGAGAGCCCTTCGAAGATGTCTCGAAGTCCGTGAAAATTAGTGGGGTTTGGTTCATCCACACCTGTGAATCTATTTCCCGTTAGCCAAAGAACGATCCGGATTCTATCTTAACTTTACATTACTCTGATGGCACACTGAGGTCTTTTGTGAAGTTCTCTGACTTCGATCGTTGGTATGCAGTGAGAGGATAGTCTGGATCCTCCATTCCTCCATCTTAACGTTGGCTCGGTACTTCCTGTTCCTACTTCAGTACTATACAATCGCCTTATCTTTGAATCCACTCACCATTTGCAGGACTTTCTAAGAGCTTGATTCTATAGTTCAAGTTGCGATAATCATTTACGTCTTCCTTGTCAACGAGGTTGAAAAAGTCATCGATATGGGATTGATCTTCTAATGGATCGCACATGATTAAAGATCTGTACGGTGTTGTTGGAAAAATCGTGTCTATTTTTGTCTTAAAAAGAGATTCTAAAGTACGTGTGAACACGCGTAGGTAGGTGTGGTGAGCTTCTGAGGACAGCGCACTGATATCCCCAAAAAAGTTCTCCATCACTTATCCCCATCTCTTCATCCCTCGAGATAGGGGCTTGTCAGAACTTCAGCTTTCCAATTGTGGCATATGAAAAGATGGCAGATGCCGAAATCTCAGGGTCCTGAAACATCTCATGATTCGGCAGCGCTTCGCCAGGACGCCACACTGCAAACCATCGGAGATTCGGAGCTGAATGCAGGTACATCCCACCAATTTTTCAGAGACCACGGGCGTCTAATTATTGGCCCTTTGGCCTCACTGGAGGCCATTGTTGGTGATTCCCAGTGCTCGTGATTGAGCATCACCATCTACATACCGCCTTTAGCAGATAATGTATTGGTTACTCGAAAACCCGGTCTTGAACTTGGCAGGGCTACCTGCATCTTATGGCAATCTCATTGGAGCAATCAAAAGCGATCTGCTTAACTCTCTTCGCTCTTTTGTATGGTGCACCCCAAATAGAACACCCATCCTGCGACCAAGTCAATCGAAGACCAAATTCTCATCTCCATCTCGAAAACTACTGACTCCACCATTCATACATGCAAACCAAAGTTTTCTCAGGTCTGCCTTATGGTCTCAGAAATAAAGATGTACCGCTGCGAAGTTATATCGCATGCCAAGTTGCGGACGACGAAGTGCGATGATTGCTTTTCTTCTCCAGGTTTGAGGGTCCTGAAGATGCCTTCCAGCCCCAAAGCCTCTTTCAATTCCACCCACTAAAATCTCGCGAATGAGAAGGGGCGCAAAGCCTCTTTTTATGCGCTATCCGTTTCCGCGGGGTACGAAGATGGTAGTTGGTCGCCCCTCATCATACCAAGACGTTTTGTCCTAACGCCTCCAATATTCTTTTCTATTGTGGGCTGCTTTTCAGCCCTGCTATGCTTGGCGAGATAGGATTAGGGGCAGCGAGGCTGAGCATCTAAGTTGCTGAGGATTGACGAAGCATAAAGAGAAGATATTCCTATGGGAGAGGTGTTGACTTTCCGAGCAAACCATTGATCAGCGCCTCAAGGGTTATACCGTGCTGAACGACTGACCAAACACTTTGCACAACTTCAGGTCTTGGAAATGGTATGTTACTCTTCTCTTGTGGATAAGATGCTAACCTTCTAGTCTGCTCGGAATCACCGACCTCACGGTGGAGGATATGTCCGTGGTCAGGGTCGCCAAGCATCAGGCAGTCCTGCTTCTCCTCCTCACGACCAGAACTTGAATGAGCTGCAGTCAATTCCAGTCAGTATGCCCTCGAATCAAGCTCAACTTTGGCTCAAATGCAGCTAGGCCCAACATGAAATGCCTGCTGGAGGATTGTATGAAGTCGCAGAGATGGCGAATGATTACGTCGCTCGACCGGTCGAGATGCAAGTTATGACACCACCACAACAGCAGCCAGTCTATGCACATTCACCTGTAAGTTGTTATACACTGTCTAACAGAGATGCTCACCATTAGTCAGCCACCGCAACAGAATCCTTTTCTCCAGCATGAGATACAGGAAACCTATCCTTCGCCATCATCCTACGCTAGCCCAAAGACCTATCCGGAGAAGAAGGTCTACTCAGAATCAAGTATATCCTATGCGCAGACAAATGGCTCCTTGTCGAAAGTGGTATGAAGACACAACAACGTGTGTGGCATCCGTTGCTAATGTTCTTTTAGAATAGCCAGTGGGACACGAAAATCGCATCTACTAGAGTAGAAGAACGCGAGATCGGTGTCACCGTCAATCAGCCACCTTCGTACTCGAACGTAAGTATTTATTTTACAGAGATGGACACAGACTAATCGCATCAAGTTCCTAAACAAACCACCCAACACACGTGTTCGCAAGCCTCAAAAGGGACGATGGAACACCTTTAGTCCCGGCTCTGCCTGGCGCTGGACAAAAAGTCCTCATGTGTTCAAACACCCCTCCATCAAGTCCTCGTCCCGCCAAAAATACCGTCACCGAGACAACATGTCCCGAGTCTATCACCGTCCATCCGCAGAACGCTATCTCAACGCCAATGATGGATACCTCACCAAACTCCTCGTTCAGACCGTAGATGACATTTACAATGGGCCACCAAGCCAGCATTCATGGAGACGAACATACATTCGCAAGATTGGTCCGCTTATGCTACGGGCTGCATATTGGCCATTCAAACGTGTTCCCAGCAATACAGAGGAATTGACAGCGGATGACAAGTTGGCTATTGCTATCAGGTGGCTTCCTGCTTGTCTTGCCTTGTTCTTCGTCTTGCCATGGCCTAAACCAAAAGGTCCTACCACAGAGGGATTGAAGTACCACGCATTTCCCTACAAGTATTGGGGCACGTGCAAGGTTGCGAGAAATCCAAAGGAGGATACGCAAACATCGAGGGCGCTACATTGGAGCCTTTCCAGTGAGGATCCACAGGGTGAGAGAATATTGCGCCCGAGATACCTCATGTTCTTGAACAGTCCTGGGAAGGAGGGTATTCATGGCTCTATCTGTATGAAGGATGAGGAGTGGAACAAGAAACAGATTGATGAAAGCAGGAAGAACTTGCCATATGTCTTCATTGCATACACTGTCAATCAGTTCGATGATGCGGATCTGGATGCCTTGCATGACATTGCTGAAGTTGCCACTCGTCGTGCTGGATTGTCAGCGTACTGGGTTGGATGCAGCTGCATGCCCGAGAATGACAACATTGAAGAAGACGTGTATCGAATTAACGATGTTATTCGTGGCGCTTATTCCTTGGTTATTGCTGTCAGCAACAAAAAAGGAGACTCCAGACGCAAAGACACCAAGGCTCTACTTCATGAGTGGGGTAGTCGAATGTGGACTTTTCCAGAGGCACTCTTGAGTCCGAATGACAAGCCAGTCGAGATCTACACCCGAGGTTCAGATCATCCTTTGGTCATCGCTAAGAAAGACCTCCCCAGCTGGGCATGGAAAGACGCAGACATGTCTCGTCAGATCATGGATCACTTCACTGGATCTTTGATGTTGAGTCGGATTGAGCTAGTCAAACTCGGCATCAAATGTCTGACCGAGAGAAAGACGTCCAAGTATCTGAACGGAGATATGGTGTATGCTCTCATGGGCCTGCTCCGTCGTCGTCCAATGGTTGATAGGACCGATTCTGAGTTCCAGGCTCTAGCCAGGTTGAGCCTTGCAAACGATAGCGATTGTCTCCTGGAGAGAATGATATGTGTTGCACCCAAGGCGTATGATGAGAAGTGGTTGACAGCTAAGGATGCTTGGGATGTCAACCTGTGGGACAGTGAGTGAGGAACCTACTTCCACAAGACACTACTGACTCTGTGATAGTCTATCCTTCATGTCAGGTTGCTGGTGTGGGCGAGACTGATACTGTCATTCTTGATGGCTGTCGGTCAGCAGCTATTCATTGGGATGGATTTCAAACTGTTGAAGTTGCTCGTTATGATTCCTGGAAGCGCTTCTTCGCGAGAATGATCGTCCGTTGTTCATCTATATTGAGTAAGCATCCCCATTCTACACCTTTCCGGACAACCTAATGATAACCTGTAGTCATTATTGGTGCCTACCTCGTTTCCACAGGCTCGAGTTCGGCAACCCTTTATAAACGCCAAAGCTCTCCTTATAGCTACGGCTCATCGGGTTCAACATCTTACTCTAGCGGCCCCAGTGGCCCGTCCCCACAAACCGTCGCAGGTGTCTTCCTGCTCCTCATCGGTCTCATTAACTGGCTTGCATCGCCATATCTTGTGAAAATAATGTATGGGGGCAAATTCTGGAACCAACAAGCATGGCTCTTCGGTTTCGAAGGCCATCTCGACATCGGGACCATCGAATCTCTCATCTTCGGTTTCAACATGGGTCGTCTCTCCTGGTCTCCATCCTCATCTCCCCTTTCCCGTCACTCAACAAACGAGTTCAATGAATGGGTTGGGCGGGATCCTACGGATGATGATGCAGTGCATAGGAAGGTGGAGGCAGCAAAGAATGCCAAGGTGGGAGATATGAGGATATTCACAATCGTGGATACGTATACTATGACTGTCACATTGATCGAAGCTGTCAGACCACCAGTGATGGTGTTGATCTGTGCGAGTGAAGGCGGTATGCAAAGAGCTGTTGCGTGTAGTTATGAGTGGAGAACTGGGACACTGTATAAGGAGGCTGTGATGAGAATGGAGACGCAAGTTTTGGGAAGGATGGACAGGATTGGGAGGGTCAATTTTGGATTCTTCAGGCCGAATGACAGTGGTTACGAGGTCTGAAGGTGCGTGACCTGATATATGCTGATAATTGGAGGACTTAGCAGCTGTTTTTCGTCTTTCTGTTTTCTTTTGGGAGTTTGAGGTGAATTGCAGATTAGTTGTACTTTGAGAGTTCCTGCCATCGTTTTGGGGTTAATTCTGTATCTTAGCCATTTGATTTGACAGCCATCCCTCTATCACATATGACTTATCCCACTTTTACTGCCAGACTTCTTTAACCCATAATGGCAGTCTACCACGAGATAAAACCTCGATTCGAGCCCGGAATTCCTAGAGAGTGCTTTGTGTTGACTTATATAGATGGGACATTGAGGGTGTCAAGTACTGGAATGATTGGGCATTTGAGGGTCAAAATGCGATTCAACCCCGCTTCCAATCGACGCCCTCCGATTGACGCTATTGACATACATATGTTCTATCTTGCACATCCATGAACTGCACATTTCTTCCATCGATCTGGCAAATACAAATTTAGATTTCATCATTTTCTATCGCTAATAATATCATGGCTCCCAGTGCTACTTCAACAAACCCACCTTCTGAGCTACACCTCTCCAAGGTGGCAAGTCTCAAAATAGAGGCATCCACACCCCACTCTCAACCACCTCAGAAGACTCCCCTACAGGCACTATCACACGGTTCCGTCTCTCTCCCCGGCGTCCCAAAATTTGAAGATCTCGCACTTCAGCGACAATGGCAACTCGAACACATGGCCGCCGCCTTCCGTCACTGGGCTCGAGAAGGTTACGTCGAAGGTTTCAGCGGCCACATCTCAGTCCGCGACCCAGAACACCACGATGCATTCTGGACCAATCCCCTCGGTGTCCATTTCGGTCTTCTCACAGCCAGTGACATGATACTAGTAAACTTCGACGGAGAAGTCATCGGCGGGAATCGATCCATGGCAGCGAATCTCGCGGGTTTCCTCATTCATAGTGAAGTTCATAAAGCGAGACCTGATGTCCATGCTGTGTGTCATGCACACAGTGTTTATGGAAAAGCTTGGTCTGTGTTTGGGAAGCCGTTGGAGATGCTTACTCAGGATGCTTGTAAGTTCTTTGGCCAGGCACAGGGGGTTTATAATCAGCATGGTGGAGTGGTGCTTGGGAAAGAGGAGGGGGCGAAGATTGCGAAAGCGTTGGGACAGGGGAAGGGGGCGATTCTGAGGAATCATGGGCTTTTGACTGTGGGAGCGACGGTTGATGAAGCTGCGTTTTTGTTTACGTCGATGGAACGGAGTTGTAAGGTTCAGTTGCTGGCAGAGGCGGCTACTGCGAGTGGTTTGAAGAAGGTGTTGATTGCAGATGAGGAGGCGCAGTTCAATTATGATGCTGAGAGCGACTCTGAAGTGTGCTATGCTGAATTTCAGGTATACTACAATTTGGAGGACAGACTTTCGAGGGGTGAATTCAAGTTGTAGTATATACATTTATGAGACATCTGATATATCGTCTGCTTGCTATGTACCTTCGTGCTCTGAACTGTTTATAACTTGCTGGTCCTTACCACTTTTTTTGCGAAGGGATGCTCATCAGTCTTATATACCAATGCGTCTAATTCTGCAGTGTTCAAAAGGCCGGGGTGCGCTTGGTCTAGGCTCGTAATGCCAGCCAGCTGCATTGCAAGTTGGAGTTCTTCCTTGAGGACTTTTGATATGAGGTTAGCGAGGGTAACTCCGGAAGAAAGGCCCATTATAAAGTTTGATGTTTAGTAGAGGTGGAGACTTACTTCTGAATCCATGTTCAACTCCCTCATGTCCGTAAGCTGCCAAGGCATACAAGAAAGGTCTCCCAATGCAGACACCACTAGCACCAAGACAAATAGCCTTCAGAACATCGGATCCTCGCCTGATCCCTCCATCGACGACAACCTCTACCTTATTCAGAATCTCCGGACAGCTTGCCTGAATCTCCAGAAGTGTCAGGATAGCAGGTTGGGCAGTATCAAGTGCTCTTCCTCCATGATTGGTTAACCAGATACCAGCACAACCAATCTCAACTGCACGCCGAGCATCAGCTGCACACTGGATTCCCTTCAAGAGGACAGGTTTACCCGAAACTCTCCGGATCCAATCAATATCTTCCCATACAAGATCTGCATCATGGACCATGTTCGAAGGAGGGGGAGTGAGCTGACTCGGTTTTGTCTGAGCCTCATCGCTATCACCCGGCTTAAGATCCGGCTCCTGACTTTCTCGCTTACTCAAGACTGGGAGATCGACTGTAACCATGATGGCTCTTGCTCCTAGCTTTCCCGCCTCTCGTAGTTTCTTCTCCGTTTCTGAGCGCTCTTTATGAACATATAGCTGAAAGAAGAACGGATAATCGGGCGGGATGGCATCGACGATCTCCGTGAATGCATAAGATGACATTGTAGGAATCATTGCTGCGACTCCAGCTGCGACGGATGCTATCGCCATCCCAACCTCTCCTTCCGGATGGGAGAGCTTGATAGATGATGTTGGCGCGACGAAGATAGGCATAGCGAACTTTTCACCCATGAAAGTTGTACTTGTATCGACTTTGCTCACTGCTCTCAGAATCCTTGGTCGAAACATTATCCGACGATAGAAATCGGGGTTGGCTCGATGGGTGAATCCATCTTCTGTGGCTCCTGAGACGTAACCCCACGCTTTCTCCTTATAGAAAGGTCTCGCGAAGTCTTTGAATTGTGAAATGTTGATGACGGATTTCAGGTCAGGCTTGGATAATCCGGATCCTGGTTTCTTGTTGTCGTTCTTGGTTGCCGAGGTCGAGGTAGATGATTTCTTCGGCAATGTCTCGAAGACCTCACCAACTCGTTTGCTCGCTCCAAGAGTAGAGATCAGACCTGGTCCATGTATTTCATTGTAGACTTCGCTCCCATCTTTGCCAAAATGCTCCTGGATGATCTCCTTGCCGCCGGGATGTTTGGGTGCGAATTCGGTTAGATCCCATACAGTCCCGTTGATGACTATCCAACCATCCCCATCAGTATTGTGGTTAGCCACGTCGGATAAATGGAACTTCGCGGATTTTGTCATCTTCTACGAGAGTTTGATGTTATATGCAAGTTGCGACCTGTGAGCAGCTTCTTATTACAAGACATCTTTCCAAAGGTGGGGTTAGTGGGGTGGATGAGTAATTTGTCTTTGACTCACCGCGATTGGTCGCTTTCTTTGTAGTTCCAAAGGCCCAACAGCATATGTTGGAAACTCTTCATATGTTTGGATGTCGTAGGAATAGTCATCAAAGCGTAAACGAAAGTCCAAGGAAGCCTGATAGATGTAATGGACAAGAGAAGGCGAAGAAATGGTGAGGAGAGCTGCTAACTCAGGGGTTGTAAGCGAGTTTCTAACCCCACCGTACGGAAGGGGTAACTAGTTGCTTCAATCTTGCAGCAATTTACTTGTACTCACTTTGCGATAGTTGGAATTCATTCCAGCTAATTCCTGAGGGCGGAGATGTTGTGTAGGAAGCCTTGAACATCATGAGGTGTTACAATAGAAAGAAACCAAGTAGTCCGCAATTTTCCCCAGTCATCAAGAGCGCGAAGACACAGAATACCTAGGTACACAAAATACCCAAGCAAATTAGCAAAAGCCCTGGCCGAATAAGTAGCAGATATGCGTCCTCCTCACGTGCTATCTGTATCTTAGCTTCCAATTCACTCCCCATACCACAAAAAACACTCATCCCGACTCCCCGATTCGCTTAGCCTAGCCCCACAAATTAATTCTCCTGATTTTGACATACCACTCATAACTTCAAATAAGCAAATACTTCCCATCAGTCCGGTCAGGCCATTTCAAATGGCTATCGATTGCCCGGATTGTGTTGCGGATCACGTACCACGGGCCTCCTGCCCCCCGCCCCTTCCACCAAAGGGGCACAAATCGACTTCGGACAATGCTTCGCGCTTGGGGGTATAGGCACATAGAACTTGTTTCTATGTGCTTATACCTTTTGTCATTTTCTTCTATTTTACTTCTGGGATTACTGTGGCTTTTTGATATTTAGAGATGCGAAGGAGGGTTTGTTTACTTTTGGGTTTTGCCGTAAGCGAGTAGTGGTTTGGCGAGGTGGGTGACGACACTTGAAAAGTATGAGAGCTGCTCAATTGCAAATCAAATATCAACCCCGATAGATGATGTGTGAAAGATGGCTATCAGATGGATACAGAGCCTCGAATATCCCGGTGCAACAACAGCAGCCTCTTCCACCACTATCCTCTCCGCCATCCATCGAGAATCCATCTCCTGCCCTTCCGATACTAAACCTTTACTTGTTGCCGATACAACTTGGACCTCAGTATCTCTCGAGCTCAGTATTTCTGAAGTATCTTCACAGTCTTACGACGATTTGTCCCCAATTTCACATCCTTGTCCCAAAGGCTGCACGGAATTATAACATCAGCACTTCAATAGCTCCCATAGCTCCCATAATTATTCCAATGATATACAGTGACTGTTACTTCTCTTTGCCGATGCCACCGTAGGGAACATCTCGAAGGAAGGATATGAACATATCCGGTCGTACTGATATTGAGAAAAGAGATGGTGGTGGAGACCAGGTTAATATTCAAGTTGGATTACGTGCTGTGATGTTAAACTGTGCATGCATGTAGAATCAATGGTATGCAATGGCTTTTTAGTCGTAGATTGAAGGGTTTCTTCAAATTCGAGGCAATAAACAGTTCAAAATTTCATCCATGGAGCGTAGCTACAACGTTAACGAACCGCATCAAGACATTTTGTGGTTAAGCAACATAATTGAATGAGAATTGCAAAGGACTCGATATATTGCCGGAGAAGTAACCCGGTGGTCGGATCTCGGACTTAAGCCCTCAACCGAGATCTTCAGGTCGATTGCCGAAGCGGGAGCTCTCAAATCACGACATCAAGACCAAAAGTCTCATCATACACTAAGCTCCGCAAACAGCAACCCTACCGAACCTTACTTGCACGACGCATCAGATCGCGTATCAATTGCCCCATGGGTACAAGAAACTGCGGCTGGTCCTTGCTGCCAGGTGCTTTGAGACCGCTCTGATAGGCGCGATGCAAATTGACGTCTTCCAGAGCCATGGCGGGTGAAGACCGAGCTTCAAGGCTGGAACGTCAACCGATGCGACATAAGGGATTCGTCATTTGTGGATTGTATTTCTCACGAGTCTTCCTCTTTGTTTTGTTCAAGGCGTTTCCTGACATCGTCACCATTTCATTCTTGCGCTGCGATGAGGATATAGTTGCCCTCACTGCTGCAAGTCCCTCCTCGACCAATTCTACAGCTGGAAGCGATTAGTTTTGTATCAAGCCCCCTCCACAATGGCGACCGAAGCTCAACACGACAATGAGAAGCTCGCTCTGGAGCGTAATAATGGTGGCAGCGAAGCTCCATCTCTCTCTTCCGAGGAGGCATTCACGAATCCCACGGGCATCAATGAGAAGAGCTTCGTGAGACGATTGGATTGGAAGCTTCTGCCTGCATTGACATTGCTGTATCTGCTCTCTTTCTTGGATCGAAGCAATAGTATGCCCGCCTGTACTTATACTCCTGACAAATGCTGACTCCATTCTAGTTGGAAATGCAAAGCTCGAAGGCTTGACGGCGGATCTAGATATCACAGACAATCAGTATCTTTTGACATTGACTATGTACTTCGTTGGATACGTGAGTCTCCACCAATACCTCCCGAGGATGTTTCTGATATCCAACAGGTCCTCTTCGAAATCCCCTGTAATATCGTCCTTAAACGTACCACTCCGAAACAATGGCTTCCAACCCTTATGCTCGTCTGGGGCATCGTCGCGACTTTGATGGGAGTGTCCCAAAACTTTGCTGGGATCGTAGTTGCACGTACATTTTTGGGTATCACAGAATCTGGACTCTTCCCAGGAGTCGTATTCTACCTCTCCATGTGGTACAAGCGGACTGAAGTGCATTATCGAGTTGCTCTGTTTTTCTCTGCTGCATCTCTAGCAGGAGCTTTTGGTGGAATCCTGGCATATGGAATTGGATTTATGGACAATGTCGGAGGTTACGCTGGCTGGCGATGGATCTTTATCATTGTGAGCTCACTATACTCAATTTCTCCCCTAGATACTGACTCGAAGATAGGAAGGACTCCTGACGGTCGTCGTCTCCTTGGTATCCTACCTCTTCATCCACAACTACCCCTCAACAGCCCCGTTCCTCACTGAACCCGAACGCTCATTCATCCATGCCCGCCTCAAGCACTCTAGCGACGCAACCCTGAACGAACCATTCTCATGGACAAACGTCCGCGCCGCCCTCTCAGACTACAAATGCTGGCTCTACGGTCTCGCATTCCACACCATGTCCCTACCTCTCTACACCCTCTCTTTATTCCTGCCCACCATAATAAAAACCCTCGGCTACTCCGCCGCAAACGCACAACTGCTCACCGTCCCACCCTACGCCGTCGCTACAATCTTCACAGTAATCGTCGCCGTCCTATCAGAAAAAACACATAAACGAGCACCTTTCATCTTAGCATCCACCTCTCTAGCTATCGTCGGTTATATACTGTTGTTAACAGCACCCGTCTCAAAACCAGGCCAAAGCTACGCCGGCACCATCCTCGCAGCAACAGGAATCTACCCATCAACAGCCATCGTCCTCTCCTGGCCCGCAGCCAACGTATCAGGACAAACTAAACGAGCGACTGCTACAGCGATGACGATCACGATAGGGAATCTGGGAGCCGTGTTAGGCACGCAGCTTTATAGACCGGCTACTTCTCCAAGGTGGTTCCTGGGACACGGGTTCGCGATTGGGTACCTGGGGTTGAATTTGTTGGTGACGGGGATCATGTGGTGGAGTTTTGAGAGGGAGAATAGGGGGAAGGAGGCTAGGAGGGGGACGGCGGTTATTGGTGAGGGGGAGCCGGTTAGGAGTGATGATGATGTTAGGTGGGTTTTGCAAACGTAGGGAGAGGGTGTGCAGGATTTGAAGCAGGGCATGAGTGGAAGTATCTATATTATATACACTAGTTTCACGAGGATCAAGATGAAGGATCGTGCACATTTCAGTGGTAGTTTTTTGTGATCTCAAATCAGTGAGGAATATTGTCATTACGATCTATCGTATCGCTCGCCTTCATATTTCATATCCCCAACCCCCAATATTCTGCAGATGCATCTCTCCATCGCTGGCAGGAATGCTCTCATTCCATTCCATCAGCGCTTTCGCTGTACTCAATATCTTCTCAGAGCCCAAAGACCAGGCCCAAGTTCAACGGGGTATCGTAGCAAAGCCACAAAGAACACCGTGATTTCCATGCTAACACCATCCATGCAAATAGCGCCTCGATTCTTGTTCTTTTGTTATTTTTTCTGCATGCTGCAAAATGAAGAAAGTAAAGCGGTAGACAGTCTTCTAGATCTTGTTGTCGAGAGCCAGATATGAGATCTGGCAAGTATCGATCAACGAGAAAAGAGACTTGAAAAGGAATCATTAGGATAGGGTCCAGAAAGGTATGTGTGTATAATCCGACAAAAGTTATGGGAGAAGGGTGATTTTACAAAGGCGTTTCAACATGGGTGGGCTATGGGTAAGTCGGATCAGATGGTTGTATCTCCAAGCGCGATTACTTTCGACTTGTCGCCGAGGAATTTGGCGCGGTGAGCAAGGATTTCAGAAGCAATGATGTTGAAGTCTCTTATCTTCCGCACTCGCAGGCCCATAAGAACCTCTTTCAAGCCCGCGCAGAATTTGTCACGTAGATCGTCATCGTACTTGAATTCCTCAGGTGAGCCGAGGACTGTGAGTATGGCGTCATCTATGAAAGGATGAAGTCAGCCGGAAGGACAAGGAGTGTTGAGATAATGAATGAAATCGACGCACCCTGAATTCCGATCTCGTCGAAGTGCTGCAATTCGCAGGTTTTGTCGTTGCACTTTCCTCCTGCTAATTCGTAACGACAGAACTCCTTGTTGGGGTCGATCTTATGACTATAAGTCTTGGATCGTAACCCACCGGGAACGTTTTTATTGAATTCAGGATGGAAACGATAACCTCGAAATATCTTCAATGGGCTTTCGTATGGAGTGAAACGAGGAGTCTTAAAATCTTCGTTGGAACCAAGCTACATTCTGTCAGTAAAATCCGGGGGACAACTAGTAGTAAAGATGTTGTGTTACTTCAACCACTTTTGGGGAACTACCAATTACCGAAGGCAGTAGCTCCCCTGCGCCTCTCCGAACATTCTCACTGCTCGCCTGTGTCGAGTTAATATCCATTATGGGCTCATTCACCTGGCGTTCGTGGATGGATTCTGGCGGCGCAGGACTGAATGGTGGGGAGTCTGCAACAGGGACATCAGCCGAAATTGTTGGCTCAGGCGGCGCGGGACTGAATGGCGGTGATTCGGGAGCAGGGACGTCAATAGGTTCGGTTGCTTCGGGAGGCTCATAGTCATCGTCTTGGTCTGGGGCACCGCGCATACTTCGATCCAGAGCAGGTGAGTATGCTGGACTGCCCTCATTCTCTGGAAGAATGCTGGATCCTGATTCAGGAGTAAGGTGGCTCGGATCAGGAGCATACGAGTCTTCCATGTCCATATCCATGTCCATGTCCATGTCCATATCTACTTCGCCTTCCTCGTGGGAATCGGCCTCAGCTCTTACCGCCTCCTGCAACGCAGCTTCCAAAGCTTGATTCGTGGAAGTGTTGTCGTGCGTATCTTTGCTGGCTTGCAAACCTACCTGGGCCTGTATGTCTTCAGGTTCGTCTCCGGATTGTTCGACGCCTGGCTTAAGATGACCGTTGGGAAGATCGTTTACTATATTATCTTCCGTCGGTAGAGCCTCAAATTTGATGGTAGAGTTGGGAGGTGGCGCTCGGTCGATGATCTGCTGAGGTTCTTCGCTTGCCGGTCCGGAAGGACGACCTGGACTTGCTGAGGGCGCTGGCTGACGCAAAATTTCCTCTGCCGGAGAGGATGGGGGGCGGTCTAATACGTGAGTTTGGGTCTTTGTGGAGGCCGATACTACATTAAGAAGCAGATGGAAAGTCGGAAGAATGGCAAAATCAAAACGAGAAACTTACCATTTGTGGCTAGAGCCTTTTGCTTTGTCAGGTCCTTAAGCCTATCCTTCTTTTGTTGAAGATCAGCTTCTTGCGCCAGTCTTTCAGCCTCTTCCTTAGCTTTCTGCTTTTTGGCAAGACTCGTCTGGAAAGCAGCTTCAGCTTCCGCCATGGCCGCCCTCAATTCTTCTAGTTTTGTCTGTCTTTCCAAGACCTCGGCGTCGATTAAGGATTGATCCGCGGTGTTCTTCTCGCGCAGAAGATGCTTTTGCTCTAATTCGGTCCTTTCGAGCTCCCCTGCTTTTTCTGCCTCTGCTGCCTGTGCTTCGACTAGTTTCTGCTGGTCTGAATTGACTTGGTCTCGCGCAACAGCAACCATTTGTTGCATCTTGGCAGAGGCTTCGACTTTACTTGCCAGGGATCCGTTGGTGTTAGGAGTGTCTGAGCCGTTGGTCTCAGAAATGCGAGGTGTCATCGCCCGGTTGGGAGTCATCTTTGCCTTTTTCTTAGCACCCGCTTCTGCGATCTTTCTTCTCAACTGTTCTATCTCGCTCTCCAGCTTCTGCAACTGTGGTGGTGGTGTCCCAACGGTAGAAGAAAGCCCTGGAGGAGTAAATGACTTGTTGACCTTATCAAGGACCGACCCGGAGTCTTGGATGGTAGCAGGTCGTTGACCAGACATCTTTCGCTCAAGTTGCAAAGGAGAATTCTGATCCCCGACAGACTCGAGATCCATAGCAACATCTTCATCCTCAGAATCGAATTCGTCATCGCTAACATTGATGACGAGAGGTTGATCATTCCGAGGATGACCGAATGGTCGCTTGAACGAAGTCATGGGCGAGATAGTGTCGTCAAAGTCGGCAGCCACCGGACGCTTTCGTGGCGCGCTCGAGGCTGGTGCAGCTGGCGTACTCGAATTTGCTAATTGAAGTCCAGGAATTGTGCTGCTGTTGGACGCGAGAAAGAGGCCAGGTATGGAAGGTTGTTGTCGAAGTTGAGGGACTGGCGCTTGTGCAGGAGATTTTGACGCGATCGGAGAGTTGGAAACCTGTGGTTGGACCTTGACAGAAGGTGGCGAAACTGGTGAATATGAAGGTGAGCCTGCTGACATCGTTGATGCGGCAGGTACTTCTTTTGGTATATCTGGTTGAGCAACAGGAATGGGGACGACTGGCAGCTTTTCCGTGGGTTTAGCGACGTCTTTTGCCGCCGCCTGTTTTTGAGCGCGTTCCTCTCGTGATTTCCTTAAAGCTTCCATCTTGGACTGAAGTGTTCGTTCCTTTTCTGTCATGGCAGCTGACTTGGGCGCGGGAAGAGCGGACTGTACAGGATGCGGCTTGGAGGTTAGTGGGGTAGCTGCCTGTTGGATATCTTTCCCCTTGGAGGAGTTGGGCTGTTTGTCCGGGATCTGAATCTTACCCACCGGCATAGTCTTGGAGGCAGGACCGGTAGGAGCAGAAATTGACTTTGTCGAGTTGCGTGGCAGGTTCAAGTCGTCAAACAGAGGCCCAATGATTTCCTCCCGAAAACCTTCGTCAATAAATTTCTGATACGGCACGTGGGGCAAAAGGTTGAGTATCGCAGCTTGAGCTTTCTTTCGAGATTCTGCCCTGTTCTTACCACTGCCTACACCGACCGAGCTATTCGAAGTGGTGTGCTCATCATTGACCTTGTGTTGACTGCTGGATCGGCCACCTTGAAAATCCGGATGTGCATTACTTTGGGGACTAGACTGAGCTGCAACGTCTGTGATCCCATTCTGCGACATCTTATGTTGACCCTGAAGTCCTGACGGAGTGGGCTTTGGAGCAGGGGCATTTGTAGGAGCATTGGTGTGATTGTCACCGGTATATTGATCATCTCGGTCTGCCACTGCCGGAGAGATATATGGGGAGTACGAATCGGATTGCTGTCGTCTAAGTTGAGTAGGGGGGTTTGGTGGATATTGGTAGTCATTTGCTGTGAAGGATAAGTCAGAGGCGCGTAGGAGCTCACGGACGAACATACCAAGATAGGATTGTTGACTGAAGTCTTGAGCTCTAGAGTACCCACCATGCTGTGTATTTTCGTTGTAGCTTGTGTTGCCATTCCTACCGTACTGAGGTGGATCATATCCAACAGGTGGTGTGTTGGTGGCCACGCCGCCGTCCTCAAACTCACCCTCACTCAGCTCTCGTTGCTCGTAGGACTTTGCAGTTTGCGCGGGAGGAAGATAGCTTTGATGGCTAGGAGACGGATAGTACGGCGAAGCACTGTTCGCATTGTTTCCGTAGCTGGGATACTGCGAGGTATTCTGTGGTGGGTTGAATGGAGGCAGTGGAATCGCTTCTTGGTTCCACCCCTGAAATATAGGCAAAGGAGGCACTCCAGAAGCAACAGCAGTAGCGCTAAAGGTTGGCAGAGCCCTATTGTATCCATATGCGTCATAATTCGACGTCATATGTCCATGGCCTGCGTGATTATCGTCTGGCTGCAGGTATTGATTCGGGTACGTGGTAGGAGGTAGGTAGGGAGGTTGAGTATGATCTCGAGATCCATAGTTTGCGCCATACGAAGGCGTTGCAGGATATTCCGACATGATTGCACTTGTCAAGGCAAACTTGCATCTCTGTCGGGAATGCTTGTTCAGCTATTAGTGGAGAGTGCAGGAAAATCTCTGAAGCGCAATCAAGAGCTACTCGAGGATCATTTTGCGACAAAAGAAACGATCAAGTGAAGACGCAAGCTTGCTGCGAAGGTTCGAGACTGTGAAAGAGTGAATAGAAGAGAATGCGCGGCCAAGTCTTAGTCGAAGACGGATAGCTTCACTCGCTGAGGATCGAGTTGTTGAATGCGACGATTGCAAAGATGGAAATGGTGAAGCTTTTCCAAGTCAAACGACCCTCGAAGTTCCGATGGAGTTAAACTAACGCTGTTGGGTTGGCGTCAAAGTCACGAGCCCCAGGGGTGAACGCGCCTTTGGTGTTGTTGACATGGGCAACGCCTCCACCACTCACATCTCGCATCGTCGACAAAGCAAGACAACGACAGTCAACGACACCCCCGAACTACAGTGTCGCAACTTCCTTTTCCATATGTAATTGCAGCATTTGGGTTCCTTTGCTTCATTTACAATTCTTTACTTAAGTCTGGGAACTGTTTCATTCCCATTTCTTGGAGTCCGCAAATGGCCCAGCGTTGTTTTGATTCATAACAGACTGTACAACTCATGTGTAGCCACCGGGGCGAACACACATAATGGCATCAAATCCAGCGCAGAAGCACAACAATCCGTTCTCGAGAACGAACTCGCCATCTCCCGCTCCAGGCGTTTCAAATGGCAGACCAAAGTCCATGATAATGTCCTCGCCATTGTCAGGCGCTCACAGCCCACCCCAAACTCAGAGTCCGGGCCCAGGTCACAACCGATCATACTCCTCTCTTGCAGGAATCGTGGGACCGAATCCTAGCACAGCCTCGAGGCATCGTTCGAACTCCAAAAGCAACACACCGAGCTCCAATACATTTGCGCCATCCTTCATTAAAACGGAGGAAATGCGAAGAGGACCAGAAGTGGTTAATGGTATTGAGGGCGAGAATGATTTCTCTGGGAAACGCTATGTTTGGTTGAAGGATCCGCAGACAGCCTTTGTCAAAGGCTGGATAGTAGAAGAGCTGGGTAGTAACCAGATCCTCGTCCAATGTGACGATGGCAGTGTAAGTGGCTCAGAAAACTGTTTGGATGCAGTGCTAATGCCCAAATAGCAACGGGAAGTCAGTATAGACAGCGTCGACAAAGTCAACCCCGCGAAATTCGATAAAGCAGACGACATGGCCGAGCTCACGCACTTGAACGAGGCTTCTGTGGTGCACAACCTCCATATGCGATACCAGACGGACCTAATATACACATACTCCGGCCTCTTCTTGGTGGCGATCAATCCGTATTGCCCTTTGCCAATATACACGAATGAATATATCAACATGTACAAAGGACAAGGCAGGGAGGAGACCAAACCCCATATCTATGCAATGGCAGACGAGGCGTTCCGGAATCTTGTGGATGAAGGTGAGAACCAAAGCATTTTGGTCACAGGAGAGTCGGGCGCTGGTAAAACCGAAAATACAAAGAAGGTTATCCAGTACCTCGCCGCAGTCGCACACTCCGATTCTCCAGTCAAGAAAGGAAGCACCCAGCACTCGAATCTGTCACAGCAGATTCTTCGGGCAAATCCAATCTTGGAAGCCTTTGGCAACGCTCAAACCGTACGAAACAACAACTCCTCCCGTTTCGGCAAATTTATCCGTATCGAATTCTCTCGCACTGGAACAATTGCTGGAGCTTTTATTGATTGGTATTTGCTTGAGAAATCTCGTGTTGTGAGGCTGAATGCTCACGAGCGAAATTACCATGTATTCTACCAGCTTCTCAAAGGATCCGATCGGAAGATGAAGCAGGAATTCCTTCTTGACGATCTAGACGTCGAAGATTTTGCATATACAAGAGACGGACATGATACAATAGCTGGCGTCTCTGATCGAGATGAGTGGAGTTCTTTGATCGAAGCATTCAACATTATGGGGTTTTCGGACAAGGAGCAAGTCTCGATACTTCGCACAATCGCAGCAGTCCTCCACCTGGGTAACATCACCGTCGTTAAGGAGAGTAGGGCAGCAGATCAGGCACGACTTGCCACCGATGCTCGTGCTCACGCCGAGAAAGTCTGCAGACTTCTCGGGATCCGAGTAGAGCCATTCCTCAAGGGACTCCTTCACCCACGCGTGAAGGCTGGACGTGAATGGGTTGAGAAGGTCCAAACACCGGAGCAGGTGCGTCTTGCTGTAGATGCGTTAGCGAAGGGTATCTACGAACGTGGATTTGGAGACCTGGTCAGTCGCGTCAACAGACAGCTCGACAGGACTGGCATGGGAATGGACGATTCTCATTTCATCGGTGTTCTCGATATTGCCGGTTTCGAAATCTTTGAAGAGAATAGCTTCGAACAGCTCTGCATCAATTATACAAACGAAAAGCTACAGCAATTCTTCAATCATCACATGTTTGTGTTGGAGCAGGAGGAGTACGCCAGAGAACAAATCGAATGGAAATTTATCGACTTTGGACACGACCTTCAGCCAACCATCGACCTGATTGAATTACCTAACCCAATCGGTATTTTCTCATGTTTAGACGAAGACTGCGTGATGCCAAAGGCCACCGATAAGTCTTTTACAGAAAAGCTACATTCGCTTTGGGATCGCAAAACCCCCAAGTACCGGCCGTCACGACTCGGTCAAGGTTTCATGCTCACTCACTACGCAGCCGAAGTTGAGTACTCAACGGAAGGCTGGCTTGAGAAGAATAAAGACCCCTTGAATGACAATATCACGCGACTACTGGCAGCTTCTACAGACAAACATGTTGCCTCGCTTTTCGCGGACTGTGCCGATACCGACGATGACCCAGGAGCAACGAGGAGTCGAGTGAAGAAGGGACTCTTCCGAACTGTCGCGCAGAGACACAAGGAGCAGCTGTCCAGTTTGATGGCCCAATTGCATTCGACGCATCCCCATTTTGTCCGATGCATCATCCCCAATCACAAGAAACGTCCCAAACAGCTTAGTGCACCTCTCGTCCTCGATCAATTACGCTGCAATGGTGTTCTTGAAGGCATCAGAATTGCCCGAACTGGATTTCCCAATCGACTGCCATTCTCAGAGTTCAGGCAACGCTATGAAGTCCTGTGTCGAAACATGCCGAAAGGTTATCTCGAGGGACAAGCAGCTGCGACCATTATGCTTGAGAAGCTTGACTTGGATAAGTCGCTGTTCCGAGTAGGGCTTACGAAGGTCTTCTTCCGAGCTGGTGTTCTAGCCGAGCTCGAAGAGCAGCGCGATGCTCTTATCAGGGAAATCATGTCGCGATTCCAGTCCCTTGCACGAGGCTTTACACAACGACGCATTGCCCACAAAAGGCTATACCGGGCTGAAGCCACACGAATCATCCAACGCAACTTCCAGGTCTATCTTGATCTATGTGATAACCCTTGGTGGGGATTACTAGTCAAGATGAAGCCCCTTCTTGGTGCTACTCGAACGTCAGGCGAAGTCAAGAAACGCGATGAGATGATCCAAAAGCTCAACGAGAAGATGAAGCAAGAAGCTACCGACCGTCAACGCCTCGATGAGGACCGCCGCAATGCCCACATGGAAATGCAACGGATACAACAGACCCTTGAGAGCGAGCGAGCCCTTGCTCTAGACAAGGAAGAGATCTTCAAGAGACTACAAATTCGAGAGGCCGAGCTCAATGACAAGCTTGCTGGAGCACTAGAGGACCAAGAGAACCTTGAAGATCAGCTTGACGGCCTTTTGGAAGCAAAGAAGAAGGCTGAGCAGCAAGAAGAGATGTGGCGGGCCCAGTTGGAGCAAGCTGGGCAAATCATCGCTCATTTAGAAGCCGAGAAGAAGGAGCTTGCCGATAGGCTTGACAATCTCAATGCTCAGCTGGATGACTTGTCCCATGCTCAGTCTCAAAGGAGTGCAGAAGAGTCACGACTGTCAAAAGAGGTCAACATGTTGCAAAGCCAACTCGGTATGAAGGACAGAAAGGTGCAGGATCTCGAAGGGAAACTCCTCAAGGTCGATCAGGATCTAGAGGTCAAGCTTGCCAATACTACAAAGGAGCTCCAGTCCACCCGAGCCAAAGAAAGAGATCTAGCCAACGAGAATCACAGGATACAACAGCAACTCTCTGAGCTCACTGCGACATCTACCGGATATGAAGATCTCGTGCGTCGAAAGGAGAGTGAGCTTTCCGTCCTTCGATCTGATAATCGAAAGCTTGAGGAGGAGCGCAAGAAGTTTGACAATGACAAGCGTACGCTGAGCGGCGAAAAGGATAACGTGGTGAATCGACTTCGGGAGGTACAAGCCGAAATGTTCGCTATGAAGTCTCAAAAGGAGCATCTCGAACGCGAAGCAGCCGATGCAAGGAAGCTTCTCGATGCCAGACTCAACGAAGATGCCCAGGCTGGACAGAATCGCAGAATGTTGGAAGGCCAGATCGCAGATCTCAAGCAACAGCTTGCCGACGTACAGATGGATCTCAGTAAAGAGCGGCAATCTCGTGATGACGTGCAACTGCTCTCCGAGCATAAATACCGAGAACTGACTGAAAAATACCAAGAGCTTAACGAGGCTAAGATCATCATTGAGAAAGAGCTCTATGTCCAACAAGATACCTTACGACGAGCTATGGAAGCTAAGGTGACGGCACAAAACGAACGCAACGAGGCCAGAAATGAGATTCGAAGGTTACGCGAAGCCAAGGCAGCTGTCGAAGAAGCACGGCTTCAAGCAGAGCTGTCTAACGATCGGAGTGCTTCTCGACAAGCAGTAGAGCGGGAGGCTAGCCTGCGGAAGGACCTTGATGCTGAGCAAAATCGAGCCAAGTACTTCGAGGAAGAATGCGAACGTCTAACAGAGCAAGTGAAGGAGTTGGAGAGAACCATTCTTGAATCCGGGGACTTCGGCATCAGGGTCGACCAGGAGAAGGAGAGACTTGAACGAGATCTTAACACTGCCAAGAGTCGCCTCATGGCGTCAGAGAATGACAATCGAGCACTTCTCAACAAGCTCCAGCAGAAGGGACTTGAGCTAGCCCGTTCGACATCTAAGGCCAGCGAGTCATCTCGTGGACAGGTGATTACGCTACAGCGTGAGAAGGCGAAGGTTGATGAACAAAATCAAAAGCTCAATAAGCAGTTGGGAGATGCTCAGCTGGCTATCGCCTCCCTTGAGAAGCAAAAGGAGAAATTGCAGCTGAGTCTGGAGGATCTGACTCATGAAGTGGCTCGTGAGCACAAGACAAGTCGAAACGCTGAGAAAGCTTCTTCTACCTTCACCTCTCAATTGGCGGAAGCCAATCGTAAGTTAGAAGATGAGCGCCAATTACATTCACAAGCACAGTTGAAGAACAGACAACTGCAGACGATGATCGAGAATCGTGAAAAGGAATTGCTTCAACTCATGCGACGCATTGATCCCGACTCGACAACTCCGATGCCGCAGATGGATGGGGGCAGTGACAGGAGTTCCACAAGAACGCCAAATCTTGTTCCTGGTCTCGTTCAGAAAGTCGAAGAGCTGCACCAAAATCTTCGAGTGCAGTCGGCTGGTCGCGCAAATGCTGAAGCTCAAGTAGCAGACCTCCGTAGGAGACTGGAGGATGAGCTGGGGGATTCTCCAGATAGACAATCCCCGAGTCGGCCCAAGCTTGAAGAGATCAATCCCAATCATGCGTCATTTAATTCACCCAGCCATCTTCGCAAGAAGCTCAACGAAAGGCCACGCTCTAATGTGTCGACACCTACCCGCCGCTTTCCTAGCAATGGAGCGGAGGCTCAGGACTCTGGTCGCTCTGACAGGACAGCAGATATTCTCAGCTTCAACAATCGCATGGATCTCAAAGCCGACCTCGAAGAATTGCAGAATCAACTTCAGATAACACAAATGCAAAATCGACATTTGCAAAGCCAACTTGAGCGATCAACACCTGCGAGGGAGCTCTGGCCCGATGACAGCCCATCTCAGCGACGCGTCCACAAGCTTGAGCAAGCCAACAACCGCTTGCATGAAATGCTGGATGACTCTGCAAAGAAAGTGTCTGCGTTGGAGAAGAGTATGCAATCCGGTGAGCTGTCCCTCCGGGACATTCAAACCCGATCGCATGAGGAGCTGTTCGATTTTATCAATGGACAGGAGGACTCTCGTCGCGAACTGCTTCATGTTCACAACGATACAGTGGCGGAATTAAATGATGTGAAAAGGCAGCATGAATCAATGAAACATGCTCGAGCCACTCTGGAAGTTGAATTGAGGGATGCCACTTCTGAGCTGGAAGAGACACTACAGCAAAGAGACCAGGATTCTGCCAGCCGAAACCATCTCCTCCAAGAATATGCAGACCTCCAGATCCGACTTGATGCAGAATCTTCTAAGCTTGCGGATGTTTCTGCTAGCCTCTCCTTGTACAAGAGCCGGGCAGATGAATACTTCAGCAAGCTTGAGCAGGCTGAGATTGCTGTAATGAAAGCTGCCAGAGCAGAACAATTCGCCAAGTCCCAAGCAAAAGAAGCCGAAGACACGTGTGCTGAGATTATGTCTGAGCGTAAGCAAATGGATGCCACGATTGAAGATCTCCAAAGACAAAATCAAAGCTACGAGGAGAAGCTCGAAGACATTTCCGCAGACTTGGAAGCTGCACTGCAAGCCAGAAAGCGACTCCAACATGAGCTCGAAGACTACCGCAGTCAACGAGCTATGGACATCGAAGACAAGGAAACTAGCATGGAGCAGACTCGCAAGAAGTATCAAGCTGAGTTCGCGACTCTCACGAACGAGCTCGACATTGCCCGCGAGGAAAAACTTTTCAAGCAAGCCGAAAACACCCGACTCCGCGATGAGCTGGAAGAACTCAGATCTAAGTGGGACGATGAAGTGCTCAACAGCTCTACTTGGTCTAAGGAGAAAGCTCGCTTGGAGTCAACACTTACAGATCTCTCCGCTTCCAGAGATGAAGCCATCAAGGCTCACACCGATGCTCAAGATAAGGTCGTCAGCATGATGTCTCAACTACGAAGCTTGAGAACGTCCATGGATGATGTAACTGCCGAACGAGACATGCTCTTGCGAGAGAAGCGTGGCCTTGAAAGCCGCCTTGTAGAAGCAAAAGCTGGTCTCGATGACCTTGCTCGTGGGGACAGTGCATCCTTGCGAGATGCTGCCAGCCTAGACCGGGATTTGCTGGAACTGAAATCAAATCTTGCTCAACAAGAAGACATTGCCGCAGCAGCTGTTGGCAAGATGCGTCGCGCGGAAGCACTTGCAGCAGAAATGCAGAAAGATATGGTTGCTGAGCGCGAGATGACCGTCCAGCTCAATACCGAAAAGGCTGCGTTAGAGAAGGCGCTCAAGGATGTGCAAGTCAGACTGGTCGATCTAGAGACGAAAGGATACTCGAGCGCTAGCCAGGATGTAAGATTCCTTCACGGTCGTGTTCAAGAGGTATGTGTTTCCCCTTTCTGCTATTGTTTGAACTTGATCGCGTCCTAACATGAGTGACAAATAGCTTGAATCTCAACTCGAAGCACAAGAAGACGAACGCAACAAGTCTCAACGTTCAGTCCGTAATGTGGACCGCACGGTCAAAGATCTTCAACTGCAGATCGAGAGAAAGGAGAAAGCCAATACTCAGCTGCAAGAGGACATTTCACGGTCTCGCGATAAGGTTGAGAAACTTCTCAAGACGATCGATGAACTTCAATCTTCTGAAAGTGATGGTCAACTAGCCGCTCGCAGAGCCGAACGAGCGTTGAAGGAAGAGAAAGAAAAAGCCTTGAGACTAGAAAGAGAACTCGAGAGCTGGAAGGGTCGAGGGGGAATACCAGGCCCTCCTGTAAACCGACGTGGTGGGAGTGGCATGTGGAGCGTTGGCCACGGAATAGACAGGAGTGGAAGCAACGCGGTTGGGGCGGAAGAGAACGGGATTGAGATTCCAAAGAGAAAGAGCAGTATATCTAGAGCACCAAGTATGAGTAAGGGATTCTTGTAGAGTGATGATGGGGTCAAGTAATGGTAATTATGATTGATGGCGGGAGGCGTGTATATGGTCATTGGTGGGAAGGGGAAAGGGGCGTTGGTGCATGGAAAGGGACGAGAGATGTTATTTATGGTTCTGCGGCATAGCCTGTCTATTATTGTTTTGCGCGTCTATAGAGTACGAATGTCATTATGGTGAAAGGCCTCTGTCAATGTGTTTCATGTTGCGGATTCGAGATGCTCGATTGTGGTACTTGGATACAATAGGTAGGTAGGCAGGGAGGCAGGGAGACCCATGATCATGTGACTATGTGCGCTCACCTGATGTCATGCGAAGCTAACGCGGGGTCGGCAAGGCAGAAACTGAACACTTCAACGACAACGACAAGCTTCACCTGATGCACACCGAAAGGCTTGACAATAGACGCTCGTGCGAAGGTAAGTAGACTATTCTTATAAGATCTTCGAACCTCGAGACGGTTTGCCCATATTTCAAACAGTCTGTCTTTTGCTCTCTTTCCGCGCGTTTGAGTCTCAGCCTTGTCAACCTTTGGGCCCTAACCTTCTAGTCACATCACGGAGTTGAGACCACTTCCAACACAGTGTCCTCAATCTTTCTGATCGTTCTTGTGGGACTATCATCATCATAAACAACATTCCGCCATGAACACCATTCACCCCTGGAATTCCCGTTTAAGGACCTGCCTCTGCGAACAGTGTCTTTCCAACACAAGACATTTCGAGCCCTTCATTGACGCGACCAAACTCGAAAGATGCTGCCGCCTTGACAACCTGAAATCCAGGTTCAAATGCCCCACGGTACCACCGGAGGCCCAGAGGTCATCTCTCCAAAAATTACCTATCGAGGTCTACCATACCTGCTTGATGTACTTGGACGTTGAGACATTGACATCAATGCGAAGAGTATCGCAATACACGAGAGCCACTATTAATTCTCTTCATCAGTACAACGAGCTGTACCAGTATGCTCCGCAAACGCTACGCGCATGTCTTAGTACTGGAATCGCAGCTCACATTCCTTTGTTGCGACTCCACAACGCACTCACAACAATGGAATGCCATTACTGCAAGCACTGGTTTGTACTCCTACCGAGACGGCAGAGCCGCTGCTAATCTGTTGTGCCAGCGACTCATCAGAATCTACTCTCGGCACCTACCTCTCTGTCTTCGAAGGCTTTCGAGTGTGCGCCTTCTGTGCCTGCAATTCTAACGCGCTGCACCAAGTCGATCTCAAACAACTCATAACACTTACATCTGGCCCAAAAAGTGCTATTCCTGCCGCGTCCATCAGTGGTCTTCCTCGTCTAGCCACACTGCCCGACTCGTATTCGCCTACAGCCGCCGAGACACCATCTCGAGTACCTCGAACCCCACTCCTACTCTCGTCGTCCATTCCTAGAATATCCTCCAAGTCGTTCTCCAACAAGGAAATACGGCTTCTTGGCATGTTTTCCATACACCCAGATACCATTATCAGCCACCACCCCTGGGTACGTGCCCAAGACGAAAGCGACATGTCTCCGAACGAAGGCTACACACCACCAGAGAATCCTAAGCAGATTTTGTTGCGCTATGCCACAGCCGTCTCCCTGCCTCACCTCACTCCAACAAAGAAACTTGAAAAAGGAATCATGTGTGAGGAATGTAATCTCCGGATGCGGTTCCTGGAACGAAATTGGGAAGTGGAACAAAGACGGAGAAGAGTGAGGGGACAAAGTACTGTTGCAAGTCAGAGAAGACGGGCACTGATTAACGAGGCTAGGAAGGTGGCTGCCAAGTATTATACTCTTGATGATGGATCGGATTTGAGTATCCAGGAGCATTGGAGATTAGTGCATGCAAACAAGGCTTTTTGTGATGGTGAATACGAGTGGAGGATGATACATAACACGCGCAACGGGCAACGCCGGCCGGTGTTACCACTTTTGAGCCATGAGCATTTTTGGAAGCCGCCATTCGGCTAGGAGTGACCGTGAAGTGGTTGACCAGTAACAGTTGATGGCCGTCACAGCGGTTGCGACCACTTTCTGCATTGCTTTGGGAGCTTGGTGTTAGGTGTTCACCATCCATTGTACTTTTATT
This sequence comes from Helotiales sp. EF0021, assembly GCA_000292665.1. Classification (NCBI taxonomy): domain Eukaryota; kingdom Fungi; phylum Ascomycota; class Leotiomycetes; order Helotiales; species Helotiales sp. EF0021. The sequence continues at coordinate 457,984 of AIET01000416.1, forward strand.
TCAGTCATCCCTCCCTGGCGCTGGGTATGCGGGATTTCTGTGGGGGTGGGGGACTATGATACTAGATTTGCTATTTTACTGGCTGCCGTCGCAGTCATCGCTCAGCGTTAGCGATGAGGTGGCTGGAAAGCTGAATTTGTCCTCTGGGTCTCGACTTGATTTTGGAGAGGGTATTAATCTTGATCTTCTGCACAAGATGGCGCACAAGGATACATTCATCCGTCATCGTCATGTTAACAACATTACAGGTGCCATTTTCTGGCCGATAGAATACACTATCACTTTTGAATACCTTAAAATTAGGTAGGACAATTTCAGTGCATGTAGGGAAGCCCCGTTGTTGTCGATGTTCTTACGGGATCTTTGTTTTTCTTCGGAGACCACCATCGTATCATCAAGATGTGTCATAAAGTCTCGTTATATCTTGCTGGGTGTATAGAATTTAGTCTCCGCGTTTTTGAGGATACTTGTTGTATGTACTAGAAGTGTAGCTATGTTGCGCTGAGTAGTTTCTGGCTCTGTGGAATGCTCTTCACCCCACTTGACAAATGTTACAGTCAGTAAAGTCGACTACTGAGCACCCTAGGACTCATTTTCAGCATATTTACCGGCAGAGCAAGCCAGCCACATTAAGAATTGGAAGGTAGTTGCTATTGTGATCAAGTAATGTTTAGGTTTTGGCTTTTGCTGAAGTTGCGGGAGTCTGGCGAATTATGTTACTATGATGAATAGATATCGATGAGGCCCTTCCGCACCCATTATATCAAGCTCGTTAACATGACGGGCACAGAGGAATCTTGCAGTAGATCCTGTTGCGTGTAGTCGTTTACGTTTCTTTGTCCAACTTAAGTTTAATCTTAACGAGGCCCGCCTTCAGTATCTCGAAGCACCCAAGTCTAATAGTATACGAGTCAGTGCACTTGAAGGATATCTAATCCCGCTGAATTGTGTTCTTTTCTACGCGAAATTGCTCTTCCCAAACTTTTCAATTGAACATCAACCTCTTGGCGCATCAACTATCACCTTTCGAGGTCCATTGCAGAGTCTTTGCTTTGTTGCGGAGGCTTCGGGGAATTGTGAAAATTTTTTTTTTTGAAAGGACAATAAAGTCATAATTCCATCGCGCAAACGGTCATTTATACGCTTTCGTGCTATGAAGTGTATGTTTTCGAGTATAGACAAAGACCTTTAGGGGACCAACTGGTTCCTTTCAGATGGATTGTCTGCTTTGTCAAGGCAAATTTTAACATGGCTGGCTACGAAATGCCTTCTGTTTTTGCATCATTGTTTCTTGTATCTCAATATTGGGAGGATAATCAATATTGTATCAAGATTCGACAGAATGGCTGATACTGAAGCTCCCACGGGTCCGCTGAAAAACGCCTTGGCTGCACTTGATGCGGCACCTATCGTTCAAGTCTGGGATCAAAGTCCAACGTACCTGATAGGTCTCTGGAGAGTAACAGTCTTCCTAGCCTTCATCGGTATAGGTCTCATCTGGTTGTTCCTTAGAACGATCACTTCTCCATTCACCATACTCAACGGCCCTCTCAATTATTATGGCCTTCCCACCATCTTCACCATCTCAGACAAGGTGGTCGAGAAGTATGGAATTATTCCCGTCATCATTCTTGCAATACTCTACAGCGCCATTCTAGCAACTCTGGTTGTCTGGGCAATCCTTCATGGTACAGAACCGTTCATGTACATGACCAAACCTGTCTGGGACCTACTCGGGAGACTCCAGGAGTATCTCTTCTGGCCACGATACCCTCGAAGCCCTCGCTCTCGTGTGAGATCGGCGCAGAACACACCAGTAAAGAATTCCAGCCGAAAATTGGCGAATGGAGTTACCGTCCCTTCTCCTGGTCCAGACTCGCCTCGCCTACCTCGCAGAAGAAGTGGATCACCAGGAGACGTGCCTTCGGTGCCTTATAGGCCTCTTCTTCCTTATCAGCGTGAATTGGCTCCTGGTCCACAGCCTGCTTTTAATCACCAGACTATCCCGGCTCAGAATCATGGCCAATCGCCCAATGTACTGCCAAGATCTCCTAAATCACATAATACAAACCAACAACAGACTCGTTCTCCGACTCGAAGACCTCCCCCGCCACCTCTACCCATTGGGCGACAGAATGCTCCAGGTTTGACTGCCTTTCTCTATACACTGTGGTATCGGATTGTGGACTTCTATAACTCGCTTTTCGCAGCTAGAGACGACGATCTTGACGACGTGGTCGTCCTTCCCGTCGAACCTTTCGACAGCGATGAGCTCAATAGCGATGACGACGATGTGCTTGTGCCCCGTGGCCCGGTCGTGCACGTTGCATCAAAGGACCATGCTTCCTTCAGAAAGATCGCCTTTGCTATTCTTGCTATCACCGCACTTTTCTTCGTGTTCTACGCTGGTATGCGAGATAAATCGCCTTTCGGCACCCATGTGAGAAACAATGACGGCACGAGCAATTCTACGAAAGACTCGACTCTAAAAGACCGTGTCAGTAAAGCCGCAGAAAAGGGCAAGGGTTACGCTGAGGCCAAAATCTCTACAGCTACGGACAAAGTCAAGCATAAATATACAGTTATGTCTGAGAACATTGTCGACGTCACACAGTCTCTTTCTGCATCGCATGATCACACCGAGCCGACCTCCTCGTCTCATGATGTTTTTTCGAGTACCAAGAAAGCCAGGAAGACGCTTACAGAAGCAACCCACGCGAAGAAGAAGAAGTCGAAAGCTGCTCCAGAAGCATCTCCTATCAAGTCAGGGTCAAGCACTCATGGTACACGTGAGGGCTCTCCATTGTGGAGGGCATGGACTAGTCTGGCGAAAAAGGCCGTTCCTACGAAGCTTACCGAACAGACCGAGGAGCTCTTCGAGCGTGCCAAGGCTAAGAAAGAAAGTCTCAAGGATCAGACTACCAGAATGTCTTTTGGAGACACACTGTCTGAACGTGTAAGTGACTATGCGAAGTCGGCTGAGTCGGCTAAGTCTGCTGTTTCATCGAAGGCGGAAGAGAAGAGCTCTGCTCTCTCATCGAAGGCGAAGGAGAATAGCTCTGCTATTTCATCGAAGGCGGAAGAGAGAAGCTCTGCTAATTCATCGAAGGTGGAGGAGAACAAGTCTGCTGCTTCAAAAGCATCAGAAAGCAGGAAGTCGTCGATCCCTAAGAGTGCGGGTTGGTGGTGGAACCATAGATCGAGTTCAAAGCCAACGTCAGAGGCATCGCCGATAGAGACTTCCACTTCATCAGTGAGCTCGCCATCCACAGCTATTTCTAGGTCTACTAAGTCAACGAAGAGTGATGAGCCAAAGTCAGTAACGAGTTCAAAGTTTATGAAGTCAACAGCAATCTCAAAGGTCGAACCCACTGCGTCATCAAAATCTAGAGACATCAAGCCGTCGCAATCGGATGAATCTACAATTTCAACCTCATCCAAGGCTGATAAATGGAATCCATTCAATCCAGTTGATGCATGGATGAAGAAGGACCCGAGAGTAACGACTTCGTTTGAGGCGCCTAGCTCCAAGTCAGAGGCTGAGGAGACACAACCTACTGCTTGGGAACCTGAGGACTCATTCGACAGCAGCCAAGTCCACGACTTCAAGATCTTCAAAATCGCTTTTAATTTGGCATCCACCATCATCCATAGGTTGCTTACATTTTTGAATATCAAGGTTCCCATTTCTTATATCTCGTGGCCATTCAAGCAATTCGCCGCTGTAGTTGAAAAATCCATTTCAACAATCCTCAACTTCCTTAGTCTCGACTTTGGATGTACGGAGGACGGAGGTTTCTCTTCGTGCATACGTTCGGCCACTGGTAGTATCTCGAAGCTCATCTCTCTGGTTGCTGTTACTCTTATTGGCCACTACGCACTCTCTTTCCTGAAAGGGATACTCCCTGGCCCAGTTGGTTTCATCGGTGCTATCCTACTCTATCAACCTGTACTCTGGGCTCTCTTCTTCCATCTCGGCCGAACACTTCCTCTGGGTATCGGCAAGGCCATTTCCGGTCTCGAGTATAGCTGGCACAACAATCGCTATTTCATCTGGTTCTTACTTCTTGCAGGTACCAAAGCTTTCAAGGGCTTTGTCCACATCATCTCATTCTTTTTATATACACGCCCACATCAGCCTCCATACAGCCCGACTGTCAGACCTGAAGACGTCACTGTTGTTTGCACATCAATCGGCGAGTTCGGGACAGATTTTCAACAGACCGTCAAATCAATTCTTGCCAATAAGCCCAAACAGCTGATCATTGCAACAGTAAACGTCGCACGCGTTAAGAAATGCCAAAATGCCCTCGATTCCTTGCCAGAACCGCTCAAAGCAGACACAGATATAAAAATCGACATGACACTCATCGGCGACAAGCGCTCCCAATTCCTATCCGCCGTATCCGTTTCGGACAACAACACCAGTATCGTCTGCTACGCAGACGACCACGTCTACTGGCCAACTACTTTCCTCAAGCACGCTCTATCCCCCTTTGAAGACCCCCACGTCGGCTTGGTCGGCACAGTGAAATCTGTCAAACGAGTCCGCGACCGTGGTCCTTGGATTAGTTTCCTCAACTACATCGGCTGTATCTACCTCGAGCGACACAACTTCGAATGCACAGCCACCCAAAACATCGATGGCGGCGTCTTCGTCATTTCAGGCCGTACGGGACTATTTCGTAAACAGATCCTTTCCGACCTCTCTTTCCGCACCTGTTTCCTGAATGAGATGTTCACCGTTGGCCCGTTCGTGGCGGACGAGGCATTGAGGCCAGATGATGATAATTTCATGACGAGATGGTGTGTGAGGAATGGGTGGAAGACGGTGTTCCAAAATTGTCCTGAAGTATGTATCGTTACTTCTATTGGTGTAGATGAACAGGATGGGAGCGTGGCGAAGAAAATGTTTAATCAGCTTGGGAGATGGGCGAGGACTACTTGGCGCAGTAATCTCGTCTCGTTATTCTATGATAAGGTTTGTTGGCGGGCTATTCCTTGGACGACTTGGTCGTTGTTTGTTGGATCGTTCGTTAATCTGGCGGTTATATATGATCCTCTCATGTTGGGATTGTTGTATTACTCGAGTCCTGAGACCGCGAAGCACTTTTGTGGTGCGGCGGTTATTTTACTGCTAAGCAAGTTCGTCAAGCCGGTGACGCATCTGTATAAGGCGCCCGAGGATATTATTTGGGTTATTCCTGGGATAATTTTTGGGTATCTTCATAGCTTTATTAGGATCTGGGCCTTGTTCACTGTGATGGATGTTGGATGGGGTGGGAGGAATATCCAGGCTAAGCCGGTACCGTTGTGATAAGAGACAGAGAATCGTGTCTCTTTGGTTTGGGTTTGTATTTCTTTTGTTGTGTGCATGAATTAGTGTAATGATAGCATAGTAGAAAACTAAATACAAATGTCTCGAAATGATACTTCGTGATCTTTCGTGGTGGTGTGATTCCTTTGCTTCAATTTAGAACATCAATCGAACCTGTTTTAAGGAGTATCAACCTTAAGTGTTAGCAATTTCCTCAACACAAGAAGATCTTATACTTCAGGGTCTAATATGTCGATTGGACATCGACATCGAAAAGTATATGTAGATGAGGGATTTGATCCACGTGACCGTGAACTCCTCAACCATCTGTCCTGGGGTTAGACTAGATAAGGGACTTAGGCGCAAGTTGAAATCTGGGAATCGATATCGATATTCAGGAAAGGGATACTATGTTGAGACTGACTGTCGTGTTGTGAAGATATGCTTAAGTTATTGCTGGCTATCCTACTCGCTTAAAATGTTGCGAGATCTTTTGATGAGCTGACTGATGAGGTAGCGTGGATATGTTTGTGAGCATTTCTTTCTAAAGTATCTTAGAATTCTCGGTTCTATGATTCTATCGAAGTGTCTATTCGAACATCCTCATACCACACCGATGATCTCTCCAACAATGCTCTTGAACATCCCATTTGGATCGAATTGCTCACGGACGGCTCTGAACCGATCCAAATGCTAAGGCTCGTGTTAGTGCGTGTTCTTAATTGAGATATAGATAGAGTCTACTTACGCCTTGGTCCAGGTTCTTGACCGATTGTTCTAGTACTGTGCGAGTATTTTTAGTCCAATGGGGTCGTGATGGAAACTCATTAATCAATGTCTCTGCGAGATTGTGATCTGAAAAAGTCAGATCTGTCCTCAAACCTCGTTCTCAACTGAGATAATATACTCACAGAAAGGCTCATTAAATCTCAGATTATCTCCAAATGAGGGACGATAAGTTGGGAAATCAAACATGATAGCCCCTTTACTCCAATCAACATCTCCAGTCCCGTTATCCCATACCTGACCAAGTAAGTCATTATATGGTCTCCCGAACTTAATGTTAATTCCACTTCTGTACGTGGCTGTCATCACAATACCCTTGGCAAGCTCGGCATCGAAAAGTTCTCGAACTCGCTTCAGCAATTGGTTGGCCAAAGTGACAGGTACAGCCAGCTCGAGCGTATATCCTCGAAGATCATAGTCCCATTCGGGAAGCGTTCCAGGATACAAACCTCCGATCAGGACATCATAGTCCCAGCCATAGACTGGCCAGGTCGTGATCGCTGTATCCGTGGTTTTCTCGTGGAAATTGGGCGCTGACCATATCGAAAAGAAGAGGTTTTCAGCGAGCATGTTTGATGTTGGGAGAATCTTTCCACTGTCGAGAAGATTTTTAGCTACCCCTGCTTCGAAGGCTGAGATTGAGAAGGTGGATTGGAAACCCTCTTGCGACGAGAGGTTTGTTGGGATAACATCATAGTAGCGGTGATGGAATTTTCGAGTGTAAGGCCACCACTGCAAATCGTGAATGCTTTGAATGCAGAAACATGATAGACTCTTACCCAGAAATTTGCAGTCGCGTATGGTGAAATGAGCCCGTATATGTCACCATTCAACACATCATCCTCTTCCAAACTGCTGAAGTCAGCCTGCTTCTCTTACTTGGAGATCACAACCCACATTGTCTGCTGTGCATACAGCTTGAAATAAGGATATATCTGGAACTTGATCCTCGCAATAGGCCCAAGTAGACCAAGCGAGGTTGAAGCAGCTAGCCATGTATCGTCGCTCTCGTCTCGAACGATTTCTTGAATGGTTCCTGTCGCATCAATGATGTGAATCTCCAGAGCTCCAGCAGCAACCATAGATGCCTCTCTCAAGGACGATCTGTGAGCACCCATCGCAATGGCACCTGCAATGGTCATATTCCAGTTCACGAGAGCGTATCCAATCGAGGCGTTACGTTCATGAAGGTAGTCGGCGAGCTCAAAGAACGTGACTCCTGCCTCAATCATGACTGAGCCTGTGTCGCCTGATAGCTCGAAGTCGCTGATGCCGTGAACACCTTCCGTTTGAATGATGATCGTGTCATTATCATCAGAACACATGGTATCGTACCACATGTGACCTTTGCCGCTCGCTCGAACTGGAATGTTCGACGCTGAAGCCATCTGAACGAGGGAGACCATCTCATCAACGCTAGTGGGTTGGTAGATGGCAGAAACATTGTAGCAAGCGGGGAATCCAGGTCCGTCGAATGTATTGTATTCAATGGCAGCGACGACGGGAATCAACGCTGCGCAAGCGGTTCCAAGATGAGGGATATGCATCGTGGAGATAGGGTTCGCAGCTTGCTCGAGGTGTCAGCAAAGCTTCGAAGAAATTGGTCAAACAGGAGCCAGCGCATTTTTATACAGCAGACCATTCTGCCAAGCTTAAGCTGTCGGACAGAATGACCAGATGACTATGATCTACCTCGTAGTCAAATTCATCGTCATGTGAAGCCGAGTCAAGACTCATCGGAAATGACAGAACAGAATACCTCCAGTGTAACAGGCAGCGGCCATCGTGCTGCTTGCGGTAGCCTCCCATAGAGGTACCTGAAGGTTCTCCATCGCCAAGACCATCTGGTGTACTCGCGTATGATGCCTCTATACCGATTACCATGTCAATAGCGGTACGGTATCTCGATACGGAATGATCGTCAGGTTGAGGGAGCGACAGGGAGCTGCGGTGAGCGCAAAAAATGGTGGATAGGAAATTGAAGTTTTTGGTCGTTTGCGGGGGACATGTGACCAACCTTGAAGCCAAGGCGCGGGGTAACGAATAACATTTGTCTGACTGTAAATCATGCGCTCCAATCAAAAAACAGCTTGCTGGATTCTTATTGACATTTTTCTATCAACTTGTAAGGGCTACAAAAAGCGTTGTGATACCGAGGCTAGATCTGGTGGACGCGGGGGCAACCTTAATGTTCAACTTTTCGAGATTCTAGATCCGCCGACATGATATCAGAAACTAATTGCTATTCAGGAGCTTAATGAGCTTGTACCTGACATGTCACAGCTAACATGCACCGCAAGATACTTGCTAGCCCATCTCAGCGCATCTACTCATGAGCTATTTTCAACAAATACATATAAGTTATCTCGCTTAGGAATTTGATCGCTAATCTCCAGACGGTCAGGTCCCGAAGCCCCACTGCAACTCCCTGGACGCACCCTTGTCATGCTAAAAGTTCTAAGCGACTTACTTGGCTGTTCATGGGATGAACGGCATGAGGTCAGCGGTTGTTGGTACCTCGAATCATATGTTCCTTCACTTCCTTCAGTTACTAAATTCAACTTCATCTATTGCCAAAGTCTGGATATTTACTGACATCTATGAAGAGGTGTGCTTAATACTAAGAGTAACCTTCGTGAAGTACCCAGTAAGGGATAGAAAAAGAATATGCAACAAAATCCAGCTTATTACAAAACCTATATCAGATGCCTTTCAATCAATCAAAGACCCACAGAAATTCCTGTCCCCTGGTAGCAAACTTGAGGGAAGGCGACCTTCTTTATAACGCTGCTGCTTCACCTCTAAGTTTCCTCCTATATATCATATAGTACTCCACATATACAAAGATCCCATTTACTGTACTATTCAGCATTCTATTCTCCTAGCCAAGTCAATTCTATTTGTGAGCAGGCTTTTCGTGACTTCGATAGCGACTTCGCTTAGAGCCCCTGAAGCGGGATGGTCGTGACCATGTTCTCCTTTTTCGTGTTTGGCAATTTGGTCAGTAAGACTTGCAAACTTTGGCATACCTCGATATTCACTACGAACTTCGCGGGCATATATTATAATTCTTGTATAAGCAGTTTGGAAGGCACATGTACACAGATCTGAATGCACATTTCAACTAATCAGTGGAGAGATTTTTTGTGACAATTGAACTGGGTATGAATAAACGAGTGCCAAACGCTGTTTCCGCAAGAACAACCATGGCGTGGGACACTAGTAGTCCCTACCAGGATATAATATAGCTCTCATCCGGCGAAGGAAATGGACATTCTGTATGGTGACGTGCCGGGCATTCGGTGTCCTTCTCAAGCAGGAACATCTCATCCCTCATCTCTAGTCGCTCGCAGGCATGTGATAAGTAATACCCATAGTCAATGCGTGCTGGCCAATTCCATACTCGTCCTATATTGTGAGACCAGTCCATCGGCGTGTCACCAACTGCATTCCATCTCCAAGTCTCGGTGTGCCATCCGTTCTGCTCCGTCTTTGTCTTTGCGAGATAGCCCATAACCCCCAATTGCTGCTCCACGCGGCATAACAACCCATCCAGGATCCTATCTCGCCTCAGCAGATGGACTCCTTCTTGAAAGTCGTTTTTCCGCAGCCTCGGTCTGGAGATCTCCACCTCAACGCATCGAAGGATCCTAACACCTTGCAACCAGAAGGGAAATTCGGACTCGAACGGCATTCGTTGTCTGTCAAGTCCAATGCCCATGAGATCGTGATAACTCCCAGCACCGACTCCAAGCGATAAATGGACTTTTTGGATGATTCTTGCCGCGCGGAACAATCTGCGAAGCCAGCCTGGAACTTGACCTCCAACTGTCATGGGTCGCCAGGTATTGCTATTCAGGAGTCAGATCCAGAAAAACCTCTAAATATTCTAGCCAGGTACTGTTACTCACCCAAGCACCAAGTTCAACTCTATGAGATCGTTCACGTCCGCCGGTGTTTGTTCTTGTATCTCGCTCGGGAGTTTTTCCCAGCCCCAACCTCGTCTTTTGACTGCGGCTTGACGTATATTCGTGAGCTGAGGAATCGAAGATCCAACTGGACGGGTGACATGTTGAGTACCTTCCGGGAAGTTCAAAGAAGCAACATCAGCTCCGGAAACTCGCACTGCTGGTGGAGCAGTTTTCGACCGTGGGCGTGTCGTTGTGTATGATATTTGCTGGCCGTTAACCTTTGTCGAATCGGACGGCTGCTGCATTGTAATAGAGTAGCTAAAATATGATATTATTGATGTTTGTTGGCGATGTAGCTATTTTGCAGCTGGCCATATTGTTGGAGACCCAAAGACTAAGGTGATCTTGACTCTCAGGGAAAGAGCATTGGCGAGGTGATCGCGACTGCCTAGTAGGTGTCAATGATCAAGGGCGATTGGTCTCAAGTTCGCGTACCTTTCTAGAGCAAGCAGCATTTATTCTTGCTTTCGAGTGAGTAGATGTCCAAGGACAGTTGATATGGTCGCCTATCCGATCAAGTGCGGACTCGCTTGTGGCGTTTGGGGACATAGTTGTTGTACGGAGCTACAGCGGCCTTCGGTGGTTGAACGCCTGGAAATTTAGCGACTACATCACTAATTGCATGCTGCTACAGCGACTGATTGTTTGACGTTCTTGCCCCTCTTGCCACGATTGACACTAAACTCACCGCCGCATTCAATCGGATCCACATAATTGAAGGGAGCAACTGGAACTTGTCTTAATTGTCTTGATTGTCTATGTACGCGCAATTGGTCACAACCTAAGAATATACGGCAATTGCTTTTTTGAATTGACGTCGTGTATTTGCCGGGGTGGCTTGTAAGAAGAACTCGGAGTTAAGGCCAGGGGGTAATGGTTCGGAGTTTGCTTGTTGCACTTGCTCTACTATCGTGTGTTTGAACAAAGCGACGATGAACAGACACGCTTGCTTCCTTTCCTACTTCCCAGTTGTTAGAAGACATCAGCGAATCTCTCCCGAGGTCCATTAAACCCGATGCTCACGTGCACTTCTTACCCCACCGTACCAGGCTCGCTTACCGTACCTTGCCACAGAACTTGCAGCCATTGCACGCCCTTGCGATGTCAGTGTCAAATAAAATATGTCTTTCAGGTCAAACAAGGCGTGAGGTATGATATGTCAGCTACAAATCCAAGATAAAATCGTGTACTTCCGGGTATATATATCGGTCCACCCCAATCACAAGTGTGCTGATCTTAATCAATAGATGAGTGAACACTGCCAACATTGCACTGTACTTCCTTCACTATTAACCCACGAGCAATTACTACAAAGCAAAAAACCATGGCGACACAACAATCCTCCAATACCAGCACAAGCACTAAGCCGAAACACAAGGCGGTCCTCTTCGACTTCATGGGCACGTGCTTAGACTGGCACTCCAGCATTCTCTCCGCCCTCCCTTCAAGCTCCTCATCCTCTCTTCCCTTCTCCCACGAAACCGCATCTTCATTCGCGCTTCAATGGCGTCAACTCTACTTCGACACCAACACAGCTCGTCTGACTTCCGGCCAGCCGATAGAGGATATCGACATTACGCATCGGCGCACACTTCTCTCGCTTTTGTCCAAGCCAGAATATTCCGACTTCAAAGAGTTGTTCGACGAGCAGGTGATCGATAACCTGATACAAGCATGGCATCACCAAAAAGCATGGCCGGACGTAGCGTCTGCGATATCGGGGTTGAAGGAGAGGGGATACGAGGTGTATGTTCATGCCAACGGAACGACACGATTGCAGCTCGATATTGTAAGGAGTTCTGGGTTGAGTGGGATATTTAATATGTTGTTCTCGAGTGAACTGATTGGGTGTTTGAAACCTGCCCCGGAAAATTATCAAAGAGTTTTGGAACTGCTGAAGTTACGACCAGAAGATTGTGTCACGGTGGCTGCGCATACTTCTGATTTGCAAGGTGCAAAGGGTGTGGGTATGAAGACTGTTTATGTGAGGAGGTGGACGGATGATATACAAGAAGATCAGGAAACAATCAAGAGAGAGAACGATGCGTATCTTGAGGATATGGGGCGCTTGGTGGAGGCGGTAGAAGGGCTGTTGTAGGTATGCTTCTAAGGAGATTTTGATGAAGAGAGAGTTGCGAGGGGAAGGAGATCAAGAGAGAAGAGCACAGGGAACATTTGATCTTGGCAAAGATACATGGTAGAAAGCGTGAAACCATAGAGAAATGTGCTTACTTCACATTCTTCCCGCGGTTGTACTCAAGCCACCCATGAATTTGATTTATCCCAAAGACCAGTATTGCATACACGAAGAAAATAAGGCCCAAAGCATTACAATGCAAGCGTCGAATATTCTAACTTATTTAATAATCAATATTAAACTTAAAAACCCTTTATAAGTAGAAATGTTCAAAGGTAAAAAATTAATTTTTTTTAAAACTGTACTTTATTAATATATATAAACAATGTTTGTATCAAGTACGTTCCCTCTGCTTAATTGACCTCGCTAATGTTCAAGCGCCCTTACCTCAATAAAGAAATTACCGTCCACATCTTTCGACAACTCAAAATCTCTGTTGAAAGCTCTTTATCTCGAGAAGTCACGCACGCTGTGATTGCTGTTTCTTGACCGGAATCTCGACACCTCCCAACCCTCTGCCCCACGTGACCCCGCGCCGCCTTTGCTCAGGGCGGCTCAGGCCCGGCTCAGGTCTGCTCACCCATCTCACCAGAAATTGTCAACTTTTAACGAGGAGCCTGAAAATGCCCCCTTTCCCAGCCAGGGGTCCCAAATCTGTTCCCACTCTACGCTCATTCCCACATAGTTAATATCCCGGTCTGCCTGTTTTCATGCGTAGGACCTTTTTCTGCTTCTGATTTCGTCCAGTTCGGAGGCTGTAGCCATAATGGCAGATTGAAAAAGTCGTGAATGGAGGACTGAGGACCTGAGACGCGAGGATGCAAGTTATCGCGAATTCGCTTCCGCCGTGCGATCTGATTACGTAAGCTATGTTGAAGTCAAAAAGGGTCCAGCGTCGGGATAACCCGTCCCTAAATTTAGCTCTTTGAGCTCGGTAGCCATCAATCAAACTGATCATTCCGTTACAGTCAAAGGCCTAAATATCCCTCGTACCTTTTTCGACGAAATAGTATTTTATCGAATTAGCGAATGCCCCCGGAACCACTCACATCTGAGACGAGTTCATCAAGAAAACGTAGAAGTCGAGCTGGTTTGGGTCAGCTTTGGTGCTGGGAAAGCCGGAGACTTGCTGGGACATCAGTTGGCGCTAGGCTAAATAAAGACTGGTTGGCATCCAGCGGTATCTTTGCACGTTGTACTACGTAAGCCCGGTGCTGCTGCCGACAACAAATCTAGTTCGGCCTGACCCGCAAGGCGAATTGTAACTCCCGATTTACTTACCGTTGGATGTCAAAACCTTGAATTCGTGACCAGAGGGAAAACGTCAATCCCAGCGCCGACGAACGAGGGCGAAAACTACAGTAGAGATACTTGTAACTTATGCAGTTTCGTATGGTCGTTGTAGGTATGGGTCCAAATCACGTGGTAGTTTGGCCATGATTGGTGACAGCCTGAGGCGGCAATATTTCTGCCTAGAGACATTGATTCGAGGTTCGCTCTCTCAGGCACTGACCACATTTACCTGTCCTTCTCCAAAGTTCTCTGGTACAGTTTCTCAAACGATCCATTGATTTCTGCTAACCCAAGAAACACATTTTTTTTGACAACATGGATTCCGACGAGGTCAGCCAGATACACGAGTCTATGGTGGATGATTGGCTCCATCGTTTAGGAAAGTACAACACGCAAGGGATCGAGAAGCTGGCTTCAAAGTACCGGAATGGCGATAAATGCATCTGTGTGAAAATGAATAATGGATCGTTCAACTGGTGCTTCAGGGTAGTATTCGATGACGGTACAGAGTGGGCGGTACGGTTTCCAGTTGCCGGCAACGTTATGTACCCAGAGGAAAAGGTTCGGCGCGAAGTTGCTGTTATGAGATTTATGAAAGAAAGGACTCTCATTCCAGTTCTAGAAGTCATAGCTTTCGGTATGGCTGCCGACAACCACGATCCTGAAATGGGCCCTTTCATCATCGAAGAATGGATCGATGGTGTACCGCTCAGCACCATCATGGAGGAGCTTCCTCGACCTTCATGGGGGCCTGTTCTGCGTAAGGATACCAGCGACGAGACACTCTATACGATCTATCGCCAAATAGCCAAAATCCTCTTAGAACTGTCAATGCACAGCTTCGATAAAATTGGAGCTCCATCCTTGGTCGAACATGAAGACGGCACAACTTCCTGGCTAATTACGTCTGCGCCAATGACTCAGAAAATGAATGAAATAGAGAGAAGTGGATATGTGCGAGTGGACGGTCAGACCTCCGTGAGATATAATCTAGGTGCGCTCCTATTGATTATACACTTAGATCATTTGTCAGAACCTTTTCAAACCGTCACAGAATATGTGGACCGGCTTGTCCAGCAGAATACTACGCATCTACGCGAACAAAGGAATTCTATAGACGATGCCGATGACGCTCGCCGCAAATACTCCCTACGCCAACGAGTCAAAAGCCTTGCGCCTCACTTCGTCTCCAAGAATTACGACTCTGGTCCCTTCAAACTAATTTGCGACGACTTCCGGCCTGGAAACATACTAGTTAAGGAGGATACCTCAGAAATCGTTGCGGTGGTCGACTGGGAATGGACTTATGCTGGCCCATATCAGTTTCTCTTCTCTCCGCCGTCTTGGCTGATACTGGAAAACCCAACCTCCTGGACTAGTTCTAGTGAGGCTCGCTACCAAACGAAGTTCCCGATATTTCTCAAGTCCTTGGAGGAGGAGGAAGCGCAGAGGGAAATAGAGATGGGCGAAGAAGTTCCGCCAGACCAGAAGATGTCAATTCTGATGCGACAATCTATGGAAGACGGAAAATTTTGGTTCAATGAATTGATCCGCGAATCTTTTAATTTTGATGAAGAAGTGCTATGGCCCAACATCGAACTTCTTCTAAAGAAGAGGAGGCTTGCGGAAGTTGGTATTCCAAGTGAGACAGAAGTTGAGGCGTTCGTCAGGATGAAAATGGAGGACTTGAGTCAATACAAGCTGGATCTACAAGCTTTAGAGGGGAAAAGGAGAGAAGCTGAGGCTGTGGAACAGAAGCGCCCGATGAAAGACTTAGTCTCGCTGGGAAGAACGGCTCTGGTGTGACCCTAATCGGAATAGGGGGAAATGGTTCTTAACAGCTGCTAGTCCCGCATCGGATTCTGGCTTGTCTCAAGCATAGAAGCATAGAGCACACTTCCAAGTGATCCTTGCCCTTGCATCACTGCTTGGAACAAAAAGGGACCGACCGGCATGTGGCACAGTCCATTGCAGCAAGCTCGTACCTCAGTCAATACGATGCCCTCCAAGGGAATGATCGCTATCGCGACAATCAAGAAGATCGAATCCAGAGTGGCAGATCGAGGGTTTTGGCTTCAAACCGGCCGTGCCGTCAAGCTTTCAGCTGCGGCAGGGCCGGCGAACCAGCTACCGTACCGTACCTTATTACGCGGTCTTGCATAAACAATACTTTACTCAGGGAAAGCATCTGGTAGGGTTGTATGATAGATAGCATGTTCATGAACGCCAAACGTTGACTCACAGGATTTATGTTGTCGTCCATTTGGCCCTTTGATACCGTACAGGATCGTCGATCGACTGCCATTAAGGTGAAGTATTATGTATATTTAAGTATAACATCTTATAGCAAACGGAGTTGAATGAGTGCTTAACAAATCGATGTGTGTTTACATACGTTGAAGTTGAAATTTTAGTAAGTCGTTTAGTGCGGCTCTTACGAACAAGGATCCAAAATTAGCCCCTAAAGAACCCCTGCCTTACTCTTTCCAATTTTAGCCAACGGCAGTCGTAGCCGAGGAGCCCAAACGGGTCACCCCTGTCCACCGTAGGCTCACCTCCTTAGCTCACTTGCTCAGCCTGGCTCAGGTTTGGCTCACTTATAGCTTAGGCTATAACAGCAACTGCTTAGGTCTAAAGACGGAAATGGAAAATGCTTACGTCGAGATTCTGGTATCGATTAAGCTGTTCCAGCACACTTCAACGAGGCGAAATATCATAGCGTAGAAACTGCGAGCCGAGTTTCAGATTTGCATTTTGGTACGGCTTTGAACCTGGAGGGAAAGTACCGTTGGCAGCCCAAAGGTCAATTAGAGGCTGCATAGGTTCCAGATCGTGGGGTTTGAGCATATCGAGACTCATGGACGTTAAGATAAAGTGGCTGAAACAGCTGTTCAGCTGTTTCTCCAAGTTGAGATGGAGGAAGGGCTCGACGAAGTGCTCCCAGTAGAGATGAGAGTAGACGCGGAACAATTGAAGAGAAATAGCCCGACATGTGCTAGCAAAGTTTTCGGGAAACCCACTTCGTTTGCCTATCCAGTCATCTGAACTTGCTGGAAGGACGAGGCTGCCGAGGGTGGGATTGCTGCTGGTGAAGTCAGGTTGGGGGTCGTAGGAAGCAGTAGATGGGTCTGTTGGAAAAAGTTCAGGGTTGTCAATCCTGCGGGAGATCCACCGGCCGACAAGTGTTATATAGTTATGTGCTGGCAATTCTATCGGCTCAGAGTTGTTGTCCACCCACGTGTATGAATGGTTCCTATGATGTTAGATTGGTATGACAACACACTGATTAGGCACCTTACTTTCCAGCACACATTTTCGGACAGGTACATATGGCCCTTCTATCACCGTCCGTCTCGATAATCACGCAAACAAAGTTCCACAGCAGTCGATAGTGTTCGATAACTAATTCATATTAGGTCCGTTGGTCCGGCAGAAGCCTCTGCGAAAAGGTAGGATCGGAAGGAAGCCTACCGTGATGTGCTATCCATTCTCCCTGTTCAACGGTCTTAGGCTTGCTGCTAAGAGTCATGAGATTCCCTCTGACGATGTGTTTTGCATAGGCAGGATCTAGCCACAAAGGTAGGGGTCGAGGCAAATCTGGAATAGGATTCGATTCACCAGTTGTCGCAAAATTGATCGACTCAGAAAGCGAAGGAGCAATCGGGAAGGGAGGCACTTTTGGCGTCGAGCTCGCCGAAGGCAGAGCTGCTGGAGATATTCGTCGTGATGTGGACGTCCCGTCAGAGGTGGAAGTCGGGGTGGTAGGGCTTTTATCACCTCCCCCGAGTCTATTTGACGTTTCCCGGAGTCGTGAATTGCTGTGGGCCGTAAAGATTAGCGTGCTGGTCCAACAACGCGAGTAATAGGGTGTTGACAGGCTCTCTTGTTAGGTACGAAGGCTGGAAAAGCATCACTTACATTTCGGCAAAGAGGTTTGACATGGCGAAGTAGACAGCGATGAAGTTGTAACTTCCAACGTGAAGACCAAGAGTTCGTGTACCTCGCAGAGTAGAGCGCACGAATTTGGCCTGAATGTTTAGGCACTATTTTAATTGCCCCTGCGTACTAGTGCGGCACGTGACACAGTACAGCCGCGTACCGCACGGACCACATACAACTGCAGAGCCGTATCGCATACGCCAAAATCGCAACCTAACTTCAACAATTAATTACAGGACAAGTAGGAGCCCTATTGATACGCTGACTACGCCAAATGAAAGCTCTCAATTAGCTCTACAATCTACTATCTGAGTGTAAATGACGTAGTCTAAGATCTGACGCAATGCAGGCCTGCAAAAGAATTCGAAGTTTTCGAAGTGTTGGTGTTCCTACCCATGTAAGCTATCAGCCAATAAGAATACTGTGTTTTTACGCGGGACGATACTTGCCAATCATTTCGCCAAGCAGTTAATCCCTGTTTTTCAGGAAGCCACTTCGTTAGACTGCGGTGCTGCAGGAGCAATAATTAATTATTAAGTTTAATTATATTATTTATTTTACAAGAATACCAAAGATCCCAAGTCAAAATCTGTTCCTGTCATTGAGTCAGAGCCCATATCATTGAAATTCACATTCTGGAAATTAGGCCATTGCGCAGCAGTGTTGAGCATCTCGCCAAATGCAAAGTTATCGGTTGACAGCATAGTTGACATGTCGTTGACCCTGTTTTCGTTCGTGAACATTCCTCCACGAGAAGGCTGTAGTTGCTGCAGTAGATCCTCCACTTGTTTTTCAAACTCCACACGATCTTGATGGATTTTCTCTGCATCGTTGGTGACCAGCCAATCGACTGTCACCGACGAGAGAGTATCAAAGACATCGCGACAGCCTGCAGCTCCATGGAAGGTTTCTGACATGGCGAAGAGTGATGAAGAGCAGGACTGAAGCGTTGAAATGCTATTACTGACGGGATTTCGATCCCGTATCTCCTTTGACTGCCAGAGGCCATAAATAACGGTCAAGCCGGCCATAAAGAGATGGTGGACCGATTTCCACAAGACGTCAAGTTTCCCCTCTCGCTGCAGGATTTTGATACTTGCGATCAGCTTGCAGGCAGCTTCATGTGAAACTGATATTGCTTCTGTAGCCGGGTATTGGACGTTGGAATTTGGCCGGTGGAGCAGGAGGATCGAGTTATTATAGATGGTGTCCCAGTAAGCCTGATTTGCGAAAATGGAAGATGGGTGTGCTCTACTAGTGTCGGGAATGGTACTGTACCATTCCTGCAGACGGGGTTGGATGTCCTGAATCCACATTGCGAAATTTGGCTTGGGATAAGCGATCTTTAGACCCCAGTTTTGGCTATGTTGCACGTGCTTGATTTCGGATTCGAGCTTTGCCATGCCGAACAAGTGGTTGTGAGCTCGTTGGTGGTGGATGTCAAAGTCATTGGTCTCATGGTCAAGGGGCGGACGAGTTACCGCCCATGGATTTGGAAGCGGCACTCGTGTGCTTTCGTCGATGATGCCAAAAGGGCGACCGAGCGTGATACCCAAGACACGGTCAAAATGGTAAGCAGAGTACCATAAGCGCCGGCGTTCGTACAGCAATTCTGGGCCTGTATCGAGGGTCTGTCCTTCCGTTTCCCAATGCAGGCCCATATCAATACATAAGCGCAGGGCGATACCAGTCAAATGCCACAAGCTCCCTTGCCAAGGGCACATTGAGACGAATTGAGCCAGAAGAAGCACAGCCCGGAGAGTCTCGAGATCGCTTTTTGAGTAAGTGATGACCTTTTCAATCCAGCCAATGGCCGATCGGAAGCAGCCCTCGCTTTGCGATACTCGGCCCGTGCCACCAGATGGATTGGGAACGTTGCAGAGGGCGATGGCGAATATCATATAGGTTGTGAAGATATCTCTCTCGGCTGCTCGATTTAAGGATTGGGTACCATTTATAGAAAAATATGCGCTCTTGATGGCTTCCTCGACCCGTGACCGCTCCACGATTGGTAGATGGGGTGTGCGATACTGGAAGTAGACTTCCACTAGATGGTCTGCAGCATGGCGTGGTGGAAGAGAAGACTCGGCTGCTACCGAAGACGCAGATATTGGCACAGATGCAGACGAAGAAGGGTTGTGTGAACGTTGCGCAGAAAATAGATGAGAGGGCGGTAGGACATCGGTGCGAATTGATGCCATCACCATTTTAGCGAGCGTGATGCCACTGCTTGCTCCTAGAAAGCGCGGCTGTTTTGACGGCTCGACTATAACGTTCCTGACACTCGTGACCAAATCTTGGAGATGACTTGAGTTGTCAACCGAAGTCGCGGAGCCTTCTGTGGGAGTGCTGCTAAGCTCGCGGGTTGCCGGAGAACATGGTTCGAGCGAAGTATACACTCCACCATTGACTGGAGTAGGCTGAGTCCGCGTTTGCAGTTCTTGATTTTCCCGAGTCAATCTCGCAACCTGCGCCTCTAGATCGGATATATAATCGCGAGGTATCTTGAAGAGGTTAGCAATGCGTGATGAGGTTCCGTCAATCCCCTACTGAACTCACTTCGGTATGTTTCCCTGAGTGGTAAGTCAAGCACCGGACGTGTGCGCTTTCGCAATTAGAGCAGTTTGGATACTGTAGATCGCACTGCGTGTTGTCCCAGTCGTCAGCGACATGATGTTTGAGGTAATGTGAACACTATCAGTACTTTTTGCTTTCTTCGACGGCACCTATGCACCCGGTCAGCGCCGAACGATGGATCCACGCCGACCCGGTCATTCCTGCGACTCACCTCTGACACGCTGACATCCTCGGGCCAGGGCGCGATAGTGAATCCATCTGCGATATCTGGGTTTTCGGACCTCAAGTTTCGGCGTGGAAATTGTAACTCTGGGTGTGATAGTGATGGAGATCGTAGGGGGATGCCAATATGAGATAAGTGATTCGCAATATGCCTTCGGGGATAGCCGATCAGTGCCGCGATTGCGATAAGAATTCAGCACGAAGGAGTCGTGGGGTATTTGCCACTCACAAAATACGCTACGAAAAGGCTACCTGCTTCTTGCTAAGACAGACTTCTCTCCTTATCTCTGCAATCCATCGGGGTAGCCCCATTGATGTCGGTACAGTGTATAATCTTGGTTTGAATCTTATCATCGCGGGCTGAGAGTGCACAATCGGACCTCATGAAAGCACATAAACCGCAAGGTATATCAAGATGCAACTTATCGAGATCTACGAGACTTCTTCTCACAGACTACATTTGACATCTGAGAATTTACAATTCAGTTCCGTGAATTATCATCATCATTACCAGTTACTGAAATGGACTCTGACTCAAAAATGGAAACGAAGAAGCCTGCCGTAGGCCACGCTGAGAACTCTGTTCACGACTACGGTTCTGGGGAAGCAGGCCCACTCATATACATTGACCCCGTAAAGGAAGCAGCATGCCGGAAGAAATTCGACAAATACGTTGTGCCGGTTTCAGTCATCTTCCTTGTTCTCTCCACCCTAGACCGAAACAACGTAAGTGAACCCCTTTTCTACACATCCTACTATTGCTAACAATTGATCAGCTTGGAAATGCTCGAGTATTCGGCTTCGATCAAGACATTGGACTTCACGGGGGCCAGTTTGGTAATATTAACACGCTGTCAAGCCTCTGCACTATACTCTTTGAGGTTCCATGGGTCTTGGCCGTCAAGCGCTGGGGTGCTAATAAATCAATCGGTACGGCATTCGTCCTGTGGAGTGCTTGCACACTTGGGACTGCGTTTATCCAGAACTATGCTCAAGCCATAGTCGTTCGAATGTTGTTGAATGCCGCTGAGGCCGGTCTTGCCCAGGCATTCGCCTTTCTATTTTCGACCATCTATCCCCGGGAACTTGCAGGAAAGCGTATAATGACGACGAATCTCGCTCAGTGTATCTCTGGTGCCTTTGGTGGGCTGTTCGCATATGCCGTTCAAACCATGGGATCACGAAATGGGCTTGCGGCCTGGAGATGGCTCTTCATCATCGAGTTCCTTGTCACCATCGCCATTTGTGGCATTGGCTGGATCTTCCTCCCAACCGCCCCTGAAACGGCATGGTTTTTGAACGAGGAAGAGAAGGAAACCATGCGTCTAAAGAAAGAGCGAGACTTTATGCTCAGGGGGGAAGACAAATTCGACCGCAAGTGGATCAAGATTGCTCTGACAGATCCCTTTGTCTACCTTCTCGGCATAGCTTTCTTCACCTCTTCTGTCGCAATTAATGGATTCGGTGTCTTCCTGCCTACAATCATCTCTGGCCTTGGGTAAGTACCTGCACTTGATAGAAATTTCGAAGAGCTTGCTGACCAGGTCTAGATTTGCTTCACTCAAAGTCAACTACATGACCATCCCAGTTTTTGTTCTTGGCGCTATTTCTCTCGTAATTCAGGTATACTATTCCGATAAATTGAAGCGACGTGGTGTGTTCATCATCGGGTGCTGTATTCCAGTTGCAGTCGGATATCTCATCTGCGTGGGGACACCAAACCCCCATGCTGGCTACGCAGGAATGTTTGTTCTCGTTTTAGGTGAGCTACATCTACATTCTACCATTGTATCATGATCTAATATCGGGCAAGGACTCTACCCTATCTCCACACTGGCTGTCACTTGGATAGCTACCAATTTATCGCCAGATTCCAAACGCGCAATTGGAATGCCCTTTGCCTATTCGATCGCAAACATCTCCAACCTTGTGTCCTCACAACTATACCCTACCCAACAAGGCCCTCGGTATATACAAGGCAATGCTGTCTCTGCCGGTTTGACAGTTGTCGCTGGGTTTCTATATGGTGCATGTTGGCTTCTGCTTAAACGCAGAAATGCAAAGAAAGCAAAGCTTATTGCCGAAGGAGCCACCACAAATGGCCTGGAAGGAGATATGAGCCTTGATTCTATGTACATTCTTTGAGCGACACCTTGTATTGCGACCATTATGATGCGGTTCTGAGCACGCCGAGGCACCGCTGGCAGAACATTAGCTGGTTGAGATCATTTGCTCGGGATTCTTTTCTTTTATCCTTTCTTCAAGTAATATATAGGTACTTTTGTCATGAATGAAGATTATTTGCATCATGTTATTACTCCTGACTACATACTCTACTATTGCTATGACGGGAACATGAACTGCCTCATGACCTGTCCTGACATGTTCAAGTAGTATCGCCAGTATAAATACATACTTCATCGGTCTAGACTAACAAGCCAGAGCATTGTAGTACTAAGATTCTGATATATAAAATTCGGTTGTAGGACTAGAAAAGCTGGCAAATTGGGTAATTATGCGACTCTTGATCTCAATTCTGCAGTCATTACACATTCCTATATCGCGTGCACATAAGATGAGATCAATCTGTTGCTCTGTTAGGAATCAAGTATTCTCTGTAATTCCTCGCCCTATAAATCTGAGAATTTTCATAGCAAATAGTGAGAACACGTTGAGAGATACAACACTTGTTGACATTTCATAGACTTGGAATCTCCGTCAATATAGAGTTTCTCGATGCTCGCGAAGAGAATGTTATTATTCTACTCTATCTAAACATAATACAACCCATTTTGGCCGCCCCTAAATGAAGGATGTCACATGCCATATAAGCACTTCTATAATAAAGCCGCGCGTATGCTGGGCTTGGATTTCGATAAGGCAGAGTTCTTTGGAAAGCTTGAGTCCTTCGATGGCTAACAGTCACAACAACAATTACAAATGGGTTTCAAAGGGTAGATGATATCTATTTGATTGTTGTACTACTCTAAAGTAGCTTCTAGAGACTCCAATATTCCGCACAGAATATCCACCTCTTCCATTGCCTACATCGACCCCGCTTCAGTTGAGATCCCTCAAACAGTGGTCCAAGACCGCAAGCGATGCAACAAGGTCGAGATGTGTTGTCCACCTTCAACAATAATGATTTGAGTGCTTAATCATTGGCGGTGTGCTGATGTACGATTGCCGTAATGGACAACAAGTAGAGATTGCTGTTCGTCGTTACCATGAAAGTGTTGGTAGTGCAAATGACTATTTAGCTCCAACCACGGCTGCTTGCGCTGCGGCCGCGGGAGCATTATCGACCATGGTTTCGTAGTCAAAAGGCTCCTTGAGCAGGCCTGCATCGGAGAGCCCCTGTTGCCATCTTGCATATCCCTGGCGGTCCACAGAGGTGGATGTCCACATCTTGTTGCGACGGAAGTCATTGGTCACGCTGACAGCGACATCGACTGGAACGTTGGGAAAGAGCTCCGCAAGTTCGTCGCGGAACGACTCTGCGTCGTGCTGGAGCACCCAGTCTATGCCCTTGGCCAGGCCGATACAGAATCGCTTCTGAGCATCCAGGATCTCCGGGGTAATCGTCTTTGTCTCTCGGTAATACACGCTCCAGGGGATATCGCCTTGAGTAACCATCTCCATCGCGATCGACACCTTGGGATTGCGCGCAACCATAGCCAGGGCAGAGAGGTTGTCGGTGACAAAGTAATCGCCCATACCGCCTTGGAACAAGTTACCCAGCATGACACCGTCGAGATCCTGGACATAATCTACTGCCCTCGCGTCGATGCCGTTCTCGCGCAGCAACATCTTGAAGAAAAGGCCAACGCTAGCCCCTCCGCCCGACTTCATCAGGACGGTACTCTTAGCCATATCAGTCAGCTTGAAACCTTCACTACTGCCACGTTTGAGCACGGCGAGAGGGCAACGATTGGCAATTTGTGCGAAAACAGTATAGTGCTGCACCCGCTCGCGGTACATCGACGGCACCCAGATGCCGCCAAGAGCCATGTCAGCTGTACCGTCAGCGAGCGCATCGAGTACACCGTCCCAGGGCACAGGTATGTTCACCGTGACATCGAGTCCTTGCTCTCGGAAGAAACCATGTCGGAGGGCGATATACTCGGGAAGATAATTGAGATTGTAGCCAGTAGCGGTAAGGTGGAAAGGTTGCAAGACCTGCTTTTTTGGGGTGTCAGACGACGGTATAACGGATATTTCGTTGACCATTGTAAAGTCGGAATGGCAGCTTGGAATTGTCGATATGTATTCTTGATCAAAATATATTGGAATATAAAGTCTGAAGTGCTCTCAAATGGATGCTTGAGTCACGGGACAATATTTCTGGGCACAAGAATATCGTTGAGATGTACTCTAGAATGAAATAGGATCAAAATAAAGTACATGCGAATCATTTAAGTCTACTCATCCGCAGCTGGCAATTTCTGTCGTTGTTGGAGCCTCGCGATTGTCCGTCGGAAAATTGCGAAGCCTCGGCGGATGCGCTTGTCTTTATTGCTAAGGTTAAGATTATTGGAGGATCGCCGTCGGGAAATCGCGATCGGGGAATATCTTCCAAAGTCTAACCTTATCTTCCAATGGAACCAACCTCCTCCTCTCCTGCTACGAATCGACGCGCTCTCTCAGTGATATCACAACCGACCTTCTCCCCGTTGCGGAGCGAGCTCAGGAAGTTCAGAAGACAAAAAGCAGCACAAGAAGTGGCGAGTAGCTGTTCAGGG
The DNA here is from genome assembly GCA_000292665.1 of Helotiales sp. EF0021. Lineage (NCBI taxonomy): Eukaryota > Fungi > Ascomycota > Leotiomycetes > Helotiales > Helotiales sp. EF0021. Next base: position 482,968 of record AIET01000416.1, read on the forward strand.
ATCTGCTTACTTAGCTGCTCTGGTGCATGAGTTCGAAATGAGTCTGCGGTGAGTTATTGTTCGAAGACTCCAACAAGAAACCGGAGTCATTCATCTAGGATGACCATTGGCCACGCAATCACACGCGTCTTCGAAAGCACTTCTTGTAGCATGATTCCTCATCTTTTCTGTGCCTCATTCCTGGAATCACGTGGAATTCCTCTCCTCGCAACATGTCGCCTATCTTAGCCTAGCGTGGAGGCCATGTCAGCACTCAAAACTTGAGCGTTGGTCTCCAGGACATCAATTGCAAAGCAGAAGCAATGCCATCCCAATCTGGGTTGCAAGATGCGAGTCCAAGACAGAGTATTGCATATCGTGTGAGCTTCTACTAAGCATCGGAATGGTCGGAGGCTCGGAGCACGTCGTGCTGATGCGACTCATTCACTGCCTGATGCTTTGCTGGTGGGTACATAAAAGGAAAGTACCTCTTCATCAAGGAAGTAACTGTGGAGTGTCTTCATTTATCTCTTCCAGCTTTCTGCCTTTGTTCACCTTGCTTCTAGCATGATGTGGCAGTCTCATTCTCATAATTATATCATTCTAATCCTACTAGGAATTTCTCCTGTTCTGGGAAAATCTGCCCAAAATGTTCGAAATGAAGGGAATATCACATACGGCCCTTCACCTGCAGAGAGCTACCTCAAAGAACCGACATCCTCAGATCTCCTTCATGGTCACGTGGCTCTTATGTTGCTAAATTGGTTTGGCGTTTTCCCTATTTGTATGTTATACAACACCCGTGTGAATGTTGTTGGGAACTACTCACACTCTCAGATGCCATGCTTGACCTTACACGTTCTAATCTTGCATACCTAGCTCAAGTTCTTTTCCTGGGGTTACATGCTATCGGGATTATTTTTGCCTTGGCGTATAACTCCCATACTTCAGACCTATATCCAGGCAATTTCCATCATGGGCTGGGATGGGTGATGACCGGTATTGCTTTGTTTCAATTCGGACTTGGAATCTTGAGGACCTTCACCAGATCCAGGTCGAGCAAGACCGGGAATGGTGTAAGGGGTGATGAAGCTCCATTAATCCCATGTCCAAGAGCAGAGAACAAATTCCAGGATTCCGAGTACTTCAGCGACGCAGAGGAAAGCAACTCGACTCGATTTTTGCCCTATGGTGAGGATGATACGAGCTCGAATGGTACAGATTCAGAGACGACGCTATGCAATGTGCCTCTGCCACGTTCTCGTCGTCTAGGTACTCATCGGTATGACCAACCAGTATCATGGATGAAGAGGTGGAACAACGTAATTGCCATAAGTAGGCTGTGGCCCGGCCTTCAGATGATAGCAACTAGCCTGAACCTTTTACTGGCCATTCTTGCTCTCGTGGCAATTTGCACCGGAATCGTTACCATGACGGGAATATTTGTATGCTTTTCGAGTCTTATCCAACCTGCCTCGCTTCGCTAACAGCCTGTTCTTAGCACGGAAAACGCGTTTTCAGTGGCCTTGCACATTTCATCAAGGGCGGAGTGTTTTTCATTTATGGTCTCATAACATTCACTAGGTGGATGGGCGCTTGGAGACATCTCGGCTGGTCATGGAATCTGAAAGTCGCTACGTCTCAGGGCTGGCATCGCTCGGTGACGATGGAAGGACTTGAGTGTTCTCTCATATTCGCTTACGGTATTACCAACGTGTTCCTCGAACATCTCTCAGCGTGGGGACAAGCATGGGTTGCGCAGGACTTTGAGCATGTTGCAATATCGCTTCTGTTCATTGGTGGTGGATTGGTAAGTTGCCCTTTAATGCGTCTTTAGTGTTCCTACTGACGCTTCTATAGTGTGGTATTATGATTGAGAGGAAACAATTCAAGCCCACTACTCAAATCGGCAAAATTGATGGAGGTCATACAAAGGCAGCTAACCTGATCATGCAGCCTGGATACTCTTTTAATCCTCTACCAGCGATGCTCATTTTGATTCTTGGCAACATACTTGGAGGACACCATCAAGAGCTTATTGAATCGACAATGATGCATAAGTGGGTATGTATCAGACTCAATCTCTGGTACACGCAATTTGACATCCTCCAGGTCGGGACTTTCCTTACAGGAGCCTCAGTTGCACGCTGTATAACGTATATTCTCCTCTATATCTCGCCATCGCTGTCGACAGCTCCTTCGCGACCACCTTCTGAGCTTGTCGCCTCATTTTGCTTAATGTCTGGCGGCATTATGCTCATGGCTAGTGTGAGTGAAGTGCAAACCCGGAGTCATTTGAGGTGAACGAGCTAATCATTTGATGTAGAACAGCGATACAGTCGATGCAATAATCACATACCGTCTCAACGCGATGCTAATCGCTACTGTCAATATGGGAGTTGTGGCTGCGTTCATGGCTTGGTGTATGATTCTGGCTTTGGTCAAGGCTTGGGCGGAAAGGAGAGAAGAAAGATACGCGATTGGCAGGTGCGAGATTGGGTAGATAGTGTGGGATCCTAGAACAATTTCGTCTGAAAAAGACTTCTGTACGATTATTTCGCTTCCATGGGCACTAGATTTCACGGTTTCTCTCCTTGGTTGGTGATATTGGAAGTATCAGACTTGGGGATTAGATGTCTTCGAGATTTATAGACCTATGAGTTTTCCTCCCTTACCCACCTTAAAAGTGTTCGCCTCCTGTAGGCTATATATATTGATAGCATCCGTCAATCTGACATCCGGGGTGATATTCAGACAGACCCAGGCCAACTTCGTCCCATGTATATGCGGTCATGTGGATCCAGCTCGGAATTGTCGGAGCGTTCATTGTGGCGGTGGTCTTGGCACCACGTACACATTTAGTCCGCTTCAAACTCGCGCATAATACTCACGAACATTCTTCATCATGGGCGAGAAAATGCCTTCTTTCTCGCAAACTACAGCCACATACTCGTACACGGCGGTCAATGACTAATTCATTCCATTATGGTGGGTGTTCCGGGAAAGTCACAGGGCTGCAACACGTGCAGACGCCGAAGGATTAAGGTATGACCACACGTGCTTTCCTCCATCTACAAAAGCTGAGATAGATAGTGTGATGGCGATAGACCATCTTGTGGACAATGCTTGAAAGTAAGCAGAGCTTGCGGTGGGTACCAACGAGATCGGTATTTCAAAAATTTGAGTGCTCTGGATCACGACAGCCTACTTGCTCGAGCTCAACCACTTGCGCCTATTACTGAGTCATCAGCCATAATATACGAAACACCAGGTGGCAAGTATGCCAAGAAGGAAATCAAAGCTACCACAAGCCCTCAAGAATCTAAGCTCGAGTTAGACCTTCAGTCATCAAGTGTCGCGTTGAGCTTCTCGAGAATGTTCTGGTACTTCGTGAACAACTATGTACCCAAAGAGAATGAAATTTCACCCTCAATCGATTCGCCGGTTTCTTGGCTTCAGTCTCTGTCTGCTCTTCAAGGAACGAACTGCTCTCTTGATCTTGCGCTAGCGGCTCTGAGTATGGTTCGTCTCGGTCGCAAGAACAAGGATGATGCGCTGCGCCGCAAGGGTCTTGCAAATTATGGCAAAGCTCTTGAGGGACTTCAAAGGACTTTGACGGATGGAACCTTGGCACTTGAAGAGCAGACCCTCGCTAGCTGTATGACTTTGTCAATCTTTGAGGTGAGACATTCCGATCCTTGCCGCGAACGTCTGCTTACAGTGATACTTGCAGGTGCTCGAAGCTTCAGGAGAGAACACATATGGGTGGATAAGTCATGTGGAAGGTGTATCGAGGCTCTTCCAGCTAAGAGGCCCCGAAATGCATGTCCAAAAGTCAAGTCATTTGCTCTTTGTAGGGTTCAGACCGACTGGGGTTAACCACCAATGTTGTGGGATTGACACAACACAGCTGACTTGGCATAGATCATACATGCTCTCACAATACGAAAGGCGACATATTTAGGCGAAAAAGACTGGCTAACCATACCCTGGAAAACTTCACCAAAGCCAGACTTTCATCACCTTCTGGATATCATGGCACGGATGGCGGCGCTTGTCGAGCATACCGAGCACTCGAGCAAAGGACAGCAGCTGAATGATTCCACTTCTGAGATCCAAGAATGCTTGAAAGAGAATTGGATCTTCCACACTGAGATCGAACAATGGTATTCGGAGTTATCTAGGAACTTCAACCTTCGTCTTTATATCGAGCAACCTGCCTCGCAGTTTCTCACCAGCCTTACACACGAACCAGAATACGTCTTTGGCACTTCGTTAGACTTCCCAACCTTTCGAATAGCACGGATGCACCTCTTCTACTGGTCAGCTCGTCTCCGAATATATTTTAACATCTTCCTGATCCAAGATTCCTGTGCCGACATCATTCAACGATCTCTTGAAGTCGCTACACTCATAGCACGTTCAATGGAGTACCTCCTTTCGGAAGGAATGCATACGCTCGGATCGCAGAATGTCTTCTTTCCACTTAGGATGGCTATGCATGCGTTTTTAGTCGGAATTGGAAATGGGAGGGAAGTTGATTGGTGCAAAGGTGTATTTGATGAGCTGGACAACAGAGGATATCCATTTGGAAAGATACTAAGTGGGTGGTCTTGGGATGATATTCCCGTGTTCCTGTCAAGGGGAAGTAGTTCTTGACACGCTTTTCACTAAAATGGTGCATCTCACTGCGAGTCGAATTGAAATTATTTCAACGTACCCCAATGATTCAATATGTATTCATACCTCCTTAGCAGGATGTGAGTTCTTTGGCCAATCGCCTTCTGGTGGTTGAAAATTCGGCTTCAACGTTTCCCAACTCGTGGAATTCTAGTCTTGTTGGACTTTCTGGCAGGTCTGCAGACCCCACTCTGTCACTCCTACCATAAGTGAACTTTCAAACATGAAAGCCATGCTCCCTTCTCCGACTTTGACAGGTTTCAATTCCGCTATGCTCGCCTTGGCGTGGGCATCACTGTCGGGTCCATGGGCACTCATAACATTGTGAAGACTCGCACCAGCGGGCTTGAAACCCCCATCAGTCTTCGCATCGTAGCTGCCATAGATCAACCCCATGAACTCGGACATCGTATTGCGATGGTACCATGGAGGTCTGAAGGTATCCTCTTGTACTAACCATCGCTGGGGGAAGATGACAAAGTCAGCAATCGCCGTGCCAACTTCGTTGGATGGTCCTGTCAATACGGTGTAGATACTCGGATCTGGGTGATCAAAACTTGTGCTTCCGATGACATTGAACCTTCCCAGGTCGTACTTGTAAGGACAGTAATTTCCATGCCATGCCACAACATCAAAAGGCGTGTGATTTTGGCGCGCTTGAAAAAAGTTGGCCATCGAATTTTGCGATCACAGAGTATAATGGTGCGGCTTTTTCTTCATTTCCACTCGCTTCCGTACTCTTACTAGTTTGGTTAGTCTTGTTTTCAAAATGAGCAACTGGAGCTTGGAAGTCTCGGCTGTTTGCCAGACCATTCGATCCAATAGGACCAAGTTCTGGAAGCTGAAAATGGCCTTGATAAAGTTCAAGAATATAGCCCCGCACTGGACCATGAGGAAACGAAACTCGGTATCGGATACCTCTCGGAATGACAACAATCCCGTTCGGCCTTGCCAGAATGAAACCAAGCTCAGTCTGTATATCGAGAACACCGTGCTGAACCACGATCAGAAAGTCGCCGTCCGCAGAATAGAATGCTTGGTTTGGACTCATATCCTTCCCAGCAGCAAATATCATGATCCCGAGTCCGCTTTTCATGCTTGGGGCGCCTGCCCCGCAAACAAGCTTCAAGGATTCAACCCAATCCTTGTTGAGATCTAAGTCGAATGGATCCCAACGCAGCTGGTTTGATATTTGTTGTAGCTTCACATGAGGACTATCTGGAGTTGTTTCGAGGATATTGGTTCCTGTAGCAATATATGGCTCAAAATCTGAATGTGCAGCTGCAGGCAAGATCCTGTATAGCCAGCCTTGGAGGTTCGTGGAGCGGGGTGCCGTAAAGGCAGTTCCTGATAACTTCTCCGTGTAGAGGCCGAAGGGTGGTCGCTGAGGTGAGTTGTGGCCTATCGGCAAAGCTCCAGGAATAGCTTCTGTTCTTTGCAATATTAGGAAACGTGAATTGTTTAGCTACGACGCATACTTACTCGTGACAGCAGCCGAATCCAGTCTGATATGCATACTTTTCGGGTATTGAGAATAATGTAACAGGCATTTTGAGGGATACTATTGCCCTTTTGGTTCAGACTTTGGCTGGAAGTGTGTGTTGTATGAGATGCGATTCGTATCCAATCTATATCAGGCGAAGGCATTGTTCTCAATTCTGACTTCAAGTCATGGGGATCTTTCAACCCTCAAATGTCAGTCTCAAACACTCAAATGCATAGGCGAAAGCACGAGTCTTACCAGATGTCCTGCTTCATCAATAGTAACTACCCTCCCTGGAGGTTTGGTAATGGTTTGGATCCATTCGCGGTCCTTGGAGGGGCTATCTTGGATGTCAGCGGCTTTGATGTCAACTCACGTGACAAGCATACATGACAATACTCCTGCCACCTAAGACGAAGTAATGCCACTAAGTAGAAGCTTCCAGCTCTTCTAAAAGCTTTACATAGGGAGCTGCAAGGTATGTGGCCTGCTCCATTTATCAGTGGGTTCCCTGGCAGGGGTTGTGCTTTGGGTTGAGACCCACCGCTTCTTGCTCCTTAGGAGTCGTCAACATCCTCACCACCCCCCCGTCGACTTCCACAGTTACTGTACTATATTCCTGTCCACAATCAGAACCCGTTTATTACATGACAAGAAACTTTACAATACCGCGTGAAGATCCAAGACCTCGCGATGCCAATCGTTGAAGCCCTTGCTCCCTCGGAAAGCATTTCGTACATCCTCCCTACACACGAGTCAAAATTTCTAGTGGCTTGAGTCAGATAATTTGCGCACTCACAAGCTTTCCCATCTATCTCGTCGTTTCATGGCTCTGTTCGCCGTGATTCTCGTCTGCTCTTTCATCTGGAACAGAATCGGATAGATAAATATCGTTGCCTGAAATGATGGTGGTTCCATGAGAGAAGCGTGAGCCCTACTCATGATGTTAGTATGCGCATTCAATGGTTACATTAGTGGAAAGGGAATAAAAGTACATGATACCGCCTCCAAATGAATGGCCAACACCCACAAAAGGTTGCTGGGCTTCGAAGTATCGCAACACGCTCAATATGTCGCGTGACTGGTCTGGCCAATGTGCTACACTCAAGTAGACGAATCAGTCATCATTTCTTCTTGACTTCTACTCCCTTTTCTCTGAACCAAACCAAAATGACAAACGAGAAACTTACATTCCCCAGTAAGCGACCTTTCATTCAACCTCCAACTCTCGCCGTGATTCGACGCATCCACCGCCAAAATTCTCTTCACGCACCCCTGCGATCCAAACAACCTCAAAAGTGTCAAAATAGTCGGTTGCCACAGCTTCTTATTGAAAGAGGTCCCATGCGTAAGTACAATGGTTATTCCATGCTCCAAAGCATCGTGTATTATATACTCATCCACGGCGATCTGGAGTCATGTCGTAGGATCCCAAACCGTGCATGGATGGCGTGGAAAGGAAGCCGGGATAATATGAGTGCTCTGGCTGCAGTTCGAAGTAAAGAGACGAAAATCCATGTTTATCGTACGGGCCCGGGAGTTTAGCAGTGTGTTATATGTTGGAGAAAGGATGTAAAATAAGGAAGAGGACGGGAAGGTGCCGGGTGCATTTCCGAGGTCCGCCGCGGGGCAATCACGAGGTGTTTCCACCGCCAGATTCCACAGCATCCAGAATCACAGCCTCTTGGCTTTTGAAAATACGGGGAAGGACTTCGTCTACTTTGGTATGATCGTGTGCACTGTACCTATCGCGAATTTCGAGTCAAGATGTGAGGGGTTGATTACTATGGCGGATGCAAAATTGAGGAATTGAGACTTGAGTAACGACCAAATTTCGCGAGTTGGCTCAATCCACGATTAAATTTCAAGAAGAAGGTAGCTTCTCTAAGCTAAGCTATAAGGAGGTTCTAAAATGTATAAATGATGTATCCTCACAGACACAACACCTATCGTCATTACAATTTTGGTGGGATGTTCATACTGTGAAGCCTATCAGTAGATGCAGTAAGAGTATCAAGAAAAATGGGGGTACCAACTTTATATGTATGCTTTTCGAGTTCATATATTCTAACAAACTATCCTTGCCCAGTTCATGTCCATATCCACTTTGTTTTGTTCCTCCAAAGGGTGTATTCACTTCTGGTAGGAACGGCGAGTTGATTGCGACGCCACCGGCCTGAATCTTGGATGACACACGCAGAGCTCGGGTGAGATCTGAGGTATAGACACACGCTATAAAGAGTCAGATAACCTCGCTCATCCATTTCAAACAGGCAGAATAAGAAAGTGCCACCTACACGCAAGACCATATTCAGTCTCGTTCGCGAGTTCGATCGCCTCCTCTTCTGTACGAAAAGTCTTGACAGTCAGAACAGGTCCGAAGACTTCTTCAACCCAAATCGGACTATCAAGTGATGGATCGAGGAACAGTGTGGGTTGAATGAAAGCTCCTTTGTTCCCAATGCGTCCTCCTCCAGTAAGTAATTGCGCCGAGTTCTTCCCTAGCTCGATATATTTCATGATCCTTTGGAACTGCTCTTGGTCAACGACTGGGCCGTGCTGTGTGTTTAGATCCATGGTATCTGCTCCCATTCCCTTGGACACGGTTTCGAATATCTTTACTAACGAGGTGCAGAATTCTTTTGCAATCTTCTCTTCTACCAGGACTCTTGACGCAGCTATGAAAATTAGTTTGTGAGTGCGCCAAAAGTAACTAGGGCAATCTCATACCGACGCATATCTGACCAGAATTTGCAAGAAAGCCAGCTCCAACCCTGAAAATAATATGTTAGTACCTCCGAAACTCATGACAGTGTGGTGATGAAAATGCCATACCCGCCGACCGCCACCTCCATTGGTGCATCTGCAAAAACGATCGCAGGCGACTTTCCCCCAAGCTCCAGCGTAACCTTCTTCAGATTACTTTTTGCGGCCGCTTCCTGGATCTTCATTCCGACATTGGCAGATCCCGTGAAACTCAGCTTAGATATCTTCTTGTGCGAAGCAATAAAGCTGCCAGTAGAGGCGCCTCCAGTGATGAACTGCACGACCCCTGGTGGGAATCCCGCCTCCGCAAAAAGTGGCCCAAGTGCAAGTGCTCCAAATGGTGACTTTTCCGATGTCTTGAAGATGAACTAGGAAAGCTCAATACTTGGACAATTCCTAGCAAATGACTTCTTAAACTTACGACATTGCCTGCTGCGAGCGCAGGAGCAATTTTCCACCCCACGTACATGAATGTGGCATTCCAGGATGCAATACCTGCACAAACTCCAATCGGTTCATATCTTACAATCTTGTAGAACCCATTATCCTCATTAAACGATCTCCCTTCAATCTTGTCCGCCCAGCCCGCATAATCTAGACGCATCGTATCAGCAGCTAGCTATTCCGACGACGCATGGAGTCAGCAAGAAACTCACATCTGAAAACCTCAACCATGTGTTTGAGATCAAAATGGATGATTCCGGAAATAGGACGCCCTGTAGGCAAAGATTCCAGATACGCCAATTTCTCTGCATTTTCCTCGATAAGTGCTGCAAACTTAAGGAGGGCCGCTGATCTTTGGGCGCCACTGAAACTGGCCCATGGTCCATGAGAAAAGGCTGCTGAAGCAGCAGAGACCGCTAAGTCAATATCTTCCAAGCCAGCAGCGTTCACCTGATCCGTTAACAGATCATCGTTGGTAGGGTTGCTCAGCGAGATCTTTTCTGGCCCCTTGGAATCGACATACTACCAATCATTAGCTTGTACCAGCAGATTTATTGCAGAACAGAACTTTCTTGGTTATTGATGAACAGCTTCGTTGGCAAGTCCGGCTTGGACATCTTGGAAAATGACAATCGGAACTGTAAACTTGTGGTTAGTTTGACGCATTCAATCTTTAAGATAAAGACAACGATAAGGATTCTGGTTGACATCATACGATTGGCGTCAGCAGCTCCAAGGTCCAAGGGGTGGAGGGGTCCTTTGCCGAAATGCGGGGCACGGAAGCTCGACGGAGAACTTCCGCATCTTTCACACTGCTCCGAAGCCCCTACCATATTGTGACATAGTCAGTGTCTTTCCCAGAAACAAAAAATGCCTTGCACTCAAGCAATATCCCAAAAACATTGCATCAGAATAGACTTCAAGCATGGCTCCTTCAAACATCGTCACGGAAGTAGTAGAAATCCCGCTTGCCGTATCATTTCCCGAGTTCCTCCAAAAGTTCCAGCTTGATCTCTTACCGGTACTATTGGGGGAGGAGGGAGTCATCTCAGTTCGAACTGGTACGTCAAATAAATCCCTCGCTAAACCCCCAGAAGCTGAATTGTGGGAATTGCCAGGCACAAAAATAAGGACCTCGGAAGGGACCTCACCCGCTTGGGCAGTTTCTTTGACAGAGTGGGACAGCCTGGAATCTCACGCCAAATTTATCCAGAAACCAAGTTCTGCTTCTTTCTTTGCAGGTGGGGAGAAGCTGTCCAGAGCTCCGCCGAACATCGGCCACTACTCGTTGGAAGCTTGAAACGCTTGGGAAACTCGGCATATTCGCGACTAACTTTCTCCAAAGGGCCATTTGGGGGTAGGACAGTAAAGAGAAGTGTAGAGAGTTTGGATCAGCAGGGAACTTTTTGCGCACTTGAACCCGTCAACGAAGGGACAGCTGGCCCTCAGTCAGGAGACCATGAGAGAACTTTCGATGTGCAATGGTATAGCTATGAACAGAAAATTAAAGTGCCGAACTTGTGAGCAGAACACGGCTGAGTGTCGTGGCAGCTGTGCGGAACGAACTTCCATAAAACTCAATCGCTAGCAATTAAGGAACACTTTTCCGCCTTATCATCAACCGCGTGGCGGGCACCCAGGCCTTAATGCGGTGGTGGACAAAAGTAGTGGATCCAACTGCCCATGAAACCTCCCCGACAGCACCGGAATTTGTGCGGAACACAATTGACGGGTCGTGCTTCAGACCAGTGTACCTACTTCAACGCTGACCGACAATGATTTATGTCGCTCAAAATAGCAATGGCGGAAACTGTTCCAGCTATCTATTCGTGAAAATTTGGTTCCATTTCTTTAAACGTGATACCCAAACATGAAGGCCGGCAAGAGCATTCAGGTGGTAGTCGTGGGGGCAGGTATGGGTGGGCTTGGGACGGCAATCGCACTGAGAAAAGCTGGGCACAAGGTCATAGTACTGGAGCAAGCACCAGAATTCAGCGAGGTGTGTAGCTGCAATGCTTTCCTTTGGAATTCATGTTCAGCGCGAGCAGCCCTAACATTTCCATCCACGAGTAGATTGGTGCGGGTGTCCAGGTTCCCCCAAATGCCTCTCGAGAGTTAATGAGATGGGGTCTTGAAGCCCAAATGGAAGAGATCGCCTCTCAGCCATACAGAATAAACTATCGAAGCTGGGAAACCGGCAAGCCACAAGGCCACACAGATATGTACAACGTACGACAAAGATTTGGAGCTCCCTACTGGCAGGTCTTCCGGCCTGATTACCACAAAGTCCTCCTCCAAGCGGCTCAAAGAAGTGGAGCAGACATACGAAAAGGCAGCGAGGTAAAGACATATCTCCCTGACGATGGAGCTGTCATTCTTACCAATGGGACCACAATCAGAGGAGACTTGATTATTGCAGCCGATGGTGTCAAGAGCATTGCGCGGAACGCCATTGGAGTCAAGACGGAGCCACACGAAACTGGTGACAGTTGCTTTCGAGTTGTCATCCCAGCCGAAAAACTGCGAGCGGATCCAGAACTTGCAGAACTCAGTACTAAGCCTGGTTTCGAGCAGTGGTTGGGTCCTGATCATCATATTATTGGGTGAGTACAGGCTCATATGTCACAAGAAGGCATTTCTAAGTCCACAATTAGATACAACATGTCAAAAGAGAAGTTCTTCAACTTGTTGATGGTCATTCCTGATGACGGAATGATGGTCGGATATAGAGCTCCTGCCAGTGCTACCGAAGTCAAGAAAGCATATACTGGATGGAACAACGTGTAATTTAACAAGTCACAATATAGAATGTTGAAGGTACTAAAATTGCTTTCAAAAGTGTACAGAAACTTCTAGCTTTTCTCCCAGAGGATGTTGAGCGATGGCGATTAATTGATCTTCCTCCGATCAAGGATTGGATTCACCCAAGCAACAAACTCATTCTTCTCGGAGACTCTATTCATGCCACTCTGCCCTATCTTGCCCAAGGTGCTGCAATGGCTATCGAAGATGCGGCTGCAATCGGCAGTGTCCTATCTCATCTAAACTCCCTCAAGGAGCTTCCGGACTTGCTACAAGTTTACCTGCGAACACGTCAAAGTCGAGCACACGCCATACAACAAGGGTCATACACAAATCGTTTCTTTATCCATATGTCAAAGGGGCCAATGTTGGATATGCGAAGCGAGATATTTGAGGTTGGGGACTATAATGGAAGTCCCAATCTCATGGGTAATACTTTGTTTACCAATTGGATGTATTCATATGATGCAGTGAAGGAAGCTGAGAAAGAGTATGCGAAGTCGTACAAAGCGAGTTTGTAAAGCTTAGGATTTAGTTCCGACGGGTATGTATCGACTCTTGACGAGTGGAAGTCTTCGGGTACCAACAGGTGAAGTGAGCTGATCAATGTTCGGACCATATCCTCAGTCACCAGAACTTACCACCTGAAGGGGGTGTCCCTTCAGTAATTGCATTTACCACAAATATAACACGAGGTTTGACAACATGAAGCGTGTACCGCACTTTTTACATTCTCAAGCTTTTGCTAAGAATAATCTGAAATCGTGCTCATAATGCTTTCTACCAAAAGATTTCCCAGCCATCACACTCTACTCCTCTTCTCACATAGCTTCGGCGCATAGGCGCACTATCTAATGTTATTCGTCCCCTGATAATCCTTGGTTTTGAACCTGACAAAGAAATCTGTTTGCTTCACAAACCACGCATTGTGAAGCTTCCAATCACTATCTTCTCTTGCAAATGTTACCTCGATAAATGTCAGCAACTCAATCGCAAGAAGGGAAAGGTGAAGAACACTTACCTCATACTGCCTGAAAATGGCTGGAACCAATTTATACATCTCCAACAAGCTGATATTCTTACCAATGCACGTTCTAGCACCCATTCCAAAGGAGAACAACGAATTGTTCATCTCTGTTCTCTTCGCCTCAGATGTTTCTAGCCATCTCTCTGGTCGATAAACAAGCGGATCCGTACCAAATATCGAGGCTTTGGCATGTATTGCCCACGCATTGGCACCAACGATTGTTCCAGGTGGGATAAAGACATCGCCAACTTGAAGCCCATTTGAAGGGACTATGCGTTCCAGAGCCAATCCAGCTGCAGGATGGAGACGCAAGGATTCTTGAATCACTGCACCCAAGTATGGCAAGCTTCGAGCCTCTTCCCAAGATACAATCTGTTCTTTTGGGCCAAGGTCAGAGCTTTGAAGCTCCGAAAGAAGTCTGTTGAGCTTGTCGGGGTTCTTGAGCAGGTAATAGAAGACTGCTCGCAAGGTGATAGCTGTGGTATCTGAGCCGGCGAAAATATTGGCTACGGTGAGAGCGAGAACCCGCTGATCGCTGATGAATTCTGGATCATTCTTGTTCGCATCCAAGAATCTGTCGAGGAAGTTTCTGCGCGGACATGTTTTCTCTTTATCTTGATTTTTCAAATCACCTTCAATACTCAAACGAGTAGCCATTCTAGCCTTGGCAAAAGTGACGACGGGTGAGCTCGTATCAATTAGACCATGATCGCTACACCAAAGCAAGATTGGATTCTTGAGAAACAGACGGTCCAGCCACGGCACTTGCCCAATCTATTGAGTCCATAAGCTTCTTCACCGGGACAAACATAATCTAGAAAGAGCTTACCACAGAGAAGTAGTTCAGCATGCGTTCGAGAGTTCCAATAACACCATCAATATCCTTACCTTCGTCAACGAACCCCAGCCTCTGTGAGAATGTGAGTTCTCCAATGACATCAAACGCATAGAATTGGAGCCATTCCCCAAAGTCCAAAACACCTTGATCTCCAGGTCGATTTACGACTCTGTTTTGAAGCTGTGTGATGAATGCCTCAATGGTCGAATCAACCAAGGGTTCAAATTGAACGAGATTGCTCATTGAATATGCATTTGCAACAGAACGCCGCAACCTTGAGTGAAACTTCTCATCCTGGGTGTTGAAAAGACTGTGGAGCGGCTTCCCTTTCGAAATATTCCGCTGTACGGGGTAGAAGCCGGACTAAAAGAAAGGGGGATGATCAGCTGACTTGTCTCATCGCAAAACAGATCTCAATGTCACACTTACTTTGATGTATCCTGCATTCAATGCATATATTTTCTTCACTGCGTCCCAATCTGTAACCAAGACCGTTTTGGGCCCGATCCTGACAAGATCTCCATATTGCTTATGAAGTTGCCGGTGAGTTACCTCGGGACGACGGCCCCAAACAACGAGGAGTCTCCAATAGTCTGTGAATGCAGCAAGAAAGGGTCCTGGTATGTTGTTCAGGCCTTGCGCGTACTTGTTCGAAAGTGCCTGCAGCAGAACGATTGCAGCTATGATTCCGAGGACGGTGTATCCGCGCAACTCGAGGAGGGATTCGAGAAGCATGATTGAAAGTTTTGGAAGAGTCGAAAAGAAATCTTTCTAACAAAATTTACTCTTGTTTCATTACACAAAGTTATGAAAAGAGGTTTCAAAATGGTTGAACCCTCTGCAAATCATACGTACTTGATGAACCTACGGCAGTCTAGCTTGCACAGCGCAACTGCGACATCTCTGTCAACAGCGAACAGCGAACAGCGAACAATACTCATCGGCAATTTGCCCACTCCGCTTCCGCCTTGATGCATCGGTCGTATACATCCCCAGCAGAGAGTTGAAGCCCCGGTGTGGGGTAGTGGGCAGAAGGTGGGGTAAGGAGTTCCGAACGAGTTCCGCAAATGTCGGAATACTGTAGTTTAGACTGCGGCTGCAGGGCTTGGACACGAGACCTTGCAGTTACTTCAACAATGCGCCGAGCAAGAGAAATTCCTTGGACAGGTGTTGATGAGCTACCAAACTTCTCATAGTGAAATATCTTGCTTGTGTTATTTATTCAAGCTACACATAGCACTCCAAGGGACACAGCTGCTCCGTCATGACACGTGCTTACAGCCCGGGTGGTTAAATACATACCTCATCATCGTATCCTGCCATTCGCAATGTCTCAAGCAATGAAATCTAATCCCTGGTACCATGGCTCGACAGTAACTTTCGCAGAACCAGCATGGTCACGTGGCTCCCCTTCCCCATACCTGAAAGAATCACACCGACGGCTTCGAGATGCAATGCGAACGTGGGTAGAAGAAGTATGAACTACCTCTTTCTCTCTCTTGCTATAGCTTCTGACAATCCACTAGAACATTATTCCCAACGCATCAAAGTGGGAAGAGGACGAAAAGCTACCTCAAGAGATATATCATCAAGCAGCAAAGGATGGTCTCCTCATGCCAATGGCCGCAGGGAAATCAATTCCCTCAGAATGGGCTGGGACGTTTCCAATAATGGGAGGCGTGAAGCCAGAGGAATGGGATAGATTCCATGACTTCGTCATTCATGATGAGTTGAATCGTGTTGGAGGGATTGGGTAGGTGGTAACTTTCGAAGAAGTGAACAATGAAGTGCTGATAGATATAGGGTTCCAAACGGTCTGATAGGAGGAGTCGTGAGTTGCTATTGACGTTATATGATAGCAAAGCTTCTAATACATCTTTGCCAGACATTGTGTATACCTGCTGTCCAGAAGTTTGGGTCACCAGAACTAAGGCAAAGGTGACATGTCCATCTTTTGCGACACGAATTGTTAGCTGAAAATCTCCAGGGTGGCAGAAGAAGTTCTCTCTGGTGAGAAGAGAATATGTTTAGCTATCACCGAGCCAGATGCAGGCTCAGACGTGTCTGCTCTTGCAACTGAGGCAGTTTTAACGCCTGACGGCAAATACTACAAAGTTTCTGGTCAGAAGAAGGTCTGTATAGTTTCTGCTCACTCCCTATGGTCAGGTACAAATACTGACACGATAATAGTGGATCACTTCAGGAATGTATGCAGATTACTTTCTTGTACTGACGAAAACTTCAGCCGAGGGCATGACCATGATCTTGGTACCCAAATCTGAGGGCGTCTCGCTTCGACACATGAAGATGTCAGGATCCTCATCCTCAGGAACAGCGTTCGTCGATTTCGATGATGCCTTGGTGCCAATAGAGAACGTAGTCGGCGAGGTCGGAAAGGGCTTCCAATGCATAGTATCCAACTTCAATCATGAGGTAAGTCACCTGACCAGATTCGATTTGGGCCCAAACTGAATGGTGCTTGCTCAGAGACTGTTCATCTCTTTCCAGTCTGTCCGAGGGGCGAGAGTATGTCTAGAGGATTCAATATCGTAAGCATAGAACTTTCCATTTTAGGCCACCGTTCGCTGATGATTTGCCAAAAGATATGCTTCATCGCGTGAGACTTTTGGCAAGTTAATCGAGCACCGTAAGTTGCGCATTCGTTTCCATCTTCATGTATCTTGACTCACTTACCATAGCCGTCATTCGGTTCAAACTTTCTCATATGGCTCGTGAGACCGAAGCCTTACAAGCCTGGATCGAAGTATGTTCCAATCTCCAATTCCAATCGACCCGTCATTGACCCGTGCAGTCCCTCATATTCCAACTCGCGTCACTCAGCACTTCAGATGCAGACCTTCTCCTCGCGGGTCAGATCGCTCAACTCAAAGCACACTCAGGCATCGTTCTCCAGAATGTTGTTAGGGACGCAATTCAAATCCTCGGTGGCATCGGCCTTACGCGAGGTGGGCGGGGTGAGAGAGTCGAGCGCATCTGGAGAGATGTCAAGGCAATTTCAGTACCTGGAGGAAGCGAAGAAATCATGCTGGACTTGTCGGTTCGGAGAGCTGTGAGGGTGCAAGAGGTGCTGGAAGGGAAACTGGTCGTAAAATCAAATTTATAGAAGATGTTCTGACGTATTCTAAGCTTCAGATAAATCCACTTGCATTGCAAATCTATTTGGGGAGTTAGAAGAGAGAGGATATCATTTTGTGGTGATTCTGAGTGGTTGTGATTAGGATGAAATGCCTGTACTTCTGTCGATGGGGAAAGTGGCTGAGGTCGACCTCCCTTGCCTCCGCAAACCCCAATGCCCGAGGGGTACCCCTAGGTAGGTACAGTTCCCCGCCATCCACGTGATATTCTCAGCCGTGATGAGCGATGGATGGTATAACGGAACAGGGCTCCAGCAATTCACTTTTGTGAAAATGCGCTTTCCTTATTATTATTGGCGGCTTGTTTTCATAAAAAGAAAATTGACTTCCTGGGCAAGTCTCTAACCAATTGCATGTAGGGATCAATTAGCAGATGCATATATCCTCAATTCGGAAGTGGGGTACACGGAACTTATCACATAAGCTGGGGAGATAAGAAAGACACTAATGCCTGCTACTGTTGATTGATGCTTGCTCAAGATAAGAGCTAGGAACCATGTCGCAGATTCGCATTCGCATCTCAAAACTTTCCTTCTTCCTTCACCTGTATGTATATATCGCCTTGTTTTGCAAGGAGCAGCGAACAATTGACCTGCAACTTCAACAGCTCCTCTAACGACCATGTCGGCAGATCAAGGGGCAACAGCTATCTCCACTGGGAAAAAGCATACCATTGATGAAACAGCGTTACATGTCACCTCGGTGTTCACCAAGAAAGGCGAACATGCAGTCCTCGATCACCAAGCAAATGCAGATGAAGAAGTTTTATTAGCCCTGGGATATAAGCAAGAGTTCAAACGGTGCGCCAATTAGTCCCACTCCTCATACTGAGTACTTGCTGACTGACAATGGCAGCGATTTTACATGGATTGAATCCTTCTCTGTCTCATTCTCGGTTCTTGGCCTTCTTCCTTCGATCGCATCTACTTTAAGCTATAACCTTGCATATTCTGGTCAAGCTGGTGCAGTTTGGGGATGGATCGTGGCTGGTATCTTGATCCAATCGGTCGTGTTTGGTATGGCCGAACTTTGTTCGAGTATGCCGACAGCTGGTGGGCTGTATTATGCTTCAGCCGTACTGGCACCTGAAGGCTGGGGACCTTTTGCTTCATGGGTGAGTTTCAGTCCCCGAAAGTCATTCCAGATGGAGATGGACAAACGCTCATTCTGTATAGTGTGTTGGCTGGTCAAACTTCTGTGGTAAATCCCAGCGCGTCGCCTCAGCTTTTACAGATAGTACTTACAACATTCTCAGGGTTCGCTACCGGGCCTTGCTCCGTGAACTATGCAATGGCTGCAATGATTCTCGCTGCCGCCGAGATATCAAATCCTGATTACGTCGCAGAAACCTGGCATCTCTATCTGACGTTTCTTTTCCTGCTCGTCATTCAAGGTTGTTTAGCAATGAATGCCACCAAATTCTTGGGCTACATCAACGTCGTAGGGACAGTTGCAAACGCCGTTGTCCTTATTATCTTCATCATCTGGCTGCCCGTTGCTTCCATCAACAAGCCCAAGTATATTCTTATATCTGTTGAGAAGTAAAGGTTACTAACAGGGTTAGGTTCAACGATAACAAAACTGTCTGGGTGGACGTTCAGAATGGTACGGAGTGGCCAGTGGGATGGGCTTTCATCATGGGATTCCTCTCCGTCATATGGACAATGTCAGGATACGACACCCCATTCCATCTCAGCGAAGAATGCTCCAATGCGAATATCGCAGGACCAAGGGCTATTGTCTTAACTGGCCAGCTTGGACTTTACCTCGGATTTGCTATCATTCTCGTCATCGCATATACCGTCAAGGATGTTACCGATGTTGTTGCTGGAGCATATGGCCAGCCAATGGCAAGTCTTTGCGTTCAAGTTCTGGGCAAGAAACCCGGTCTAACAATGTTTGCTTTGAACATTGTAGCCCAATTCTTCGTGGGTCAAGGTTGCACCATTGCCTCTTCGCGAGTGGTGTTCGCCTATTCCCGAGATGGAGCTATCCCGGGGTCGCGATGGTGGGGTAAAGTCAACTCGAAGACACATACCCCAGTCAACAGTGTCTGGTTTGTTCTGGCAGTCGGTGCCATACTGGGTCTACTGATGTTTGCAAGCCCTGTTGCTATTGGAGCTGTGTTCAGCATCGGAGCAATCGGACAGTATATTGCCTTCGTGACCCCACTTGCTCTCAAATTATTCTTTGCTGGAGACAAATTCAGACCCGGTAAGCTTTGTCCGACACTTCTGTATGGTGCATAAGACTGAAATGTGATACAGGGCCCTGGAACCTTGGTCGTTGGTCCAAGCCTGTGGGGGCAGTCGCAGTGGCTTGGCTACTTCTCATATTTCCTGCACTTTGCTTCCCAGCGGTCAAGGGTAACAACCTGAATGCTCTCACAATGAACTACAGTAAGCCAATTGCTAGATTAATATGGTGGTTTGCTAACCTCTTTAGCCTGTCTCATTTATTTCGGAGCGGTAAGTTTCAGTATCTCATGCTTCTGCACGCCTCACTTAACACTTCTAACCACCGATTCCACCTTCAGTGTTAATAATTTGCTGACAATCTTAGATGTCATTCGCTCTGCTCTATTATGCCGTAAGTGCAAGAAAGTGGTTCAAAGGCCCACGAGTCAACGTCGAGCACCTCATATACACCGACCCTGCCGGGGTAGGATCTGGAAGCGACAACGTGGAAAACACAATGGAAAAGTCCTGATACAGGGGAAGACATGACCAACACATTGCGGATCGCTGCTAGAGACATAACCAACCTTCATTGCTTTACCACATACACGTAATCTACAGCACAGGATACTCATCCAGATCATCCTTTTCACCATCCATCTCTCCCTCGGTTTCCCAGTAGTACTTGAACCCCTCAATCTCCTTACTCGGCACAAAAACTTCCCCACACCATCCTTTCATCACCCTCTCCTTCAAATCCTTCAACGCAGCCCGACCTTGAATAGCACCCATACTCCCCAACTCCGCCCACGCCACCTTCCCACCACGGTCCTCCTCATCCTCACCCTCTCGCTCCACGCATCGCGTCGTAGTCTCCTTCCACTTCCCCGCTTCTGCCATAGCTTCATCTCGTCTAAGAGGTATGATGATCCCAAGGTACTTCAGCAGGATAGCGTTTAACAACATTCGGAAAGTTCGACTGTTACCGTCGAGGAAGGGGTGGATGGTGAGGAATATATGCATCCATTTTGATGCGAAGGAATAGGGATCAACGCATCCAGCTATAGTAGCGAACTTCATATCATCGTTGAAATCGGTGATCGCTTCTTTCATACGGTTCGCGATATCTAGATGATCTACGAAAGAGGTAAATACCCAGCCTACATCAGAAGCTCGATAGATTCCGCCATATGTGTCGCATTTATCCTTCTCCGCGTTCTCAGCATCAATCCCTGAAGTCAGGATCTTATGTTTTCTCTTGATAAGATCTTCTGATAGCAGATCGTTTGGATAACGAGATGGTATGTGAGGAATTTGAATGCGTAGGCATGCTGGATGATTTGTTTGTAAGCTCGCTGTATTGTCGTGGTGTCTGCAGATCCGTGTTTGGTGATGAGGAAGGTCTTGATTGCTTTGTAATCTGATGGTGCTGGTGTATCTGGGACAGGCTGGCCAGCGAATATGTTGTCGCAAAGATCTGAGGTGATACCGTAGCTGGACACGAAGTAATCAGTATTGAAGTCTTTAAGGCAAAAGTATAGTCAGAAGTCAGACCTACCTTGTACCAGCTTTCTCAATATAGTTACTCGTGAATATCATCTGCTTCAAGGACTCCATCATATGCTGTTTATATGACTCTCCTGCAGTTTCTGGCATCTCCTTCAGATGAAGTCGAAATTGGTCCAGGAATTCGATGCTATCATCGACAATCTATAACCACGATATTAGTACCCATCTGCTTGAGCACACGAGGTATGTATCCAGTTTTCTAACTGCAAACTTACATCTGTCGGGTCTGATATGAATTGATGGAAGTCATAGTATCGATCATCAGACATCTGCAGGCGAAGGTTGATGCGGTCGTGAAGCATTGCTCGTAGTTCTTCTGGAAAGTCGAGTATCTTGATATGCAAGGGTACACAGTCGGAGCTCATGGTGATAATAACAGGCAGAAGAAAACAGTATTTACAACTTTAAGATCTTGTCTGACGAAGTCGAAGTGTGTCAGACCTTAGTTATTGCGTTGTAGATGTCGTTATTTTCTCATAATGGAAAGTATCCGCGCTCGTCTTTTGAAGTTAGAGATGAGTCATATATTTCAATATGAACTCCAATTGAGGCTTTTTCTATTTCATTGTTGGCTTGTTCGGGCGGTCCCTAGTCTACCAAAAGTTGAAAGGGGTGCTTAGGTGACCCCTAGCAAACCCCTGAAGCTTAGCGAGCTTCACTGACGCGCCCCAATGTCATGAACACCACAGCCTCCTAAATTTGGCTTTCATTTGAGAGACTGAAATATTAAGGTGACGTTCGAACGTGTACTGCCCCTAAGAGGTTAATGCGATGCACTCGAGCTCAGTACCTATTCCCAAATGTGAAGGCACTGCGGGGTAAAAAGGCGGGGTCATTGATGACATTTCACAGCGGAAGCTTTGCAATTCTACTTGCAATCAGTCCCCTTCACTTCCGCTGAGTCTGGTACACAGCACATCTTATATAATGTTTTATTGTCAAGGATTCTTGAGACCATAAGTAGGAGTCTCGACCTGAACCTCCGACATTGTCTTGCAACCTTCCAGCCTAAGCGGGAATTGAGTGGTGAAGTATCAAGATCGCCAGTCTCGGAAGTCAATTTCTAAAAGCATTGGTTGGAAGATCTTTCATTCAACAGCGACCATAGAAAGTGTCGATCAAACTCTTCTTTCGGTTTAGATACCTTGGTGGGGCAAGCGACGCTTTCAGTTCGGCTTTTTCATTCTCTACCTCCTCTAGCTCGTATATAGCTTCGCACTCCTGTGGCATACCATACACCTCGTCATAATCAACTTGAATGATTGCGCTTTCCACCTCCTCGACCTCTGACAACCATTAGAAAGAGTCGATTTCAGGACAGGAAATAGAAACTAACCTTCAAGTTTCATCCGCAGTGTTCGAGCAACATCTCGAGTTACATTAAGGGGCTCGTTCTCCAGCATTATAATAGTGACATCAATATGAAACCTATACCCTGCATGATGTGCACGTATCTGATGATATTGTCAGCAGCAACTTATTGAAGAATCGGGGAAACTCACAGATTGAATGCGTCTTATTCTAATATCGTGGGTTACCGAAAGATAAATGAGTCTATTCAAAAAGACGACGGATGCTGGTTTGGTGCCTAAATACCACAAGTGTTCTATTGCGATGGAAATCCATGAGTAAAGAATTAGACAAGAGATGATAATAGCTCCAACTGGGTCCAACCACCAGGCAGGAGGTACAAAGCTACCCATCACAGCTGTGGAAAGGCCGAATGAAGAAACCAGGATATCATTACGATGCTCAATCTAGTAGACAAGTCAACAATCGTACTTATCTGGAATTGTTTGTGCTTACCATGAAGATTGATGCTACTCCGTGAGTACGAACTATGAAGCAGTAAAGGAATGTGCAAATCTTGAGGCAGACTTGAAAGTTAGCATCAATGTGGAGAACACTGTTGACTACCTACTTCCAAATCCCACGACCGTGAAAGGGACCAAAGTCAAGCTCTCATCAGGTGGCAATCGATTACCAAGACTCCGCACGGAGTCTATCTATGGATAGATATCAGCAACATCAATGATCGAGTCAGAACAGGCTCACTATTAGTTGCCATGCGACTGCGGACGTCAGACCACAGAAGAGAATGATTCCAACTGCTTCGATACGTTTTCTTTCCTGATAGCGATAGATCAGCACGAGTCCAAGACACAAGCCTACAAACAGGTGGAAGAGAATGAGCAAACGTACAATTAGAGATTTCTGGGGCCTAGATCCAGAAGTAAGATAGTGGGTGCAAAGCATGACTGTAGAATTTACAAGGGTTACCTGTGCCCGTAGAGTTAATTTTGTCACTTTTTTTCATCATGTAAACTTACTAATGCAGTCGCAGTAGTTGCGTACAGTGACAGTGATCCAGTAGAAGTAGCAGCGTAAGTATAGATGAAGATGAGGCAAAGATCGCATCCGAAACTGGCCTGAATAGCAAGGTTGCCATTTCCACAATCTTGAACTCTGTCTTCGAACTCAGGTTGCTTTCCCAGAAAACTGTCGACAATCGCGTTTTGCCGGCTATAGTATTTCTTGACTTTCCAGTGCCGATGCTTGGTGGTGGTTCGTGGAGCTGGACATGGTGGAGTACTTATCCGTTCATCTCTCGTCAAGTTTTGTGGATAATCCAAGTCGTTGGGAACGAAGGCTGTTGCAGCACTGAAGTTAAAGGATTGCGGGGTAAGACTTATCTCCAGACCATCGCTGGAGATGAGATTGTGTCTGGGATTATTGTGCTGAGGAGTTGGTGGTGGCGAGGACTCATAATTTGAACTTCTGCCTCGGGATTCCGAACTTAGGCGACCAATTTTGGATTCAAGATTAGAAGTCGATGAATTCGGTGGGGAAGGGAATACTCCAACATACACTTCCTTTGAAGTTCGACACGAAGAAGCAGAGGAATTTGGTGCTGATGGAGAACAATCGCAGCGAGTTACAGCGTGTCCGATCTTACGCTCACTGCCATCACAAGCACAGTTCCACGCCATACCAAGGATACCAAGTAGTGCGCTCGTACATGTGACAAGGAATCAAATCAGGCTCCCTCGATAAACGACGAACATGAATCAAAGACAAGACGTGGCATTTGCCACAGAATGAAGTGAGAGGAGGGGTGGAAAGAAAGACGCTCCGCCCAACGACAATCATAGTACAAGATACATACTTTATATCATAGAATGTTCATCTGCAAATGATCGCCGAGAGTCTTTTTTTCTCAAGAGGCTAAAACCTTGTTCTATGATCAACCACGTTTCGTGCTAATTCGATACTGAGCAGCCAAGAGCTATGTTGAACATCTCAATCGCTCACTCAGCTTTCGAGGTTTTCTTGGCAAAGTTTGGGGCGACACCTTGTTTTCAATTCTTCGACGCTTGCCAAGAGCAATAAAGGAATATCTGATACTATGAAAAGTGCCGAGGAATCCTGGGCTGCATTGATGCCAAGACATGGTAAAGCAGGTGTTCTTCATCTGAAGCTCCGAAGCGAGAATCACTTCGCGCCAAGAAACATGTTAAGCATGAATTGTTGCACCATCTTGAACAAGAGGCTCGATTGACATTTGTGGGTGGCCCCAACTACCGAGGAAGAGAAGGGTTCCTTCCAATAGAAGTTGTCTCCAGAATTTGAGTGTTCTAGAACCTTGCTCGCATACCGAGATGGACTTTTCACTGTTTCGTACCTCATAGCTAGGACCGCATATCACTGACACACACTCATATGCGCTCTTCCAATCGCAGATGTTCAATTATATTCACAGATTAGGCGATTGAATCATACTGTAAACAGTATCTACTGATATAATTTACTCACGGAGCAATTTCAAAGAGATTCTACTTTCAGTAGCCTTTAATGTACGTATTAATCCTGATAACTAAGTGCTCTTAATACTCCGTAATTTCAGAGAACACCAGGTCCTCCCTGCCCAGCTGCTTTGCCCCTCGGCGTATGCTCGTCCATGTTTTCTGCCAAAATCACGTGGTTTGACGCTCGGAAAACTTTGGACGCCTCAGTTGAAAGTACGTTTACTATCCTTTGGTCCTCAAGCTATCTTTCAAAGTGAACAGAATAGGTAAACATCAGGAACGGTCCTGGAACCAATTTTCCAGGAGATTTATGAGTACAGTAAGCTATCAACCAACGCGCCAGTCATATTGGTGAATGTGAAAGCTGTTTCATTTCTGGAATAATTCGTCGTCAACAAAAGAAGACATTCGGCCCGGCGCTTCTTCATTCATGCAATCTTCAGTATACTTCATGGCTAATTGAACATGAAGCCCTTTCTATACTATTTCGACCGTTTCTATCATCTCCTGCTGCTTTCCATAATTGGTTTCATTCCTCCCATGATATTCGTGATTTCGAATCGTATGCATATTATTTTACAGCTGTTCTGATAATGACCGTCTTAGATTTCTGGATTGAATATGCCAAAATGAATCAGTATGAAACGAAGTTAATGCAAATCAAGAAACCAGAGTTTAGATTAATCGGGACATTCCCATATTTGGAACAGATGTAGATCCCGTCGGAGACTAAATTTAAGATTTTGGAGCCCCAAAACTCCGCACTTGTCAAGAGACTCTAAGGGACAAGTTCGCAAATACGGAGGTAAGTTTTACTACTGCACGGCTGCACAGACAATGTCCAAGCACAGTGCGTGTTGCGTGGAACTGCTCTCGGGCTACTGTATGTGAAATGTGGGGGCCAAGACCGAATTGTCTGGGGTTGACCCTCAGGCTGTCTCGCGAAGACAATGCGTGGACAATGCCAATGATACTTAAGCTGCCAAGTTCCCCACGACTCTTGGTTTTTTCTTGTCATTGTCGATCTTCCGGAATGCTTGACCAGCCAAGCTTCCTTTAGTACGTACACGCAAGCTTAATACACTCCCCACTTGGCTTGAGGTATCTTCATTCTCGGTGGTAGATTTCATCGCTCATTTGGTCCAAATTCATCATCATAAACCGAGTCCAATCGACAGTAGCTCACTCGACAGGGAGACTGCGAAGGATACATCACATGGGCATCTTTGATCAGTGTTAGCAAGATCATTCATGTGTTGAGTCCACTGGCGCTATGTTCCAAGAGATCCAGTATTGATCTGACTTCATTCATGCTGCACGAGATTTTGAAACCCAATAAGAACGAATGGGATGTTAAGCCACGGAATATTGCCATCGCAGTATCATAGCAGTGACACATAATGATAAACATTGGCACCATCATCTCAAGCCTTAGCGAGAGAATGATCGAAGTCCTCAAACATGGTTTGGCAGAGAACTGCTTATCCTTGCTCTACCAAAAAACGACTGGTTTTGCCGATGGAGAAGCTGAGCATTACTTTGAAATTGTTATATGAGACGATTTTCCTCGTTGAC
Source organism: Helotiales sp. EF0021 (assembly GCA_000292665.1). Lineage (NCBI taxonomy): Eukaryota > Fungi > Ascomycota > Leotiomycetes > Helotiales > Helotiales sp. EF0021. The sequence continues at coordinate 509,269 of AIET01000416.1, forward strand.
TTCTGGGCATGTCTATCTGGTTGTTAGGCGAAGCTGGGCTTTTTACGTTCCTTTCTTTCTGTTAGATTCTTTTTCTTTTGACAAGATACGGTGTGCTGGCACACTTTTAATTCAATATGGCTGAAGAGATGGTTCCTATGAAGCCACAGTGTGGAGGTGGTGGTAGTAACCCCGATGATTACGATTTACCACTTCATGTTGCAGCGCTGTGTAGGTCTCCAGCTTCCATTCTTATCTAAAAAGCTTTTCGAAGCTAACTGTACCATAGTTCTTGTTCTTTTGATGAGTATTGGAGGTATGATACATATCATGACAGCTTATGAGGCGTTTATTGATATACAATGCAGGAGCTGGCTTCCCAGTTGTAGCCAAGAGAGTCAAGTGGATGAAGATACCTCCAAAGGTATTCTTCATTTGTAAACACTTTGGGACAGGCGTCTTGATTGCGACTGCTTTCGTACATGTAAGGCCATCCCATAATGTCAACATTCACCCACTAACACACAGACCTAGCTTATTCCAACGGCTTTTCAATCACTTAATGACCCCTGCCTGCCCGACCTCCTCACTGTACAATATCCCGCCATGCCCGGTGTCATCATGATGGCTTCTCTCTTTGCGCTGTTCACAATTGAACTGGTTCTAAAGTCCAAGACTGGTGGTCACTCCCATGGCGGTCCTACTGGCCAAGGCTTGACTGCTCAAGCTGCTCCACCAGGAATGTCGCCACCAGCCCCACCCAGATACGTCGGTCGAACAGACTTCAGAGACGATGAGTACCCGGATGAAAAGGATGTAGCATTTGCGAGGTTAGTTTTTACCTGAGAGTCATCTCCCAAGTAAACCTGCTGATTTTGTCCAGGGATTACGAGGTTGAACCAAACACCGTAACAAAGAAAGACCTCGATATGTATGGGTTGCCGTCAGAGATGCCACCATGGTTCCAGGTCTTCTTCGCACGTTACATCCGTCAACGTGAGGAGATGAAAAATATGATCACGGGCTACAACTCTCGACCTCAATCGTACTTCGATACTGACTCGGAAGCAAATGTTGCTGTAGCAGAGCCTACGATTGATGAAGCAACATACAAGAAGATGTCCCTCAACATCACACTTCTCGAGGGTGGTATCCTTTTCCATTCAGTGTTCGTTGGTATGACCGTATCGATTACCACGGATGGGTTCATCATTCTATTGATCGCCATTCTCTTTCATCAGTTCTTTGAAGGTCTCGGTCTCGGGTCTCGTATTGCTGCTGTGCCTTACCCGAAAGGAACTGCGAGACCTTGGATCCTCGTTGTGGCATTTGGAACCACTGCACCGATCGGACAGGCAATTGGATTGATTGCCAGAAACAGCTATGATCCCCAAAGTGCCTTTGCATTGATCATCGTGGGAGTCTTCAATGCCATGTGAGTATATGATTCGATTTACGGAGTGCCTTTGCTAATGACAAATTGGCAGATCGTCCGGACTTTTGATATATGCAGCAACAGTTGATCTCTTAGCCGAAGACTTCTTGTCCGATGAAGCTCAGCATCTCATGACTAAGAAGATGAAGATATCGGCAATGATATTTGTGTTGATGGGAGGTGAGTTAGCCCATATTTCCGTAGGGAATGATTCTGATCCAAAACAGCCGCTGGAATGTCAATTGTCGGCGCGTTTGCATAATCGGTTGGCGCTGCATAGGAAGCATTCGCAAGGGTCAGGGCATCCCAAGAATCGTTGACAAACAGATCAGGGAGAAGCTGTTGTGCATTTGAGCGGCTTGTCGCGACATCCTACTGTGGTACCTGGACGTATGAATATGGTCTTTCGTTAGACATGAAATGGGGCGTCAAAATCTTGCCAAAGCCCGCACATCTATAGGATAGATCTCCGGGACCAACATGTTGCAGTTTCCTTTCCGTATTGAAATTCTCATTAATGTATCCGTTATTTTAGTTATTGTTATGCTCTTAAAGCAAGAAAACGTTGTCTTAAAACATAAAGTTCCTGCCCCCTTTTTTTTCCAGAACACTTTTGACTTGTTCTTTCTGCCGAATTCGCAACGTGATTAGAGACTACATTTATAAATTCATTACTGGAATTGCAGTGGACAACCATAGCGTCATACCGACTGCCTTTGTGTCTAGTCCTATACACACTGATGGTGCTTATCTACAAAGAATAGAGACAACCTCATGCAGGCCGGTTATTTGAATCTCCGATTCTCAAGCCTTCAGTCTGAAGCTACCATCTCCGCCTTCCTCCTTGAAGCTCAAGGCAGCATGTACGAACTCACTCAAATAATCCACGATCACCTTGACTTTTGGCAAACCAGGATACTTGTACTCCTTCCCAAGTTCTTGACCCCAATCCATATTCTCCCCTTGAGGAGCCTCCCACACCCATATCTCTGCCTGTTGACGCACTCTGGATCCACTCAGTCCCGTCAACTCAGTCAATCGTCCCCGAACTCCTGTCTTCTTCCAGATATTCCGCATGACAGCGTGAAACATTGATGATTCTCGGTCCTTTTCCTTGGACCACGTAGGGATTTCGACGGTGACCTTCTCAAGCGGTCTACAGCCTTCCAACCAAATCGGAAACTCGGTGACGAAAGGTGTTATGTTGCCAAAGTGAACGATATTTTCCAAGTTAAGGTACAAGTAGACTTCGCGTAAACTTAGGAGGAGAGAAAATGGCTGAGTGAACCAAGCTGGTCTTTCAAAGGCTCTACCTTTTGCAGAGATGGGGCGAATGTGGGTGAGATGGACAATATCGCTGCATCGCACGTCAGTACTTGCTGCAGTTTCGTGAATTTTCGACGCCATCTGAGTGCCTTTTGACATACCTGAGATCCATCTTGATCGTTTCGATAACAGCTAGCTCCTGCTTGTCCATGAAAAGCGTATCAAAATCGTGTCCAGAGTTCCACTTGTAGGGATTTCCACTGATATGAAGATCGGCTTTCGGACCGTACCATTGAAGTACATGACTGTATGACAGTGGGAGACTTCGCAGCGCTTGGACAATGGGGGGTGGTGCGACTGCCCATTGGAAAGGAGATGATGGCCGCATGGGGTCCGGAATGGAATCGAGATTGCGAAATATCTGTTCGCGCAGCTCGAAGGGTAACAGTTCCCAGGAGGAAGCCTTCTTCGGTTTTAGGATTCGTGTGGTTTCTACCGTGGCTTCACAGATTTCCGTGTCGTCGATGATGGTGAGCGATAGAGCCATCTTCTGTATCGGTAAATAACTTTCTCCACTATGATGCGGATTGGATGATGGCATTTTCAATGGTCCCCAGGAGGACAAAGGGCCCACACTGAATTATGTATATTATGATGGCCGTAACGGTTGTTTGGTGGCTGTTGAAATCGACGAAAGAGGAGAGATAGTTTTTCAGCCTTGTCAGGGTGGCCAATAAGCCAGTCGGTCAGTCATCAGCTGACCAAGGACCTCGAGCTGACCGGCTTACTTGATTCGTCGAAATAATCGGCCGGCTTACGTAGCTGATAAGCTGCTAATTAGCGAGGCTGAACGAGGCTGTATACTATTTATAGTGTATTTTCAAGTCACGATTTTGACCCACTTTCAGTCAACTTTCAGTCCACTTTCGATCTACCTAATCAAATCACCCCCTTTTGGCTATTTTTACTATGTAAGAGAATTATCCTCTAGCTGATTTGCAGCTTATAAGCTGAGATTCCCTCAGCTGGTCGGCTTACTATTTAATTCTTGAGATGGTCGGCTTATCTAAATCGTCGAAATGATCAACCGACTTATTAGTAGCTGACTTATTGGCCACTCTGAGCCTTGTCACGAAACCGTCTAAGCTTACATTCACCGATATCAATTTCCAGTGGCTACGTCATGTCATACATTTCTTTCTTTTGAAGCAGCTGAATCACGGAGCGCGAAGCGAAGTAGTCAAAGACAGCACTGAATCGAAAGCAATGCATCAATATCGATTATCATAACCTATATTCCCACACTACCGGGTAGCCCTGCCTCATTACCCAATGCAGGATATACTTCGCCCCAGCCAACAAGTTATCTACTCTCGTGGATCTTTGTACCAGGACCAGTCTTTGAGCACAAACGTACCACCAAGAAACTTCATAGAAGCATAACTCCTCGAGTCCCAAATGTTCCATTGACGTTCCTCAAGGTACCTCCAATCGTAAAACCAGCTGATATCTTTGCCTCAATCCATATGTTGTCCAGCCTTCGCCTCCCATCGCCACTTCTGGTGCCTACAATAGAAATGAGTGAGGTTCTCTGCCTCAATCCCAAACTTTCGTGAGACGCGATACGCCACATCCCTCATGAGTGCCATGCGAGCCCTGGAGAAATATCGTCCGGTCATCCATCCGGATTCTATTTCTGGGGTGACAGAGACTTCCACTTTTTTAAGCTTGTTGCATCCTTGTAGCCACAATGGCCATCCAGTGATCAACGAGTCCCTCTCGAAGTTGCTGACATATTCTTTGCAGCACATATTCTCAAGGAAGATCTCGACCGTACGTAAGTTTCTGAATCTGGAGAGCTTCAAGGTGTATGTAATCGCGTTCGCTTCAGTGACTTTATGACAACCACAGTATCTCCAAGTTTCCGTCTTGCAGTTGTCGCTGCGGTAAGATTAACAAGTGCCTCAAAGCACTGCACCATGGTGATACATACTCGAGGTATAGTTTGACCTTCTCAACACAACCTTCTACTCCAGTCAAGTCCTCTAAGCCCCATTTGGTCCACTGCCTCAATGAGATCGAAATCTTTCCATTTTGCTTATGGAATCTTTCTAGAGCATGTCGATAGGACTTTGGCAAACCGCGCAATGCGACAACAATCGGAGGCATGGAACCTTGCCATAGAAATTAAGGGGCTATACCTGAAGGACCAGACTGTCAACTTCATCGAAGACCTGCTCGCGCATTTCATATGGAAAGCGCTCCCAAAAGACGGTCGGACACAAGGTAACGGGAGGTGCATCCTTCGTAGGATTCTTGATAGGTGTAGGAGGGAGGTGACCTAGACCGAGAACCTGCTTTGACTTTGAGTCCACGTGCTGTTCCTTATTAGCAGTTGTGCCCAACGTAGGAACGTCGTCGAGCGCGCTGTCGGCGGAATGGATATTGGAGAAGGGGAGTGTTGGCGCAACCGTATTACAGTCCGCTGTGATGTTGTTGGGGCTTTCCTTTATTCCCAGCTGGTAGAATGGTGCTCAGTATTGGTGTTTAAGGGGATTAGATATTTTGGGGGGAAGCTTGCGGTGGTTCGTGGGAAGCGTTGGGCTTAAACTTATAGAAGCTAAACCTCGCTTAGTGCCGTTAGCTTAATTCGAGCTCATGGCCTACGTTTACCTATTTACCTTACTTACGTACGTGCATATATATATTTATATTCCAATGATAACGATCCCTAGGTCTAGGACTCGAAGATGATACGTAATCAAACTTGATAATTTCTCTTGTAGTGATTGTTGACTTTATGCTTGTCGATGGTGAGCTTGTGAGTGGACGAAGCAAATCTTCACGACTACGCAACAGAAAACTTGCGGCAAGGTGAGATCTCAAGTTATAATGACTTGGTGCTCGTTGTTTATCCATTGCTAAGTGTCCGCGAGAATCTCAAATGTCTATCAACCTAAATGCGATTCCTGAGATTAAAATGACCGTTCTCCAACACCATACCCCATCATAAACTTACCACAGGCGATCATCAGAACCCAACTCATAGCTCCAATCCACCAACCGTCGATTACTAGGCTGGAAGACATACACCGAACCTCCCCAACAAACGCGGAGAATCAGTCGGGTACGAAGATGAGGGATACAAAGCATGCTTGATACCAAATTACTTCTCAACCCTCTGAACAACGCAATCTGCCACTTCTGTCATAACTCGTGCTTCGGTACAATGAAGAAGATGTGAAAGACGAAATTATGGGAGATTTCTTTCAACCTTGCTCAAGCCCTTGCAGCCTTGGAGCCAGAATGACCAAGTTGCGAGGAAACTTTGAAATTCAAATACTCCTCATCACACTTGTTATGCTCCAAAGTTTGGCTAACGTTTCGGAGGTTCTGTAACTTCGAAAGGCCTTGCAGAAACCATACAGGGACACTAAATTTGCCCTCTATCGTGCCGTACCCGTAGCCCGTCCAAGCGAGATTGTACATTTGCTCGCAAGACAAGGTTAGCAAAAGGATGCATATTTCCCTATGACCAAGAATCACGCACCTGAATATCAACGTCAATGATGTGACACAGCTAGACTCTGTAATATTCCAATCCTCGAGGTGGAAATTCTAATTACACATCATGAGAGATGCGTTATGCTTCTTGAATCGTTCGAGCGCGTGGCGGTATGTGATGGGCAATCCACGCAGAGCTTCTATAGTTGGATGTACGCACCATTCCCATTTGAAGCATGAATGATGACTGTACGGAAAGTAGTGTTCGAGTTCGTCGAAAATCTGCTCGCGCAGTTCGTATGGTAGCTTTTCCCATGGAGATGTAGACTTAACAACCAGAGTATGGGAGGCTGGAAGGTTGTTGCTCCCCACGGTAGGAGATTCAATACCAGCAGATTCGTCCCCAGGTTGCGCGATGACCTCGTGAAGCGCAGAAGAGGTCTCGGTATGTTCCAGACCGTGATTCATGTTGATAATGTTGCAAAGCTCTATGATGTAAGCGCTTGTTACTCGATAGACAAGAAGTTGGCGTTGAGGTTTTTGAGAAGAATGGACTGTTGTCGCTTCTCCGCGCCTTGATATAGAACCATCAAGCTAGTGGCGCTTCAATACAACTAGGTAGACCATGGTCGATTGCCGAATGTCTATTGAACTTATACACTCTAAAGATATCCTGCGGATAGACATTAACCTTGCTGACATGTGCTCGAAGTCCCATTCTGATCTACATAAGATACCCATATCTTGCTTCGGCGACCCTGCGTGAGATGCGTCCTCTTATAAACTAATATCAACAGACACAGTCCATCAGAAGATCTCAGTTTTGATTGTTGAAGATGAACTACCTCGAGAGCAATCATCAAGCCTCACAATAACCAAATGCACTGACTTCATCACCTCCGGAAACCAGCTTGCAGAATAAATCTCCTCAGACCAGGGTCCTGATGGAAACCAGATGACATACCGAGGGCTCACTTGATCCTCCAGGCTTGACAAGTCAAAGAAGACATGATATCCATCCTTGTGCGACGAGAAAGTAATTCATTGGGCTGTTAAACAAATACAGGGTAAAATCCGAACAACAGACTTAGAGCTATACCTCGATGCAATCTTGCTTTCCTATTTCCAAACTCCAAACTCCGTCATTATTCATTCCGAACAATTACAGCCGCATCAAAGCTCCTTCACCTGCGCAGCCTCAATACTACACGGGAACTCACAACTCCAGCTCTCCAACCCTGCACTGAACACCACACTCCCTGCATAGCAGTCATCCGTTGACCACGTAACATTCCCCGTCGCTAACTCAAACTCCAATTTGACCTTCGTCTCCCCCGTCTTTGGATCCGAGATACTAGCATTCAACTCCGGAATATCATAGTCAAACACCGGCTTATTATCCACGTTCGTGATCTTGATCGCAGACGCAGGAGAGTTGATGGTGATGGATTGTCCTTTGTCCATAACAGCGTTGGTGAGCGTCGCGATGATGTTGTTGTCTTGGCGGAGGGGCTGGGGGACGTTGTAGACTGTTACATCCCAGGATATTGAGCCGAACCAGCGGGCGATGCCTAGGGAACATGTCCCTGTGTTGGCGCGTTCGACATTCTGTTGTTGGATACTGTAGTTGAGGTTATCAGCTTGGAATTTTGAGCGGTCCGCCGGATGGCGTGGCAAAGCGGGGTTCAAAGTACCTGTCAGCGGCCACTGCGGCGCAGACTGTGCTGTAAAGCAACGCCGTGATTGGGATAGTGAAGAGTTTCATGCTGGATAAATTCAAGACCAACTCGTCTCCACAGATGATTCTCAAAGTTGGAAATGAAGAGTTAGAGAATGGTATGACAGAGTTGGAAAAGCAGAAGATGGAGCGAAGATAAGATACTTGCTGACCGACAAAATAGATCGATCAGCATACACGGTACGAAGCGTACCAATTACAGGGTATTTCATGCCTGAGTAAGCTGCGTTTATTAGGTTTGAATCCTTTGACCAGCCGTGCCGTTGTCTGGCAACCCAATCATGACTTGCTGCAGAGAGTGTACCAAGAATAAGTACTTAAACGCTATGTTTCAACTAGGATATGGGCCACCACTTGGCGGCCGTTCAGCGCTTAAATACATGGTAGCTATTTTGGTCCCGCGGCTTCGCGGCAACATGTTGGATTTCATGGATATCGTGATGCGATCGAAATTGGAGTAATAAGTCTTGATGAATGGTGGCTATCGAGAACCGGAAACGGGAGGAAAATGCTGAAAGGAAGAGAGAAGGTTGAAAGGGGGGGATTAAGAGACGGAAATAGCCGATAAGTGGGTCAGCCTTTAAGTCTCGGTAAAGCCACACGTGATGATGGCCAAGAAGCGAATACCGCTTCGGAGAGGAGTTGTCCGTTAAGATCTCATGATTCGTACATACGTTGTGTGCAGGAAGTCTTGACCGTGAAAAGCAAGGTACCGTTTTGAATCAATCAGATCCATCTGTACAGGCTTGAACGACGTGAGTTAACTACCCACAGGGCTTACTGGGCTCGCTACCACCCTAGAACCTTGTTTGCCAGACTTCCCACTCTCCAAAGTGCTTGAACTTATCTCATCATCCAATGAGCCATGTACTGATGCCACAGTTAGTGAATTATGCTTGACTCTTAGACTCGCCAGCTTTCCAGAAACAACCGTCGAGCTTGGACTGAGTGGCGTCGGACTCAACGAATCATGTACACTAGCCACAGTTGTAGCTATAGACTTCCCTCTGATCCGAGGATGCCACTCATCCCAGTCCATGGCTGTCAATATCTTCTCTCCTTTGCTCTTCGTGACAGGGACTTCCCCTGCTCCACCTTTCCAAGTCCCCAATCCTGATTCTTCAAATGCCATTCTTTGCAGCTGAAGAGCTGAATCAAGATGCCATCTCATCTTCTTAAACTCTCCCATCTTCAATTTTTCTTGAATCCACCCAATGGTAGTTTCGAAGAAAGCAGAAGCTATAATAATGACTCCACCAAAAACAAAGATCAGGATGATAGCGAGCATGGAGAAGGATGTATGCAGATTGTCGCGGAGAATGTGATTGTGGCAAAACCATTGAAGATCCGAATCGTTTGCAGCCATGCCATTTGTATATTTGCCGAACGCACCAGGCGGACCAGTAGCTATCTCAGACAGGTACCGTTGAAGAGCGTTGATGCCGACCGCGAACCAATTCTCAGATTCTAGAACCCACTGATTGACAGGGAGCGGCGTAGCGATGTCGTTCGTCATCTGATCACTCGCGAGCAATGGCGAATGGAAGAATGGAACCAGATTATACAATTCGCTCTGAATCGTTGCAGAGAGAATCATCTGCACAGTTTCTTGCTGGTGCGCTGTATCGAGATAGGTTTCCCACCATTCATCCGTCTCCATTCCCAGTGTCCCAAAAGCTGTCAGAGGCGTGCATCTTGTGTCTGAATTTGATGGCCGACTGGGGTTGCAGAATTGATGCTGTTCTATACATCCGAGTACCGAAAGTGGTTTCGAGAGGGTATAGGTGGTGATGTTTGCGTCTTCTCCACCGGGGTCGTAGTAGGAGAGGTTCTGGGGCGTATTGGCCGTGAGCCATGGATCATCACTTGGGGCGAGGTAGAATCCCGAAAATGATGCGAAGACGAGGTTGACAGTGCTGTCTGGTCGTGCCAGGGCAGGCATCGGAAAGAAACTCATCTCCGGCGCTGTGGGAAATGCGCTGACCATTCTGATGTGGCATGATCAGCAAGTATTAACAGTATTCACACCAGTGTAAAACTTACGCAACTGTATACATTGGCTCTCCAGATTGCGAATCATAGTACAATTCGGTGGCTTTGTAATCTGAATGGACGTAGGTAGCGTTTTGAAGCCCGCCATACTGTGGAGTATCAGAAGGCATCTCATTGTTGGACCCGTAAAACGCAGCTGTATAGTTATATGGCAGCCCATTCAACGACGAATTGCCAATTTTCAGGTATCCTTCGAATGCGACGGGCGAACAGGTGGTAACTTTTCTGTACTGGACTTTGTCTTTGTCCCCACTGTTGATACCAAGATCGTTACGAGAGTCAAGCAAGTTTGTGTCAAGCTCAAGACTGCTGTCCGAAGTACCGAGACACATTTCGGGAGAAAATGGACACGACGCATTCTGTCTCGACCGAAAAGGTATCTCCCGACGTTTGTAGATGTTACATTCAGGCGAGGATTGATAGCCGCTCAAACAATCCCGAACGAAGACTTTACTCAAGTCTGCAGCTTCGCGCTGATGGATGTTAAAGTCGGTTTCTTGTTGGAGATCAACTGCTCCAATATCTTCGTACAGGCCCCAAGACCCACAATTTGGGCTGCGCACCACAACTTCATTACTGACAGTGGCAAGACTCGAGGAGAAGATACCAGCTGTAGCAAACAGCAGGAAGTGGACCACGCAGATAAGGACAAGACCGATAGATCGCCGGAAGGATTTAACCCCTTGAGACCGCCAAAACCATGAAACCTTGATCAATTGCCATAGTGAAGCAACATTTGAGCGATAGTTTCGAAGAGTGACTTGTTGTTGGTAATGGAGCCCATGATGAGGTTGCCCGCTGGTTCTCAGTTGGTGTACAACAAAGCATAGAATTCCCCAAGATTGACTACCTGCTAGAGATACGAATAATGCCAGAATTGTGATGAGGATGGCGCCATTGCGTGACGTTACTGTGAGGGTCGGGCCAAGGATAGGGCCTTTTGACCAGTTTGTCCAGACACCTACGTATACGGTCGTGTTCGAAGACATGTCGGGCTAACCTTGAGCAAAAGTTAGGCTGATGTGAGTATAAGATTCGACCTAGGACAAGTACTTGCAGCAAAAAAGTGAAGATCAAAGACAACTGCGCTATTCTTTCTTGGCTTAGGAGGGAAAGGTTAAGATGTTACATTGGTGCTAGAGAGAAGTTGAGCATAAAACAGTTTGTTTATATATCTAGACGAGAAGACTTCCACTCTCCAGACTTCCACATATTGAGAGACCCCAAACATAGATACGGAGAACCTTGTAAGATACAAATTGAGTCCAAACCATTGCCTGACACATACATGTCACAGTCTACGAGCAGGCAATGTACTTCCTATCTTGCAGAAGCTGAGCACATTCAGCAACCTCATGAAGTGAGGCTAAACTTAGCCTACCTGTATCCACGTTCTTGAGCAATATGGGCAAGTGACGGCCTTGAAATCCATTAGACATAGCCTCGAAATACCCACATTTCCGAAGGATGCGTCCAATGTGGATGCAATTGAGCATGCAAGTCAATCTTGCATCTTGAAGTGGTTGGTCCTCAAAGCCCAGGACAACATGCAAACAGCTCTATCAAATATGCAGCTTACTCCCATTAGAGTGCTGCATGAGCAGTCAGCCGGCATTGAGTGTCGGAAACTTTGGAAGTCTTCGATTACAAGCCTGGAGGACAGCCTACCCTAGTCGATTGCTGAGGCGCAGCTTTCAACCGGTAGCTGCAACAACGATTATTTACCCGCTCGGTAAGACGTTGAAACAAGCTTCTTCCAGGAACAGTTCTTGAAAGCGGGTGAGATGCTATTTTTCTCTTTCGGGCGTCTCGAAGTAGAAAGATACTGGTTCCTGCATTTCTTGGTAACGAGATAGTTCTCGACATAGGATCGGAACTTTTTGGACACTTCTGGTAAAGATCTTGGCTTGTTGGGGGCCGGTTGGTCTGCAACCTTACTTCGGAGTTGACGCTTACTTGCCCATTACGGGATCTGTTAACCGACTTACAAGAAAAGCGACAGGACTGGCAAAGCAAGATTTATGTGTCATTGGGTATGATGCGACGCGGTATTAATGAGCCAATCACGGCAACATACCGAGTCCGTACACCAGGCTTCGAATAGAAGCCCGAGTCGCACGAGCGCCAAAATGAACACCACGGACGCAGTAGCATGCAAGACAGGTTGCTTTCTCAGTCTCCCAAGTCGCTCAATCATAGTCATCAGCATACTGGATTGGCTTTTCGCAAATCCCTTCCTTCAGCCTTTTGACTGCGGGCCATTCTGATTGGTAGGGCGTATATGGCTTGGGCCTGATTTCCAGCCTAAGCTTAGGCTTCATTCAAGTTGGCACAAGGAGCCGGTTTACTGCTCCTTGTAAAAGCTCGTTTGAAGGGTGAATAGAATAGTCAGTGTTGCGTAGACTGGAATGTAGCTTTGACTTGTGTCCTGTTGATATATAGGGCCTGAATGTACTTCTTTGCTCGTATTTAAAGGCTTAGATATCACTGTCCGCCGGTACAGGGGAGATCTCCCCGTAGCTGGTATGTCCTTTTCGGCAGGTTTTATATCCTGAGCTTCTTCGATTTCGTCAAAAATCGTAGAGAGAAGACGGGGGGGACGAGTTTCTACCATTCTGGAGTCTCAGCCATCTTTGGTACGTTCTCTTTCGAGGAATTAGCAAAGGAGGCAGACCAGGCTACGGGCTCCTCCTATCCGGCCTGCTTCTTGGGCTAATGAGCAGCCTCTGGCACCTAAGTATATGTTACCACCCACGCATTCCGACATGGCCTAGACAGATCCTCCAAACATATGGTATATTTGAGTAGCATCGAAAAGTCCAGGGCACCATGTATTGCGTCGCAGCTTCGCAGACATTTCCCACATGTATTTCAAGGTTCCGATGCACCGCGACGGCGAGGAGAGCCCTACTCCTCCTCGAAGGGTGCGTATCGTGCTTCTCTGCCAGCGTCCTTTGCGCATGCAGAGGATGTTGATAATTCGATTATCGCAATGAAGGAGTATTCGTATGCTGCCCGGGTCTAGTCATTGCCTCGGGCACATCGAATCGAGGTCGAAAGACGGCGGGGTGATTCTCGGTTGTAGAGTCAGGCACCTGGAGGATGGTTGCATGATTGAGAATGGGGCAACAGTAACATTGGGATGGAACGTTCGCGTCTTCTATTCGAGAGGATGGTGGTGGTTAGCATCAGTACAAAAATGTATGGCACACATGGTTGAAGGCACGAAAGCTTATCTTGTTCATGGGCGCTAACGGATTTTGGGTTTAGCGCCATACTGTCTGGGTGATCAAGTCAAACTGTTTGCCTTGCTCATTGATAAGCAAAGCAGTCAACAATATAATAGAGAAGTCGAAGTGGATGAAGGCAAGCAGATTTCCAGCCAACATCAACTCGCCCTCGGAATTGTGTTCAATGCTATGTATATTCACGTGACTCTGCCATCTCCTTGAGCGGTAAACTCATCGACTCAAGAGCTCGACCTGATAACATATCAACCTCCAGTTACATACTATTCTTCATGTGCCCCCACAAACTAACACCTGATACTCTCTTGCGAGCGTGCGTCAGCTATGCTATTAATCTTAGCTCTATGACTCAAGGCTGCTCAGCCGGGGCTTGATAGGCCAGCTTCTTTCTATCATCGTTTTCCCTATCGCATGCACTTCTCCAAACTTCCAACATTCATCTCTTGGGTTAGCAGAGCTCTATAGAGAGATTTTCTTCATACGACATTTAATTATGGCTTCCGCTGTCGATGACTTCCGGAATCTAGACATCGAGTCTCAACACGACCATGGAGCTGATAGCTATCATGGTGATTCTCGTCGATATCATCTTGAGATATGTTAAGAGTAGAACCTACCAGAGTGAAGTTTCCTAGTTTGTGGGGAGTTGATAACTATATTGGAGGAGTTCGTGGTAGTCGCCTGCATCGATGTCGTCTTTGAAATGGTCACAGCCCGAAAGTAATGTTCAAGTGGACACCAAATTATCATCAAGGCGCAGTAGACTGAGTTGATTCGGAAGATGAAATATTCTTGGGCAGTTCACTGGATCCCTCCATTGCCATGATGGTCTTGCAGTAGGAAGTAATCTTCTCCGGCACAAACATGTGCTGTTGTCCAGATCTGATTTCATTAGACGAATTTGCCCTCACTGCCGCAGTATCCTTTCTCTTTTCATGGGTAGCCTATCAGATGTCGTATTTTATGCTACTCGTTTACCATTTGGACGTTCAGAAAGGTTGTGGTTGTGGCAACAGCACAGCTGTACAGGCAGCAGTGGTCTCGCCTGTAGCGGCGTCCCTTTCGTCCATTTAAGGTTGCCAGATGCGGGTTTCAAAGAAAGGACCACGGCGCCGAGAGTCACGAGTTTAACACATTTATGCAGGCTTTTCGTTGATCATCTCCTTCAAAAGACTTATTGTATCCCATGCACCTAGCTACAAGCTCCCGATTATATCGTTTTCTCTGTCATATTGGCGTCAACGTATGAGGCTGTCCGAATGTCTCGGCAAGTCGGGGTCCTTCACACCGTCCATGAGCACGTATACAGAACAGAAAAAAGGTGTTTATCTCTCTCTCGATTCCTCTTTCCTATTCTCAACCTATCTTCGATCTTCCTTGTTTTGCTAGTGCTAAATCCGAGTTTTTCGTAGCGCCTCTTGCTTTGGACAAATCTTCAAATACAAGAACTACAGCTTCTTTTTCAGATCTCTGAGTGCCATCATCAGAATGTCGTCAGACTCAAACGAAGAGTTTAAGTACTACCACTACGGCCCCTCACTGGCTGGGGCCTGTGTCTTTGCAGTCCTTTTCGGAGTATCAAGTATCTGGCACTCAATTTTGATCACCAAGCACAGAACCTGGTACTTCATTCCTTTGCTCATTTGCGGCATTTGTAGGTGCTTCGAGTCCTTTTGACTTCCGAAAGAGCTCGTCTCTCCGCTGAAGATATACTGATATAGTGCTTCGCAGTTGAAATCGTTGGCTATGCGGCACGTGACATATCGAGTGGACGAGTGCCACATCTGACAATCGCACCCTACGTTATCCAGACGCTACTTATTCTCGTGGCTCCAGCGCTCCTCGCAGCCAGTATATACATGATCTTGGGTCGCATTATCATGAGCGTCGACGGGGAATCCTATAGTCTGATCAAGATCCGATGGTTGACGAAGGTCTTTGTCACAAGCAATGTGCTATCCTTCTTCATCCAGCTTGGCGGTACGTGTGCATCATCCTGTCCTAGTGTGAAGAAAAGCTCCAACAGAACTTGGACTAACTTCGAATAGGAGGCGGACTTATGGCTAGTTCCAAAGCATCATCAGCTAAGCTAGGGTCTCATATCGTCCTAGCAGGACTGTTGATTCAAATCATAATCTCTGGCTTCTTCATCGTCGTCACAGCTGTCTTCCATCGTCGCCTGCTCGCCATGCCAACCAGTCAATCTCTCGACCATCCCGTACCTTGGAAGAAGTTCATCTACATACTTTACTTCTCGAGCGCGTTCATCATGATGCGATCAATCGTCCGCGTCGCAGAATTTGTGGAGGGGTTCGAGGGCATCATCATCCTACATGAGGTCTTTCTTTATATCTTTGATGGGGTGCCGATGGCTGCTGTGATGGTGATTTTCAATGTCTAGTATCCGTCACAGTTTTCAGAGCGGGTGAGAAAGGCTGGAGGGGATGGTGAAAGTGCGGAAGAGAATACTGAACTTGAGAACGTTAGGTTGGAGAGCAAATGAGTGCAGGAGGGTATTGCCCAGAGACCCTTTGGCAGTTGATGAGATATGAGCTCTCCTGTGTGGATGATTTGAATGATCAAATTGAATTAATAAATCTAGTGGACCGGGAAGTAATGTTATAGAAATGAATCACAAACACGCTGACAACCGTAAAGCTCGAATTGGATGTAGACTATGATGAGTTCTCTGCAAAGGTAAGGATATACCTCTGGTATTAACAATGTGCTTGGTCTGCTAGAAGTTACCTTGTGCTGCAATACTGTATGATCTATCATACAAATCTACTGCCGTCTGCTGGTGGGGTTCTTGACTAGGTTTGCAACGACTTCGTTGGTCTTGACAAACTTGCCACCAATGTATCCTACATCTTCGCAAATTCTCAACTGCAAGTCTCTCAAGACATGGCTTCAACAAGTATGTACTCATTCGTTTCTGATTATAGTCTGTTCCTAGGTCAGATATTCATCACGTGGTTGTGAGCTTTGTGCTTGCGAACATCTCGCTGTCTTTCCAACCTCCCTCCTTTTCAACATTTTTTTCAACCACAAAAGCTTCTCAAAACATATTTCTCGCCATGAAAAAATTCTGCTCGACAAATGCCAGCATTTTCTTATCTCGTCTTGGAACCATTCGCTGGCTGAAGCAGAGCGCGGGTCTTGGACACATAGTTATGTTTGCAGCCTTACCCCTAATATATGCCTCGCGATGTCCACCCTGATGCGACAGAGCTCATTCACGATGACAGTCTAACACCAGACGCCACATACTCTCATCTCACCGGAATCTCTCATGTCGTCTCAAAATAGCCTTCGTTGAGCAGTGCAGAGAATTCACGGCGTGAGTCAGCAAGCATTTCTTCTCGTTACGGCCAGCGCCGGAACCTCTAAAGAACATACGTGCTCATCAATTCTGATATATATATATTCTATTATCTTCATAATTTTTTCTTTTTTTTACTTTAATCGAGTTCTAACTCCCTTCATTCACTCTACCTATCCTTCTTGCTCTCATACCCACACCAATCTCAGTCAACCATGTCACCACCACCACCTCGCGTCCTCATCATAGGCTGCGGCGTCGCAGGTCCAATCCTCGCCCTCTTCCTCAAACGAAAAGGCTACAGCCCCATAATCCTCGAGAAAGTCTCTCAACTCGGCGACGCGGGTGCCTCACTAACCCTAATGCCCAACGGTCTCAAAGTCCTCTCTCTCCTCGATCTCGCTATTCCATTCACCAGAACATCGCCAAATCTCACTTGTCTCCGAGACGTGAATTGGGACGGGACTATTATCGGAGGAACCGAGGGACCAAAAACATTCAAGGAGAAATACGGACAAGTTTCAGTAGGCGTCAAGCGGTCCACGCTTAACCTCAAGCTGAAAGAAGCTTGTCTTGCAGCTGGAATCGAAATACACACTGGTTGGAAACTAACTTCCATACATGAAACCTCAACATCTGTTACAGCAACATCATCAGAGGGACGCCACGAACAAGGACTTTTCCTAATAGGTTGCGACGGCATCAAATCCGCAACTCGCTCCATCATCCTGGGATCAGAAGTCGAAGCTACATTCACCGGCCTCACCCAAACAGCCGGTATATCACCTACCCCCCAAAGCATGATGGAAGAACCAGGAATGATCAACTACTACGGTCCATCAGCACATCTCATTTCCTACCCCATCTCCACCTCCCCACCCCTCACATCATGGGCAATAACAACCCGCTCCTCAACCCCAGAAATAGAAACCTGGCAACACAAGTCTCCCTCGCATCTCCTCGCTTATAAATCCACACTCCTCGCCCAATTCGGGACTTGGTGTCATCCGATCCCGGCCTTGATCTCAACAGCGGAAAGGATTATTAAGTATGGGTTATACGATAGAGAACAGCTCGCGCCGGAACAGTGGGTTAGTGTGGGGGGACGATGCGTGTTGGTGGGTGATGCGGCGCATCCTACGAGTCCGCATTTGGGACAGGGGGGGAATCAGGCGTTGGAGGATTGTTGGTGGTTGGTGGGTATGCTGCCTGATGCTGGGGAGTGGAAGGAGCAGAGGGTTGAGAATTCGGAAACCAAGTCGTCGGAAAGTCAAGACCCGGAAACTCAAGAGTCGGAAACCAACAAGTTAAAATCCATATTCCTAAACTTTGCACAGAAGCGAGCACCCAGAACAGCAACGCTAGTCAAAGGCGCAAGAGCGGTCGGAGAGAGAAGGGTCGTTGATGGTGTTTCCGCCTGTGAGGAAAGAAATCAGCTTTTGAGAAAAGGGTGGGAAGATAAAATTGTGGAAGGTGTGTGGGATGGATTGTTTAGAGAGCCTTTTTGATTATGGGGATGTGCGTGGTAGATGCGATAAAGGAGTTGCTGTGTAAATATCAAGCAATGAAGAAATAAGTGTATCATTGTGAGACATGATTTGGCTGATTGTATCACATTGCTTCTGATAATAGTTCTACAACTTGGTAAATGTTGATTCCACAGAGCCATAGTTCTCATGGATCTTTCGGTTGACTTCAGTCATCGATTCACTCATAAACACAAGGGAGCGGAAGGACATGCCGTCTGGCTGTGAGAATTTTAAACTTTAGGAGGAAGGTCAGGAAACAAAAACGGCAGTACGAACATCTTATCATGAATTACCAAACAGTATAACATGTGAGTGTTCTTTTTCTTGCAGGTGATAGCTAAAATCTTCAATCTCGACGGAAAAGGAGGAAGTAAGGAGCGCAAGTATTGATTCACGGAAAAACCTATCGAGACTATACTTCGAAAGTCTAGGAGAATGAGATCAGATAAGTAGCCATCATGTTGAATGAGTAGCTTCCAAGTGCCAATCGTTGAGGCATCGCAGAAAAAGCAGAAGCAAACCAGTAAAACGAATGACTGTAAGCAGGACCCAGATCAGATCAGTACTCTAATAATCATCCCCACGACTAATGACCTCCTTTCCTCCACTATGCAGAAGAATAGTCTGATGGATATCAGTTCAAAGCTTTAGTGAAAAATGGAAAGGGCTGGAAAGGTAGGAAAGGCTCACATGTTCAAACTGGGCTGTATACGAGCCCTTGATATCTACCAATGGAGCGTAAGAGTCCATGATTCCGTTGTCGATCAGGTTTCGCATCTGTATCCACAAAGTGTCAGAATTCATGACTCTCAACCCAAAGATATGAGGATTGGAGGAAGTTGTTGGTAGTTCACTTACACCAAGATGATATTTCTTCACCCCAAGCCGCTCCAGATACCTACGACAGAAAACCAAAGTCCCAAAATTGGCATCGATAGTTTTAAGAAGGGACTTGGCAGACGCGAGATGCAAGTTTGCTCCAGAGACATTCTCGTTCCGTCCGTATCCGTAAACTCCCACCTGTCCATCATCAGCACCTCACTTTACTTCGCCCAACACAATTCAAACAGAGTACTCACATCATCCCTCAAGATTCCTTTCCCGGTACTCCCAAACGTCTCGATAGCAAAGACTTCTCCCTCCTCCATCTTCTGCCGACTATTATTCTTGACAAACGGCACCTGTTTCCCACCGTGTATATGATACCGCAAGATATCATGTCCTGTGATACTCCTGATTGCACGAACCGGGAAGGACTTCCCATTAATCTCAACCTCGTAAGTTTCCATGACTTCCTGGATAGCGGATCCGATATCGCTCATTCTTGCGTCGATACCTGCTTCCTGTCTTCTATCAGCCCAGCTCCATATACCCCAGCACTATGGAAAAAGGACTAGGGACTAACCTTGATGCCAGTCTCGGTAGCTGCCCTAACAGCAGCGAGAAGATTATCATATCTATGATCAAAAGCCACAGTAAACGCCGAATCTACAATCCGTCCATTAACCTGGACCCCGAAATCAACCTTCAACACATCCTGTTTCCCCAGAATGACATCCTTCTCACCCGGATTAGGTGTCCAATGAGCAGCAACGTCATTCAAACATAAACCCGTTGGAAATCCCAGGCTAGCTTTCAAGCTATCGCCCGTCTCGAGTCCTTGGTGGCCAGACAGCGCACGCACGCCATCTTCGATTCCTTCCGCGATGGAGAGGAGGGAAGCGCCGGGCTTGATAAGGGAGGATTGGGCGTAGGATCGCACTTGACGGTGGATCTCTGCTGCTTTGCGGTAATCGGTGAGGAAGTCGGGGGCCCAGAGACGAGAGTTGTAGCGGGACTCTTCATCTGTGGTACGAGATGTATTCCAGTCCTCGTAAGGTATCAGTTCTCCTGTTGGGTAGTCGCCAGATGGGAAGAGATCAGATATAAGCACCCGTGGTGGGGAAGTTTGTTTGAGCTCCGCTGCTCGGAGGGTGGTGCTCTTAGGTTTCTTCTTCTTAGAACGCTTGCGCTTTTTCTTTTGCTCTGTGGGGAAGTTAGCAAGGTACATGGAGGATGAGGCTTCTACAGGAGCAATTGTATGCCATGAGAAATACATACCAGTGTCCACGGGCGTGATCAAGTCGGAAGCAACTCCATGGTTGTCATCGTCGTCGTCACCATCACCATTGCCAATAACACCACGGTCCAAGTCGGCTGAAGACGAGCCACTCTGGTTGACCTTTGGGCTTGTCTTGGCTGGTTTGAGCTCATTGGAGTCGGATCCTTTGTCAAACTGTCAGCTTGATCGTCAACGACATAGGAGATGGTACCATCGGGTGTTTGCTGATGTCCTTCGGGGCTCTTGGATCCCATGTTGACTTTTCAAGTTGAGTTATAGACATCAACAGATACGGTAGACGATGATACTATTTTCAACAGCTAGGGCAGAGGAGGTCGGTGGAGAAAAGTGGACCCCGCGCCTTTCGAATGACATTTATGCTAGCCAATCATACCATGGTACGTGACTTAACCAAGACCAGAGTAGAATCCTGGGAAGGACCTTGAAACACGGAGAACATTGTATAATTATACATACGAGATTTACAGAATCGTGTCTAACATCCCAAGTATTTTAGAACTGCTACTTGGCATTGACGCGGTACTCACACCAACACAAAATCATTGTCACATAAGTCCTTTCGTTCGACATCAAACCCATGCTATCATTTCGTCCCCTTCCTCTCCAATTTCAAACGCTAAATATGACTTCTGAGATCCAAATCCAATCCACTTCAACTACTTCGCTTTGTAAACCGCGCTGAAAATGCCAAGCCAATCTAATACAAGAATCGAAAACTCCCTCTTATGCTCATCGCTCATCAAGTTCCAACCATTCGCTCGCTCGCTCATTCCTTCTCATCTTGACATTAAAAAAACCAGTCGCAAATTTCTCGTAATCCAAAACCATCTCAAATCGCTCACTTTTCAGTCCCCAGAATGTCTCTGCCTCAAATTTCATTCATCACTGCCTGCAGGGATGACTTAATCCCTCGACAAGGGCGGATTCCTCACATACCCAGAATAGACTCCTGGCTTCCCGGGATCCTCTCTCAAGCTGCCCATACTCGTCGAACTCACATCTCCTGCAAGTCCTCCAGTCATTAAAGCGTCCTCAAATGTGGCTCTCTTTCTGGGAGCCTCAAGCATTTTTGGCTTGTCGCTAACCTTATCTCCTCGTCTCCCATCCAGGTCATCCTCGGTCGTGTCAGAGCCAGAGTCAGACTTCTCTCTATGATCACGCTTCTCTTCTCGGTCGCGGCGATGAGAGCGTCGTTCTGAGCGTTGATCGGTGGAGCGCTCGCGTTTATGTCTTTCATGACGTTCTCGTCTGGCTCGACGACGTTCTTGGGCTTCAATTTCTTCGAGTTCTTCCCTCGCGGCTGATGTTATGTTAGCCATCCATCCTATCAATATCATCTATATAAAACATACCTCTGATGCGCTGAGTCACTTCAGCATAGCCTTGGACTTCATCTCTGCTCAACACTCTCAGGACGATAACGAAATCATCACGAGCTTCATAACGTTCTTTGCCAGCCTCCAAAGCCTCTGGGTTGACCAATTTTCTCGAAATCTTCGTCCATCTCGCTTCGGGAGGAACACCATCTTTCTTCGCATCCTTCAAGGGTGCGACACCTTCACGTATGGGAGCCGGATCCTCAGGGAATTTCTCCCTCGGCTGTCTCAGAATACCCTTGACAGGCTTATCCTCAGCCTTTTCTCTTGGTGGCGAAACAACTCTCAGTTGACGAGTATCATTGGCGACCAGAGGATCGCGACCACGGCGGTCCGCATCGAGATCATTGCGGATATTGGCGACTTCAGCAGCGTCCTTGGTTGACGAATGTCTTGGAGTTCGAGAAGTAACCTTTTCGGGTTCCTTAGCTGCAGGCTTGCTATTGTCCTTTGCGTTGAGTGCATCTTTCAACGCTTTCAAGTCCATTGTATCTTTCGGGTTGAAGGCCCTATCAGCTCCCAGGCCGACAGCTGCTCCTGCCGCTGTAGCTCCCACTGTAGCAGCAGCTGTGGAGTTGCCCCGAGGACGATTTCTTCGTGGTTGACCGTCATCAGATGCGGTATCGGAGGAGTCAAATACAGCACCGTTGAGAGCAGCTTCAGACCGTCGTACGTGACGCTCTCGGTGATCTCTGTCAGTGTCTGCCTCCTCGCGAGACGAGCGTTCTCTTGGATCACGACCACCAAGATCAATAGCGGGTGACCGTTCCTTGGTATCTCTGCCATCTCTATCACGTGGTGGGAAATCTCGGTCTCGGGGTGCAGGATCTCGTGGTGGTGGGATATCGCGAGTAGTTGGTGGAGCATCTCGAGGTGGAAGATCATCATCACGGTGCCGCCTCTCCTTTGGATCCCTTCCTCCAAGATCGACAGGTTCTCTCTCATCTCTGTCTCGATCCCTACGACGACGGGGCTCTTCATCGTATTCTCTTTCTCGTCGTCTTCGATCTTCCCGTTCGTCACTATCACTGTCCTTGTCCTTCCTTTCCTCGCGCTCCCCACGAGCTGCGTTCTTGAAAGCATTGAAGCCCAAAGCGGCTCCAGCAAGACTAAGCCCTGTGGCAAGTGCATCTTTGCCTTTGTAATCCTTCTTTTCGTCGGACCCTCGGTCTCCCCTGTCTCCCCGATCACCTCTATCTCCCCTCTCCCCACGGTCTCCCCTGTCGGCTCTATCTCGATCAGTTCGATCAGATCGTTCCACTCTCTCGATTCTTTCAACGCGCTCAGAGCGTTCAGGTCTAGTAGCAGTACGGCTCTCAGGTCGCTCAGGTCTGATAGCAGATCGACTTTCTGGGCGTTCAGGTCTAACAGCAGCGGACCGGCTCTCATGTTCCATCGGTCTCTCGCCTCTGACAGCAGTCCGACTCTCTGGTCTGCTAGGTTCTGCCCTAATGCCGAATCCCCGTGTCTCGACACGGTCATCGTAGCTATCATGACGACGCCTCCTATCGTCATCTCTGACTTCATAATAATCTTCCCTTGGTCCTCGTGGCCTATCACGATCATGATAGGAAGCTGGCCTTGCCCGGGTTATGCTTCCCGTTCGTCTCAGTGGTTCGACCGGCTCAAATGCTGCTGGTCTGGACACTGACTCTACAGGAGCCATCGGGTTCACAGGTGGGGGCTGTGGCATACGGACTACAGCATTATCATATGGTGGTGGACGGATCTTATCGAAGCCTCTTGTCGAAGGCGGAGGTCCTCTTTCTCTAGTTTCGTAGGAGCGTGGGACAATATCGTTGTAGCCGGAGATGCTGACTGGCCTGCTTCTGCTGCCACCATCGATACTATCCCTGCGCGGACGATGGACAACAGGTTGCGTTTGGCGATCCAGATCATATCGCACGAGGTCTTGTGGGTTCGTGTATCCAAACCCATCATCACCGTAATCGTCCGCAAGTGAATCGGCGTGTCTGACAGCAGTGCCGGTATGGGCAGATCTGTTCTGTGCTCTATAGGTCGGTTCTCTAACAGGAACAACCCTCAACCTGCTTTCCTCCCTCTCGCGTGCCAATCTATTCATATCCGCGTTGTCCATAGTAACACTATAATGCTTCTTATGAACGTGATGGGGATGCCTTGAAGAAGTGGCAGGCGTAACAACGTATTCTTCTTCGCTCGAGCGATAAGGATTTTTCATCGGACTCGCGGGTCTGACTCCACCACTATGCACCACCGGTCTATGGGTTCTGGAGGTAGTAGATTCTGCAGGACGGTTGTGACTGTTTATTGTCGACCTCCTTGTGCGACTACCTTCTCGGACATGACTTCCATGCTTCGGGGGATCAGTTGTGACCTTGTATGTAGTTGTGACGGTGCCAGCGGGGGTGACAGAGCTAGTGCTGCTTCGTGGAGCAGGTATAACTTCGCGGCGTGAGGAGGGAACAACATGAAGGTGAGACTGCTGCTCGGGATAAGCCAGGTTGATGATGGGAAGAGAGGCTCTTGCAGGGTTGTAAAGAGGCGGTGATCCTCTTCGAGTCCCGTTGCCGTATCTGTATCTTTCCGTCATTGTGTCCGTATCTCGGGTTTGTAGTTGTTAGAAAATTGTGTTTTGGAGGGAATATTCTTGGTAATAGACTCGAAATCGAAGTCGAGGCCAAATCCGATTAAAGTTGGCACGTAAGAGCTGCACTTAAAGCTGGAGATCTGTGTGGTTGCTGGTCAGCAAACATTGCAAGAAGCAGCTAAAAGAGGCAGGGCAACAGAATTGATATGCAAATGCAATGCGCACCGCGTACATACCTCAAGCGGACTGCGAGGCCAGCATTCCGGACATAGGGGTGCCAATCGTGATTTTTCCGACACGCTCACCTGCAGGTGGGAATTGTGCGAAGGTGTTCTTCTGTTGAATATCGGCCGTGGCGTTGGCTGCCTGGTGATCGAGCCGTTGACCCCGCTGCTGCGGATGATGTGAGGTCAGGTCGGGTGCAGTGTCTGATGACCGAGTACCACAGCAGAGTGTGAGTGCGGTAGGAGGTGCTGCGACGGTGATGTGCGAGATTGAGGCTGCGAGGACGAGCAGAATAGGGGAACAGTGAAGCCAACGCAGGATCGTCGTCGTTGTCAGGAGAAACAAGAGCGAGAGCTAACAGCACGGGGCGGCAGCAGGGTCGCAACCGTAGAATAAAATCGTTCTGGGAGGGCAGCGACTGGCTGACGGCGTCTGGGTGCAGTCCTGGATGGGTGTTCGTTGTCGCTCCAGTACTCGAGGACTAGAGGAGAGTTCAGAATAGTTTGGTACTCGGGGATCCATCCATCGCAGGTTGGGGGTGGGTTGGAACGGTCAAGGGCAAGGGCAAGGCAAGACAAGGTCGAGGTCGAGTCGAGGTCAAGGTCGGTGTTTGGGTGTTCAGGTTCTCTGGGTTTTCTCGCCTCCAGAACGTCATTCTTCCCTGCAATCGATTCACACCCTGGACCGGACATCGAATGATCCACAAACCTGCAGATTCTCGTATTATATTACATTTCCATATCGACGACTGCTCATTGATGATGTTTTGTATTGCAGCTCCCTATCGCATCGCCTCGTCAACACTATTCGAGACGAGACGCTCACGATCTCCTCGTCTCGTTCATGCCAACGCGCTACAGCACAGCACGGCCTGCTGCAGCGTGCCTATCCGTCAACGTTGCACCTATTGGGCTTCCGTCCTGCAGGAAGCCCCATACCGACCGCACCCAGTATCCACCACAGCCTGAACGATGTAGGACAGGATGAGGAGGGGCAGTACAGTAGTGTTTGCTCCCTTGCTGCAGCTCCCAGTCGGTACTTGCCTGAGGAGAGTGCTCCTACTCGTGCTGGCACTGTTGATTCGACTGCGCATTCTTCGGAACCTCTCACTCCATTCTAGCAGATCTATCCGTTGTTTGACATGTCTTGGCCCTAGAAGGAGTACTCGGCGACTTCCTACCAATTCATCTTGCTATTGTTGTCGGGCGGAGTTGGGCAGAGGAAAGTACTCGGCTATTGCAATCACCTGTTTTACCCTCCCCAGAAGCTATTGTGAAGTTGCCCCAGGAACCTCTTCATAACATCGCCCTCTATGTTCCTCCATTTCATCACCTCAAACTCATTTCTTACATCACCCGAACTATATTTCTGTTTGCCACAAACGTGGCTCCGTTGTCGCCAAGTCAATCCTATCCATCTCAACCCAGCACTCGGGGTCCTCCCTCCATGTCAATATGCAAGGTCGAACACAGAGTCAAACTTTTCCTCTTCCTCCGTTCTAGCGGCTCTACACCGACCAGAGATCCCTTTCGAGATATCCATTCAAGTTAAGGAATTGACCTTGGGCAGCGAGTTGCGTTGCGATTTTTTCCCAATCCCCACATTGGTACCGGGATCATCCTTCTTAACAGAACTTCGATACCCGATCCTGAATTCCTTATTTCAAGAATCCAGATCTGGGCTGGAACGGCTGGAAATCAATTTGATATCAGGTGTTAGGGGTTGTCTGGTGCGTGACCTAACCACAGCCGCCATTCCAAGTGTCTCCGGAATGCAAATCCCAATGCGGAGACTTTGGTTTCCGGAAACTTTAATGAGCGATCTGGAGAAGTTCAGGACGACAAGTGCCCAGCGCGAGGCGAGTATACTGATACGAATCGCCGGCAAGGCTGCCAGCGAAGGTGGCGTGTAGATCTCCAAGACCTCATTTCAGCAAATGAGAGTAAAGAATTGACGGCAGCCTTGTAATTTTCCATTGAGATATAATCATGATGATCCTCCAGTGGAGGTGGGCTGATTCCCAAGAGAGAACCTCGAAGAAGTGGCGAACATGAGTCAACAGAAGAAGTATCTTTGTTACTTGAACATTATCTCCAGTTTCGGGTGTCCCTCGTGTGTGTTTCGATGGCGCAATATAGTTGGAGAATTTTCCAAGAAGTTCGTCTATATTGCTGACTTCTTAAGGTCGTTGCTGCATGTTCAATAGTTCTGCTTGCTAGAACACACAATGTCTGCCCTGGATTAGCAATCTTCAAAGCTTCAAGCCATGCAAAACAAAGAATTATCTGCAAAACTTCGATGCCCTGCTTATGATCGTCGTCAGCCGTGCAGTGGATCAAGAAGCTGTTCCCATTACTGATATGCTCTTCTTCTCAGTGGTATTACAATCCGACGTTCTCCCAATTGTTCATTCTCACGATTCATGTACTCAACAGCTTAGCAGCCAAGGTCATGTTGGCAACGGTCAATCTCCAATCAGGAAATACTGTGGCAATCACTTTTGGACATCTCCAGGCATCGTCGCTGTTTGGTGATGACGATTTACAAAACAATTACTGTATATCGCCCAGCAAATCTGTAAATTTCTTCAAGTTCTTGATCACGAGTTTCACCTTCAATCGCTGTTCCCTCAATTGAACCGTGCCAAAGAGTTTCGAGAACGTACAGTGACAACACTCTCAGTTCATACAGTACGCCTCATTCTTGTAGTAGATTCTAGTTGAAAAAACTATCTAACTCAAACGTCTGCTCTAACGGTCACCTGCATCCATACTGCAAGTCACGTGTAACCCAAAAGTCATTAGGCACAGGTCCGGATCTGTGAATGCACTGCAAGCGAAAGTTTTACATCCACATCACGGCGTATTCGTTGCATCTCAATTATAATCATCATGAGCAATGGGACTGACAGTTCACTTTCTGATTGGGGCCTCATCACAAATGACTTCACGGCTTGAATCAAACATTACCTGAATCCCATTTCAAGTGATTGCTTCACCTTGACTGGCTCAGCTTAAACCTTTCTCTATACAATTTACTCTCAGCGAATCTTCTAACATGGTTCATTTCAATAACTACCAAAGTGAATCGTCTCCATTGAATCAACATCATTGTAACACCCCACCCAAAAAGCTATAAAACCAACTCTTCTTCTCACAAATTCCTTCTTTCCTTCATTACAACAAAACACAACTTCAAGAACACCAACCAACAACCTTCTATCATACATAAATACCAACTACAACACAAAACAACCATCACCAACAAACCAACAAAATGATCCCACCAAAGCACCTCACTCAGTCCACCTCAGACTCCACCTTCCCAACCCACCCCACTACTCTCGCCGTCACCATCCCGCAATTCAATAAGGATATCGCAGACACCCATCTCGTCTATGACTATAACGTTGAGACACCTGGCGGACAAGAGAAATGGCGATATGAACTGTACTTCCCCCTTCCCTTCCATTTCCTCCCCTATCCGCATTTCCTTCTACCATCCATCCCATCCACCCCAGCTAACAAACCACAGCTGGTTCTTCTCCCCAACCCGCGTCATCTACGCCATCCACGGTGGCCCCATGGCCGGCCGCACCAACTTCCAAACAGCAGGCTACCAGTGCATTCGTCCCGGCGAGCTCTGGCAGGTCAACTGGCTTGAAGAGACTGGCACTATCTGTTCTCTCGTCTATGATATTAAGGAGCAGAAGTTGTCGACTTTGATCGGGTTCTCGAAGGGTCATTGGGATCAAGCTGAGGCTGCGCATGGGGATAAGAGAGATGATGGTATGTTTCTGTTCTTCTTTCCCCCTTCCTCTCTTCCTCGCCACACGTTCGTAATCCACAAGCTAACATAACAAAAGACACTTTCCGCCGCTGGCACGAACTCTCCAAATCCGGCATCCAAATCGACCGGTTCCTCCTCCAAGAACAAGCCGATATCGTGCAGAACTTCAAGGGCAAGGGGGATCTGGAACCGATTAATGGGGATGAGGAAACTATTTTCCCTCCTCCTGCTAAGAGTGGTGTTGCTGCTTCTATGCATTATGGTTCGGTGAAGGAGGCGGTTTTGGGTGGGGTGGGGGTCGAGGGTGGGAATGTTGGGGAGTAGATAGGGTGTGGATGGAGGTGAGGGAAGGGGAGGGGAGGAGAGGATGGGGTGGAGGTGGAGGTGGAGGTGGAGGTGGAGGGGAGGAGATGAGATGAGATGAGATGAGATGTGCCTGATGTTTGTACTTGACGTTTCCTTTATGATGTTCTTCTACTGAGGTAGTTGAGACACTATATCATATCATATCATATATGTACTAGAGGGATCTGGGAAGGAAGGATGGGGAGGGGTGGAAATGGAATGGACGGGATAGGACTGATATGGAGGGAGGAGGAGAGGACATGAGATGCAACGAGACAAGCCTGATGTTTCCATAGTTAACGTTGCTTAATGATGCTCTTCTACTAAGGTAGAGGATATCATATAATATATCGATGCATCCACACTTTTCTGAGAACTGTAAGGTAAGAACGAGGCTTGAGCCCTGTATCTATATCTAGTAGTGAGTATAAGCCGCCACTTTCTCAAGTTGAGTCAAGTATGGACTTTAGATATTTGATGTAATCTTCTAGGGCTCTTGGCAAGGCGGCTGAGAGGATGCTGGTAAGGAACAAGGCCAGAAAAGTTGATTCTGTATATATAGTTTGAACCTGGAATAAACATCTGGTATAAGAATAAGTCCTAATAATTAATTATAAGTTTTATCTTATAATCCCCTGCCCTTATTAGCGAAACAACTCTCTACTCCCCTCTATCTCTCCAGCCCCATTTCCTAACTCTCTACTCCATTGCGCCATCGATTTTTCTAGATTCTAAACCTCATCTTTCCATCTCTGTAACGCATTCAAGAACCATCTCTCTATGTCTTTAGCTTAGATTATAAAAGCAAATTTTCAAGCCAAAAGCTATACTAGCTTAAAAATCTAACTTATCTTGGCTACTATTCTTTTATACAATATATATAAGCCTTATATCTTATATTAGTATAGAAAGAAAACTATTTTTAACGCGAAAACTAATTACTTAAATTCTTTGACTTCTCTACTCCAATTTAGCTCTCTACTCTACTCTATCTCTCCATCTCGCTACCTCTCTAGGCCATATATCCTCATCTCTCTACTCCAGGCTCTCTAGGCCGGAGGCCATCTCTCCATCTCTGCAGGACCGGTTTTCGTGGCGTAGAGGGAAACGTTGTTTCGCTGCCCTTTGTTTTGCCTTCACTTCATATATAGGAAAAGGTCCTGCGTTTGGTTTTTCTGTCGGTGACTTTATCTCCGCGATCAACCTGATCAAGACTCTCATTAGTGCCCTGATGACAGCGTGGGTTCAAAACCGCAGTATCAACGACTCATCGAAGCCTTGTTGAATCTTGAGCGTGCCTTAACAGAGGTCCAGAACCTAAGAGTCATTGATCCTCAGGCATCGCAAAAGGTTGCCCTCGAGCAGGTAGCATCACAGTGTCAATCAAGCATCGAGCGATTCCTTGAGGAGAATGCGAAGTTCAAGGATACGTTGGGCCTAACTGCAGGCAAGTCGAAATGGAGCTGGAAGACGAATTTGCATAAGATCCAGTGGGCGGTTTGTAAGGATGACGCTATTGCTAAGCTGAGGGCCGAGATCATGGGTCATACATTGACTATCAACACCCTTCTTGGTACCATACAACTGTAAGACTATTCAATTTGGTTTCAATGATCAGAACTAACACCGCTTTCTAGATCCTCAACCTTGATACAAAAGAAGACAGCAAGAAATCATGAGGGCCTAGCACGTGACCATCACATTGTCTCGAGTGATACAAATGCCATTGTCCGGAAGAGTTCGGACCTCTTGCAAACCCGAGCGGACTTCAATCTGTCAATCCTGACACAGCTTTCAAAGTAAGAAACCGGACTGCCCTCGGCCGATCATTTCTAAGCTGTTGCAGATGTTCAACGGGAGACCAGGCGGTGGAATTTCACAAAGTCATGCTCAAAGTTCTGTAAGTCGTATGAGGGCGTCTATACGCTGGCAAGAACATCTGCTGACCTACAAAGAGAAATGAACACGAAGATCCAGACAAGCATCTCGGATATGCAGAAGCTACAATCAAACATTCCGCCACAAATTGATCGCCAGCAGCCAGTTTTGTTCGAAGATGCTCATGGGCGGATAACTCCTTTCCACATTGAGTTCATCAACAGTTTTGAGGTACACCAAGTAGTCCAATAATCAAATGTAAAGTAGCTCTAAGTTACTTGTAGGTGTTCCAAGCTGCTATAGAGGCCCGATTTCGACACGTACCTGGACTTAAAAAGGTCCAGAAGAATGAATACGCCATTCAAGAAATGCAATCAAAACGAAAGATTAACTTACAAGCTCCCTGGGAGGCTGTCTTTCTGCCAGGCCGGAAGTTCAGCATGAGCATGACTTTCCGCCGGGTGATTGATCTCGCATCATTATGCCCCGGATGCCAAACAAAGAATGCTATTAGTCAGATTAAAGAAACTGAGTCGACTATACAATGGTTCGTTCACAATATCTCTATCATGCACTTGTCCATCACTCGAGTAATACTGACTCTACTTCAAGCTCCAATACAGATTGTAAGATGTGGTATCAACGCGTTATTGAAGTTCATCCAACCCCAGAGTTGAGAAGTCCATCATTTCAATCAAACTCAGCACTAGCATCATCGTCGAAAGGGAGAAAAAGAGCGAACAATCAGAATGATGATCAGGACGATGATAAAATTCAACACTTTCGTCGAGTGCAGGTTATACATCAACTCTATCTTATCGGATGGCCATCTTCCAGCCGCGTCCCAGAATTATTATCGCATGAAGAACCCATTTTCATAGGAGGATATCAATATCGTTTTCTTCAGAAGGTGATGATCTCTCCACAATTTCTAGTTCAGGAATTGTATTCCGCGCAAGATGGACCTAGGACGCTTAATCTTGTTTATATCAAGCATAATGACCTATAATCATAGCGCACTGGGTGTAGTCTGGAAGGCTCTCAAGCGATTACAATAGGGATCCAGACTTCACGCCTGACTCGCTGATTTTCAATTGTTGTAACCAAACGTTGCAAGACGGCAAGGCATATTGCTATCAGGAACGATATCAGGGTAAGCTTGGATCCGTGCCGGTGCCGTCGAAGGAGAAAAAGGTAAGGGATAGCCAGCCATGATATCAACACCGTCAGGATAGCAACTATTGCCAAATGAAGTGCTACGTGTACTATCTCTACCTAGACAGTGACGTTGCGGCGCGTTGGCTAAGCGTACATGGTGTTCGGTGAAGCCATGTACGCTAGTAGAATTTGAGCAATTCTTTAGGTGAGGTGGTAATGGTGACGCGTTTCGACTTTGGAGCTCAAATTCGGGGATTTTTACATAATTGCGAGAAGTTAGAGGATTTCAAGAGTGTTGCTTGGATCTGATCTTCGAGACCATTTGACGTATGCATGACAGCAGAAGAAGATAGGAATTTAGTGTTGAAGTTTAGGGATCTGTAGCCTGAAAACCAGCGGGCACTCACTAAAATTCAGGCATCACAGCCTGGAAAGATATCTCGCTTAGTTACCCCGCCTCCTTTATTTCCTTCAGAACTTCAACACCACAGGCGATTTGGAGCAATCAGAGTTGCACAATTATTCAGTCACCGAGAAAGAGGTGACGAGATCGCATTGATTGCAGTCAGAATCCATTGCAGTATGCTTATCTCATGAGAAGGTATCTATTCTGTAGAAAAAAAGCTTGTGGTGAAAGTCAGGACAGAAAACGCCTGGAAAAGAAAAAGCCAACGCAAAGTGCAAAGAACCAACAGCCAAACCAACGAAATACCAATTTTAAAGACTAAGCCATGTCCCAATCTCGACGGAATTTCGAAAAGCCAGAATCGGCGAAAGACCGGAAGTTGCAGCTAGCATATGAAGGACCCCAAGCAATCCGATATCCAGACTATCTTCTACCTCTCGGGACACTGTAGTAACTGTGCCCTCGATGCTAACCGTCTAGGAAAACGGGGCCACCGCGAAGCGACTAGCTACGGTCGCTGCTTTGATGGGAGTCCCCTCGCGAAACACTGCTACTACCGGTCGATGTGGTTGTGCGGGATCGGCTATCGGTGTATAGAGAAGAGGGGGTGGATCGAAATGAGGGTGTGCTCTGGGATGTTGAAGTGTACTCAGATGATGGAGTGTAACGGGATGACTGTGTGGATCGGGATGAAGGGTCGTATCGGAATGAGGGTGTGCTCTGGGATGTTGAAGTGTACTGAGATGATGGAGTGTAACTGGATGACTGTGTGGATCGGAATGAAGGGTCGTATCGGAATGAGGGGGTGTATTGAGATGAGGGGGTGTATCGAGATCGTTGAGAGTCTGCGTAGCTACGGTCTGCCATTTCCCGGCTACCATCCTGGCCGCTCAAGCTTGAACTCCGGTCTTGAGACAGTGCTTCATGTCGACGAATACCAGTAGGTGCAAGGTATTCTCTTACTCGATCCTGACCTATCTCAGAAGGTGTCTCGCTTTGACGTTGACTGGATTCTCGTGCTCGTTGTTCGCCCAAATTAGGATCTGTTTCTCTGCGACGTTGGTTGGATGAAGTACCAAGATACGTAGATCCAGAAAAGAAGTTTTGACTTGGCTGGAAATTCACATGAGGGCGACGGGAGTCTCCTGGCAGCTCGGCAATCACTGTCGGGACAGGATCATTGATTGACAGCTGGCCCAATCCTCTTGCCAGAAAAGTACTTTGAGAGCGATTGTCGTCAGGGACAGCCTTGGATGATGATTCTCGTTGCATGTGGAGCCGTTGGTTTTGGATGTTAAGACGAGTCTCGGCGGACTCAGCTCTGAAGTTGGCGTCGGCGAGCTCAGCACGGAGCATTTCTTCGTTTGCTGTTAATCTATATTAGCATGAAGTTGGCTCATCAGGATAGCGTCTTCTCACCTTGGTATTGTTCGAAGACTTGTTTGCGCTCCTGCTCACGAAGCTCTTGCAACTCTGCTTCTGCTTCTCTATTCAGAGCTTGGCTTTGCTCTGTTAAGTGTTAGCTTATGGAAAGCACTTTCAGGGGCAAGACCTACCAATTTCACGCGCCTTTTCAGCATCCCGCCCATATTGGCGCATGATGTCGGAATTGTTGAAACGCTCATACATCATCATCTCAAAGCGCCTACGACCATCTCCAGCAACACCAATTCCATCATACTCAGCAATGGTGGGCAAGCCTCGAAACTGATCAGCTACTCGCAAGTTGTTCAGAATACGTTGCGCAGCAATGAGGAAGAGGTATCTGTATCCTGAGACGCGGCGTCTGCCAAGCTCATATTGTATCTTGTCCTCTAGATGATCGGGGTGGAGTCCCATCTGAAGCTTATTGATGATGACGATCTCTGCGTTGGACCATGCAAGTTGCGCTGTGGCAGCTTTGCTCTGACGGCGTTCTCCTGCGCGCAAAGACACTGACCATGTCAGTATTTCGACAATAGCAATGATCCATAATGATAGTACTTACTAAGAGCGCCACGGTGACCTCGCGAGGAATGCATGGTGGGCGTGAACGCAAAGTCTTGGTGCTTGTCGTATGGATAGGAATGGTGGTGGTTTGTGATCTTGCTGACGCGAGATGGTTGTTTGTAGGTGTTGAAAAGTCCGACGAAGTTGAGATGGCCAGGAAAGTAGACAAAAACAGTGGGACTGATCGGGCTAGTAACAATAGCTACTATCTCAATTGATGCCGACTTAAAGGCACAACCCGCTCGAATGCATCGTCTAATCGGAGCTAGTCCTTGGGTTGCGCGATCTCCATTCGTTACCTGCCCTCGAATGTTACACTCCACTGATTATTCTATAGTATGGCGATGATGAGGATAGTCTGGATAGACTCATCAAGGCTCACAATTCGAGTTGATCGTGAAGTTGGGGGTTGGGCTATCTACGGTATCGATTTCAAGATGAAGCAGAAGAAAACCACTAACACAATAACCAAGTAGCAAAGATGAATGGAAGGAAATTGAACACAACACTAAGACACTTATCCCAATTTGAATTTTGAGTACAACTATCGAATGGCCATACTGTATCCTAGCACAAATGTGCTTGTGCTTAGACATCATCTACACTCCATCATGACATCTCTTCCTAAGTCCAGATGTTTACATTCCTTCTGCATCCGAATCAAAGCTCAAGAGCTGATCTCGTTGACACTCCTGCATGCCCTACTGTTCCTCACCGTCATCGTTACTGTCGCCTTCGTTTTCTCCAGTAGGTCCACATGATCGAATAGGACTGCAAGTGTTTCTGGTGCAAGAATTCTCCCGATATGCTCATGAGAGTCTGCAAAGCACTCTGTAAGGTCTCGTCTTGATAGACCCGAGTGGCTCCTGTATTTCTCTCCATCAATGGGGAGTTTATAGCGGAAGCACAATAAATATGCTGTTCTTGCAGTGCTTCCATAGATCAAACCTGAGCAGAACCCCATAGCTCTATCTTTCTCGAATTACTGCACCCCGAGATGCATCAGAGAGACTGGCAAAATTGGCTCTTGGAGGGAACTTTGGTCTTGTTATCAGGGATACGATGGGAGTAACAAGAATGAGGTTCTACAGGTCTAGAAATGTAATGTAATAAAAAAGAGAGGCAACAAACGCTCTACTATGGCTATTGCTCTTCTCACGCATGGCTAGATTCGGGTTTCGTATTCTGTGGCGAGTTCGAGTTCGAGTTTTTGAACATATCTCGACTGAAAAGTATGATTAGCTCATCATCTGAGTATCGATATATGAAGCATGATCCTGGGCTCGACTTTCGGTCATGTGTTAGCTGCGGAACGAGTTTCGAAAGACGTTGTGTAGGTTCGAGATGGGGTTTTTAACCCTTGACCGGAAGTCAGCATGCCGAAAGTAGTCGAGTTCAGTCGTTTCTCAAAACGAATGAGATAGACGGATTGGGGCCTGAGAGTGTACCCTCCCATATTTTGAAGCAAAGTCTTGTTGGGAAGCTGTTTTTGTGTTACAGCTCCTCGAGTTCCGACAGGGATTCCGACAGGGTGGGTGCCGTTGCACAGCTTTGACATGTGAAAACAAAGATGAATGAAGATAGTTGATATTTCATCACTGCAGCATGTAAGGATGGGGCCAGAGTTGGAACCCTGAGATGGTGTGAGTTTTAAGACACATGCTGTCTTCTGGCTATGAAATTCTCATTGTGTTGAGGGAGTTGTCGTCAAATCTGCGAGGGACGCGTTCCGGCGATACAGGAGATTGTTATTGGTCCAGATTATTAGCTCAGACCCCGACAAATGGCACTGGATGATCCTTGGGAGTTTATTGGTGGCCATCGGGAATTATACGTGAGACTTATCCCTAGCCCGCGTTAACATTCGATCATCGGGTAGTTCCGTGTCGGAAGCTGATCTTACCACCAATTCTAGCCTTTGAGTACTGTATGAAGTTCAAGATGAAGGGTCAGCTGCTTCTCCTCTTATCGTGGCATGTGCGAAATTGGCTGCAACTGGCAAAGCCAGAGCTGAAATTATCTGCATCGAACTTGTTACTGAACAGGAAGCTTGAAATTAACTGCCTGAAATTGCGGCGTACGAACAGAGTGAAGCAGGACAATTTGTGGCAGACTTGTTCGTCTGACAACAAGAGGGGTTCCTCCCTCCATTTCAACTCATTTGGCAGCACATGAAAATTCAACTGGTGTGCAGAAGCTGAGTCTAATAACGGGACGACCAACATACCGGTATTCGCAAGCATCACCTGGATAGGCA
Source organism: Helotiales sp. EF0021 (assembly GCA_000292665.1). Classification (NCBI taxonomy): domain Eukaryota; kingdom Fungi; phylum Ascomycota; class Leotiomycetes; order Helotiales; species Helotiales sp. EF0021. Next base: position 545,456 of record AIET01000416.1, read on the forward strand.
CTGATCACCATTCTGTCCCGTCCTGGGAAAATGTGCGCTGTGGCCAAAGCGTGCTTGCTATTTTGAATTTGGACTTTGATTTCTCAAGACTTGTTCTAGCCATACACATTAAAATAAGATGTGTTTTGGGAAGTAGTACAAGTACGTGAGATTCCAAAAATCCACCGCCTTGATGCCTTCATCAAGTCTCAACCACCAACAAACAAACTTCTTAGCTTCGATCCTCACCCGAGTCATGATCGTAGGCGAAGTACTTTGTATCCTCTATAATCTTTGGCGGAGTTGTCCAAGTGAAGGCTAACATTGAACATGCTTCGCGCTACAGTCGCACGATGACATCCTATGCACAACCCCACGACAAACGTTTGAGGTCTGTGAGCTGCTAAAAAGAAAAACTCCACTCCAAAAAACAACGGTTCTCATGCATACGCTGTGACGGCGTGGAATCAGCATGTGCTTTCCCATTCCAGCCATGCTCTCGGATTCGTATCCTGCCTTCCAGCAATCACTACTCTCCAATGTATTACGACCATTCTAATATTGTCGACTTTCTTTTTCGTGCTCATTGCCAGAATCCCAGGCAGTTTCCGCATCCTCGATTGCCTCCTCACTCAATCTTCGTACGACTCTAAGATCGCGAAGAGTGTCCCAGTAACTTCCAGATCTCACTAACCCCAGAGGATATTGGATGAAAGGGTTCATTCGAGAAATTGGTTTATTGCTTGCATAACACCAATTGTATCGCAGGCGTTTATACTCCGATGGAAGTCGGCTCAGCCGACCCATGGACTATCGTTGGAGATGGACGGCTGGGTATTGCATTCGGCTCACAGCTGAAAGCCTCCTGGGGTTAGTCCCTGGCTAGAAAGCGGTCCGGTTCTTACCAACCTTCTCTGGACTGCTGCATTGGTGGGTTTCGAGATTACATCGCCCACGATCATGCGGGAGATTTCCTTTTGGCGCATCCACTAGATGCTGCAAGGGCTTGTAGGGAAAGTTTATTTACGCTCGGTCCAGGAGACTGCATGAAAGGCGGACGAAGTGCTGAAATGATTCTTGCCAGCCACTTCTCGGCCCCACCTTTGACAAAGGACGTGCGTCTCTTGGATTTGTTTATCCATCTGTAGACTGTAACCCTTCAACTATTGGTGCGTTCAGATGTGTAATCTCCAATAGTTGGCATCTTCCAGTTGTGGCCAAAGCTCGCTGAGGAGAAGATGAATCTTGTCGTGTTTTGTGCTTGCTACAATGCATCCGGATTGGTCGCAGATAAAAACATGTCCGATAGTCTGCTCATGCCGAGACTAAGCTAGTAAGCTTAAGGTTGATTTCCTTCTAGAGCTGATGACTTCTTGAATCTTTATTCCCGGTACTACAAGTCTGACAGTTATTAAGAAGCTTGGTCCCTCCATGTTAGGATTTGTTGAACTTAATGAAGTCGTTGCGCACGTTGGGATGTTCTCATTTCTGCTCTCACTTGGTTTCTTCTCGTGTCTTGCCTTAGCTCAAGACAATCTTACTGCGATTCTTTTATCATACCCAGAATGCTCGGTAAGTTATCATACCCACATTTTTCACTCCGCAATTGACGGTCCATCAGACCAAATGCTCCGCACAATATCTACCCGTAGCCAACTGCGCCGTCACGGACCTTCGGAACTGCATGTGCACAAATGACACGCTCCAGTATGAGATAGGTGTTTGCGTCTTGGCCACTTGCAACCTCACTGAACAAGCTAGTATGTGATTTTCCTAGCTCCCAGTTTTGACAATAGCTGATTTGATCATAGTATCTTCAAGCATCACGCAGACCGAGATCTGTAATGGTGTCCCTCAGCCCTGGCAAGGCGACCGGAGCGTTCGAGCGGTCATCATAGTTGCTGTCTTTACGTTTCCCATCATCGCCCTACGATTTGCGACTAGGATATACATCACGAAGAAGTTGTGGTGGGATGATTGGGCTATTCTACTTGCAACTGTGAGACCTTAACAAGGACCAGAAAGTCGTCCAGGCTTCACGGAAACTAACATCACACTGCAGTTTTTCATGATTCCGAATACAGTTCTTCCAATATATTGTGAGCATACCTTAGCTTCGATGTTCTTCATCATTAACTAACAATACTCAGTATCCTACCACGGACTTGGAAGTCACATATGGGATGTGCCGCCTGGCTACGCTTCGAAGCTTGGGAAGGTGAGAATAACAGGTCCTCACTACCACAAACACTCCCGCTAACAAATATAGCTCTACTACGTCTCCCAACTATTCTACGTCCTCGTCCAGAATATCCCAAAGTTCTCGATCCTACTTCTTTACCTCCGTATATTTCCCACGCCAAGCTTCAGAACGATACTCTACATCGCCATGTCATGGCAAGCCGCTCACACTCTAACGTTCCTGTTTGCGGTTGCCTTTCAATGCGTCCCGGCAGCATCATTTTGGGATCCTTCAATCGAAAAGAGGTATTGCCTCAACATCGCTGTCCTCACTTATGTCGGCGCCGCTTTCTCGATATTTGAAGACATCGTCATCGTGCTCCTTCCAATATACGAACTCCGAATCCTTAACCTTAATATTCGGAAAAAGATTGCGCTTGGACTCATGTTCGCCCTTGGATCTTTGTAAGTTCATCGTTTTACTTTTCTTGTTCGTTTCAACCATGAATTGATAATGCGTTTGTGTGTAAGGGGGTTAAAACATGGCTAATTTCGGCATCCGAAATCTCAGTGCTTGCATTACGAGTATGATCAGATTAAAGTTCATGGTCGGGTATGGCTCGAACGTTGATACAACTTGTAAGCCCTCCTTTCTTTGGTCTGTGCAAAAAAGCTTTCGTTCACTGTCTCGGGAGTTTATCCCAGTCATTGAGGTCATCGTTCATCTTTGAATGAACTTCGAATGTGTTTGGTGTCGTTCGAATAAGCTTTCGGGGTGAACCCACAGTTTGGTCTCGGGATGTTTCCCCACCATCGTCAATGCTCCTACCTCCGCTTCCGAAATCTTGAGAGCCCCTCTGCCCCAGTTTATCGAATACCCCACTAACATGACCCTTTTATCAGGGACGAATGTCGATGTAGTTATCTGGTCCAATATAGAAACCTACACGGCAGTAGTGTGCAGCTGCTTGATGTGTATGCGCCCTCTGTTCTTGAAGTACTTTCCGTCCCTGTTCCCCTCTACAAAATCTTCCACTTCCCAGATGCCATCGTCATCTGGACAACTGCATACCGATTCCTGGGGCGCGAAGTTATCATCTCGAGTCCGAGCAGAGCGTGCGAGTCGGTATGGCGAGATATCAGACGATGAATTACATCCAGGTGATGGTAAGGACGGAAATGTGGGAATCAGAGCGAAAGGGATACCAGGGATTGGTACAGGCGGTGTTCTCGATAGAAAGAAGGGCACATCGAAAGGAAACATCCTAGTTACGACCGAGAGTTCGGTGGAATTTGAGATGCAGCGAGTTGCAAGCAGTAAGACGGAAGATGAGAGGAGCTCTATCGGGGACGTGACGGGAACGGGGAGTAAGGAAAATCTAAATGGAAGGAGTGTCTTGAAGATTTGATCAAGCCCTGAAAATCGGAAGAATGGAGTTCGGTATTTGTGCGTGGAGTTCATAGGAGGGGTGTAATATATTGGAGTCTGGTATATAGGTCTTTCAGAAGTTACCATGCGTGGGCTGTGGTTGCGTCTGATCCAGGCAGACTACATCATCTCGGAGTTTTGTTCGGTTAGTGGTAATGGATTGGCTATAATTGGGATTTCAATAATGAACGGGACTTCCATCCTTTCTGATCGCCGACCTGCGCAGACACGTCCGCTCGGGCATGCCTTGATTGTCGGTCCCAGGTCAAGTCTCCAATACTAACCTAATGTCGACACCTTAAGTATATTTCATATTTTGGCCACAGACAATGTTGTCTGTCCCGGTTCAAGGCTCTGGCGCCATTACATTGTTCCACATGATATCAGTACTCCTCTCCTGGTGATGGCCAACGTTAAGTAAATCTCTTCATATATGCCCAATCGATAGAAATGAAAAATACCTCTCTGTGATTCGTCCTTAATTGAAAACCGACCTGCATCGCCCCGGACCCAACATCTACCTCTGGTACCCCGAATTTGCGTATATGTACCTTTTATGTATCAAGACTGCTTGTCATTGGCGCTATTGATGTGAAATGGGTGGTGGAAATGTCGTCGAAAGTGGTGGGAAGCTGTGGCAGGATCATAGGACACTATCGATCGTTGGAAAGATAAATGGTCTGGCGCTCTGCTACTGTTCATGAGGCACTCGGAGATAATCTGCGGATTGCAGGAATGATGCTTGGATATTAGTTACGCTCGTGGACCCTACACATACCTTTGTCAGTAAAGTCTTGTTTAAATAGGTTTCATTGAGCTCCTCGGCAGAACATACTTGGGGTATGATTCAGCGACGAATATGGAAGTCTCTCGAGAAGCGCGAAGCATTCCTCGGAACAAAAGTTTTTGTCAATTCGAACATCGGCATTTGCCAATTAGGTTGTCTCCAAGATGCGCTGCCATCCCTTTGACCCGGTAGCCGGCTTAGGGAAGCGACGAGATCACCCTTCAGCTTGAGTGTTGGACTTGGAGCAGGGTAGACGCATGCTGCTCCAAGGGTCGACGTAACTGTTGTGTTGCTTTTCAGAGAAGAAGAGGTTTCAATGAAGCACCCTAGAATTGGGGTTGAGAGCGGTGAGAAGTGGCAATATGTTGCCCTAGACGACTCTTCTCATTCTACGGGTCCGCGATGTTTCTCATAATAATTACCTGAGCTTCTAAAGCTTCTACGGGGACTAAGGATGCTTACCTGAGAATTGCCGTCAATAAAATACTAGATATAGGTCTTTTTCTATTGCCGAAAACTCACGATATCAACTTCCAGCTCGAATCAACGTGCGATAACACTGCAATAAACTCTCCATGTTCCTTATAGCATACCTCAGTTTGCGACTTACTCCCGAGACGGTGTCTACGCACCCTTGCGATATAATCTCTGTTTGTCAAGGTTGCTTCGCCAATAGATTCCAAATCATAGCTACTTGTCCTACACACCGTGGGGACATGAAGATACCAGATTAACATCACAATGCACTGCGAAGTCGCTTGATGTGTTGCCACTTGGGATGAAAAAACAATATGTTCAATAGGAGCTATATTACGAGGCCCTAGACGCGCTTGATGGTGTTGAAGAAGGCTCTTTTCATCTTTAGAACTCAACTTTCACCGCACTGGTGTTCCAGCTTACTCAGAATGGAAAAAAGCATTGTTTGTGATTCCTTCCCTATAAGGAGTTGATAGAACTTGCTACCTTTATATTTGGATGCCCAGTGGTTTGTCATTACCGTTTTAGGTTGCGAGGGAAGACAAGGGGAGTCTTCGTCTGCATCTACCTCATTGGCTATTCTGAAGTCTGCTTTCCTTTCATAGCTCACAACACAGCCCGGATGTCTGATTCATTTCGATCCCGAGCATGCTTGCCGTTCAGCACGTAGCTCCAAGCCCTGGATCAGCTTCAAGCATACCTGTACAAAAAGTATGCCCAGGTACCATCACAGTTCTGATCACCTAGCTATACCACTTCGTCAGACGTTGTTCAGCCTCAAAAACGGTGTTGTGCAATCGTTGTTCGTCGGACCACGACGGGTATCGCAGTCACACAGGACGTGTGAATCACGCTCCTTAGCAATGGATCTCGTGCAACGAGCCACTGAGCAACCCCTATAAATACAGTCACACCTGCAAGAGAATCGACACCAGGTTTCGACAGGGCGAGCCAGCATTATGCCTCAGATGAACAACGCTGCGGGGTGTACTCTCGACACATGCCCACTATCCTATGCCACAGTGCGTTACGACCCAAGTCTTTTCGGCAACACGTTCTACCTCACATTCTTTGCGTCCGTGCTCATCATCCAAGTTGTTCAGGCATGGCAGTACCGAGCGTCGTCTTTCTCTATTCCGGTCATGAGTGGTTTACTCCTTGAGGTTGTAGGATATTTTGGTCGAGTTCAGATGCATTACAATCCCTTCAACCCGAAACCATTTCTGATGTGAGTTTGTTTACCAAGTACCCTCCTCACAGGTGGAGGACAATTTACTAACAAATTGCCAGCTATCTTATGTCTCACCATTGGCCCAGTCTTTTTCGCTGCCGCTATCTACCTGACCCTCTCTCGGATCATCGTTCACTATGGCGTCTCATAATCCTGGCTCACACCAAAGCGGATCTCCATTTCATTCATGAGCTGCGACTGCATCGTACTTGTGTTACAAGCTGCTGGAGGCGCAATCGCTGATACAGCCAGTACCAAGTCGGGCTCAGATCAGGGGACGCATATTCTCGTGGCTGGTCTTGCCTTTCAAGTCCTATCACTCCTGACGTTCATTGGAATCTCGTTGCACTATGCGAGGAAAGTCATGAGGTTGAGAAGGGGAATTGAAACAACAGTGCAGAATCCACACCAGTACATGAAGACACAACATCTTGATGCCGAGACTACTTCTCGCTTCAATGTCTTCCTCATAGGTAAGTGGTTCATCATCATCATGATACTTGCTAACCAGCACAGCTCTATCCATCGCCACATTCTGTATCCTCGTCCGCTCATCGTTCCGTGTTGCTGAGCTTTGGAAAGGATTTGAAAGCAAGCTCGTCAACGAAGAAGTCTCTTTCATGATCCTTGAAGGGACCATGATATGCCTCACTGTCATCATGTTCAGTCTCTTCCAACCGGGTAGCGTCTTGGGTGAGGAGTGGAAGAATGCTGGCTGGAATTCGCCGAAAGTCAAGACTAATGTCGCCGGTCTTGTCTATGATGAATCCAGTGGAAGCGACACTCCGCTTGATGGTTTCGGGTTGATGAGAGATGGCGAAAAAAAGGCGGAAGCTAGTCTATAGCTGTGTCCACTGTATGAACGTGGTTGTTGAGGACGAGCTTTATATCGCTATTTCAGTCACACTGCGAGTCGGGCGAAGAGTATCGTACCTTTAAGCTTCTGTTTGCACTCTTTGCGAAAGACGTTTATATCTACTAGCTCCAAACTTGCCGACAGCTGATATTCAACCTCTTGCTTCTCATAAAGCCCTGCCACTTCTCATACTCTTTCCTCTGCTCACCAACGCCCTCTTTTTCCCCCACAGGCCAGTCTTGGAGCCATTCCGGGCACGTTCCACCCATGATCTTCGGCATCGCATGCCAACACCATCTCGTCTCTCCTCCCATCCACACGCAGTCACCACTTCGAACTCGCAACACACACATTTCCATCTCTCTTTCATCATTCTCTTCATCTACCGCTTCACCGTCTTCCCTCTTCTTGTCTCGAGAAATAATAAATAGGCCATCACACCCGATCGTGAAGCTAGCGAGACCTCGCTGGCACTCTTCTGAAACATCTCGATGCACGGGCATGAAATCTTTTGGACTATAGAGTAAGACCACACCAGACTCCGGCTTGAAAGCGTCACTGAAAAGGTTAGTGACCAGGGACGCAATATCTGGAGGGAAGGGCGTCGGCGATTCCTTCGGATACGCTCGTGTTGTCCAGTCATACTGACTACCCAGTGTAAGCCATCTCAGCTTCTTCTGCAGAAATTGGGTTGTGTTCAAAGGCTTGTGGTTTGAATGAGGATTGATCGGCGTGAATACGTGATGTTTTGAGTGAGGAGGGTAAGTGAAAAACGACTCTGGTTGTCCAGATGAGCCGTTCGACGGATATGGAATGGTGTAATCTTGGTGAATGTTCGTTTTGTGGAGTGGGTTTGCAAGGTCTCGGTGGAAGATGGCGTCCAGCATCAAGAACTGACATTCTGGCGGCAGCAATGATGGAAGAATCCTAAGCCCTGGAAAAAGTGGTCAGTATGGCATCACGTGGGTTTACTCAAAGGTTTTACCTGGAAAGTCTCTGTGCTCGTAAACAGTGCAAGGAGGTATTGGATCTTGATTGACAGAGCTATACGATGGCCAGTGGCTCATGAAGTCGACGTGGGCTTTGGCAATCCGCTCTGATGGGATTGTCTCTACGGGAACAATAAACGCTTCTTGTTGCTTCGTCAAACCCCTGTTGAAATCCACAATCTCGAGATCTGTGTCGACGGCCATGTCGTTCATCTTTTGGTACTTTTTGTATATATTACATATTGCTTGAGGAGGCAATGCATGTGTGTCATGGCCATGGTGGTCCTTCTCGATTGTCAGTTCATTGCCCCTCTAATATGACCACGTTGGCAGTACCGTTGGTTCGTCTCCAAAATCCATAATCAGCCGATGTAGTCGCCAAGTTTGGGACTCACAATGGCGAACGGATCTAAATAGACTTCGGATGGTCGTCTGAGAGGAATACGTTCTCAGAAACATCGACTTCAAATGTGACAGAACCTGAATGTTTGAGGCTCAATTTCAAATCGGCAAAGTCAAACAAGAGTATCGCTGCTGTAAGCATCGCTGGAGCAGTGTTAAAGCAGCAGGCTGGTCAATGCGCATGCTTCATCTAACCTCCTTCCCTATCCTTTATTCCTTGTCCCTTATTCCACTTGTCAATGATTACATTTGGTTCTCAGCTTCGATTCTCAGTCTGTGAGCTACAGCATTAACTATCCAAACAAACTTACATGCTGATTCACGCTCTCCAAGTGATCGAGAATCACCGCCCATCGCGGCTTGGCAATCTGGTCACAACTCACAGCACTTTGTAGCAGTGGCGGCAGCAACATGAACTTGGTGATCGAGTCGACGAACAAGCTACTCCAGCCATACTTGATGTCTCATGGCAAGCGCTAGACTCCGCATAATTCCGATCACTCGCAGTCTATTTGTAAAATATTATACGTTAAGCACGTGTCTTCTAAGCATCACATCCCGTTCCATTCTGCAATCCTAGCTATGCTTCTCGCCGCGCGTCCTCGAGCTCATCTTACATTGCCTACTCAATTCAGTTCAGTACACACAACAGTGCCAATTCCGGAAATTTCCAGATCCCGTCTCGACCATTCAGTATATCGAAACAAATTCCTTTGCTCTGCCCGTGGGCATGACGCATGGAGAAGCCAAAAAAGGCCAAAAGCTGTCGGGAGCCATCAGGATATGCCTTCCTCACGGGTTGCCAGTAATTCGCAAGAGCAACATCATAAGAATCATCAAGGGTGTCACAAAGGAAACCCTGCTCAGGCTACGGGACTAGAACATGTTGGCACTCCTGCGTTCAACACAATAAGATATATCTTGTGTACAAGGTACATTGTAAGATTACAACTGGACCCCCACGATGTTCATACCAATTCCATGCCCAATCATCTATCCCCAACGCCAATCAAAAAGCAGGGTATCCGCCAACAATTTCAAGTCTCTCCTCATTTCTCTCTCCTACGATTCGGAATTTTCTCAATGTCTCGCCCTCGCAGCCATCTCCTTCTCCGCCATCGACATATTCCAAGGCTTCTTCTCCTTCACGTCGTGCATGATTTGCGTCCTGTCGAAGATTGTGTCTCTGCGGAATAATCATCAGCGTCGCTCGTCAAGTTATTTGGATACAAAGATCGAGTAGGAGAGTCTTACAATCTATCTTGATCCGGTCTCACGGTAGCATTGTACCATTTCAACACGGTCCTCTGCCCCATCTGTTTCCGTGTCGCTATCCCGAAAACTTCATAGATAGCAGCTACGCCTCCGAGGGCGGTGCAGGTGATGATTGAGAAATTGCGCAGGATTTTGCCTGCTACTGCTGGGTTGGTGTTCATTCTGTCGAGTCTGAATTGATTTCAAGAGAGGTTTGGTAGGTTGTGGCACGTGATGACCCGAGTTGATGGTAAGGTAGCGAGGGATTGATATTGTGGTTCGTGATGCTGGGAACCTGTGTTGTATGGATGAATGATCGGATTCCTGCATCTTTGCTGGATGTTGTGGTACATATAGATTGTTCGCTGTGTTGTGTTCACGATGTTGTGGTCCGTTGATTTCCGTGGGTGGCATGTTCGGTTCAGGCCGTGGTCTGATGTGAAGCCATTCGCAGCGCAGAAATCTCGGGCTGAGCCGAAATGTCAGCCGACGTCGACATCACAAAAGACCACTGCTCACACGTTTCGTATGATCGAAATTTTTTTGGCGGATGCAAGATTCTTGGAGGACTCTTGTTTCCCCGCATTGTGGGCATTGTCGAGTCGAGTATGGCTCATCGGACGAACACCAAAAGCACATGATCAGATGGATTTGATAGGCATCAGACCATTCAGGGGCTCGTCAAATGCTCGCTTAGACTATCCCTTCATCCTATCTTCCTTCTCTTTGCCTTTTGATGTTCGTTCGCTTGTTTATCTACTGTCTCGTCCTTCAATCCATTCTGCTTGGTTTCATTATCCTTAAGTTTCTTCTCCTCGTTGACTTTTGCCTTCTTTGCCTCTGCCTCTTCCTTCTCCTTCTCAGCAGCTTCAACCTCTTGCCAGGTTCCGTAATATGTATACCCCACCTCCCTCTTACTAGTTGGTCCATAGAACTTCCCCCTATTATACATCGACAAGCTCTTCCCTTCGTTCAATCTCGCCACCAAATCCGGGTTACTCACAAACCATCTCGCGAACACAACCCCATCGATATCTCCTCGTTCAATCGCTTCCCAACAATTGTCACCATCCCAACCGCCTGCACTTAGGATCCTGATCGATGTCGGTTCAAAAATTGCTTTCGCCCAAGAAAGATCCATAGGACGATCCTTGCCCCAAGACGTTTTGATATCCGGATGCGCAGCAACATCATCGTCTCTCACCTCAACGAAACTCGCGTACGCGAAGCCAGGCCACCGTCTCGCAATCTCGTTACACAGGGAACTCCAAGTCTCAAATCTCGTTTCATCATGTACATCCCCATAAACACCCCAAGGACTAAGTCTCACCGCCACCTTCTCCTCTCCTAACTCATTCACCAACGCCTCTAGCACCTCGATCGCAAAACGACATCTCTTTTTAGGACTCCCTCCATAAGCGTCCGTTCTTACATTTACATCTGATGATAAGAATTGCTCGATAAGATACCCGTTTCCGGCGTGGACTTCTACACCATCGAAGTTGCATTCATCAATTGCCAGCTTGGCTGCTGAGACGTAGTCTTGGATTGTCCGATCGATATCCGATTGCGTCATTGCTGTTGGTGGATGATCTTTATAGTACTCCCGATCGTTGTATGATTTTCCGGGTGCGGGGTGGGTGTATTTCTCATCTGTTGAGTAGGGAGTTGATGATGCTGAATATACTGTTTTCCCGGTGAATAATTGGAGAGCCGAGCGGCCGTGGTGTGTTAGTTGGGCAAAGATGAAGCCGTTTTTCTCATGAACTCCTTTTGTTGTCTGGGTCATGTTGTCAGTATCCGAAGCTCATGTGATCTTGGACGAGGTCGACAAACCAGTTTCCATCCTGCAGCATGTTCTGGCAGCCAAAGACCAGGAACTCCTGGCATAGCTCCTGATTCTGGAGAGGGCATTATGGATTCTGTGACTATGAGACCACCCGATGTAGCTCTCTGAGTATAATACTTGGCGATCAGTTCGTCAGGAAGCCAGACCCGGTTTGGATTTTCTGTGGTATCCTGATTGAGAGGAACACCACGGTTGCGTGTCATCGGGGCCATTACGATACGGTGCGAAAGAGTTATCTTGCCATTGGAGATAGAGAGGGGTGTGAAGAGTTTGGAGGTGGGGCCTTGGGGTGGTGGAGTGGATGAAGCCATTATATATTCGTGATGATGGCTACTTGATACCGAATGGTAACAGGGAAACCAAAAAGAAAAGTCAATTGGATGAAAGGAGAAAGTATACTGATGGCATTTCAATTCTCGCTGCAACGCGGCAAGCACGCAATACGCTAAAAGTGGGATGAGGAACGGATACCAATCCCTCGGATCTCCTCGCAGCGATCGACAGGATGCGATCGGAAATCCTTGAGCGCTCCTGAAAAGGATCGCATAGGACTACCGAGACCGGATGTTAGGATTTTAAGTGGTTGATCATTTTCACAGCACCTTGATTATGGCAACTGTGAAGTCAGTTCGATGACCCAAGGTGAGATAGAATTGCGAGTTATGAGACTTCGAAGTTCCTCATACAGTTGGAGAAACCAACCAGAGAGACTAGAATAGCTTAATATCCACATCATGAGAAGGTTCGGAATACAAAAGCCTTTCGCCATCCTGCGGGCGAGACCACGTGACATACAACATCCATTTACTTTGGAGGAACAGCAACGACCAAGTCTGCGGAATAGACAATACCGGGTCGATGAAAATGAGACACGCCCCTGTAGGTGAGAGATGCCTTGAATAGGTCTCCTTTCCACTGGAAGAAGTTAGTCCTGCTTCAACAAATTGTGAGGGCAGAATGTGGGGAAACATTGCAGTTGGGACTAAGTCCCTCATATAAGGCGCAGGAATGAACGTCGAATCCTAAGGAAAAGTAGAGAAGGCCGAGAATCATATGATCTTACCTCATCTGGGGTGGCAGCTACCCAGGCCTCAACAACCTCCTTGCCGATATTATCATTAAAGTCTCTGGATCTCGATTAGAAAGTACTTTTGACATTCTGTTCAAGAGACTTACACAAAAGAGGCGGTGATGTGTACTACGTCTTTCAATCCTGCGCCAAGCTCCTTAAGAATCTGATAGATGTTGGCCCAGATAATTGTGGACTGCTTGGCATAATCTCCAGCAGCACCTTCTGCAAGTCTATGAACATATCAGAATCTGTTTTAATCGCTGAACAGGCTTGCCAGTAGTCAAATTCGAGGTGGATACAAGTGCAAAGGAATAATCATAGGTAAACTCACTCGCCAGTATTCGGATCAGCAGCCCATTGTGTAGAAATATACGCCAATGAGGTGTTTGGCGGCACTATTGTGCAGTTGGAGAAGAGGCTGTTATACGGCTTTGAGCCTGCCTTGGGATTGAAATGTGTGAGGTTTGCCATGATGAGAACAGAACAAGTTCTTCACTGAGTAGGAGGTGATAAAGGCAGAGTATAGTATGACCGGAGTATCTAATTCAACAATTCGAACGAGGAAAATTGACAGGAAACTTCCATGCTTTGTATAGACTCGAGAAAGTGGCACCTGGCTGCTGGGAACGTTTTGTTAGCTGTGGAGTGCGCCCCGTTCTTCACCCCCATGGACAGATGCCACAATCACAGCCACATATGAGGATTACTGGCTCTCGAGTCGCAGCCATCAAGGAATCAAGATGCAGCTGCTATCCCAATGATATGAATAGACGAAGGTTACCATCTTCTTCAAGAACCATGTGTGGAGGATCCGCCTTTCAAGGTCTAGGTGACACCTCAGCTCTAAGCCATGTGGTCTCACCGTCCAATAGCCTCAAACTTTAAAGACAGCCACAAGATGCTACAAGGCGGGGTAACAAGCATGAACAAATAAAGTAGAAAAAGCATGAAAGCAAGGGGAGTCTAGCCTTACAACGAACAAGCTGAAGAGGAGCAATGATGATATGCTTGAGTGTCAAAAAGTAGAGATCTAAACAAGGACACAGCAAAACCGCAACTTAGCAGCGCGCGGATGGGAAGAACAATACTTCGATTTACTCATCAACTAATCAAGGTTTTCTTTTGACCAGAATTAAGAATAGCCAACGAGTGATGCTCCGTCTTGGAAATGCGCCAATGCTTATGATCATGGTGATTTGCATGGCCTATTGCCTGTGGCTTCTTGTCGTGGAGGAAGCTGGCATGCATGCTTGCAGCATTTGCAACAAACTGCTGCAGGTTGCCAGAGTACATGTCACACATCAATGAACACTCCACAGCAACAACGGTCTTGGTGGACAACGATGTGCCAGGGTAGTTGCCTACCTTCTTACAAACATGCTTTTTCTCATCGGTGAGGAGTCAAATGAGAATGTTTGTCGAATTTCTCGGTACGTTCGCCGAGATTTGGCGATGGTGACAAAGACATCATCAACTTCATAATTTTGCCCCACCACATCCCACCATGAACAGACATTGAGCTTCGGAACACCAAAATGAAGCAAAGGTTCTCTTCCATAGATGTTAAGGCATGTTGCTCCATCTGCTGTTTGTGTATGCCTTGCTAATGCTCCCCAGGTCATCGCGCATGAACTGTCTGCGGCCCTGGTCACTCTCAGAGTCTCGAATGTCTACGACCTCTCCTCCAAGATTTTCCTTGTCAAATTTGCGAAGCCAGACAACAAGCAACAGATCATAATCGATTCAGGCTTCCGATGCCACCTCACAGAGTTCTCCCGAGCCACGGCGGCAGCACCATCTGCCTTTGTCCAACGATTACGAAAGGTCCTCAAAACGCGACGAGTCACATCAGTCTCGCAGGTCGGCACGGATAGAATAATAGAGTTCCAGTTCAGCGATGGGCAATATAAACTATTTTTGGAGTTTTACGCAAGCGGAAATATCATCTTGACTGATAAAGAGCTGAATATTTTATCGCTATTGAGGATTGTCCCAGAGGGAGAGGGCCAGGAACCGCAGAGGATTGGATTGAAGTATGTTTTGGAGCATAGGCAGAATTATGGGGGCATACCACCCCTGACGAAGGAACGGTTACGAGATGGATTGCAGAAGTCGGTCGACAAAGGGGAGACTCTGGTAGCCGGCAAGAAAAAGAAGAAGGCGACAGATGAGCTGAGGAGAGCTTTAGCGGTTTCAATCACGGAATACCCACCCATGCTGGTCGACCATGCTATGCGAATAACAAAGTTCGATTCGGCACTGAAACCAGCAGAAATTCTTGGAAATGAAGGACTACTGGACCATTTGATGCGATCATTAGAGGAGGCTAAGAGAGTCGTCAAAGAAATCACAAGTTCTGAGGTCGCGAAAGGCTATATCATTGCAAAGAAGAAGGACGGATACGAGGATGGAATGAAGGCGGATGAGTCGAGAAGATTCGTGCTCTATGAGGACTTTCATCCTTTCAGGCCAACACAATTCGAGGGTGACCCGGCGACCGTCTTTCTGGAGTACCATGGTTTCAACAAAACAGTGGATGAGTTCTTCTCTTCGATTGAAGGCCAGAGATTGGAGTCTAAGCTCCAAGAGAGAGAAACCACCGCAAAGCGGAAGATTGAGGCAGCGCGACACGACCAGGAAAAGCGGCTAGGAGGTTTAAAGCAAGTCCAAGAATTGCACATTCGGAAGGCTGAGGCTTTGACAACAAATAGTGAATGGGTTCAAGAGGCTATAGACTCCGTCAACGACCTACTTGATCAAGGCATGGACTGGGTTGATATCGCAAAACTTATCGAACGAGAACAGAAGCACAAGAATCCTGTGGCGCTGATGGTTAAATTGCCTCTGAAGCTGGAGCAGAAGACCATCACGCTGCTCCTGGATGAAGAAGCGTTCCAGGAAGAGGATGAGGACTCAGCCTACGAAACCGACAGTGAGCCATCCGATAGCGAGGAAGAGTCAAAGGTGGCCCCAGAGCCTAAGCAGAAGGAAGAGGACAAGCGCCTGACTATTGATGTCAATCTTGGTCTCACACCATGGGCCAATGCTAGAGAATATTATGACCAGAAGAAGACTGCGGCAGAGAAGGAGCAGAAAACACTGCAAGCTTCCACCAAAGCTCTAAAGAGCCAAGAGGCAAAGATTGCTCATGACTTGAAGAAGGGATTGAAGCAGGAAAAGGCCATCCTGCGCCCCGTACGAAAGCTGATGTGGTTTGAGAAGTTTATTTGGTTTATCTCTTCGGACGGGTATTTAGTACTCGCTGGAAAGGATATGCAGCAGAATGAGATGCTGTACAAGAAATACCTCAAGAAAGGTGATGTCTATGTACATGCCGATCTTCATGGAGCTGCGACCATTGTCATTCGGAACAACCCTAAGACACCTGATGCTCCAATCCCGCCCTCGACATTATCGCAAGCTGGAACTTTGGCTGTATCTTGCTCGTCGGCTTGGGATTCAAAAGCTGGCATGTCTGCTTGGTGGGTCAATGCGGATCAAGTATCCAAATCTGCACCTACTGGGGAGTTCTTGTCGACCGGTAGTTTCAATGTCCGAGGAAAGAAGAACTTCCTTCCTCCGGCTGTGCTGCTACTTGGATTCGGAGTGATTTTCCAGATCAGCGAGGAGAGCAAGGCAAGACATGTTAAGCACCGTTTGGTTGAGGATGAAGTCAGTGATGCTGGATATGGGACTGCTCCTGCGTCTCAGGCTGGCGAAGGTCAGGTAGATCAGAACGGCGTTGAGGATGATGATGCTAGTGTCGACGAAAACCACGAATCCGAGGACGAGGCGGAAGATGACAAGCCTCGGGTCAATGCTCTCCAGAACAATACTGACGAACACGAGGATTCCGAGGAGCCCACTGAAGAGCTGTCCAGGCTTGAGATTGGCGAGGCATCACAACCACATGATCAACAAAAAGCAGATGATACTGCTCCTGTATCCGAAAACACCAAACAAGAAGACCCCACCAAGGAGGCTAGCAACATTACCAACGACGAAGACCAAGCCTCAGAGTCCGACTCCGATGAAGAGACAAATCCAGATAACTTCCGACCCAAGGCAGGAACCAAATCTCAGAATCGAACTCCTTCTATTGCCAGCACCTCCAAGAAAGGCCCTGCCCCCGCAAAACGAGGCAAGAAAGGCAAAGCCAAAAAGATGGCAACCAAGTACAAAGACCAAGATGAAGAAGATCGTCTCGCAGCCCAGCAACTCATCGGCGCCGCAGCTGGTCGAGAAAAAGCAGAAGCAGAAGCTAAAGCCAAGATAGCTCGAGAAGCTGAATTAGCGTTTCAGAAAGAACGCCGTCGAGCACAACATGAACGCACGCAAAAAGAAACTGCTGAGCATGAAGAGATTAGAAGAGTGATGCTTGAGGAAGGACAAGAAGTCTTGGATGAGGGCGAGGAAGAGAAGATGGGGCAGTGGGAGGGGTTAGTGGGTATGCCGATGAAAGGCGATGAGATTCTCGAAGCTATTCCTATATGTGCGCCTTGGGCGGCGATGGGGAAGTATAAGTACAAAGCTAAGTTGCAGCCGGGGAGTGTGAAGAAGGGGAAGGCTGTCAAGGAGATTCTTGGGAGGTGGGTTAGTGATAGTGGAGTTAAGGGTAAGTTGGATGAGAAGAGTGAGGATGTGGAAAGGATGTGGCCGAGGGAGGTGGAATTGCTTAAGGGTTGGAAGTTTGAGGAAGTTTCGAATACTGTACCGGTGGGAAAATGTAGGGTCATGATGGCAGGTGGGAGTGCGGGTGGCAGTAAAGGTGCGCAGCAGAAAGGGAAGGGCGGAAGTGGAAAGGGGAGTAAGAAAGGTGGCAGATGAGTATGAGATTGCATGTGCATAACAAGCATGGTCACAAAGACTGACCTTCCCCGAAATATTCCATTCTTGCCTTTATTTTCTTACGTCGTCCCTGGGTTTCATCCAGTGTTCTAGTGGACTCGGTTTCTTTCTGCTTCATGTACGCTGTTAAGGTATTCGCTCTCCTTCTCACTCTGCAAAGTATGATCGAAGGTTTGAAAAGTAATGGAGTGGCGGTGCCAAGGACATTCTACCACCGCAATCTCTTGGGCAGACAGGTTCTACGTGTTCCATGAAGTGTGGTTGCGTGAGTTGGATGCGGTCATGCTACCTATGCATCCATACTATCAAATCTTCTTCCAGCAAAGTCACATGCCCTATTGAATTTTGTTCCCCTGACACAGAGGGTCAAAGCTTGGATCATAGCTTGGTGCAACAGAGCAGTCAACTTTAATGTTTCAAGCGTAGTCACAATGATAGATGTCACCTGTGCAAGAGCCTAAAGGCACCTTCTAGGTTCGCCTGGGAGGTCCGCAACGGCACATGATTGGATAGCCTGGACAAAAAGAGAAAGGCGCGCCAGTTCTCGCTTTATCGTCTCCTTCTTTTTCACCATGCGAAAACATTCCAAAAATTTGCCTTGGTCTCATACCAACAATCCTCTACAACCAAACAAACTCATTTTATCCTCGCATTCATCTTGTCGATTGAACCGTAGCTTGTCGAATCGGACACAGTCACTTTGGTCACAGGAATCTCACGGCCACCGCAGTACTAAACACGATCTTCTCCTCGTATTTGCAATCATGTCTGCGATCAGCCGAGGGCAGAATGCTCTTGAATCTCAAGATCTTGTCGAAACTCGAGATCATCAGAACCATGCCGAAACTCAAGTCTTCATGTCCCCGGATGGCGCAGTTCCTCCAACGTCATTCCCACGATTTAAACGCTTGCCGCCTGAGCTGCGCCTAATGATATGGTCTTCCTCGTTGCCTCCTCCGAGAATCCTCTACCTCGAGCCTAGGAAACAGGAAACAGGTGTTTCTAGAGTATGGAACAACTCTGCTATTGACCACGATGGTGCCAAACCAAAAGCCTGGCAGGACTTCTTCAAACGATCCGAGGACAGTCAGGCTGTGTACAAGGGCAAGCTTGAACGGGAGGAAGTGGCTCGTGATAGGTCGTCCTTGATGAGTGCGCATCAACCATGTCCTTCCTTCCTTCGCACTTTTAACGCCTGCACCGAAAGCCGTAAAGTTATCAGCTCAGCTGGCTACACACACACATTTGGGTCGCTAGGTACCAAGCCTTCGATATTGTTCTCTTCACAAAACGATACCCTCTTTTTTTCGCGAGATCCCGAACATGGACGCTGTACTTTTCATGGCTGATGAACAGTCATTAGATCTCGATCAAGTCGAGAAAGTCGCCATTGCTGACATCTCATATGGCTTTAGAGATGGTACTTTCCTTAGCGCCGAATTCATTAACGAGATCCTTGCTTTCTTCAAAAATGTTAAAGAAGTGTCAATTGTGATAACATACGACTTAGAGGACGACTACTCAAACTTGGCATTCATGGACGAGAATGATATACATTCTCTAAAGACCTCGTTCCAAGAAAGCTCCCAAGGAAGAATGTTGGACGCTCTGAAGTTGGCGGAGGAAGAGAAGTTTTCGGAAGTGGATTTGATGAATATGTTAGACTCGCCGGAGGACTTTTCGGGCGAAGAGATGTTAATCGCGCGTTACAA
Source organism: Helotiales sp. EF0021 (assembly GCA_000292665.1). Classification (NCBI taxonomy): domain Eukaryota; kingdom Fungi; phylum Ascomycota; class Leotiomycetes; order Helotiales; species Helotiales sp. EF0021. The sequence continues at coordinate 564,522 of AIET01000416.1, forward strand.
AGTAGAGCTGGACAATCTCTCCTATTGGATTTCAGAGGACGCTGAGCTCCCTGTCGGTTACGATCATGTGAAATTCGATCGAAGAATCGTTACTACGGCAGAGCACAAAGCAGAGCTCGACGACGCTGCTTCGTGGTATCATGCCAAGTCCTTACGAATGCGCCTCCGCCTCGTCTCAACTGGCATAATCTCAACGCAAAGAGTCATTGCCGATCCGACAACTACTGTGGAGGACTTGGCTGAAAAGTTCACTTCATCTGCTTATGTTAAGAGTATTGGGGAGAAGCTACCAAGACTGTTCCTACATGATGTGTAATTAGACCCTGATACTCGAGTTCTTGACATAGAGGATTTGCGGGACGGATAGCGGCTTGATGTCGTAGTTTACTGTCATGGAAGATAGCTATGATGAGAGTTGATTTTCGACTTGTCAGATGTACCTATAAGATATGCAAAGATGTTGCCATGACCTAGCATCATATTAACCTTTTCGGATATTGCGTGTTCTGCTTTCTTGTTGGATCATGATGGCTCCTACGATTAGGGGTCGAAGCTGGCCTCAATAGAGTACATAAATTTTCCTTTTTTGATGGTGCACTTACTCTGCACAGAATTTAACAGCCCCGTCAATGATTAGGTACGATGCTCATAGAACGACCTTTCGCCAGATCTGTGCAAGACTGCTAACTTTAGAAAGTGAGACAGTGGCGGCACTGAGCAGAAGCGGTGAAAAGAGCTACCATTCGAGGCGTGTCAACTCAAACAGAAGATCGTCATGACCTCAGCGGCAGAAGCTGACTTTGACGAAGCTCCGGAGTTGTTTGATCAAATGAAGAAGTAATACACCTTGTGTGTGCGGTCACTTCTTTAGGTCAAGGGGCTCTGGAGATTGATGTTGGCCAGACAAGTGTGATGGAAGATGTTCCTCTCGGTCTGAATGTCAGTCATAGATGCAAGTAGAATGACTCGGGATAATTTTCGTTTCTGGACATGAAGGAAACCAAGGGTGAGAGCAGATTTCTCTTTTTTTGCATGGACCAAAGGCTGACATGAGGATTCGTCTGAGTCTATATCGATATCACCTGCTTTCTGCATTACAGTAGCCAAGGTTCCACCACCATAGGATCCCTCTTTGCTGGACAAAACACAGTTGACCTACTGTAAGCAGCAACGAACAGTAACCCTAACCCTATGAAACACTTCCTTACGATTCCTTACGGAAGGATATGATATTATATAGCTCTGATCACCTGACTGAGCTCACTAGTGTGTCTTCTTGGCCAGTCGCGACGTCGACGATCCTCGTTCCGTTTCTCGACAGCACAACGACAGAACAGCACAATTAGTTAAGTTTAGAGGCGCGCTCAATCTGCTACAAGCTATTCACTAAGCATGGCTCCTAAATCTGGCTACGAAGACTCGAACACAGCCAAGAGCGAAACCACTTCTCTACTCAAACACGACTCCTTTTCCCAGTTCAACGACCTCCCTCAAGAAATCCGCCTTACGATCTACGAACTCCTCCTTCCGGGTCCGCGCATTGTTCATATACAACCGGAAGGAATTGAAACGGCAAATAGCGCGGAGGTTAAGGGGCGATGAGAACACAAGAGAAGAATGGCTACATCAATCCTGGGCTGTTAAAGCTTCCGCGCCTTCGATTCACAATGTATTCTTCGCCTTCCAAGATGCCTACCATTTCTTCACCAATATCTATACGCAGAACTTTGGTACCCCGGGTTGCAAACCCGCCACCTGGTTCTCGAGCACATTGGACACTGTGTATCTCAGTTATCAAGTACGGCATTGGTTTATGCATACTGATGGTAGGCCTCGGAGGGAAATGACGATCAATTTTGGAAATGTCAAGAAACTGGCACTGGGCAAGGGTGACGATGACCCCATATACATTCAACTCCCCAAACATACACGAAATTTATGGACACTCGAAGTACTTTCTTGGTTCAAACATTTGGATCAGCTCGTCTTTGTCGACGAGTATGAGGTCACGAACCAGTCGTCTTTGGTGTATGTAAGCTGGGAATTGATGAATAAGCACCTGGATGCCTATGATCCTTTTGCAGAGAGGAAAATTGAAGATGCGCATGAGCGGTCGATAATTACGCGTGCTGAACAGCATGAGGACAGAACAGCAGAGCTTGAACGGCTCTGGACAAGTCACATACAAGAACGACAGCCCGCGAACAGAACTTTACTAAAGCAAATTGAAATGACAACAATCACGAGATTTGAAGTAAGAGCAGACTTGGAAGCTGTCCGCCGTAATTGGCTCAAGGAGAAGAAGCACCACTGTCGCCGACTTCATCTTGCTACCCCAGACATCGAGCATGTACTCGAGTTTGATGTCTTTCCAGGGACGACGGTCGAGGAGTTACTGGACCAATTTCGGCATGCCAGGAGCCTACCCCTTCTCATCATTTGATGCTCAAAAGACATTTCTCTAGCCTTGGTTCTGTGGAGTATGCGAACGAACAGTCACCTTTGAACCCGAGAGGTTCCGTACTTGAACAGTTGGATTTTCACATATATCGTGGCGAGATTGTACGAGTTAGCATTGCTGAGTAGGACACCTGTGTTGTAGCGTTTCCGACTGTCCGCGCCGTGGCGAGTCATTCCAAATCATGGAACTGTTCTGACTATAGCTGCCCCAGGGTTTCCCAGCCAGGTTGAGATCCATCTCAACATGCCGCACTCTTGTGAGGTACGTATGGCAGCAGATTGTCTCCTTGCTGCATCCATTGTTTGACTTAAACTACGGGGTACCTTCAGTACTTCGAAGATTTTCATCCCCAGCTGCTGACACAACCATGTACGAGAAGCTGCTGGTTTCCTGAACTATCATGGTCTTGTGTTGCATGGGAGTACGCAGGTTTACGGCCGACAAACATGGAAGGGCGGTGTCTCTTGCAATATCTTTCCTTGGCCCGTGGGCACTCCGATGTGTATCGATTTCAGGGAAGAGGCTAGGCAGCATTGCTGCAAATAAATGGCTCACGGCAGTCGATCATTGTCTTTGCATCAGGCTTCAAAAAGCAGTACAGTACTTTCTGTAGCGTATACTGACGTACATTATCGCTTCAAGGTTGGCATGTGGCGGACAGGGCGGATGACGGGCATTGATGACTCCGATTCACGAATCACAACCCAGAGATAAAGTGCTAGAAGTCTTCCAGAAGGGTGTCTCGGGTGTTCAATGCAGGTCGGCACAACATACCGACATAAACGAACGAATCGTATTTGACTACGCCTGCTGGTACTCGCAAAGTGCAGTTCTGGCATTGAGATTGATCTTCTCAGATCTGGTTGGTAATGGCTGTCACGCTTCTAACGGAGGTACCGTTGATTGCATGTACAAGGTATGGCTTTCTGTACAGTATTCCGCTGATCCTGTGTTAGTTTTTTGCCACTGTGGCATTCAATCAGGTTCTCGATACGTACTTTTTGGACAATCTGATTGACATCTCTATCCTCGGGGATTTGTGCTTATATCGGCACAAACGGGTACAAAGCTGTACGCTTTGCTGCGGGCGCTTTCGGTCCTAGATTATTTGTACCCGGGTACCGAGAGCCGAGATCACATATCGAAACTTCTACCAGGAGCCACCACGACTATGACACGGTGATGACTATCAACAACGACATCGGCAGCTATATCTGTGTAGCCTTGCTTCACCGTGTATTGCAATTCCGTGTATATATATAGTCAATATCTCAATCAGCCACAATGTATTCGCCCTCAAACCACCCACATGTTGATTATGCCTCTCGGCCGTCCAAGACACCCAGGAACAGATGCTGAACGTGCTGCTGCACGCCGCCAACATGTCAGAGAAAATGTACGAGCATTCCGACAACGACAGCGTGCCCAATTGGAACAACAAGTTGAAAGCCCAGACAGCAGTGACTCCTTATCCTATCAAAGTTCGGTCACAACGTCCGCCGGCCCTTTGACTCCATCAATAGCTCGATCTTCCTCTGGAGCACTCGATACCTCACTTCGGGGACCCAACGTTGCATCCCAGGCAGCCCCGGTACAAGCTCCCCCACTCCAAGTTCAGCTTCCTGTACGAAACGTATTGGTCAGCAATGAGTCTTCTGAACGAATAACAAAATGGTCTCTGAGACTCCCATTCAGGATTGGTCTTGGCCCCTCCTACTCAGATGCATTTATCGCTGCCTTCCAACATCGGAGCCTTCCTGCACTGAATCTCATTGTCGAGTACGATCCCATAGAGACTGAGTTACAGTTGTCTTCATCACCAAATACGTCAACACCAACCTCCTCAGCAGCAGGAGTTTCTATACCAAACGAATCACCTTCTGACACTAAGCCAGACGGAGTTACTCGCATTGAGATATGTTATTATACGTGGACTACTTCGGTAACGTTCCAAGCGATGTCACCGGGGTCGGAGATGCTACGAGAGGCTTTGCTCTCAGCTGCCTTGAATCTGTTGAGCGTCGAGAAAAATGATCGGGCCATGGCGATGCAAGCTGTCCAGATCCAGGCGGCAGCGATGAGAAAACTTCGAGACGGATTCGACGACTACCTCGGGCATAATGACCCATCGAAAGCAGTGTTCCTATCAGCCACGGCATTGATTTGTTCGATGTCTGAGCTCCTGATCAACAAATCGTGGGATGGGTTCGCACTGCATCTGAAAGGTGTCGGTGCATTGATTGAGCATGCTGGTCCAGAAGCGCTTGTCTCCACATCGGCGCGGGATCATTTCTACGGCTACAGAGCTGTGAATTTTCCATTCTCTTTCTTGCATCGAAGAGGCAGTTTTCTTAGCCGAGAAGAATGGATCAATCTCGACCGGAGAACTGACGACCCTGCCAATACTCATTTACATAGTCTTCTGGACATCGCGCTCCATGTACCTCCCGAGATAGAGCATTACGACAAGAACCTGAGTCGTCGATCGGGTGCCCTCAGACGTCAGTTGAAGAAGCTGAATGATCTCGCTTCGCAATTGAATCAATGGAAAGTGGATCTCTGCACCAAACACTCGACCTCCATGTCAAGCACGGAAGCAGCAACTTGGCCAGATCTGCACAACGAAGTCGTACAGTTTTCCGATAACAATGTGGCTACGTCCTTTGTCGTTTTCGCAGGCGTTCGGGTCGCTTTGTTCTCACTTGTTCGACAGCTAGCCGAGGATCTGAAAGATGATGATGAGTCGGCGATACCAGTATTGAAGCACTCTCTCGAAGAATCGTTCAAGTGGTCCCTGATCGCGTGTCAATGCTTGGAGCACTTCTTTGCAAGAGATCCAAAGGTCGTTGGAAGAGTACTCTGTCTTTTCCCTTTCGATGCTGCTTGGAGTACGTTCGTGGAATTGGGAGAAAAGTATGAGAGAGATGTGAACAATGAGCTGCGCTGGTGCCAGCGTACTGCTGAACGGATCGAGGCCACCGGACTTCCGGTATTCAAGATGCGGAGCTGGATATGAGTATGCGATTGAAAAGGCTGAGAGAGGCTGCGAGGTTTTGAAAGTTGAGTTTTCGCGAGGGGCAGCAGGCTGTCCCCATTTCCTTACGTTCTTCAGCATTGTTTCTTATCATTTGTCGCTTTGGTTTGTTGTACGTCAAAACTATAGACATCGTTTCTTTTCTTTGTTGTTCAGTGCTCTTTACTTGTGCAATATGCTGGCTGCTTCCCTCTAAATATGTTCAAGACATACCTCACTCATCTACCCTCGATTCTCTCGTCACTAAGCAACCTACAACGACTTTACATGCTTAGTACCTGGCAAGAACTTATGTAAGTATATTCTCGAAACAGATTTGTAGTGAATTAACTGTCGAGGGTTCTCCATTAATTCCTAGACATTCAGTCCTTACTTGTATCAATCTACTCTCGAATCCTGACAACTTCTGTTCTGGAATTTGAAGTATACCTTCGAGCGTTGGCAAGCGGCTTGTGTTCTAATACCTTCCCTTTCTCATAGACCTACCGTGGCTACCATCGAGCCCCTTACCGAGCTCTCAGGTACAGTGTATCTACTTTCCAAATTCAGAAGTCTGTGTTTGTGATTGTCAGCAAGTTACAGCAACATATCATCAAGGCCTGTAAGACTGTAGTCATGATATGTCCGGCAAACTTTTGGGGGCAGATCAAGACCTCTTGTTTGATCAATCTGCGGTCCTCGGTCGCTCGACAAATATATGCCTGGCGACTCGACCTGCAAAATTGAAATATTATGGATGAATTATCCTGCATGGTTCTTCGATGGGCTGGAAGTATCTCGAGGTGATTACTGAACTCAGAATAGTGGCTTACGGCCGGAAAGTCAGGTGACGCTGTATGAAAGCAGCCAGCTGCTCGTACATCCAAGTCCCAACAAAGACATACGCACACTTCCATCTGAATGGTCAGTTCGCTCAATGAGCACAATGCGATGTGCAACAAAGGATTCTATGTTCGCATTGAGGCTCCATCTTTTCGTGGTTTAGCTGCTGACAGATGGACAAGCAGGGTTCTGAGTGGTTGGTTCGTTTGGGGGTTTATTTCGCGATGTGCAACCAAATCACTTCAGAGATTTTAACTCAAGCCAAAGAGAGGTGTACAGATCGTGGTTTTTGCTGGACGAGATGGGGTGGGATTTTCTCATGCTCTCGGGTGGGTTTGGATTTGAGTCAGCAAGGGTTGAGAGGGAAGCAATGCGAGTGGTCGGCTCGCTTAGAGAATTCGCGATGTGCAATATTTGGTGATTATCCATATACTTTTGCAGATGTGGGTTTTGCAAGGGAGATACGAAGATGCCAATGAATTGGGGGAGAGATAGGTAATATTTTTGTCTACTCGTGCGTCAGGAAGGGCGATACTCTGGGCGAACACATCTGGGTGAACACATCTGGGTGAACACATCGCGCCACTGCACTTCTTCATCAAAATTAGAGATAACGAGAGGACTTCTAGTCCGTGTGTAGGATTAGAATATATGAGAAGATAAAAGGTACCTGGAGTGTAGAATGTCGGGGCGCTCTGGCCGGAAAGTTTTCGTAAAGTGGTAGCAGGACAAAGGAGAGCGGGAGAAGACCATGGAGGATGGAGGTGGAGTACAAGTCCAATCTGAAATATCTGGAGCAGAAATGGAGAAAGTGGTATGCAACAGGGTTGTGCTTTGCTCGGGTCGCAGAGAAATGTCTTGCTATCAATGGAAAGGGGAGGTCTTATGGAAATGGAAGGTAGGGTTTCTCAAGCACCAGAGGAGAGGCTAGTTACGAGACCGGCATATTTCCATCCGTTTGCACTTCATTATATGCAATACTACTGACTCCCATGTACTTGTATTCGCATCAATTTCGTATGCTTGTCCACGTTCCGTTTGTACAAATTCCAACAAATTAAGAGAGTAGAAAGTCGGGGTAGTCTTGTTTCTACCAATGCCTGATCTCTTGTCCCTCCTCCTTTTGGGATTCTGTACTGTTAACCTTTGTCATTCTTGCATATCATTACTTTTATCCTGGTCGCCCCCTATCTTTCGAAATAAATCAGCCTAGCCATGACCTGACCTGCAAGTGGAAGGTCTTGATGAATGATTCTGTTGCGGTTAACAATTCGACGTATTCCAAGTTCTGCTCGCTGTATGCTGTGCCTACTAGATGGCCTTGATTCCCAGGGGATGGATTGAATTGTTGGATGTCAAGAATGGAGAGGCGGTGGTTTTGTAGGCAGATGTAGGGTATGGTAGGTATGTGTCAACCCAGAGACTGAGACTCTGAGCTGGTATGTTGGCAGCCCGCTACCTTCGCGGTCGAGTCGAAAGTTTGTAAAGGATATTCGAGTTCTCCGAGGTCAACCTTTGAGATCTTTTATCAAGAGGCAAGCCGATGTCAAGAGCATTGTCTTCAAGGACTTCGTCTTTGGGTCGTTCTATTGGAACATTTTAGAGAAGTGGAAGGATAGGAGCTTTGAGAATAGGAATTGGATTTCTTTACTTGTCTGCTATTTGCTGTCATTGTGTTCTGGCTCTAGAGCTCCGCAGTTACCCTTTCCAAGTAGGTAAACAAACAAAACCTGCATCTGCAGGGCCAGACTAGGGGGAGCCTTGAAAGGGACGACGGGAGGCTGCATATTGAAACTTGATTGTTCTTACTCGTCACTTTCGTGGAGTTGTTTGTTTGCAGATCATTAACCTCAAACTCGGCGAGGCTGAGCTGAGCTGTTGATCAGTCGAGGAAGGAGCGAGAGCTCGGCGCTAGTGGCAGTTTTGGGGAGGGGGACGATAAAACCATCTCGCGTCCTCCAACGTTCCTTCTTTCCATCCTCCTACAACTTCCCGACTTCTACCACAACACCATCAATCTTCGAGATGGCCAAGTCAAAGAGCGCGAAGACCAAGACTGCGCAGTCGGTCGATGCGAAGAAGGGCTACATCACCGTCAACGCTTTCGAGGTGATCGCCCACAAGGATGGCAACCCGGAGTCCCCTGAGGAGTTCGACGAGGTCGCAGAACCTGGTGAACTTTACTTTAAGGCAGATGATGAGGCAGACGAGGTCAGTATTAATCCAACTCTCGTCTTTCAGAACTCCCAAGCTTTTGGCAACGCGATCTGTTTGTATTCCTGTCAACATCATTTCTGCGGTGACGCGTGGAGTCCATTGGCAGTTGCAAACGGGCTCTCACGTGCCTGTGGCCTTCGACTCGCTTTGCCATTTCTACACCTTTTCTTTGTCCAACAACATCATTTTCAATTGCAGCTCTGCGATTTGCAATGACCGATACTGACATATATCCAAGCTTACCATTCAACGTGTAAAAATCTTGAACTACATCCACCAACGTCTCCGTCTCAAGTTCCCTCGCCGAGTCCCTGGTATTGATGAGAACAAGGAGGAGAAGGAGGGTGAAATTGAAGTTGAGGTTTTCCACCGCGAGAAGTTTGGCGGCCTCGAGTACGATGTCTGCGTCGTGTTCCCGGGTCGTCGTCATGATGGCACGAAGCAATGCTGCGCTATCGTCAAGCTGACTTCGGTCCCTTTCACTGGCGATGATGCTTCATGGCTCGGTGTTGTCTCTTCTGACAATGTGGATTGGAACGAGGATGCCAAGGCAGATGAGTTCACTCCTACTGTCGACAAGCTGGTCCACAATTATTGGGTCCCACGCTGGCAACACGTTGTCTACTACCTTCGTCACTCCATGTCAAAGTGCTATGATAAGTACGGTGTTGCTCTGCCTCAAGAGGAGCTCCCTCGCGAGACTGTCGCCAACGGTGCCAGTGAGGACACTGCAGACGACAAGGCTGAAGTTGAGGATGAGATGGAGGTGTTCTCGGGTTCGACTGGCAAGATTATCGGCCCCAAGGGTTCGAGAATCAACGAAATTCGTCAGGGCGCCAAGGTCAAGAACATCGAGATGCCCGAGAAGGATACCTCGCTTCGTGCTCGAGACATGGTCATCATCAAGCTTACCGGTACTCAACGCAAGATCAACCACGCCAAGAAGATGATCCAGGAGACAGTCGACGAATGGGTAAGCCTCTGCTGTCCTCACAGCTCTGCTTTGTCTTGGCTTACTTGGTTGCTAATACTGTCCAGGCCAACGCTCCCCGTCCAAGTCGCCCCCAGAATACTGAGACCAATAACTTCGAAAGCAGCAATGATTTCGCTGTCGGTGGAGGAGATAGTGGTGCCGCCGAAAGTTGGGCCGATGATGCCAATGCGGCTGCGGGTGATGGACCTGCTGCTGACGGTGCTGCTACTGGTGGAAGCAGCTGGGATACAGGTGCTGGAGGCAACAACTGGTAAATGTGTTTCCGCCTGTCTGCATTTGCTCTTCGGATATTGTTCTTGCATCATGGTCTATGATTTACGATGGGTGGCGAAATGGTACTTGTTGCTGAGGATGAGAGGTCTGGTGATAGCTTGTACTGGACTGGGAACAAGATGAGATGCGATTGTGCTAGGTAGTCTTGAATCTATCACATGTCAACCAATTCGTGTCTTCAATTGGTTACTTCGTCCTGTGATGATTGTAGCCCTCAGTATTGAGTGATACCCGACTGCTTTGGTGATCAGTATTGTTGATGATTATATATTACCAGTTAATACTGCAACTGCTCAATCACAGACTCGCTATTCAAAAACCCACATCTCTCTACCAACTTCTCCTTCCTCAGCGCCGTATTATTCCCACCCGTCCCCTCCTGCCCTCCTCCGATAATATAAACCTCTCCCTCTCCCTTGCCATCAGGAAACGCACTCGTCCAACCCGGCAATGTATCTTTCCCCTCCAAACTCGGGCTTCCCACCGCAGCAAAAGAACTCCAACTCCTAGGCAATTGTCTCGCTAACACATAATCCGCGTCCGTAGGAGCGAACTCGTACCCTTCCAAGCCTTCACCTGTAACGTTGAATATAGATAGGTTTCCATACATATATGAGAGTTCTGATGTATGGATTACTCCGAGTCCAGGGGCGCCTACTCCGTCGAGGTAAGAACCTAGAATTGTTTGGTTCCCGGAGTAGAGGTAGACTGGTGGCTGGGATTCATTGCTGTATTTGGATGCCATGGCGGAGGCGAAGTATATTGAAGGACAGGTGAGGAGGATGTCGCGGAATATTTCTGCGCTGCGGTAGAATTCCGAGGAGAGGTTTGCTGTTATATTAGGCGAGAAATCTGATTCTGGGTAGAGGGCTAATAGGTTTGTCAAGGTGGTGGAATTTAGTCCTGGATAGTAGAGTTCGAACATGGCTCTTGTGTCGTTAGAGGTTGTGATGGCGGCGCTGGTGAATAGTGTTGCGTCGTTTTCCATCCATCCTGTCATTGTTTTTATCTTCGGGAATTTTCCTTCCGAGACGAGTTTGCTGGCCAGGTCGGGGAGGAAGTCTTGATCTACTGTTGGGAGGAAGAGGTCTCCGTCGTTGTTGGCTGATGTTTCGGTGATGAATGCGAGGGTCAGATTCAACAGAGTCTCCATGGGAAGGGCTCGAAGACAGTCGATCATGGCTGGAGATGTGGAATAGGCGTCTGAGATGTTGCAACCGGCTGATTTGGCGATGGCGGATGTAGCGTTGAAACTTATGTTGGATGACATTGTCGGTTCGAGAGCGGTGCTTTGCATGATCGCTCCGTTGAAGGGGACTGGGTTTGTGTTTCCGTAGGCAAGGATTTGGATTCCTACACTGAGACCTCCGGAGGATTGACCGAAGATGGTGACGTTGTCTGGGTCACCTCCGAAGAGATGGATGTTTTCTTGTACCCATTCGAGAGCGAGTCTTTGATCTCGAAGACCGACATTCAAAGACTTGTTTGCTCTGAGTGCCTCTGTTGTTAAGAAGCCGAATGCTACCAGAGGTCAGTCATGGCTTTAATTTGCGTATCATAGAGAACTTACAGTTCAGACGATAGTTCATGGCAACGTAGATGACTGGAAGTCCGTTTTCAACGGATTCTCGAACAAGTCCATCAGGCGCTGCGGTCCTGTCATACGCCGTTCCCGAATTGAGACCACCTAAATTTGATAAGTATATGCCAGGTTCTGCAAATGATGATCAACTTACCTCCATAGATATAAGCCATTACAGGGAGCTTAGTACCATTGGTACATCCAACCGGTCTCGATACCAGGAGATTCAGGCAGTCTTCGGACTGGTACATGACATTCGACGAGTACAAGAACCCTCCCTCTGATTTTTGGGGGCATGCAGCTCCAATTGCAGTGGCATTATAAACATGCCCAGGAGCTGGCGTGAAAGGTTCAGGAGGTGCAAATCGTCTTATTCCACTCGTATCCTTTCCATATGGAATGCCGAGAAACGTCTCAATTCCAGGACTCGAAGTGATACCTTGGTATGAGACATGCCGGATTGGGTCAGTCACATACGGTTCGGAGGCAACACCAGCAATGAAGCTGGTGGCCAACAGCCAAGAAATGGAGGAGAATGAATGCATCATTGGACGATTGGATTGGAACCGAAAGACAGAAGACCATTGGCATTGAAAGTTCTCAAGAAGAAGGATCCCACTTCTGGTGGACTCTTATTAGCCTGTAAGCGTGATTTTGATGCCCGGGATCATCATTGGGCGACTTACGACTAAGCTCCGAGGCTCCTCTTTGCGGCGCAATTATACGTAAATTCAGGGGGTTGACATTGCTATCGCGCGCTATCGTCATCATCAACCAACTGTTCTCGCAAAGCCTCCGTCCATACCCCACGAACGGAATGCTGGGGTCCTGGTTGTCCGGCGACAGAGGGATGTGCCGAGAGCCATTAAACCGAATTGCTCGGGTACTTCCATTGTTGGTACCTGCCAAGGCCGAGCGATATAAAGAGATTTGATACATGAAGAGAAGGCTTTTAAGAATAGGTGTAAAAAAGTCCTCCAGTCACATTAAAATATCCTGGGGAAAGCGATCGCTTTGCCTTTCGGAATTGATCTTGATCATCCACGTGATATTCCCAGAGTGATGTAGATGATACTCAGCTGATAAGTCAAATCTGGCCCGAGAATGGGAACTTGTGCTGTAATACTCCCCCATACTTCGCGTTGTTTCTGTTTCGATGCATTGAGATATGAGTAGCAGTTCCTAGATCAATACCGTTGGGAAACGAACACGACAGCAATTTGACCAGGAACTCAGCAGTTGACACTGAGCCGAACTGAGCCATGGCTCTGACCAGAGGCTTGCCTATTTCTACTTTCTTCATATTTGGAAGATGGCTCATGTCGTTGAGTATCTGTTTTCACCTATCAAGGACTGCGACCAATGCAGCGATTCTCAGGGCCATGGTTACGGTGCCTCTGCTAGTCATTGCGAATGGGATCACCTGGGTATGTCGAACAGCAAAATGGTACTTCGATGTATGGCGAATGAATTCTGTGATCTTGTTAAAGATTCGCCCGGCAAGCCAGACAATAGGGCGATTGCTGTCCTACGGAGCTGTGTAAACTTCATGTCGGGATTGCAGAGGTGTCTTGATTCCAAAAAAAAAAAAATACTCATTGGACACGCCTGAAGCCTGAATAGTGTACTTCTAGGGTGATCCGGGGGACATCGATTCTGGTCTCGTCAGACTTGATGCTTTGAAGGTATAGATATAGATAATAATTACGAAAACGTCTCCACGATCTGTATTTCGTCGTCAGGGGTTTGAGCAGTCTGATCAAGGTAGGGTTGATATGTTCTTGAGGAAGAAATGCAGATTATTGTGTTTAACAATAAAGAAGATGATGCTGCAACGAGGACTTGAATTGGCGTTGTGATCAACGACTCGACTAGCTAGAGTCGAATTCGATGACAGAGTCAGCGAAGTTTACCTTTCGTAGGTTGCGTATCTAGGAGATAGAGAAAGGCGGGGACGAAGTTAGGGATGTTGCTTTCCAAGCTAGTCTAGATTCAGCTTGGTCTAATCGCGTCCCTAGAATGGTCGTCGGGCTTTCATATTCAGCCTCATCACCACCATCTCTAAGATGTCGCGAGCCACAATACACAACGTATTTCGCCGGTAATCCATCTGTTTAAGGATATTGAGGAATCTTGGAATCGGTTGGTATCTTCGTCTCCTCTCTTCTTCTGCAAGGTTCTGTGATTTTGTTCTCCACGGCACAAGGCTGTGAATGTATATATATATATAGGAATTCCAACGAACTCTGTAGGATTATACTAACCTCACTTCCCTCTCGCAGATCTACACTAAGCCAATCATTACTGCATCTATAATGGCAATACATCCATTACTTCCTGGCATCGGAGTTACCATCCGCGTAAACAACCAGCCTCTGCCCGAATATGACGACGATGAGTCGGAGCCTGGGTCTATTACCAGTCCTAGTGGGCGTCAAATCAAAACAATCACGAAATACATCGAGTCGGTAGCAGACCAAGCCTTTACTATCCACTACGTTGTCGATACACCCTACAAAATTGATTGCCCTTCCCTTACATTTTTCAACACTATTGATGGTGTAGGGCTGAAAGGCATGGTCTTCAAATGCTTTTCCCGAGTTCCATATGAAATGTATAATAGGGGAATAAAAAAGAAAGGAGTTGGACATGAGCCTGGTGTTATTCTGCCATATAAGTTCTCAAAGATTACCACAAGTATGGGAAGGACTGCCTCATCAGGGTGATAGATGAACTTCACTGACACTAAATAGGTCACAGTGAGAGGGCGCTTGCCAAACTACAACATGACCAAGCTGCAGTCAGCAAGACAGGCGAAATCGTGATTGATGTATTCCGTTCTTCTGAACCCGAGTCAAGACCTCGGTATGATCGGACTCCGAATATGCTCAGTATTGATCCCTCAACTGAGGTTCATGAGAAGGCTCTTAAGGGCGAAGCAAAGTATCATGGCGCTTCGTAAGTTGCTTGACCAGTGAGTATGAGGAACAACAGGAGGCTGATTGGGCAGACTAGGTGATGCTCAGCAAGCAAGGGTAAAACCCACTACCTTGCATTGCACTAAGCTGGATGGGTGGGACTCTCCAATATTGAGAGTTACTTTCAAATACAGGTCCCATGGTGAGATTTGGATTCATGTCTGCCAATTCCATGTGCTATACTGAAGTGAATCAACAGATGCATTGAGACAGCTCCTCATCCTTCAGCGTACGCCCGAGCTAGACCGGCCTGGCTCGCCGTCCATCGATCTCGAGCGTCTTGATGAAGGCCAGCGACGACAAGTCGAGTCATTTGTGCGAAATCTCACAGTATGTTTGTTCGATATCTGTCTGGCAATCCTTCATTCTTCTGATCATCCACAGCAAAGCGGGTCAAGTGCACAGGACACAAAGCTCAAGAGGGAGCGTCTCGACGAGAGCATATCTCAGCATAGGAAGAGACCTCGGCGAAACAGCGAAATTGAGCTCGTTGACCTCACTGAGGACTGATGGCTGAGGAATATGGGTGGCGTTTTGGAAAGCACTATACCACACTTGGAAGGAGTTTTGCCTGGGATACTTTGGCGGACATGGCGCACTGAGGCTCATGGCGTTTTGCAACATATCATCTGCTCAATGCACACCAAGCTTTGGTACGTTCAGCATCATATGTAGGCTAATTCTCTATCCTAACAACAGAACCGACCATATTTTGTCAACTCTGGAGAGGAGCAAAAGGAAATATTGGCACACCTGCATTCTGGTGCGAATCTCCAGGTGGGCTGCAATTGTTTTCACTGTCAAGTAAACAGTATTCATGAGCGTCGTGGAGAGCAAGTTCTAGAAATTCCATTTGAGTGTTTTGATGAAAAAGGGACTTTCCCGACCCTGTCTTCCAGAAGCTCGCAGTGGTAGTTGCCATATCCCACTAGTCCGGAGCTTAACCCAGTCACGTCCTCGAATGGTTCGTCGCGTCTCACGATCCATCCTCAACTCCACAATTCCATCGTCTGGAGGACAGCCTTGTCGAGAATTGGCACAGCCTCACCCCTTGATGGTCTAAGCATTGCGGAAAATTGAGGTCTCGGTCGGTACGTACGTCTTCTCCTCTCTATCCTCTATCATCAACGATTCTCCATTTCAATCCTGTTCAGCCTCGCAGCACTCTGGTAGGCAGGAACGAGGCTGCGGCAACTGCCCCTCGAGAAGTTCAGTGCTTCCACGAAATTGTATTGACTATGCTTCTCACTCATAGATCCTCGAGAAAGAATCCCTCCATGCACAAAAGCAATGGCCATCCATCCGTTGCTGCCCGGCATCGAGGTTGCCATCTACGCCAAAGATGAGCACTTGCCCAAATACGATATCCCTCACAACAAGAACGAAGAGCTTCCCCAGACAGTCACTTCCGCCAGAGGAAAGGAAATCAAGACGATCACCAAATATGTCGAATCGGCTGAAGATCAAGAATTCCATTTTCAATACAGTGTCGGCTCACCATATCAAATCGACTGTCCTGTTCTCTACTTCAATTGTACCGTCGACGGTGTCAATGTGCCTGGCGTAACTATTGGGGCACTCGAATTGCGGCAAGGTCGCTCTTGGAGAGAGACAGTGGTTGGAATGGTGAAGCCAGACCCTGCTGGTGAACTCGACATGGAGCTACCATTCATGTTTTCGAGAATAGAGACAAGTTAGTAGACTGTGGATGTTACAAGGAATAATCTGCTGACACTCATAAGCTGACGAACGCGACGGAGATGAATATCGGTCATACAAAAAAGACACAAAGCAATTGAAGGACGTTGGTCAGCTCGTCGTGGAGGTATTCCGTGCCACTAGAGCCGCCACCAAACCCTCAACAGGTGAATTGAAGGCTCGTCCTAAACTGAAAATTGACCCCTTATCCAAATATCACGAGGAGGCGCTCAAGGGCGAGCCAAAATATCTCGGTGCTGGGTAGGCTATTGTCTCTTGTATCAAAGTACATTGACTGAACTCACAGCTTCGGAGAGGCTCGGACGATACAGTTTGGTGGCTACGGATACATCAACAGGACAGATGGATCGGAATCTCCTATACTCAGATTCATCTTCAAATATAGGTCACGAAGTATGAGATCATTCGTTCTTCTCCAGCCACGAACATTTCAAACTGATACCCTTGACAGAAGCTCTGCAGGAATTGATGGTCATCGAGCGAAGCCCGGAGCCAGAAGTGCCTGCCACTACTCTCAAGTCATCTGTGATCGACCTCGACTCCTTGACCGCTGATCAACGACGCCAGATTGAGGCTTTCATGCACAAACTTACTGTACGTACACTCTACTCTTCTTCGAGGACTTCAACTAACACTACCGGCAGGGTGGTGGCAGCAAAGCCTCGACTATCAAGCGAGAACGCAACGACGATGACGTTCTTGTCGTTTCTCGAATTAAGAAGAGACCAAGACGAACCAACGAAACTGAGATGATTGATCTCTCTGAGGATTGAGCATATCGATGCGGATGACAGACGACATAAATAGAAGGCGATGTACAACACAGACGGTTACAACATCATGCTTTGCAGAGGAGGCTGCTTGAAGCTACATTTATGAGGCGTTTTGGGAGCACTATAACATTGGGATTGACACCAGATCCATTGCAGTTGCAAGATTACTTACAACACAACTTGCTTTCGAATTGCCAACGTTACTAGTAGTTAGTGTATGGAGGCGAGCGCCAGAAGCGAAATACCACATCTGCATCTGTCGCCGCAGCTCTCATTCTACTGTCACATAATAGGTCCACTAGTAGTGAAAACCTTCATCCGGCGCCAAACATTGCCCGCCCACAAGCTCTCGACAATGCCATAGACACTGAAGAGGATCCGTCCTATGCAGACTCAAGTAGGTTGCCCGTCGTAGGACTTTCGGCATCAATACTGCAGAACCATCAGCTTTCTAACATGCCTTTCCTCTGTCGAGCACTCAGTTTCTAGGTCCTACACTCTTGCTTTCATCTGTGTCTTGCGTTTCCAGATCTTGCATCGCAATAAGGTCTTTACCACCATTTTGCAATCTTTCTTCATGTGGATTCTTGCTCCTTGGTATTTTGAGGCTATTGTATTTTTCATTCCAGTATAATTGGCAACTTCGATACTATCATGGAATTTTTAAGCTTGCAAAATTCAATTCAGATCCAAGGACTATAATTGAAGAGCAATTTGGAGCTTGCATATACCAGATCTTAGTATTTGTACCTAGTCAGGGCATGGCATATGAACCTGGAAAACCTATAAAGTATAAATAGGTTCAAATTTATACCACCTTGTCTTCTCTGTGCTTCCAAGCTGAAAGGTACCCGGACAGTAACAACAAATGAAGGCTCTCAGCCAGTAAAGGAGCCAATCATGGTGGATGATTGGTTTGGTGGTATGGTTGTGCTTTCAGTTCAAAGTAGCTAGTGTATGCGCTCAAGATGGTTCTTTCGTTGAGAACGTGGAAGGTCTGAACTTTAGTTACAAGCCATGACACCGGCTGCAAGAATGAAAGCTTAATATCGGGAATTGTATTGGAGAGGAAATATTTCTGGTTGTGGAGGGCGATGTCATTGAGTCTAAAGCTTCTTGGACCAAACAACCAGGTCTTGAGGCGTAGCAGTCATTGTTGAGACTCTTCTCAATCTAGCAAAGGCTACCATCTGGTATATAATACAGACCCAACTCATATGATCAGCAGGTACGCAAGTTGCTCCCGCGAAGCTCTTGATCATGCCAGATTGAGCCACTCTCAGCACATATGTCCTCTGCAACGACGTTTCTTTTGGATTAGTTTCTCTATGGTCACTTTTTCAATCCGTTCGTCCATTTGCCCTTGAATCCATCCATTCCCTAAGATCTTTGAACTCCCTCCACACATAAGTTTCTTCTTCTCCACCGCTATGAACCAGCCACTCAAAAGTTAGTTGGTCCTTTGGTCGATTCTTGGCATCCAGGTTCTCACAGTCCTTCAGTTTGTTGAGCTGGTCCAATTTGCGCTCACACTTCTCTTGCCATTCTTGAAGCTTGAGTTTGAGCCAGAGCGGCGCCATCATCAGGAAATTCATCTCTGGAACCGCCCAATTGCCATCTTTTTCACTCAATTCTCTCACTTTTTCCATGTCAATCTCAAGTCCAGAGACCAGTGGCAAGTCCGGCATATGAAGAGTTGAAATATGGCTACGTTCCTTGTTAAATTCAGCGTTTAGTTCGAGGTAGAAGTCTTTAAGGACGTCGATGGCTTCTTCGACATCGATGGTCATATAGCAGATGAAGGAGTTAGCGCGATCGTCGTCGTCTAGACATGAGGCTTTTGATTCGAGCTCGCCTTCGATATAAAGTTTGATAACGAGTTGGAGGTCCTTGACACCGCGGAATACCCTAAGTATATCCGCCAGGGTACTCTCATTGATCTCGTCGATTTCGTCATCATCCAAATATGGAAGATCAATAAGTAGGCTCTCGACTTTCGGTAAATCATGGGCATCTTCAGGTCGAAAAGCATTCCAGCCGTCGAGGAATAGGCCAGTACGGGCGGTTTCCTCCACGGGTTCCGGGCAATAACAAGTGAGGTTATACCAGTCCAAATGTAGGGTATCCTTCTTGAAGTTGAACCATGTATCCGGGATCGAGGCCTGACAGGCAAAAGGACGTTTGTAATGCTTCGTGGCTGTATCGAAGGACTCTTTGCAGGTAAAAATGCCTTCTGGCAAGTAAGAATCGTGGTCGGAACTCCATCCCATCATGTTCGCCTGTCTATAATCAGTATCGGCTCGAAGACCAGAGTGAATTAAAGCCCAGTTTCGAGCGGCCATCTTCTTCGCCAGAGTATGTTCGTCGTCGCCATGATAAGGTGGCCATGTAACACCATTTATTTCCTCCCAATCCCCAATGGTCATCTTAAGCATTTCTTGCACGAGGCGTACTCTTCTTGGACCTGGCAGGATAGTCTCCCAGACCATTATGCGGATCTCTTTGGGCAGATAGGAGAAGAGCGTGAATCGAGGCTCCAGGGCATGGTTGTCGTGCGGGCCATCGACGACATCCGGCAATGCTCGATTGTTCGTGGTCATGGTCGAGGCTGATTTTCGTAGTGGTTTTGCTGTAAGGCTCGATTGAAGACTGTCTTCTCGGGTAGGCCGCACGATGCCGGATGAAGGATGTGACTATGAACTTTCGAGTTGTTATTTGCGATGGCGGGAAAGGTCGGAGTTGACAGGTGCTTTACACGCTAACCTAGCGCAACGCCAGAGCATGTGATAAGCCCCCAATTGCAATGTCAAATTTTGGGACCATTGATAACCTGCAATATTCAAGAACTGTGCAACTAAAAGTTCTTTCTATACTCTGGTGACTAGCTGAGAAAAGTGTGTCAAGGTCATATGAACAGCGGATGAAGGAGCCTAACTTCACGAAGCCATGGGAGAGAGTCAGAAAGTGTGGCACTCAAAAAGCAAGGTTGAGTAGCCCTTCTGAAATTTTCAGATCTTATCTTGTAGTTATGGATATGCATCTGAAACCTACTCCTAGAGATGAACCAATTTACAATTTATTAAGGATGTTCTTCCAACAACTTCTGATCGATGATACTGCTACTGCTCGAATGTCCTCACCTCAAACCTACTTGGCCAGCATGATGCTTGATAGTATAATATCTATTCTGAACAAGGGTGGCTGTAGAATATGAGACGCATTGCATGAAGCTCAACGTCAAGATGATCTGTGGGCAGTACCTAGGTAGATCAAGCCAGATTTACCTAATAGACCGCTAGGTGCTGCTTTAACCACCCTAGAGTTTCTACTTTCTTCAGTGGCGTTCTCAATCCTCCTTCGACAGTACGCTTCAGCTCTATCCAACTTCCTCTTCATTGTCTGCGAGACGAAAACTTTATATTCAATCTCCGGGATATTCCACCTCATCCCCAATTTCTCCATGCGTCGCCTGTAGGATGCCATCTCTATTTCTGCTAGGATCTGAGCCCTCCGACGTGCATAGACCCGAGGTATTTCATGCATTTCGTGAGGGAGATTGTGATCATAATTAGTAGCAGCTGTTTGTGTCCAGATTTCCAGAGCGTGACTGGGGTCGAGATCATCATCAAGACAAACCTCAGTGGCATCTTCTGCATCTTTGTAAACCACCAGAATACTGAGCTGCTTCAAACATCGGCAGACTTCAATGACTTCCATCCAAGCAGTGCTGCGACCGCGATGCGCGGCTCTGCTGTCCAGTCTGTACGCCACTCTCTCCACTCACTGCAAGTTCGAAGCCAAGTTTTCCAAAGAGAAGCCATCCCATACTCCGGGCCAGCTCCTGCATATGGACCTGGTGGATACTTGCTTGTAATGCCAAGTGATGCTGTTATCATCCACGCATAAAGTGTCCAATTGGAAATTGAACCATGTTTCCGGTTCTGAAAGTGGACAAGTGAAGCAGCGCTCATAGGACTTCGTGACGACCTCGTATGCTTCTTTATAGACCCGAATGATACTCGGCGCCGGGGTTTCGCAGTACATACCCCACATACGAACTTGTTGGTATGATTGTGCACGATCTTCTAGAAAAGGTCTCGATCTGAAGAGCACGACGGTTCGAATGGCATCGTCCTCGTCCTTGTGCTTGCCCGTGTCAATTGGCCATGTCTTCTTGTTTTCCTTTTCCCGGTCGCCAACACGTTTTCGCAGATGTCTTTGAGAGATTAAGACAGATCTAGGGCCAGGTAAAGTAAACTTCCAAACCAGCAAGCGTATTTCCGGTGGTAGCTCAGAGAACTTTGAGAATTCACTCGCGTTTGGCAAATCGACGTGCGCAGAATCCATGATAGCAAGGGGCGGTTTGGGATTTGTACGACAGTGTAATTTGAAGCCGTACTGCAAGTCATGCAGATGCTTCTGTGGGGCAATGAATTTTGAAGACAGGACGAAATTTCTTGAGGGGAAGGTGTGTGGGAAGCAATGTCATTAGATCGAAGCCTACTATCGGACCGGGCCGAGGAACCTTGCCCATCCCAGAATGATGTATGCATTCGATACGCTCGAGCCCAGGGATTATTTTGGCTCTAACAGAAAACCAGAAAGATGTGAAAGGAAAATAAGGGACAGCCAATGTCCCTGCAATCAAAGTCAAAACTATTGTCCTTGCGCCATAATTGAAAACCATAAATCGTTATCATAGCCATCCTTTCAAAGAGTCAGCGTTCTTCCAGCCCGAGTTCGACATTAAGCAAGAGCTCCCATAGGATCCCAAAGCGGCAAAACCTTAGGCTTTGCCTTCAAGACATCCCTGACCTCCTTGCTCACGAATCTTGGCTCAACGACAGCTTGGTAAACAAACTCGTCCATCCACTTGTCGGACATTACGAACCATCCATCGGTACCAGCTCCCTCTCCCCAAGAGTTTTGTACTCTCCATCTCACAGCCTTACCCTTTTCAAGGTGTACGGCAGTCAAGACCATAGCATGAGTCATGGCACTCTCACCAACCATTAGCCGCTGGGCCTTTGACATCCCGAGGCGGACATTGAATCCAAGCTCGTAGTCGATCAGTGAGGTGTCCATGATACCAGAAGACGAGTTGGAGTATTTTCCAACATCGGAGCCGAAGAAGATAGGCAGAC
Organism: Helotiales sp. EF0021; assembly: GCA_000292665.1. Lineage (NCBI taxonomy): Eukaryota > Fungi > Ascomycota > Leotiomycetes > Helotiales > Helotiales sp. EF0021. The sequence continues at coordinate 586,519 of AIET01000416.1, forward strand.
CAGCTTGAAGCATCTTGACACAAGCGCCTTTGAGGACGTCCATGGTGACATTAACGTAAGTAATACCACGACCACCAACGATGTTGCCAAGTCTGTTGACAGTGAGAAGTGTGTTGTACTCATTTCGAGGGTCGTTGACCAAGGAGAACATGTCGTGAACGTTGGAACCCGTGATACGGATCGCCTTGGGCGTGTCGAGTTCTTTGGCGAATGAAACGGGGGTCGTCTTCAGTTCGTGAGCAGCCCCATGCTTGTCAAGATAATTCCAAGTAAACTCCGTAGTTGGTGCTGGCGGTGGGCCAAGTGTAAGGGTCAGAATCAGGTGGATTTCTCTCACCATTCTCTCCTTGACGGCGTTGATTTCCATTGGCATAACGCCAGATTTAGTCTTAGCACGAAGATTCAGAGCATCCTCACGCAGCTTGGTGGTGATCAGCTGGTTGATCGCACTTGAGGCAGACGCATTAAAGGAGTCTGGGTAGAGGACTTGTGGTACCAGCCCGTACTTGTTCACCAGGTTGTAGACCATATCCCACTGCCCGCCATCTCCTACTGGACTGGCCAGGAGGTTTTGTACCAATCGTCCATCAAGATCCTCGTCCACTGTGTCCAGGATCTGTTCGAGGAAGAAATTGGCTTTCTCTAGTTTGTCGTAAAAGAAGAGGTATGCTTGTGAAAGCTCGAACTTTTCAAGATTGTGACGCTTCATGAGGGCTACTCGGAAGACGTTTGTTGATGCGAACAGCCAACAACGTCCCGACTGTCTCTGGTTCGTGATTGGCGCACCTTCGAATGGAATCTTCACGTTGAAGATCTGCTGGTCTTTGATAGTAGTCGAACGCGATGTAAGGACGGTCTTGGGATCTGCGGTAGAGAGGGCGCTTAGAGCGAGTCTATTGTTCTCGTTAGTACAGAATGTCGACCTTAAGGATGGAGACCCGACCGATTCTTGGGGTCTTGAAGCAATTCATGCTCCCAATGTTCCAGTTCCGAGGTAGACAGAGCATTCCATGGTGCCTTGAAGCTGGTAGAAGCTCCATCTAAAGCCTTCTCGTCGACCTGAACGTATTCGCTGTCGGATTGGTCTTTAACCTCGAGAGCTCGCAGGCGCTCGATAACGAGCTTCTCGTTAGGAAGAGGTGATTTTGACTGGTTTGCCCCCATGTTGAATGTTCTCGTATCAGTGGTATTTATAGCAAGAGAAGTATTGGTAGTATTGACAGTGTTTGATGAAGTTGGAAATGAATGAAGTGGAGGTAGAGGTTCAAGTACATAGCTGTCGATAGCTTATCGCGGGGCACGGGGTCCTTCCCAATGTGGCCAAGCGTGGCCGACAAGGTATCGTATCATCCATCAACTCCGAGACTCTCTTCCTTCAATTCCGTCTCAATTCCGTCCATTGTCAACGACTTGAGGTACATTCAAAGGCTTCGCTGTACGTGACCTTGGTTCATTTGCTTCATGCTACCTTTCTATTCCGTTGGTCACAGATGATCTCATGGAGAAGCGAACACTCACGGCAACGATAAATCTCACCTCGACACTGAAGCACCTTCTTTATGGTACAACCAAAATACCATCTTTCCTATGTTTCGACATTATTCACTATCATGTTCCACTGGTTTTCCCATTGTACGAGTTCTTGCGGTCAGATTCTCATACCAGTGTCTTTGTCTTCTACTTTGAGGACGTTTCCCAGATTACCGAGAGGGAAGTGTGCGGTCAGCTGGGAAACCCTTCTACGGGAGCTTCATTTTAAATCGTACCACTTTGAAAAGCCTGGCTTTTTGACTTGCACCCAGGTCATTTGCAGATATCCTTTTGTCTAGCGCTTTCGATACCCATCCATGGCCGCCCCGTCGGCCGAGCACAACATAGGACGATGCAAATTGTGTCTTACATTCACGATTTCTTCTCTTGCTGGAGGCAATACATTCTTGCACCATCACTCGATTGACGCACTTCGAACCTCAGCAGGAGCTGATTGTGATCTTTGTGGCTTGTTCTGGTATTGCTTTAAGGCTAATACAGCTGAGGATGCGATGCTCTCTGCTTCAAAGTGGTCCAACCAGCAAATCACCCTGATATCAAATAATGTCAACATGAATCTTGTCGAGGGGCTCGGTATGCATCTAGCGTACGATGAGCTCTGGATCACTTGCGGTGACGAATACAACCTCACTGGAGATCCAGGCGTATGGGCAAGGGTCGAGCTCTTTACTCTCAGAAGTCTATCTTCATTCCTTTCAATACTGTCCAGCGCAGCAACTAAGCCTACATAGGTAGCCCTCTCGCCAAATATTTTCATGGAAGGGAAATCAAGCTTGACCCATCATCACCTAACAATTATGCCGACATCAAGGCCTAGCTAGAGGTGTGTTCTCATCATCAGAGATGTGCAACATTGTCTAAGAACCCCCTGCCCAAGAGAGTACTCGAAGTCGGCGCACATGGAGCCCAGACAGTGCGTTTGAAGATGACAGAAGGCCTAGTTGGGAGTTATCTTGCTTTGAGCTATTGTTGGGGAAGATCACCATCCCTTGTCACAAACATGTATACCCTGGACGCCAACCTTCGAGCTATCTTGATATCCGATCTTCCTGCAACTCTTTTCCATGCAGTCTGCATCACTCGCGAACTTGGATTTCAATATCTCTGGATCGATGCTCTGTGTATCATTCAGTCCACATCCCCTGACGACCAAGCGGCTATCGTCGATTGGCAAGAACAATCTTCGAAGATGGCTGATATTTATGGCAATGCATTCTTGACTATAGCTGCTGCCGGAGCCTCAGACAAGTACGAAGGCTGCTTCATTCCTCGGTCACCAGTCAACCCTATCTGCGAAATTGCCTTGAGTGACGATCCCTGCTCTGGGACCGTTTATGTTCGGCCACGCGTGAACAGTGTTGGATATCAGAAAAACCTGCTCGATGATCGTGCCTGGACATTCCAAGAGGCTGTCCTATCCCAGAGACTTCTCCTTTACGGAAAGAATGAAGTCTCTTTCCTATGCAAGACTGGCCAGCAAGCGGAAAGACTCGGGAATGGAGACATACCGCTACCAAGAAATGGGTTCAGAATTCGTGGCCCCCGAATGTTTCCTGCCGTTGCAGCCACTCCTGCAGCACGCGAGGCGATCATCAAGGATTGGTATCAAATCATCGAGCACGACTACTGCGGTCGGTCCATAACTAACGACTCAGATATACTCCCTGCACTCTCGGGTGTTGCGCATCGTATTCATTTGAGTCTTGGGGAACGGTACTACGCAGGTCTTTGGGAGACGGACGCACTTCGAGGTCTACTGTGGAAATGTAAGAACATCCTCCCAGCCGGCAAAGGCATTTATATGAAGCCTAGGGGTGTATATTGTGCGCCTTCTTGGTCGTGGGCTGCAATGCATGGGGCCGTTCATTATGGCTGGGTGACAACTCGCAACAAGCAATGGGCGCAACGGGATTTCGGTATTTGCCCTACAACAATCGTCGATGTACAGACAACCCTTGTTGGACCTTCATATGATCCGTTCGGCCAGGTATCAGGAGGCTTCATCAAAATCGAGGCACCAGCCAGAGATGCTGCCGTGGTGTCCAAAAGCGTCAACGCATGCACATACAGGAAAGAGTATACCAGATCCGATGGAACCAAATGGACGTCGTCTCATCCAACACTAGGGAACAATCACTTACTTGTTGGAGCAGAAGTGATGGACACTTCAAACCCAGATGCTGTGGTAGCTTTCGGACATTTCGACTGCGAGAAAATGGCGGAAAGCACGCAGTCCTTGACGTGTCTTTTCTTGTGGGATAAGGAAGGCCTCTTGTTGGTGCCAGAAAAGTTCGGTGGTAAAGTCATCGAGAATAGCTTCTCGAGAGTCGGTGTTTTCACGGTTCATCGGAAGGATTGGCTGGTGGGAGCTCAATTGCGATGTGTCAAGATCATCTAGCGAGCTGAATCTTCGAACGACGAAAGTGCTCGTTTTCCTACCACACCTTAGAGACTAAGATTGAAAGTTCTATCTATTATATTGGCAGTTATTAGATATCTTGAAAATCTTGAAGTCGTTGTCCAATGCAATTAAAGCTCGAGTCCACGTCGACAAGGCGAAATGCGGGCCATGGCCTTAAGCGAGAGAGAAAAGGGGCAAGAGAGTCACGATGTAGCTCCTGCCATTGATGTCTAACACACTTCGTACTCAAAGGCCAAGTGTATTTCCGCATGCGAGACTCTGCAAAGGACTTAATACAAGCATCGAAATTCCCATCGGCAAAGCCCCTAAGCCTTTCCTCGTTCTCTGTCTTCTTATCCTGATCTTCGGCCTTCTTCATGCGACATCCTGAGCACTTCTCGTTGAGGCTCCTTATCTCAACCTCATCTTCGCGCCAAGTCACACACTCCTTCGCATCTTCCAAGGTTCTCACATCACCCTTGGCCACTTTTCGACGGTGACAAGTCCAGAAACTTGGAGTTTCGTCTTCATGCCCGCACGAGAAGAGACGTCGAATGCTTCCGCACATCGAGAGGCTTAGTAGGTCTGTGACGTATGTGAAGAGAGGGTTGAGGATGCGAGGTTTGGTGAAGCTATCGTGGAAGGTACTGTGAGATGGAGGTCTTTCACTTTGATTCTGTGTAAGAATAGGAAAAGAGATCCGGCTCTGAAGGAGAATCTGAGCAATGTATATGGTGGGTGTTTGCATCACCAAAGACTGTCTGTCATTACATCTGGAAAATGACTAGGTCAGATCTTGAAATCTAGTCAGACGCATCACGCCTGATGGTCCCTTTGAAAATGAACAAACTGCATTTCGGGTCACAAGGGAATGAGCAATCCTAAATCTCTGGTGCAATAACAACTTCTGATAAGATAAAGTCATGAGAGCCAGAGGGGAAGCGAATGAATTGGAAAATTGTCTGGTATTCGAAGTTTCGGAGGAATCTACGAGATTATAATGATGAGAACTTGTCGAAGTATAAGAGCATTTTCTAGTTGTGTTTTGAACCAAATTATAGACTCCCTAGTCCACCCTAAGGCTAGATGATGGTTTCTCGAAGGTGTCACTTTGTACAATAGTATTCTCTTTTCAACGTGTAATCTGTGGCTACATGATGGATCACTACTTCCAACAACTGCAGTGGTGGTTGGATCATATTCAATTTCAACCCGATATGAGGAATTCCAATACACCCTCTCATGTTCGATACCGGAAAAGATCGAAGTTGACAGGACCCTCCGGGTTTTGGTTGCAATGCAGAGCAAAATCTAGGGTTTAAACACACCATCAACCTCCCCTCAAGCTAAAGCTCCATCATCAACATCCCACGCATTCGCACAACCACAATAGCTTCAAACCTCCAGCGCAACTCAAAACACACATCTCCGATCCACATCCACACCAAAAACACCACTCCCAAATGTGTGGCTCCTTCACCCCCCGCTTCACATGCGGCCACACCTCCAAAAATCTCCACGCCTACCAATGTCCCACCCGCAACTGGCCAGATGATCAATACTTCTCCCTCAGGAACGCTATGGATTGCTGTGGTCCCGTAATCGATGGTAAAGAAGGGAAGAAGGGAGATGGCTATTTGGATCTTGAGGTTGAGAATGGGAATGGGAAGATGGAGGAGAGGAATGTTGAGGGGATATGTTTTAAGTGTAACATGGAGAAGGTATGGAAGGAGGAGGAGGAAAATAACAAGACACGGGTGAGGGGAAATAGAAGGGGATTAGGGACTGGGAAGTCGAGTTGAGGTGCGTTGGTTGGGCCGGGAAGAGGATGACGGGGATAATGGGGAGAGGTCTTCTTGATCTGGACTCTGGAGACAATGGTTCGATGAGGGTTCTGCCGATTCCGATGCGATGTTCTTTGGATCAAAATTGGGGGTATCAATTCGTCTTGGTGGTCAAGTTTCACTTGCTCTCACATCTGTACGATAGTGAGAATGAAAGTGGACATTTGAAATCTAAGCGGATGAAGTCAAAGAGCATCAAAATAACGCGTGACCAAGGTAGTCGGCTTTGAAAATCCACACTTGAGATCAAAAGACTAAAAGTCACAGGATTTGCAGGATATGCAGCCTGTCATATCATGCGGCCACAGCTGAAGTTGAGAAGTACTTGTTGATTGGCTATATTTTGCAAATTCCACGAATGTGTTAGACGAAGCAGGCTTGAAATTATCCTCTTTGAACGAGAATATTGAGATACGGTATATTGGTGAGATGCGTTTAATATGTGACATGAGACCAAGCACAGGTTGATAGGAAAGAGTCAAACATGTAATGCGAGAGGTCTTGAAAGAGTGATCTATGACTATCAAAAATGATAGTCTAGCGCAGAATACTTGAGACCTTAGAGATAGAAGATGGTCTATTTGAGTGTATACTTCAAGATGTATCTATGGACCTTCGTGTTGGTTTCAAGATCTTGATCTCATGACTTAAGCTTCTGAGACAACGTGGGGAACCCACACACTTGAGATGCTGCACATGCCTATAATTTGGCATTCGGCTTACTGATAATCTACTTGGTATCATGGCTGATGAATCTATCTCCCAATGCAGTAGCGTGGTTTATATCAGGTAAACAATGTAATACCATTACATTGAGGGGTACAGTTCTGGCCCAAATTCAGGCGACAGTGCTACTCCAGCTTTCCGGGACATCAGGCACAGCAGATCTCCTCATGCAAGCAATCGACCAGCATTACCTGTCAGATATCGGCAAAAGCACGATATCAGCGCCAAGTTCTTTGGTCTTACTTATAATTGGATTACCGACCCGACTGCTGCCAGGCGAGCAGGTTCATGTCGACCCAGCATTGCCAGTCAGTTGCAGCCCAACAAGGCGAACCCGAGAATAGGAAGAGTATAGTTCGTGTAAGATGCAGCCAAGGAAAATGCTTGTTCAGCAGACCTCACTCAAGGTACCACAAGGCAAAAAATTGCGGCTCTTATCGCTCAATGAAAAAGGATGGAAGTCAAGCAGCAGGGTTGATGCAGATAAGGCTGGAAATATCGTGTTCGAACGCCCGAGAGAGGTACGAAGACCGAGTCCTTGGGGACATGTGCAGAAGCAACCTAGTGTCGTGATTCGCAGCGTCAATACTCGTGGCTTGAAGGATTGTTGGTGCAACAATGGTCTCACAATTTGCGGAAGTCGTTGGTTCTCACAGCTTCAACGTGGCAGAGTAACGTTCCGCATTCTGCTTATCATGCATTGAGGCTTTGAATGGACTGGTTAAATTTCAGGATTTTCTTTTCCTCTTTCTTGAAGATGGATAAGAATTCGGCCCAATGTCATGAATGTTTGACGCAAGTAAAGCATTCAAAACTGACTTATATACCATCGTTATTGACACAGTTCTCTCCTTTCAAATTGACTTAACAGGTCATCAATTCAACTCCTTCGCTGCAATGACCGGTCTCGAAGTCTTTCCCCTTGCTGCGGCTACACTTGCTATCGCCAAACAAGTCGTCGACAGCCTGCGTTGGGCCAAAGAAGAATATGACCTCTGGAAGCGAGCGCCCAAGGAGATCAAAGAGCTGGATGCATTTGTTCTTCACACGAAGTCAATTCTGAGTAAGATCTATCAAAGATCGAACACCGAGGCCGTGAAGCAGGCATTCGAACTAGAAGAACACAAATCCTGGCGGCAGTCTGGAGACGCTACGTTGGCCATCAGCCAGGCAATATTGGAGGAGATTCAGAATCACTTACCTTCGGTACCTCGGGATTGGGAATCGAAGAAGGCGATGAAGAAGGCGCTTATGAAGAAATGGGATAACCTGAGGGCCTCAGCTGGGAATAGCAAGACCGTGAATTTTACGACTCGTATAACCAACATAAACAGACAATTGAAGGAATTCTCCGAGTGCGACCCTATGTAAGTCCACCCTCCTTTCTCCATGCTCGCTTTCCTCTACGTCGCAAACGCTGACAATTGTTCTTTATTCAACAGGATGGCCAAAGACCGAAGAGGCGGGCCAGATATCGCTTATACGAGAGCTGCCTCCGAGCATACTGCAACGGAATCAAATCAGCTATCTGTAAGGAAAGGAGACCGATTGGTACGCAAAGGCCCGGATCGAGATGGTTGGAGGCTAGTGAGGGCAGACTCGCACAGATCAGAGTCAGACTGGAAATGGGTTCCTTCCAATTGCTTGGAGTGATTGGCAACGGGGAGTCTATGCTTTCATGGACAAAGAAGGAATTGTATTTGGATTCGGTGGTTCGTGGGATTGGCGAGCGTTAAACGGGAGCTGAGTTCGCTGGTAGAGAGATAATAATGCCCAACAAATCTGATGATGCCGAACTTCCAAGCGCATATCAAAGAATGAACAATTTGCTTTCAAAAAGTGCCATACAGCAGAAACGATGAAACAAGCCCGAAAGTAATGGCCGTTTCCGCGTTGAATCCAATACATTTCGGATCAGGTACAAACGAGAAGTCCCCTCAAAGAGAGCAAAAGACATCTCCTCAGTATGCGACAAAATAAACACACACAACTGATAACGATACATATTTCTTTAACAGATGTCTCTAGAAATAATTGCCTAAAGGAAGCCGCTACGGCGCGAGCCGCCGGGAAAAAGCAGTTCGTCCCGTCTCCAAGGTTGGCTGGATTTGAAGACAAGGAATGCCTGTCTTGCAGATTCCGCATTCACATTCCTGAACACCACCCATGCATGGAAAGGGAATAATGGGATGGGAATAGAATACATTCCAAGGAAAGGAGAAGTCTAAAAGAACTTCATCAGCTTTTGAGCACTTGCTTCCTCATCAATAACACTATCAATTGACAGCAAAGTGTATGAGAAGAATATCAACAGCGGGCATCACGATACGTTCACATTCACAACACCAAAGACTCGAACAATTATTTTTCCACCTCCATGCATTCACTCGTCTACCATCCTATCTACAATACAGAAAAGGAAAACGAATCTCATTCAACCCGATCCACCACTGAACAACTCTACTCATCCAACATCCTCCTCAAAGCCAGGCATCAACCATACCCAAGTAGTGCAACCTAAGAATAGGACGCACCGACCAAGAAGGCAATCATCAGAGCAAAGCGATCGAGCAATAGAATCAGGAAAGAATTGTATGTGAGAGAGAGTATGCATGAAGGATCCATTCCATTCCATTCCATCGCAACGCACTCAACGATCATTATGCAACTCCACCCATCCATCCAGTAAACAATTTGTACTTCCTGCACCTGCACCAGACGATGAGACCATATTGCTATCCAGTCAATTTTTCGAGTTCTTTATGTAATTGCATCTTTTCCCATTTCGTATCAAATCAAGCAAATGCGCTATGTAAGGACAATGAATGAAGTGAGAGGGAAAATGTTTACAGGCGAGAACCATGGATGGTCTTCATATCGACGGCGAGCTCGCGGCCTTGGTCGGAGATAACCATGACGCGGACTGAGCCACGGCCAGACTCGAAAGCCTTGGACAGACGGCCCCAGAGGTCGGATTGGTCGATGACGGGGAGGGATTGCTTGACATCACCGGTCTCGGTCATGGCAACGACTGGGGAATGTTAGTAGAGGAAATGTTTGGGCTGCAAGGTGGAAACTTACTGGTACCATCCTGGAGATCAAGGACGCGATATTGCTTGAAGACAGGGCCGAGCATGGTCTGGACAACGACACTTGGGCTTGGGTTGGAGATGAACGATGACTCTTCATGCAATTGCTTGGTGAAGAGGTCGACACCCAAGTATCGGTGTTGGCCGGTGGCAGCAGAGGTGGTGATACGGATGACTTGGCAAGGACGGCCTTGGAGGATCAAGAGATCGCCGAGACGGATGTGGTGGCAGGGGATGGTGACGGTGTTGGGAGTGTAGGCAGGCTCAGCGACGGAGCGGGACTCGGCACGAGGACCGGCTATGGTAATGTCAATCTCTTCCCGATCAACGTGGTGATGATGATGACGTCCAAGGACACGATCAGCAGCACGGTGAAGACCGTGACGGAAGGAGTGATAGTGACCTAAAGGTGACTTAGGTTGGGGGTGCTGTGGTGCATGAAGTGAAGAGATCAAACTTACCATCTTCATCGTAGTAACCCATCTTGGACTTGGGGGAACGGGAACGAACTTCAACGGTTTCTTGGGAGATTTGTTGTGGTTGGTATCGACCGGAGTCAACGATCTCTTCAGTGAACTGAACTTGATCTCTGTGTTGCTTGCGGACGGTTGGTGGGTCAACAGTAGTACCGCTGACACGAACCTCTTCGTGATAGGTTGACTGAGGACGGGGAGGGTCGACGGTGGCGCCGGCGACACGGATTTCCTCGCGGTGTGGTGTGTGGTGACGGGAAGGGTCGACAGTAGAGTCTACTCGGATCTCCTCACGGTAGCTTGGCTGAGCACGAGTACGATATTCACGCTCGATCACGTCGATATCGGTGCCGGCGTATTGACGGCGTTGAGGACGGGTAGGTTCGATGTCAACGTTGTATGTGGTCTTGTATTCGCGGCGACGATTGGGTACTTCGAAGTCGACGTGGGTAGATTGTTGATGGGTTGTGGTGGCAGGTCTGATGAGGAAGAAAAGTTAGCTGGCTGCAGGTGAAGAAATGAAGGCGGTCTGTCCCGGCTTGTTACTGTGTCAACAAACTGAAGAAAAAGAAAGGAGTTTAAATGGAAAAGCCGCGTCGAATCAAGCTCCCCTGTCTGAATCAGGCGCTTGGACGCGCAATTTGACCCGGTTTGAGCATTGGCTCGCTGGCCTGCCGGACAGAAGCCACACGAAAACACCGGTGCAGAAGTGTGTTGGGTGCTGTTCTGTGCTGTGCATTGGGGGTGTGAAGGAGAGGGAAGGGGATGGGATCGTCGCAGAGCTCGCAACAGATGCTCAGCAGGGCTCAGATGGAGAGACTTGAGACCTCGAGGACTTCAGACCAGCAGAATGTCAAACAAACATACCTTCGCTCGTCGCGGATGTAGATATCCTCCCTTCGGGTCGGACGGTGGTGATGCTCCTCCTCGCGGGTGATGTGCACTACCTCTTCGCCCTGGAATCGCTCGTCTGGCGGCGCGGCGAGGTGAGCAGAGTACTCAGCGTGTTGACTCTCCCGTCCGACGCGCGATGGGAGATGGGGGAGCTTGATTTCACCCTCGACGTGAGTCTGCTGGGTGGTCGTGGCCTTCTCTTCGTCGCTCCGATACGACGATGGGAAAACGCTGAAGGGGATCGGTACGCGGGCGTCAAAGTCCAGATTGACGACCTTTCAGGGCGAGAACTCTTCTCGAATGCCTTTCGACGTGCCGAAAGGAAGACAAGAAGGGGTCTCTTGCTTCTATGAAAGAAGGGGAGGGAAGCGTGCGAACGCTCGACTCGGTCTTTCAGAAAAGTTGTGATGAAAGGCGGTGGTTGTGGTTGTGGTGGTGGTGGAGGTGATGTGGTTGATTGAGTGGTGAAATGTGCAGAGGAAGATGATTTGTGGTGTGGAGGAAGAAGAGGGAGGATTGGGTTTTCTGGGCCCGCGCTGCAAGAAATAAGCGGTGGCTTGTTGTTGTGCTTTGTTTACATCCCAGCACGAGCTAAAAGTGCGCAGATTGTCGGTGCTGAAGCTAGGGGGTTGGTATTTTGGGGGGCTACGATTGGATGGTCTGCTTAAAAGGTACGAGCAGCATTATCCTGATTGGATCAATCGCTAATAATCTCTAATTAGGTCGAGACCGGTTTTCAGTGGGGTCACTATTCTCCCGGCCTGAGGCTACTTTGATCGTATTCGGCGGTTGGGTGGGAGATGATGCTTCCCAGGTCGAGGCTGGGAGAGTTACACTGGCAAAGTCAACGTTGAAAGCTCCCAACCTCTTCCCAAAGTGAGGTGCGGCAAGGTGGGTATTCCCTCATCTTTGTATGGCGGCTCACATCACCGAGTACTGCATATCGTCCCACAAGCTTAGACCATTCGACAGCACCGCTCTCAGGCCAGCCTCATCTTTTCATCGCAGCACAATCTGGCCCAACCTCCCCTCCAACCTGCAGTTCTCTGCTCATCCTCACTGGGTCTTTCCCACCCCTCCACCCCTCAGCAAATACGAACCTGCACGACCTGCAGCTCCGGAAGCATCAAGAACCTTTTCCAAGCATCATGCATGTCGATCGTCCAATTCCTGTGGAGAAGCCCTCGTCGCCCTCCTCAGAACATTACGATTCAGCTCAGCCCGTCACTCAAGCTAAAAGGGAACATGCCAGTTGCGAGCTGATGGACGTGCAAACGTGCATCCACGCCTGTCGTGGAACGCGCGGATTGGACCATTGTTGCAGAATTCACTTCCCGCCCTGCCGGCATGTCCCAGTCATGGAGAATTACATGTGATTCGACTCAGTCCCCGTACGAAATACTTCCTCTCACTCTCAGCGTTGTGAGCTCGAGACGTCGATGTTTAGAATTTCAGACTATCTCGAACGATGAAAAAGGAGGCCGAGATGAGCTAACTCGATGTGTGATTAATTGATTCGATGAAAAGGGGTAAGTGTCCGGTTTCCATGGATACAACGTTTCAATCCCCGCAGTTAAGTCTTAGCTTAAGGTTCCGGCTTTTTCCCAAAAGATCACGAGGTTTCGTGTCACCAGCCGAGGTTGTTGTTTTGGTTATTTGTTTACAATAACAATTGGGAAGGGCAGATTGAGAGAGTAAATTGTGAGTTCTAACTTCTCAGTGAATTTTTCAGATCAATTTGGCTTCCAAATGAGCTTGTCAAAGCTTGACTGCGATTACCGAGTGGTGTTTGCTGCGATACGCCAGGTGAAGATAATGTTTGCTTTTCCTCTTCCCGACGTTTTAGGGCTCAACACTGTAGTCTTGTGTGTTTCTGAAGCACCACCCGATGAGATAGTCCATGCATGCGCAATCGTCAAAGTTTGCATTTGATCTCGTTGAAACATATCTGTCCTTAACTCGCACACAATGATTCAATGTTTCGGCCCTCAAGCCCTCGGCGCAGGGGCTTGTATCAGTGGGCTGCAGCATGCAAGTGCTCGGTTGTCGTTGCAACCCTAGATCTCGAAAATGGCTACGCATGCGAGAGACTACTCGAAGATGGTAATTGAGGAACATTTGGATACATTTCTTTTGTTGCCGTTGAAGGAGTTCAAGATGTTTTACAAGGCCCTGAAGCAGCTTACTGTAATGCTCAGCTGCATTTGTCTCTTGAAGCATTAGCCCAAGATTCGTTCGGTTAGTGATGCGAAAAATACGAGGGGTTGACACTTCAAGTGACAAACGATACGGCATCTTTCGGTGCATAACGCAAGAAATTAAGAAGGCTATTATTCTGTCCTCGAGTTCGAAACCCTATCTGTTATACCTGTTACGTTCTGTACCAAGCGCTTGGTAATTCTGACAAAGGCTTGATACCGAGATGTCGCATATCGTGAACTAGTGGGGGAATACATGTGAGGTCATCCATCCATCATGTTTCCCGGGAACCCAGGAATCCGGAATCTTCTTGGTGGTATTGTGATTGCTGTTGCCAAATCAAGATTCGTCTTGCATCGGCTCGAATGCAAAGCCAAGACTAGAAACCCGAGACAGATTCTATCTGTTCAAGCTTCACCAACATCTTGGGGATGGCGGCAAGGCTCGATACCGAATTGTCGCATATCGCATATCATGAACTAGTGGGGGGAAGGGGTTGCGAATAGTTACATTTGAGATCATCGAGTTTCGAGAAACATAGATGATCGGTACTTTCATAACTGCTTTTTGACAATTTCAAACATCTCTTCCAATGCTTGAATACACAGCCAAGACTTCACACAGAGAAATCGTATATCGTGAGCTAGTAAGGGTCATGTATAAAATTGGTAACATCCAAGACGATGAAGTGTCTAGCAATATGGATTTTTAGTGCCGCTGTAACTAACTAACTACCATTTCTAATTTTAAACATCTCTTGCACCGCTTGAAGATAAACTGAGTCTCTAATCCTCCAAGCCTGAGAAATGGTAACTATAACCGCTCCAGAGCGATTGGCTGACGATTAATAAGTCAATGAACTTGAACTTGCACTCTCCCAAACCCTGTTCGCCTTGAATTGGTCATAAAGGAAGGTCAACGTCTCAACCATGTTGAAACAGTCGGGGAAGTAATCCCGCTGTTGATAGTAGTGACGTTCCGAGTTCAAGATTGTAATTGGAGTGAGTGAAAGTAGACGTGAATATTTCTACGACATGTTGGTGTCTTATAGCCTTATTCGAATCTCTGCTTGAGCTTCTCGTGTACGTGATTTTCTGTACTTGAAATTTTTTGAGATAGCTGTTTAGGTAGTTATAACATCTAGTACGGATCTTGAAATCAGGTTTCCCCGTTAGTAAAGTGCTGTTGATGATTCAAGCTATCAGAGCGAACAGCCTCATTTGGGAAATAGATGTTATTTTATGTTTCTGAAGATTGAGGATTTAGGTAGAGCCAGATCATCCGCATGATATGTTATGAACAATGTGAGCCATGCCATCTTGCGCCGTAGTATTCAAGCCAATCTCCAGGCTCCGTGGTATCATGATCGCAAGAACTCCCTTATACTTACCGAATAGCATTATTTGTTACATCCTCAGTCCCATGATTACTAGATTAGCTCAACTAAGAGAACCTCAAAGGTCCATATCGTTCTGATGATGGTAGGATATCGAAGTCATACATCAGTCGTCGGTAAGGTCGATCATGATCTTCTCTCCGGTGCGTGGCTTCTTGTGAATGGTGCTGGGTCCACCTTGATCATTGAGTTCTCTCTTGAGTTCTGTATGACTCGGGCCAGTCTGCTATGAATAGAATCAGCAAACCAATATCATGTAGTTAGAATCATGATCACGTCCTGGTATGGCTGGAAGAACAATATGCAAGGAAAGTAAAGCTCTATACCTTGAGACTTCGCATAAGTGCTTCTACCTTGCGCCTTTGTTCGGCATCGAGGCCGATGTCGTCCAAGTCAACGGTCTCCGATGCCTCCGGGGTCTTCGAGTCTTCTGGCTCAGGAGTTCGTTCGAGGATGAGAAGCTCTTTGAGTGCCTCTATGGGGCCAAGTCAGTGGAGTTGTTTTGTTTGTGATATGTCCGCTGCAAAAAAATTCAATGTTTCCCAATATCCCAGGTTGGCATGGGCATTCTCAACCACGAGCCTTCAAGAATGTTTGATTACATCTGGGCCGCGCCGGGCAGGGACGGATTGACTTACGCTCAGACCGATACTTGAAAGTGAAGCATGCAAAAGGTGTCTTGTCGATATTGTGACCGACGTAAATAGGGGTGGCTTTTTCGACTGGCTTTGCAGCTCCATATCTGAGCCAATTAGCTTTTAGGGCGAGGAAGTGGGAAGGACACACACGAAAAGGCATGATACTTAGGCTCTCCTTTGAGTGCTTTCTCATGTACTTGTGCTATACTGGTACCTTCAGGCTCTCCATAAGATGTCACAGCGCGACCATTTCTTGTTCGCCGCCAGACTTCCACATCTATGCGGCCGAGCTTTGCCATGCGTTTTTGGTCCTGCTCGAGTCTCACGCATGCATCATCATCGAGTGCTTGATTATCAGTATGATCCCAAGCAGACCGAGGGTAGCTACTTACTTGTTGTGACTTTAGAGAACCGGAATGGTCGAATGGCATCGTGACCTTTCTTATCCACATATTCTATGCCTGAGATGCCGCCGTTGCCTTTGTGTTCTCTCGTAATCAAATCAACCACCTGCCCGTCGATGAGGGTTTTGAACCCAAGACGGGGGCTGTCCATAACGTAGGAGTCACCCACCATCCATCTGATCGAGAATTCCTGATCGGCGACTGATTGGATATATCTTGAGACCATCTTGGTTTTCGAGGTATTATCATTCTCATTGTTGACCTCAGTCTCATCTCCACTCGCTGAGTCTTCACCATGATCATCAAACTCCTCCAGAGGTTCGTCATTGACACACACGGTGACTTCGATGCCTGGGAGGTCTGCGTGTATCGCCATTATGCGGGATGGGAGTACTGGAAGAAGTAGTGCAATCAGCAGTGGCACTTGATCATTGAGACAAGGTGTCAAGACTATATGTTTAGAGACTCGTTCCCTTCGAATCGCAAAGTACATGCGAGAGTGTTTATGATATTATCGAGTAGGAAGCACCGTCATATGACAGCAGCGAGGTCATCAACATGACAGAGCTTCTTTATGCTTCGCCTGTTGGAAGAGAAGGGCAGAAAACTGACATACCGAAACGAGCGAGCAGGCCAACTCAACCTTGAAAACGAGGATTACCCGATTGCTGAACTGATCTCGCAACCCCGCATGAGAAGACATATGTTGGGTGTGGAGCAAAGTCGATCTTGAGGCTGAAGATTGAGCAAGGTGAGACCTGGGGACTCGACCATTTTGGACTAGCGCGAATGCCCCTCCTCTCTTCGCAAATGACCTCGCACAACACCACGAGGTCCTTTTGTCAACCATTGACGACGCCTGTGCTATTAGCAGTTGAATCCGGCGACATCTGGAATATTCATATTCAAGAGACGACTGCTTGCGAGTTCATGCCAACCGAACCAACCCCGATTCCTTGAACACCGAGCACATCTACCTTCCCAGCCACTTCAGACACGAATTGAGCACGGTATCTACGTTCGCAGACCTTGAAGTACACCCAACGGATTGGGCTGAGAAACTCTCCCGTGACATAGCCTTTAAGGCGAGGACTGCCAACCTATATATCCGCATACAAGACCTCGACATCCCCAAGCATGGCCACACGATACCCAGCAGACATACATCATATCGTCATTCTTGACTCTTCTCCTGTGGATATCCATCAATTTAATTCACGAGATATGATACCTGGCGGATTTGCTCCTTTTTCACGGCTTCCAAAAGAGATACGGTTGATGGTCTATACGTGCTGGGGAAACTCATTCCTTCCTGTCTTCTGCGACAGTGTCTGACTTTCCCCCGAACCAATTCGCTTGACCACTGCTAATCGGCCCCATCACTAGGGGAGTCTGCTTTGCCAGGACCGAGGATTGTTTCCATCAGACAAAAGCGACTGAAGAAGACAATCGGGCAATGGGAGAAGGAAATGAATACCTCATGGCCGCCTTGTGAAGGTACTCAAGAATCTCGACATGGAAGACCGACCATGACGCCGCAGACCCTTATGAGGCAGATCAAAGCCAAGGAGAAATTCGCTCGGGATGCAGTCGCGGAGCGTGGAAGGAGAACCTGTTACTCCTACAAACATACACACCTGATGGGGATAGCCTGCGAGACGCCGATACCGTCTCTGTTGCTAGCATGTCGAGAATCCTATGATGTTGCCATAAAGCGCTACACACGCACTTTTGCATCCCCTCAGTCGATTCCGGAGACATATTTTGATTTTGGTATAGACACTCTATGCATTAACTGGAGGAGTTTCAACCCTTGTCGCTGGGGTTCTTCCGATAGTGGGCCTCTCAGGCTTGATATTTGGAATGGTTTCAGCAGAGAAAATCGGAAAGATCTTTTGAAAGTACAAAGACTTGCTATTCTGCTACCTGCGCCAGACTTCCCCTTCGAGGAGGTAGATATCGTTAGAGAAATGAGGGTGTTTCGAGGGGTCAAGAAGCTTTCCCTGGTACTTCAAAAGCACCAGGACAAGAAACTTTCACCTCAGGAGCAGTCAGATCTCTGCCTCATGGAACCTATCGATGTCCGTGAAGCACTTGCCAAGTACGAAGCTTTCAAAGTCCCACAGTTTAACGACTTTCCTGGGTGGAAAATCATTCGAGCACAGCTGCCACAAGTTGATTCGATTCTTTCATTCTGGCCTGACATTGAGAGCCTGAAGTCTTCGCAAGAGCGTGATGGTTATTGGTCATTGCCCGAAATTTGTCAGAATATTCTGGTGCCATACAAAACAAAGCTCGCCTTGGAAGAAGCCAAAGAGGAATGTCAACTTGCAGTGGAGTTCTACAACGACCAGTCCCTAAACAATGAGGTGGCTAGTGGAAGTGGATCTAAGGACGACGCTATATACATTCATCGGAAGAGGAGGATGACTTCCAGACACTTTCAGGAAGAAGTTGCCAACGACGTCAAGACGGTTGATATCACTCAGATGCACTAATTGTAGGATTTGTCAATATCTGAGGGAAACATCTTGGGAGACATCTTGGCAAAGTTTGTTGTGTGTGTGTGCGTGTTTTTTTTTAATCTAAAAGATATAAATAAATCCTGATGGCTACTTTATACTTTATAGAGCCCTTTTTGGCTATCAAATGTAAACTTCTTACTCGTTTATTCAACTTGTGGTTGACAGACTTGACAGAGGCCATGATTTCCCCACACAAGCAACTCGCGCTAGCGTGGATTCCCCACCGCAAACAACATCAACCTCAACCTCACATCAAACAAATCACTGACTGCATAGGCTGAGCAACGCACCCAATCGCGCTCAACTTCCAACCTGCCATTG
Source organism: Helotiales sp. EF0021 (assembly GCA_000292665.1). Taxonomy (NCBI): domain Eukaryota; kingdom Fungi; phylum Ascomycota; class Leotiomycetes; order Helotiales; species Helotiales sp. EF0021. Next base: position 604,980 of record AIET01000416.1, read on the forward strand.
TTCAAATAACTTGCAGATCACTGACCGATAGCTCAGTCCCTCGAGTATTGCATCGAAATACTTCTTGGCCTAGATTGACCATCGAGCAATCCCAACGGCCAACGAAGTCTCCTTTCCTGCATCGACTGCTTATTCCCAGCCCGACAATCGTTCCTAATGGCTAAAGCCACTAGAAAGTCCGCGCCAGGATACCGCCGTCCCGAACCTTCTCGTCGCCCTCGATTGCCTCCGACGCCCACCCAAGCCAGCTGGCCCGGGTTCCCAGTCGTTGACATCGCATCTGCGAAGCCCTTAAACGCACATGGGAGCAATGACTCATCGAAATTTGGACAATTCATATGTTTTCCAAAGCTGCCACGAGAGATACGAGATAAGGTGTAAGCCACCTATCCTACCCCAAATGCTACGCTCCTGTATGAAAACCTCCACCGGCTATGGGGTTGGCTGAGGAGCTGCAAATCCAAATGCAAACCGATGCAACTCTTGACACAACCTCCATCTCCCACCTTTGCTACCTATCTTTTCAGGTTCTATAATGCTAACTTGTGAGAGTTGGATGGCTGCCCTTGCAGAGACCAGGATTGTATCTATTAAGCTGGAGCCCATGAATAAGACCATAGGGGATTGGGAGGACGAGCATAATGCCGTATGGCCAGTGTTGGATGGTATATTGGTGCCTAGGCCAGCTGACGGTGACGGATTACTGGGAAGAGGACCGCTGATCATGGAGGATGTCTGGAGCAACTTCACCCAAGAACGTCTCGAAGCAGATGTGGAAGCTCGCGCAGAAGCTCGAAACGCCTTGAGGATGCATCAATTGCGAACTTACGAATTCGACGACGTCTTTGATCACGATTACGAGACGACTCCACTAAGAAGGTGGACGTCCGACACCCGATTACCTAGCATTCGCCTTGTGTGCCGAGAAGCCCATGCAGTGGTGAAGAAGTGGCATTCTAGAGCATTCGCTAATGCTCATTCGGGCCCAGAAACATATTTTAATTTCGACACGGACGTTTTATACCTTCGATTCGACGAAATTTTGGACGGCGGCCAAGTGGACAAAGATATGTTTCCAACAGGCAAGATGGAAGATATAAGCTATTCCCTGCATGGCGGTTTCCGTATGGTAGACACTGAGAACATGCGAAGGGTCAAAAGGCTTGCAGTCCTCTGGGACCCCATGAATGACCATGATGAAGAGAGCTTCGATTTGAGGCCACTCGTGCGGTTGTTTCCTTGCCTCGACGAGCTCATGGTCGTCGTTAATGACGTAGCATGCCTGGACGAGCTAAACGACGTATCCTCTGCTAAATATGTAGATTTGATCGATATCGACAGTGCTATCTCAAGCTGGAATCAGTACAATCCCAACCTGGAATCCGATAAACCTAATATTCAGATGCCCGAGACTTTGTCAGTGTCTTTATCTACGAATGAGTTACCATATCTTGATCTGGAGGATCTGGACATGAGAGATGAAGTGTCTCCCGAGGATGGTGAAATCTGGGCGATCCCTACGGTCGAGATCAAGTTGCTTGTCGACGAAGACGTTAAGAATAACCTGGATAGTGCCAGAGCTCGATGCCAGGCAAGAATCGATCAATATTTCGCGACTTTAAACTCCGACAGGGACTGATGAAGGTACGAGCCGGCGCCGTAATCATATATATCATATCGGTCGGGCTTGAGCTGATGAGCGGAATTTTGACCACTTGACTGAGCTTCAAAAACGATTTTAGGCTCGATACACTTGTATATTTGACTCGTCGAAGTCCAGAACTTCTAATTCGCGAACGTTTCTTTATTCTCAGCGGACTGTTACGCATAAAATGGCCTTCCATCGTCATGCGCAAGGATGCATGCAGAATTCGATGTGAGTTTCGTCGTTTGTAGAACTTGCCTACCAGTCCTTTCCTAGCTGTGCCATTGCAAGCTATTGTCGCCATCGAGGTTCAAGTCAAATCTGTTAAATGAGGCATTTCAACTGTATGTTCGAGAGTAGCACCTTGTATCCTTGTGTGCTTGGCTAGCTCAGTATGCACCAGGTAGCTCTTTTACCATGCACTATATTTCTCTTAGGATATCACAGCGATCAGATCTCAGGGAGCTCGAACTGTGTTTCTGTTGTTGATTACTTGGACTCAGCGATGCCTGCTCTTATGCGTCACTTTCACTACACTCGGCCTGGTCCAGTTAGCAGTCCTACTCGCAACAGGTCTGCTGGAGAATGCCCTTATATCCTCATCTCAATCCACCCGTTTAACTATCTCGCATAATGTGTCGACCCCAAACGGAGTCCGGATATATCACGCGTTTATCATTTGCTTACATTTTCATACCAGTATGCAAACTCATTGGCCACATTCTCGCCATCCGTGCCGCGTCATCTCACAGCAGAAAACGGAAACGTTATTTTGAAACACACGATGTTGCCCAATAAGCTCTATGTCCGGTTCCGTTGAAGGAGACAACTCGAGGTCTCGGTGCGGAAATCCCATTGAAGTGATTGTAGCTTCGTGGCTTAGACGAGGAGACGCAATTGTACGAGGTGAGCCGATTTCTTTGGCGTTGTGCTGGGGCTTGGCTTTCTTGGGCTTGTGGTGTATATAAGTCTTATGGATAATGGCAACCAATTCTTGGATATTAAATTCGATATAGATTCGAAATTACAATACAATACCACCGTCGACATGCATTTCCGTGGATCTTTATTTCTCGTTGCTTTTGGGTTTCTCCAAACTGGTCGTGCCGAAGATCTGAATTGGGATCTTGCTCCTTCATGCGCTGTAAGCTTACATGCCACATTTCCCCTGCTGCACCCCAGGACTAACAATCAAGCAGCGATCTTGCCTATCTTCCGCTTTCCCCACCACCACAAGCATCTCATGGACAAATCCTTGCGCAACTCCGACAGCCCTCTCCTCATGCCTTTCATCCGCATGCACTATAACTTCCTCTCGCACAGCTACCTCAGCTACCTCAGCTACCTCAGCTATCTCTTCAATACGCTCCATCCAATACTCGGTGTGCTCCGTCTACTCCTCTTGTTCCTCCAATTCCGCATCTTGTACAATGCCATACCTTACCTCAAGCTCCACCTTCTCTTGGGATGAACCCAGCAGGTCTACACCCTCGGGTTGGGCGGGAAGCCGCGGAGATTTTACGTATACTGCTACGGATGGAAGGACTACAGGATTGACCACGACTAGTTTCACCTTGACAACTACAACCACGGGGACGGCGGGAACTAGTACCTCGACAACGGTGGTGAAGGAGACTGCTACGTTGATTGGGACAAGGACGACTTCTAGTGGTAGGAATCAAGCTACGGGCAATAGTGGGGTGAGAGAAAGAGGTATTGGGGTCTGGGAAATGGGAGGGGTACTTGTTGCTGGTGTTGGGGTTGTGGCTATGCTTTGATGCAATCTCGAGCTGTATAGACAAATATCTGTGATATCCGTGTGATATTTCTGCACGAATGGAATTTTGATTCTGGAATAAAAGGAGAAAATGTATTGTGCATATCTCCATGGTTTCCGAGGTGGCGAAGCATGTGTACGAAGACCTGCACATTTGGCCTTTGTGTAAATGATGGACTACAATTGGAAAACGCCAGCGACATCTTCGTAGCAATGAGCTATATATTTACTGTTTATGCTGACCCATTTACAAACCGGGAGCTGAGGAGGTGGAATACTGCTGATTGCTATATCTCATGTTGTAGTCAGAAGGAGACTAGCGTGAAAAAGGATGGCCAATAAGTTTCCGAATCACACAGCAGGAAGAGAGTTCCCCCATCTGTTATGTCTCCTTGAATGCGCACAACTCCCCACATTCCTCACGCTACAAGTCTGCAGCTAAAGTCCGTCAAGTGTTCGAGTGCTGTAAGCTCGCTAGTGATGCAGCTTCTCTTGCTTAGCTGCAGTGGTAGCTATCTTTGCTCAATTCAGTAATTGCGGGACTAGTCTTGGAAAGAAAATGTCTCAAAAATACCTGCAATGCTCCATCACACGGCGTGGCAAATAGAACTTTGTTAAATTTGTGGTAAGATCTGTTACTGGATGTTCGGCGTGAGAAGTTCGCACATACTTCGTAGTTGACAGGTGTCGGACCGAGAAATTGTCACGTCTCCACGTTTGCTTGTCAATCGGTAGTGATCCCTGTAAAAAGCTGGAGAACTCAAGAGCCTCCCCATAATTTCATCACCTATGTACGCTGAATCCTGCGATAGTGATCAATCAGCCTCTCAAGTAATGAATAGTGATGGTTCGGGGTCAGCGAAGTAGTTTCCACCGTCTTAGTCTCTATAGTAGTCTTATTAGGGGGTTTGAGAGGATATATAGTACTTCCGTCACGAGATAGACCTATTATTTGAGTATCTGGTCTTATCTTTCCCCTCAAACCAACTCAACGGTTTGGAGAATTAAGTGCTCCATATTTCCAGAATAACAAAGAGGTATGCTAATCAGCTCTCTCTTAAACTCCGCTTACAAGTCAATGGAAGGCATGACGAAGCTCCAAGGCCACGAAACATTCAAGTATGTCATGGAATTTCCAAATTAACAATGCTACAGAAAAGCACCTTCTTGAGAATTACGGATGTCCGTAGTGTTGTAGCCGCTTCCTAACAGTTGGGAATTTCCAAGTGTTGCCGTTTCGGCGTGTCCGAGCCAGATCACAGTACAAAGCTACGCGGAAAGTTTAGGAGAACTCTAACTTACATGCGTGACACATACCAATCGACTTGCAACAATAACGTTAACTACATTATTGTATAAGCTTCGACCAACAAATGTGGTTTCTCTGAGCGCTTGCGGCCCTTGGCAAAATGCCAAGATGCAGATAAGAGGATCCAGCGGAGAAGAAATCAACCCCATCATTGAATTTGGTAAAGTCTGTTTGTAAAAACTAAAATGTGACATGTCTCGTGGCTATGCGATATGCAACAAATTCCAAGAATTGATCTAGCGCATGGCATACCTAATGGGGTCTTTGGAGTCATGCGCATAATCAGCGGTCAAGGGCTTGTACGTATCCACTCCTTTGAAGTCAAGTGCCAAAAATAAGAAATTCACTATGGATCCTTGTAAACTTAACAGTAATGTTACCAGGTAAGCCCAGATACCACCTATAGTCTCAAAGTATATAGGTAGCCATAAGAGCACGAGGAACATTACAATCACGTGCAAGCACTAGCCTGCAGGTGCAGGTGCAGGGCAACCACATGGTAAGTGCCTTCAGATATTCTTAGAGGCATGAGGAAGTATAACATTACCATATGTTATTGTCATGCACAAAATGCTGTAAGGTATTGCTTTGCTCGTTCGTTGGTTATGAAACACTGAGATTGGAACGCGGTGTCCCGATAACCTCTACTTCGGGAAAAGGGGGGAGGGACAATCGAGGGGTAAACCTCGCTTATCTCACCACACACCCTCCTCAGAGTTGTGAGAGGCTCAAATCACCGCCACCAACATGTTCGTTACCACTCAACTTCCACCCCATTCATCTTGAAGGAATCCAACAGCATGAGATAATGCATGCAGCTGAGATTACCGAACAACCTCCTCCATCAACAACAAACTTCCTTTCACTATTTCCGTGTCATCATTGTTTTATGCACCAGCGACAAAATGAAATGACTCGTTCGGTTGGATGCGCTGGCAGAACTAACTACAGGCAGAATTGCATATATGCAACTGCGGAGTATGCGGGACGACAGGGGTGCGGCCGCTGCGGATACGATTTGCAACAAGAATGTTCCTACAGTTTGTAGAGAGAAAGTGATTTGCTGAAAGAGAATGATTTATGTGAGTGAGATTTTGAAGCTAGGTTTCAGGTGGTGGATATGGTGATGTTTGGAGAGAAAATTTGCCTGGGCTACGGGATTGTGGGGAAGTGAGACTGGGAGTGGGAGGGTCATGGAATGTGTATATAAAGCAGGACTCCCTCACGATCTACGAGTCGACATCTGAGACTTGAGGTTGATTATCATGAGTTTTATATCATATTTTGGCCATTGTCAAAGTGGTATTACCTTCCTGAGCCGGCTTCCTCCATGAAAGTCTAGACGCCGTCATCGGCTGCACAACATGCCCGATATGTCTGCTGAGATGGTACCGAGACCCAGTCGCCACAAGATCAGCATCGAAAGGTTTGGCCTATGCTTTTATCTACGATTTCGAAGCATGACTTTCGGACATCTGCATCATTCCCTCCCTAAAAGCCGGCGCGGGAATGCTCGGCTATTGTAATGCGGGCGCCCACCCCTTCCAGACACTCTTCGATCTTCAACAGACTCTGATGGCGTCAAAGTCCATCCTTCTAATGCGAAGGCCGTCACCTAATGGCCCGCAGAAGCGGTACCAAGCTTCCCAATATTTCCTGCGTCTGGTAGTCCATATGACTTCCAGATTGGTCTTAGCTCGGTATTCTTAGTTCAAACCCTGCCCGTGTTCTTGGAACATTTGACGAGGGACGTCCGGTGAATGGCTCAATGCAGAACTCCAATCGCGAAATTTATCTTCAACGTCGACATGAACACGTCGCACTTGGTATCCGCTTTCTATCCCTCAACCACTTAACACCTTCAATTGATATGCACCTTGTACATAGACCTTGATAAATGGATCCGGAGAAAACACCACAATACCCCACCCATGCCGCTGGAGCCGTTGCAAAAGTTGCTGCTAGCCTTCTCTGTCAGGCTTGCCTCGTGTAACCTACCCATTGGACGTATTGTTGTAGCTTCTGCATTATTACGAGTATAATACTACTGATCTTCCGCCGATGTCCCGCAGGCATTCTGAAAGATCAGGGCGGTGTCGCACGGCGCATCCGAATCCAGAAAGCAAGCTCAAGTGGGGTCGAGAACAGGAAGCAGCAGTAGGTGGAAGGAGCTGACGATGCAATCCGTATCATTGGTCGCCGACTGTTACCAAGTGGAAGAGAACCTGCACCAGACGGAGCAATGTCCAAAGTTCCAAGCGGGCCCGAAGACATTGCATGCACCGAGGCTGTTCCGTTGCTATATACTTTCAGGATACGCCACCTACCGCAGTCTAGGTGGGGTCCGATGGGGTTTGAGGGGGTCTTGTTATGACCTCTGCTCAATCACTATCGGATAGTTGCATCAAGAAGTTAGCATGGGTCTTCCAATATACAGCTCTTCCCAGAAGTGGTCCTTGCTACGCCCAAGCTGGGACTGCCGAGCGCCTCGTGGTTCAGATCCCGTCCATCTGTGCAGGACAAGAAACGCAGGACAAGAGGATGAGAATCCGATTACGGTCCTAAGGGGGCCGTTCCACACCACGCCAGTCTGGACATGGCTACACTCACACTGCTCCTCCAGTTGACGTTCGTCCCAGAGCGTCGGGACGCTGAAGGAATCAGCCCGCACAAGATGCAAGGCAATGACATGACCCTTTCCTCCTCCAAGCTAGCTCCACAGAATCGTTTCCCTGCTAGAGAGAACGGCAAAGTCCAGGCGGGAGATCCCTCGAATAGTCTGATACCTGCAGCAATGATTCTCTTCGCCAGGGGTGACTTTCCTGTGGTGGCACTCTTGTGCGTGCAGATTTAAGAAGCATCTCCACCCCTCAAAGCACGGCCTGTCCTTGTAGCATACTTCCTTCCTTTTCTTCACAACCTGCACGCAAAATGCTCGCGGCTTCTGTGCAAGACGGCTTCCATGCTGGGTCAGCTACGGCCAAGTCCTGGCTGATGGCAGGCGCAGCGACCATTACTCGCCACCCCATTCTGGTCGTTACAGTGCTGGTCAGTTCTCAATTCATCTCAATTGCGAAAATAAAGGCATACAAGCTGACCAGGAATCAGGTCTTTTGTGCTTGCTTCGCGCGGATAGTTTACCTCAAATATTTCCATCCTCTCGCACGGTTCAAAGGCCCATTCTTGGCCCCAATTTCCAACGTAAGTCTCATCTAAGCACGGAAGCACGGTGCAGCTGCAAGACTCTAACTTTACGACTCTAACTTCACGATAGGGTTTCTGGTACCACACTATACTCAGTGGTCGTGGTCCATGGCGAAATCATTCATGGCATCAGAAATGGGGTGAGCTTGTTCTTCTGTTCCAAATCTCATCCCTGGACATCATCGTCGCTCCTATGCACGGCACGGCCCGCCCCCTTCAAACCTTCCCGTCGCACAGACAGGACGCCGTCATCATCCCTGCTGACACCGAGTACCAGGCCCGATCGTCCGCATTGCTCCAAATCACCTGAGTTTCGCATCTCACTCGGCCAACAAGACCATCTATGGATTTGGGACGCGCACAGTGCCATCAATGGTCAAAGATCCAGTCTTCTTCACCCCTGAAGTCGATCACTCTATGAACATCATCAATGAAACGGATCGCGAGGAACATTCTCGGATGCGTAGGATGTTGAGCTTCGCATTCAGCAATTCGAACTTGCTCGATAATGAAGATGTACTTGTTCGTCGAACTGATGAATTTATCAAGACATTGGCCGAAGTGAACAAAAATGCTGGTGGAAAGCGTGGATTCAACGTTGTGCAGCAATTCAATTATGTTACATTCAATATAATGGGTAAGATCGACCAATTTTGGAGCCCGATTGGAAAAGTTCCAGACTGATTTCTTGCTTTTTGCAGGAGAGATGTCGTTTGGCGACTCCTTTGATAAGCGATTAGAAGAGCAACCTGGTAGGCTATGTTTCTGTTGTGTAACATCAACTCGTGACCTTGCTGACTGATGGTACACAGAGCATCGATACCATTGGGCGGATACCATCGTCAACACAACTTACATGAATGATGTTATGCGAGCAGTTTGCGTTATTCCGGGTCTATTCTCGTTTTTGGAATGGCTGAAAACGGATCATATGAAGAAGACTTTGTACCGACATGCTGAATATGCCACTGAACATACTGAAGCGTAAGTTGCTCTATATCCAAGGCAAAGCCAGGAGAACAAAACCAAGAAGAGGATTGAACCTAACGTATACTTTCTTCCAGGCGCCTCAAGATCAAGACCGATCGAAAGGATTTCGTCTATCACATACTCACTTCCAAAGGACCACGCCCCACGAATCTTGAAATGGGATCCCACTTCAACGTCATCATGATGGCTGGTGCAGTCACAACAGCCACTTTCCTTGCTGGTGTTACTTACTACCTTGGCCATAACAAGCGTGCGCTCGCTCGTCTGCAAAATGAGATGAGAACTAGGTTCGCGAGCTTGGATGAGATCAATAGTAGGGCATTGATGGAGTGCGAGTACTTAAATGCAGTGATGGAAGAGGGGTTGAGAATCTATCCTCCTGCTGGAGCCGGGCACTTGAGCAGAATAGTGCCAAAGGGTGGTTGCGAGATTGAGGGAGAGTGGATTCCTGAAGGGGTAGGTCCTTTACTGCGAGTGAAATTTATAAAAATGCTGATGAAGAATGCAGACAAGAGTATCAGTCCACCAATGGTCTGTCCTTCGCGATCCGCTTAATTTCTGGAATCCAAGCGCTTTCATTCCCGAGCGCTGGATGAAGAATGAACCTGAAGGTCAAGGCGGGGATCGTCTTGAAACCAGTTTGCCATTCGCGTATGGACCAAGAGGATGCCTTGGAAGGAAGTGAGTTATTTCCATCTCCACTTCATCATGAATCATTCTAACATGAAGCAGTCTCGCTTACTTGGAAATGCGTATGGTCCTCGCAAAGATGTTCTGGCAATATGACCTTGCATGGTTCAACAGCGACGAGGTAGACTGGGAGAGAGACACGAAGGGATATACGCTATGGGAGAAGCCCGACCTTCGTGTACTGCTCAGAGACCGAACAGCATCTGGTTCTACATCGCCAACTCTCCTGAAACTTTAAACACAAGAGCTCATCGACGACAAGACCTATCATAAGATCGTATGTTTCCTTTTGTACTTCACTTTGTTCAGTCTCCTATCATTGGCTTCTTGGGGACATTGTTGGCGCTTTGCTTCTTGCACAGGGGTGTAATCCGCTTGGTGGGGCATTTTCAACGAAATTGAAAGGATACTGAGTATATTTCTTTTGTCAGTTGGGAAATTGCAACGGCATGGCATGGAGGATACCACTCATTATGATACCACTTTCTTAGCATCTTTTCATTGTCTAGTGGGGTACTCCTGGTCTTCTGGTGTAGGTAATGCTGGCGCAGAGGCGCCTTCTGATTCTTAGGAGAAATTCAGTCGGAGGAAGACTGTAGCCGGGGCATTAAACTGTCAATCTTAATATTGAAAAACTACCAGGCTTGATTAGAAGTTGGTTCTAGCATTCAGAGAATTTGAAGATGGATTGAATTTATTATATGCACGTGACACTTCCACTAGCGTGTAAACGACATGTTGTGGTTGACTTACATTTCCATTTCGACAACATCACACCGCCGGCATCGGACTCTATCCACGAGTATCTCAAGATCAAGATACGATCCCACTTGCCGAAACTCGTACTCGATGACACAGCACATCGACCCCGCATCCTACCCCGCTGTCTCGACTTCGCACATGCCAGCGCAATGGGAGACTCTACCGCCACGAATCGGATGTTTACCTGCTTCCCGGCCCTGTCGAAAGAGCTTCGATTGATGATATGGGCTTTGCGTTACCAGGACCAAGAATTGTGGAGGTTCGGCAGAGGGAATTGAAGAAGACTATTGGAGAATGGGAGGATGAGACCCAGAAGAAATGGCCAGATAATTACGACATGACATATGGCCATGATATATGTGCTTCTGAAGAATTATACCGATGCTCCTTCCAAGACGGCGTGTGCGAATACATCGAAATTCGTGCAGACGGCGATGGCCTGCAGCTGGATTCGTCGGACGAAGCGCTCCAGGTACGATACAGAGGAGGCCATATGGTTGCTTGGATGTCAAATGCGCCTCCACCAAACATTACAACGGTCTGTCGTGAGGCATTTCGGGTGGTAGCTCAGAAATACACGCGCATATTCAGAATCGATGAATCGTGTAATGGTGTTTGGTTCAACTTCGATGTGGACACTCTATACATCGACTGGAGAAACCTCCCGTTTCATATCGAATCTCGCTGTACCTATTGGCGTATGGTGTTTTCCGCTATTACGGGAGCCTATCGACCTTTAGATATGGTGGATGTTGGCCAAAACGTTAAACACATAGCCATGGGTTACAATAGAGACTATCTCATACCCGAGCAGTTGGTATTGAAAACGTTATACATATTCCACCGGCTCGAGACCTTCACTTTCGTCCGTTCTCAGTACAAATCTGGTACGGAGGATGCGACACCGCTATCCTTCATAGAACCTATCAACGTAGATAAGACTGTATCGCGATGCCAGTCCTCTCCTTACCTCATTGACATTTGGGCATTACCAATTCCGGCAAGCCGGTTTGGCAGTACGCTCGAGACTTTGGACCATGATCTCATAAAGAAGCTTGTTGCAGATGTTATAAAACCCTACAAGCCTAGAATTCCAACATTCGATGAGAAGGTCGCCATCACTACCGCCATGCAGGCCGAATTGAATTTTTGGATTGCTCACGACATCGAAGCATGCGAAAGCTTCAACAATGCCCGAGAGGAAAAAATGCGCAAAGACCTTGCTGGACGACCAAAACGTTTGTAGAGCCAGGTCTTGGGCTTTTCTGCTATCTCTGTCTCTGGTGGATCCTCATCGGTCGTGCGGAATCGTGGGTGGAGTTGAGATGGCTTGGGATCAATGTGTAAGGAAAAACTAGTTTCGGGTTGCACTTTGCTTCTTGCTCTTAATACCTTCGACAACACTTGGAGCATATCACAATCGTCAGAAATGGATCTTCATTTATGACTAATCTCAAGCTGTCAATGTTGCTATAGTCTTGAGCTTCGAAAGGACTCATTTTGATCTTGGTAATAATCATTCAAGCCCTTTGTACTCGTTTTATGATGTGACATCTAATCAGTGCTCAAGTGCGACTTTCACTGTTCTTTTTGAAAAGCACGACGCGGAAAGCTCGACGTTGAGCATCCTCTCTAAGGATTCCAGTGAAGTGAAACTCGCTGCGGCTGCAGCTTAATTCATACTGCAGCTCTAGAAGCCCAATTTTGACACATCTTACAGCGTATCAATGAATTCTAGCAGTGCCATTTGATGATAAGAGACTCTTTTGGATTTATGTCTTGTAGGTGGTGAAGTTTGGAGACAAAGGTTGGAGGTAGTCAAGCCCAGGCTGGGGCGCCTGAAAATTTCGAGATCTCAAATAGTCAGGGGATATCTCATCTTGTTTGAGGGTGTATAACTTGAAATGCTTGAATACGGTCATCAATTCCCAAAACAAACATCGTTAGTGAAGTATCATTTTCCAGGTCTCCAACAAAATCTCAAGCTCAATGCTCGACGTCTTCAATCTCATTCCTGATCACTCTCCTGGTTATCAACATTCTCGGTTCGGCAAAGCACCACTCTCAGACATCTACAGTCCTTTTTGAAAGGTATTTCAATCTCCCACAATGCTTTACATGTTCCACTCCAAGTCCAGGTCGTCAACGTGCAGCTTACACACACACCTGACTAGCATTCTCCTCACTTACTGTAATCCTCTATATTCAGCTCAGATCTTCCAACAACTCTCACGTCTCAGCCATTATCCTCCAAGTTTCTTGTCTTAATGCAGTCAATCTCAACAAGTAAAGCTCAATGCACTACCATGTGACCCCTTTCACAAGACATCTACACTGGAACTTAAGAAAGAACCAAAGCTACTCAGTTTCCGTCCTCTACACAGCAATCTACATATTCTCAAATTGAAAATCATTCCTAATTCTCTCCCAAACACATCTCCACTATCATGGGCAGCACAACCTAGATGTTTAGCACGTGATGATCTCAGGGGCTCCTCGCTTCTCTAGTCTAGACTCTTGTCTAACCAGTCCAATCACAATCAAACAAGGTCAATACTGGCCATAGATGGACTATTTAATTAGTATCCTTTTGGAGTTGTAACACTGCCATCAAGAATCGTTTTTCCTCTCGCGATACACCATCTAAGTTGGAGTATTATCACGTACCTTTGCTCTTTAGCTTTTCATTTCATACCACAGCCTGCTTGCTATCTCGAAACTTCCTCCTTCCATGATCCATCTTCCAATGACATTTTATTCCCTATTTCCTCATCGCCTTGCTTCCATGTCACTTATGCCATCCTTGGAAGTAAAACTCACGTCTTTCGATTTCTGCACAGCTTAGTACTGAGACTAAGTAAGTTCTCATTATTGTGGTGCATGTCGCGTGCTTCTGGCTGAGATGGAACCTTAAAGTTGTCAGATAGGATGCAGGGCATTGGTGTCTTGACTAAGGAGTTATGAATTTTGACTATTAGGTTCTGATCTAAGAATGAATGCAGATTGACATGACATGGAATTTATGACTAGCCCAAGGTATCATGACTTCATTACCACTAAAAGGTCAATCGATCCGTCATCACTCTCAGATTCAAGTCATACATACCTAACGCAAACACCCCCTTCCCTATCAGAATCCAATGTTCTCAAATACCAATCCACTCTTCAAGAATATCATCTTTCACGCGCACATGAACCCTCGCTTCAAGACGCCCCGCGTGTTATCGACAAACAGAACCTCAAAGTAAAAGTGTATACCAGTAAAACCTCCATATACCTACAACACTACATACATTATTAACAACTACTCTACTCTACCTCAAGGTGTGATATCGGGTTCCAAAAATGAACAAGATCTTCATAAATCGAATCCTGCAGATTCTACTTATCATGAGATAAAGATAAAGGTATCGAACATACAAATCTTACTTCCTTCAGATAACCAGAGTAATAATTAATAAGAAAACACATCTATTACTTGGATCAACGACCCAACGACCCAATAACACAACGACCCACTACAATCTATTAGCACCAACAATTTATAATATTTTCAGCAGATTCGTGTCCCGGGTCGTGTTTGACTCTCAACTCTCAACTCTCAACTCTCAACTCTCAACTCTCAACTCTCAACTCTCAACTCTCAACTCTCAACTCTCAACTCTCATCTCTCAACTCTCAACTCTCATCTCTCATCTCTCATCTCTCATCCAACCTCCCAACTCCCAACTATTATCTTCCATCCAACTATCCAATACCACATCTCCCTACACATACACAATCAATCAGTAAAATACCACCATACTATCTATCCTTCAGACTTCAACCTCCTTCTACCTCCTAAATCCGAGCTGAGTCACAGATTGACCGTAGCTGTACAAGGTAGCGTTAAATATTCATAAACAGGAGATATGGACATGGATCGAGATGATGAGGGAAATAAAAGATGGGAGATAGAATAAATACTCACCAAAAAGTCTTTCCAAAGGTTTAGCTACATGTACAAGTAGAGTGAGAAGAGGAAATCATGATAATGAGGAAATGAAAAAACAAACAAACGAACGAATGAACGAACGAACGAACAAACGTGATGAAGAGAAGGAAGATCCAAGTAACCACATCAAGACAACGTCAATGCATTATAACAAGTCAACACAACTCGTTTCTCGATCTTCGAATCTCGGTCTATACTTCAAATTGAACATAAGTTACTTGTAGCCATAGCCATACATAAAGCCAAACCATCCATGTTCACGCCAGTCCAATCCAATCCAATCCAATCCGTCCACTAATTTGCCATTTTTATTTCCATTCCCAGCACCACCAGCCAGTCTATTCCAGTCCAGTCCATATCCCACCACCACCAAGCCAGTAAACAGCAAGCCAGCAAATATACACACGCGTTCTTTTGTTCATTCTCTCATAAACCTCTCTCTGATCACAATCACACCAGCCATATCTTGCACCACCCATTCCATTCCAGTCCAGTCCATTCCCCATCCACCACCACATCTCCAATGAATGTAACCACAAAACAAAAACGCTACGCCATCAAATCATCAAGTCGAACTCAAAAACAACCTTCAACTCTCAACAATCAAACACAAAGAAAAAAGAGAATGCCTAAAAGAAACCACACAATCATATCCCATCAATAGGCCGTGAGGTGTAGAGATGTCCGCCACATCGAATCCGTATCTCGAAATCGAATGTCCAACAGTGAATGAAGGTAGGAAAACGTAAAGTAAAGTAAAAGTAAGCGCTCAACTCAACAGGAGCAGCAACAGCAAGAAGCAGATGCCATTATTTTCAACTCGCGAACAATGCAAGCAAGTAAATGCAAATATTGTACTAATGCACGCTGAAAATGTGTTGCTGATATCGATGCTCGCTCGACGAAAGTGTCGAAAAGTATTTGGTGAATCGTATTGAAAGGATCGAAGGTAATCGAAAGAATTCTTTGATCCAAGGCCATGTATGTTGCAGAAAGGTATTGGTCAAGAAGTGGATAGAATGGGGGTAGAACGTTGTCTATCATTCCGTCTTCTTATCCAAAGTCGTCCGTATCGGGTGGACGGGAAAGTCGAAGGGATTGAAAACATAAGGTAGAGGTCGAAGTGAAAGAGCCAGCTCAAGCCTCAACACTCCTCCTTTCCCTCTTATTTCTCTCATTCCATCTCCTCTTGCCGACTCTCGTCTCGAAGTGCGGTGCCGTGGCTTGGACATCCTTCCCCGTAGTCTCCATCGTGCTTCGGACTTTATTGCGGTAAGAGTCCACTGTTATACCAATTAGCTCCATCCACTCGTCCAATTTTCCAACCATCTGCTAATGCAAAAGCTAGGAAGGGGACAATGGTGACTTACAAGCTTTCTGCAAAAATACAGTCTTATCCGCAAACACCCTGCTCTGATGCCACGTCATACGATACCCCAGATCATTAAGTCTCACCTCCTTACTCCTAATACTCTTCCTCATCCTCGGAACCCCGATCTCTGCCTCCCCGCCATCAACAAGCGGCACAGCGACCATCATTTTCCCCTTCGCCCCTCTTCCCCTATTCACCCCCGCAACATCTCTACCACCATCAACCTCAACCGCATCATCGATATCGCCTTCCTCGAAGAATCGCGAGCCGTGAGCTGAAGGAGGTGGTGATTGCATCTGCAAAGGAAACCACGAGCGAGGATAGACCGAATTCGACTTGCGGAAAGAGTCAGGAATCTCCTTGATATCAACCGTATCCAACGTAACCCTAACTCTCACCCTTCCTCCCTTCCCTGGATCATCAACAAGAATGAACTTTCTCTTCTTCGCCTCGGGGATATCGCCAAAGAGGGTGATGCGCTCATCTTCATCCATATCTTCAGTTCCTTTCGTATGCGATCGAGCAGCGATTGGAGCTCCTTGAGAAGAAGGATGAGAGGAATGAGGATGCATGGTTGGAGGCATACTCGCGCTCGAGGGATTGGGTGGGTAGGCGCTACCAGCATAACCTGCAAAGACGTGCGATTGTCGAACATCGTCGCCAGAAGCCGAAGCTGGACCTTGCGGACCAGGAGCTGCGTGGTGGTGATGATGTTGCTCATCAATGTATTCATCGTCGCCTGTACCAGAAGAAAGGAAATTAGCCTCAATCCAATCTCACAATTGTATTTAGCCGGCTAGCGGAAAAGCGAAACAGCAAAACAAGACGGAAAAATAAGCAATTGTGGGATAGACGCAACGCAAGGTGTGTGAGGTGACAGTACAGTGATACAATGACATGATGTATGGGGTATGGTTGTGATGTTCCGCCCATGCCATGCTTCCTAAGCCAGATAATCCAGCCCGAAAAGCCAAAGCAAGTCCAATGATGTATTATACAGGAATTGTTCGTTCTCCTCCGTTGAGCCCTAGACAAAAAAGCGAATCTCTGCTTTCAGAAAATAATTTGTTCCCTCCCGCTCAACAGGTATATTTGCAAAAGGTATCATAACACAGAGGTAATAGTAACATAAAGAGTATCACAGCGAGCATCACATCTGGTGAAACATACCGACTTCATCCCCTCCTTGCGGCTGTCCGTCCGGATGATTATGGTGGTGGTGGAGTTGTGCACCGCCCATCCCACTCAAGCTGGGTTTGCCCATGTTACCCGCCCCGCCTGGGCCCATGTTACTCGACGGTGGCATCCCTGTGGGACCGCTAGGCCCTGTCATGTGAGGAGGATGGGTAGCTTGTTGAACGGCCTTGCGATTGTTGATCTTGGCCATTCTTCGGACTCGACGACTCCTCAATCGTGGATCTTGATTGCTGTTGCGCCAACTGTCGACTGCTCTCTGAATCAGACCCCTCTTGCCGCGCAGGCAAGGGTTCAACTCTGCCAGAGCCCATCCCACCGTGTTGCATTCAGTCTCGTACACCAAGCGATTGCCTCGATACTGGTCCTTGCTGCAGCAAGCTCTGGGGTAGACGCAGTTCTCAGTCTTGAATTCTGGGCTGAGGGTATCCACGTTCACCGATTCCACATCACATCTGATGGTATATTCCATCTTGACGCGGTCGCGTGAATATTCAAAGGCAATCCATTGCACACCATTGTTGTCTTGTCGCACAACCAGAGGTGTAGTTGCTGGAATTGGCCCAGGTGCCGCATTCGGGTTGACTCCGCTATTTGCACCAGGAACGTTATTCTGGTTCATGGGAGGACCGTTTTGAGGTTGTTGCTGCTGTTGGTGCTGTGGAGCGCCCAGGGGAGGTGCTGGTCGCGAGATCTGTGGTACATGCGGCTCCATCTTGGTTCTTGGGCTACCCGTCATACCCTGTTGAGGATGCTGACTTGGGTGTTGCTGCTGCATCTGATGTTGACCTGGCGCGTGTGACATGAGCAGGTTTGGCTGTGAAGTCATCGATTGATGGTGCTGCTGCTGATGTGGTTGTGGTTGCGGCGCGTATGAAGGAGCTCCTTGAGGTGGCATTGGAGGATATTGCTGCTGCTGCTGGGGATAATATGCCATGTTTTGTTGCAACTGAGATGCTGGCGCGCCGTACATTCTGTGCTGGTCGTGTGCGGATGGAGAAGCAACAGAGGCAGGAGAGTTGGATTGCGGAGTATGGTAAATGGGAGGGTATGGTCGCGCCATCTGCGCAGATGCCATGATATCTGGGGTTTCTGGAGCTGCTCGTTAGTTAGTGAAGAGTTTCTTGCGCGGAAACACGTCTTAAACGCGTCTTGAATGGCGATTGCTTACCTGCAGAGGAGTATGTGCCAGTTGCGCTGGGAGTACTGTACGGACTCGGGTGAGAAGTGTAGTATGGAAGCTCCTGGGTATGCTGCCCGCTGGGTCCTGGAGCACTCTGGGCGTACTGCGGGAGGCCGTGTGCGGGATATGGGCTCTGCTGCTGATGTTGCGGCGGCGGAGGAGCGACCTGCTGATGGTGTTGATGAACTATGCTCGAGGGTCGCGGCTGTTGTAGGTGGTGGGGAGGCGGACCCTGCACGGCGTGGTGTTGGGGATGATGCTGCATGAGAGCTATTGTCAGCTTGATGTTCCCGGGAGGCTGTGATAAATGCAATGGCAAAATATAATAACCATTGAAGCAAGCAGGCAAGACGCGACGCGCTGTTTATTTTGAGACTTCAGACGTAGGAAAGCGTGTTGGCGGATCCTTGATGACGAGGGTGGGCTGCAGGCTGCGGTCCCCAGTGTCCGATCTTCTGTTTTGAGCCAGGCTGGCGTGCAAGCAATACCGGAGCAATAAAGGAAGTCTGGGACTGGGACCGGCAAGGAAAAGACTCGGGGGGTACCTCTTGAGTATAACAGACGCTTGTTCTATTACGAAATCAATGTGCAGAGGGCAAATTGAAGCTGACTAGGTACCACAAGCGATGCTGCGCAATGTCCGAGATTTTCGCAAGGCCTCACTTTTTAAAGATAGTGGACTGACGAGGGCCGCGAACTTTATGAGATTTGCAAGTAGACCGGTCGAGATGTGCCGGAGAATAGAAACGGAAGCAGAGCGCAAGATTGCCAGGAACGA
Source organism: Helotiales sp. EF0021 (assembly GCA_000292665.1). Lineage (NCBI taxonomy): Eukaryota > Fungi > Ascomycota > Leotiomycetes > Helotiales > Helotiales sp. EF0021. Next base: position 623,878 of record AIET01000416.1, read on the forward strand.
TGCTAATGATCGGAGCGAGGATTGAGCGGTGGAGGAAACGCAAACGGAGCAAAAAGTGGATGACTGATGCAAGGTGGTAGTGGAGGATGAGCGAGCGAAGCTTGAGCTCTGAGCTCTTAGCCTAGCCAGCCCTTGGGAGACTGGAGAGAGTCGAGCCTTGTTCTACCTTGAGATGAAGGACAACCAGGGCGGGGTGCAGAGCGTGGGTGAGGCTCGGTAGAGAAGGGGGGGACTTGCTTGGTAGTGCTTGGGGGCCTTGGACGGTGGAGGAAGATGCTAACGACTTTGGATGAGGAGTGATGGTCGAATCTTCATCAGACAGGGTAGAGGCAGGGCTTATGAGCTCAACGGGTCTGCGCACCGTGTATCTCGAGATTGCCCGGCTACGATGCGGCGGAGCTCTTCCTGAGAAGGGTGCTGCTCGAGATTGGCAGGCAAGGATTTCGAGGAAGGAGAGTGGTGGGACGACAGCGACAGCGCATGGAAGAAACGTGACAAGGTTTATAAAGCATAAGACGAGGCCGGCAGGACCAGGGGGGACGTCCAATGAAATATATGGCCCAGCGAGTGGAGCAGCAGACCCCAGCCGGTGGACCAGCGTGCCAGGATTGGTCCGAGCCTAGCAGGGGCGGCCATCCTGCTCTGCCGTCACTGGCCAGCGTACGGCGGTGAGGAGACGCAGAGGCCAGAGGCAAGAGAGGCAAGAGAGGCAAGAGCAGGGTCCTGTTTTCTTTCAGGGAGAAGGATGACGCGTGCCTAGCGCGGTGTCAAATTGCTAGGGGCGAAGATGAAGAGAGGAGCGAGGGCAACATGGGTGGCGCAAGGGTGTGGCAGCCATGAGCAGCCGTCAACACCAACGCCAACGCCAGCCAGCCTGCCTGCCTTCTGAGTTAAGGTTCGCTTCCCACATGCTTGCACATGTCGCGAGTCTCCCAAAATAAGCTGCACTGCACGCTGCATGCCCCTTGATCTCGCTTCGCCTAGGGTAATTGGAGGCTCGTGGCTGGCCCGGCCGAGGAATCGTCCATGGACGAGATGCCTCATCCGGCGCACATGTTTATGCAAACACTGTGGCAGCATTACAAATAACTGATCAAACAGATCCGCACGTCATCTTCCGCGCATCAGTCGCTGAACCCACGCCATTTGAAGACTTCGCACGGCAGGTTGTCCAACATCCACCATGACAATGAGCGGTGGGGGTGGCCAACGGTAAAGCAGCGGCAGGGACAGTACTCGGCATCCTGGGTCGTTTTCAAACAGCCAAACAGACTCTCGCAAGCCCAAAAACAGAAGCCGCTTGCAGGGAAGACGACCGTTGGACGAGTCCTGGCACTAGCCCAGAACTGTCGTCGGGCGGGGTCTGTGCTCGCTTTGCGCATGGGATTGGGCAGCATGCTGAGACCCTTGCCTCGAAGCATGACCCTGCCAGCATGGTGAAACGCAGCCCGATGAGCCACTCCCACACCGTCGAGTCCAGTCGGCCTGGCACAGACCCGTTCAAATGTCCACCACGCTCGTGATCTTCGAGAAGGCATCGAAGCCACACTGCCAACATCCGTGCGCCACCCATGCATCCAGTCCAAATGGGAGCTGCTTGCGAATCTGGATGCCCAGGTGAAAGCAGAGGAGATTGCTCTTGGTGTAGCCAGATGACACCAGCGCGATAATTGCAGGAACAAGAAGCGAACATAGCATGCAAAATGTTTATCAAGAACGTCACAACGTGCGGAGGAGACGTTGTGTACTTACGTGATCACCCGTGACCGCAACACCAGGTTCCTCTTTGTACGTCTGTCGATGAGCCATCTCGGTAGATGGGAGAATCGATTTGTGACTGGAGATCAGTTAGCTTCAGTCTTCTGCCTGCCACGACTAGGATTCAGTCACAGGTCGACCGTTGGAGTGTGAGTTCCTCCAGCGATGGCCGGTCGCAAGCAAGGGAGCATGATGCTCTGCCATGCCTGCAACATCCGTGCGTTGAAAGTCGGCTTGCAGGGGGCGCGAGGGTCGTCTCAACTTACGGGATCTTTTTCAGGTACCAGACGAATGCCGCAGGAGGTTCCTTGACAGCAGTAATTGGACGTGATGGCTTGCAGTGTGAAACGCCTGTTGTGACTGTGTGCTCTAATTCCTACGTATCTGCTTCCTCACACGGGTCAGCAGCTGGCCATAACGCGGCATCGTTCACTCCCACTGCCATGCGATCGTCGAAACGCATGATGGCGCCTCGCCTGACAAAAATAGAATGGACGATGCTGCACTCAGGGGAGAGTAGCCCCGAGCCGATCAATCTCCAGAAACACTTGTGAGATTTGGAAGAAGGGGCTCGCAATGCGATCGATGTAGAGAAACACCGACGCTGAAAATAGAAGGCTCACGAGATAGAAACTTCCATCTAGTTGATCTTGCGACCGGATTCGGGTGCGCCATTCCCGAGTATCAGAAGCGGATTGCAGGCAGGGAGCCAAGGTGACATCGGCTGCGGAAGAAAAACGTCGGGGAGGGGCGAGGATGTGCAGAGGGTGAGGGAAGGATAATGGTGGGGTAACGGCCAGCTTCCCAGTTGGACAGAAATGGGACGATCTGAACTGCTCGGCGGAAACAAAACCAGCCCATCGCAACAAGCTTCTCGATTTGCGCACAAATGATGGTTGTTGTTTGGCAAGCAAGGTGCATGGTTGTGGCGCAACGTTCGAGCAACGGCGTTGACGACCTCGACACCAACTGACGAAAGCCCAAGTGGGCCGCTCGCGTGGCCGTCGAGGGAACCCACGTTTGTCTCCCAGTGAGTCCGGCCGCTAAGCCGAACCTCTACAGGAAATCCCGGGTCCAGGAACGAATGGATGGCAGTGTGCAGCAAGAGCAAAAACGCAATGCCGGAACAGAGAAATTTGCGACGAACCTTCGTTTGCAAAGATGGTCGGTAATGAAGATGCACTTCGTAATGGTCGTTACTGTGGCTTTTCCTGGTTTTCGTGTCAGTGTCGTGCTCCAAAACATGCTGAGAATGATAGGCAGACAACGTGCAGCTGAGCCAGACTAGTTCATGCGTGGAATGGGAAGTTGCATACAAAAGGCTCAGCGCAGAGCAGTACTGTACAATGTGTTGCAGTCGCCGCAGAGCTGAGCAATGACGCTGGAGTGCCGATAATCTCGACGAGGCTGAGATGCGAAGGCTCGACAATGACCGTTGTCTGTGGAAGACAAGGGACGTCAGTTCGAGGCACTGGGCTTGGAGATATAATATACAGGCATGGGTGGTTGGTAAACGGAGGGCAAGCCAGGCATGGGTGGGTGTGGGAGGGGAGGGTAAAGCCATGTCCAGACAGGCTCCGGCACATTAATGAGGGATTGCAACATGCAACAGGGGGCGGGCCTGGTCATCTGCAGCAGGCCTCATCGGCCATGACCGCGGATGGCACTCGCTTACACATTGAGGGCGAGGACATTGAAGGGGGAGAGGGGGACAAAACAAGGATTTGTAGCGCCATCGCGCGACTTGTCGAAAATCAAAATCGGGCACACGTAGGAAATAGGTCCAGGCCTGGAACATACCTTCGATGATGTAGCGTCTATCGCGTCTTCCTCGTCTTTACAGAGAAGAGAGTCACCGAATCAGACCTCGCGGGATGCGGGACGGGCGTGCAGTCCTGCAGAAGTAGTTTTCTACCGAAATATTAGTCAACTGAGGTATCCATGTATACGGGGATGATGCCCTTACAGGTGGGCGCGTGCGGCTGCGAAATGTCTGTATTGTGATATCTCTCGTCACACTGAGATCTTCTTGCTTTCGTGCTCGCCAGAATGACGTCTCGAAAGGGTCGCGGGAAGTACTTCTCCGCAGGGTATGGACTGAACGGTTGAGAGCTCCGAACTGCGGGAGATATCTTGTCAGCGTGACCAAGCAAGAAGTTCGCTCCTTGACCCGGGTTCGATTGGGTACAGGTAGTGAGAGGTTGACAAGGTTGCCTCAGATAGAGTGAATGTCGTGTGCGCCTCTTTAGGACCTGCGCAGAACCGTATCTGCCGTATCTCGTTGTTCGTACCTCGTTCTGAAAGTTTCCTGCCCACTCGATGAGGTATGAGGGTCGAGTCCGAAAATCAAAGGCTCGGGGGAGGGATCCTCGCCGATATTTGGAGGTTTCTGGGGAGGGCCCTCCTGGGTACTGCAGTCGATAGCCGCTGCTGGGAGACGTTCAACGGGTCTGCAGGCTAGGATAGAGGCAGGAGCTGGGAGAATCGATATTCGGATCTGTGTAGGACAATTGTCAGCATCGTGTTGCTCAAGGTTCATCAACAGTAGAGTTGCGCAAGAATACCAGACAGCTGAAGGCTTCGCAGATGTGGTTTTCGAAATCGCGGCCGTCTTGCGATTCTGTTCTGCCCCGCCAACTGAACGAAATCGGATCGCGTGGGCGTTTTCTCAACGTTCACCACGTTGCTGAGTTGTACGTAGGTCGGTTGTGCAAAAGAATTTCGCGAGATTGTGACCGTTTTTCCAACACGAGGTCGCTAAGCTGGCTGGCGCCGACGCGTTTCTTCACAGACTCGAAGGGGTTCACAGCGACTCCAAAAATTCACTTTGCGCACCCAGCGCACCTCCCCTCGGCAGGAGAATAGGAAATTATTGGATCTCACCTCTCTGCTGATTCTCGGTCGGGAGTCGGTCGCGCCGTCTGTAGTTGTGCTTGCCACGAGCGAGGAGGGAATCGGCAGCGGTCGTCGCGTCTGTGCAGCTCGAGATGCAGGTGTTGGGACAGTCGAGCGTCGTGATTCTCGTCCTGCAGAGCGCAATACTGGTTGGCGGGTGGAAATGAGGGCACGTGTACGTGTCGTGGGATTGTCTCTGTGCGACTCGATGTGGTTTCCGACAATACGATGGTCGTATCACGTCAATTGAGCGTCGACAGCTCGGGTCGCGAACTTTTCTGCTGCTGGTCTGAATAGCTTCAGCTGTCAAAGTGGTAGCTTCAACGGTCAGCGGTCAGGATGGTGCTGTAGTGTGCTGTGCAGAGCGTTGCAGCGTTGCGGGAGGCAAGGATAGGGATTGCGCCCGTTGAAAGATCCTGGGAGCGACTGCAGAAGACGCTGGCAGACGGCCTGATTGGCACTGGGGGAGACCTGACCGTGCCTTGCGATCAGGGGGCGCAGCGACGAGGGGACGGTGGTGCGGTTTGCGGGAGTCGAGTCTTGGTGCTGGCCAGGTTTCTGCTGGCAGGTGCAGTGCAGTGCAGTCAGTGGCTCCTGGGCGAACTGGTCGCTGGTGAAAAGGCTCGACAGGGACAGGGGAGAAGGACGACAGCCAGACTCCGCTGAAGAACAGAGGAGGAGGTTTATGGACTTGGACATGGACGTGCGAGGCCCAGGAGGCAATCAACCGTTCTTAGGGCCAGCAGGGATCCCAGAGCTGAGCTGAGCTGAGCTGTGCAGTGCAGTAATGCTCCTTAGTGGCTGAAGGCGCGCCATATCAGAAGCTACCACACTTCCGTCTGCTCATCTTACATTATCGTCGACCTCAGGAGCCAACAAGCCAGCACTCGGTCCAGAGGAGGACTGGCCACTACTGAGCGAACAACCTCGGAGGCGGAAGATACGAGAAAGGACTCGGAAACCAGTAAGAATAATCAGATGTCTCAAGCCCGACGGGACTGTGTCTAGATTTTGCCCAGTCCAGTTTGGGCCCCAAGTGTGGCGGCCGGTACCAAACGGGAGCATCAGAACGCATCGTTTACTTGTTGTTAACTAGCTCCAGATTCGTATCTCACGTTTTCTTCAGCATAGGTCCGATGTCAGACATCGCCATGCTGTGTTGGAGACTTGGAATCGTCAAACCAATAAGAACGTTGACACGAGTCCATATAAATTCTAGTCGCCATATTTGCCGTCGGCTCCAGCCATTGCAGTTCTTCTCCCCTTTAACTTACATACACGGTATCCCGCTTCGGGAAACCTCTCATCTAGCTGTCCACATCGGCATCGCTCCTCGCACTCCGGACCGACGCCCAATCCACGGCGGTTGCAGTCACATCTTCTCATACCAAAGGAGCTCTGCTTCGTCACCTCATCCTCTCGTCTTCCACAAATCACAAGACGGCATATATATTGCATTACCACAAATCATTCCCACTGGATTCGAGCTTTGCCTCTGCCACCCTCGAAACAATGAGGACGCCAGAGTCAGAACGGGGACGCGCAATGATAATAGCTTCGGAGCTAAACTGCCTGAATAGGCAGCCGAAAGATCATCTCTTTCTGCACCAAATCGAAGCACCAAAGAATCCATCACACCTCCCGTCTTATGCAATGTTCAGAAGTTGCTAATCTTGACCTAAGCTTCATCGAAGCCGTCTTCAAATGAAGAGGTCATGCAGAACCTGCCGCGAACATATCGAACTCACTGATCTCCTGCCTCTGGGACGTGGCGACCGGGTTACTAGTCGTCCGGTGATACTGCAGTTCTCACTCCAATAATCTTCTCTCCCTCTCGATTGCCGATTCGGGCCAACTTGAGATTCATTGGATATCACCGCCAGATCCCGAAGTTTTCACCGCCACGACGCCAACTGATGGAATCTTGGCCATTCATTTGTTCTAGTTTGGCCATTAGGCTCAGAGACATGTGTCATACTCGGCTCGAGCTTTGTCTTTCGTGATTCTCCGACGTCGTTGTTTGGAAGTTCCTTCAATGTCCCCGAGTCCCTCCCTAGAGTCTGCACCAATCACTAACCCCGTCCACATACTTTTACCCGGATAAAAGTCCCTCACCAGCAGGAGGCCTCGACTCCGAAATTATTTCCTGTGCCAAAACTTCACCGAGTTATTTGGAGCTCTTGATCGCCACCAACTCATGAGGTGACGTTGGGACAAGATTTTGGAAAACTCACGATGCGTTTAGTTTACCTACGGGTGACCCATGACCGGCAGATCGCATCTCCCATTCCCAGGCTGAAGTTCCGGCATCGTGAACCATTCGTAAGGCTGGACTGCTCAACCCTCAAGGTCTCGCGACCTTGCCTTGTCTACTCGGAGAATTCTTACCGTTGTTCAGTCTCTCCTGGTGCTTCCTCCCCTCAAGGATTGACAGCTGCCTGCTTGACGCCAAAAGTTGACTTGTCAGAGCGTTGCAAAGTGGGCGGCCACGGTGCCTGGTCGGACGATCTGGAGCCTCAGCAGCATCCTTGAGGGCCGGGAATTTCTACAATTGAAGCTCAAGTTCTCGAAGTCACCTTCTGACCCCTACAATTGAGCCTTTTCTTTCCGCTGTCCTCTCGCAAGACACATGCACGGCAGTGGCACATGGCAGACTGATTCCCGTGTGATGCATGAAATTCAACTTATTCGAAGTCCAATAGCAAGAGTCAGAATCTCCAAGTCGCTCTTTTAGGGCAAGACTTTCTCTCCTTCATCACCCTTGTCGTGGCGCTATGGAAAGGTGTGTGCCATGCTTGGTTCTGGCTCCAACAAGGCCGCAACAAACGGCTCGACGCCATCATCATCCTTGAATCCCTTGAACGTTGAAGTGCCCCCTGTTGACAGCTGTTAATGCCTGCTCACATGCAAACCTCGATATCAAGTTCACCGGTCCCGTGCAAGGCGGCATTTCTGTACCTGACAGCAAGCTTCATCCCAGCTCTCGTCTCCAACTCATCAGAACGGCATCGCCAGAAAACCGCCCGTCAAAAGAACGCTCAAACCAAATCTACCCAGCGATAGGAAGCAAGAACGATGCCGCACCTCGGTACCTGAATCGTGGACGCGGGTACGGATGCTACCATCCGTTTTTTTTTATGCTACCCGATTACGAGACCGAGACCTCGGACCCAGCTTTTCTCTCAGCCGATCGAAAGTACTCTGAGTCAAACTCATCCTAAGAATGGTAACGGCGAATGCCGCAATTTCTGGATGATCTTATGACTTTGAGTTTTGTCTAGATTTAAACTCCCATTCGGCATACCTCTGGTGTGGACTAGCGCGTCGAGGCGCTCACTATCCACTGCTGAGCGTCGTGACTTTAAGAAGCTGGAAAAGTCTGTAAGCGACAGGAACACAGTTTCGACCCAAAGTCAATCGTTCCAGCGTTTCATTCACATCAACATGACTTCAGTCCTCCTAGCCTACGATCAATCTATTCTTAGCAAACTCGTTTCTCATCACATCCCTCAAACATATCCGGAAATCATCACCTCGTCTCCAAGAACCAAGAGCAGAAAAAGTTACTCAAACGCATATCACACTAGCGTTCTCCTCCCCGAAATCTTAGTGGACAGACATCCGCGATGTGCAGAAAGAAACGTTTCAAGACCAACTTCCGCGCTGCCCAAAGCACAGCGTGCACAGCCTCAAAGACTTTCATCCCAGGTCCACAAACCGCACGGTCTTGGACCAAAATTCTCCTTCCGTTTCAAGGGTTATGGTTCTCCAGTTTCTGATTCCACCAACTTACCGGATCCAGCGAAATTCTGGCAGAATCATCAAGATCAAGCGGCCAGCCCACTTGGCATTTTGACTTCATCAAACAAACGGATCGATACACTCGGGTCGGTTTCCCAACCTCGCTTAGCAAGTGGCTGCAGACTGCAGACTGCAGTCTTTTGTTATGACTGTGATTCTTATGCACGTCTGCAGCCTCATCTGCTTCAATATCCACTCGAGGAATCGAGGCAAGTCCATTTATGGATCTTACGATCGCATATACATCGGTACATCACAAACTGCAACTTTTCCGGTGAATGATTGCGAAAAAGAAAAGAAGATTCGGTGTGCCACGTCGTTCGCGTTTGCCAACGCGATGGATATATCAAGTGAATTATAGCTAAGTACGTGACCGAGACACCGGTTTGAGGGGAGTCGTCACCGTCACCACTTTTGCATCTATCTTGAGTCTTAAAGTAGTAAGTAATGATTGATTAGTTGGATTGAGACATTCCGTTTGCAAGTCTTTTCTCGAGGTTTAATTCGTCGCAAGCTAGGTCTTGCAGGAAGAAACAACAAGGTGGAAGCGCAAAAGGTGGAAGCGCATGATAGCCTCACTGCAAAGATGGAGGGTATATGTGATCGGATATAGGGCTGATCTTACTTCTTATTGGTTGACGTTGATGGAGGTGGTTGGTGAGAGGCGTTTGTTTCTGCATGCATGCATGCTTCAAGGCTTTCTGCACGCGACTCACGAGTAAACTTTGGCGAATGGGAGTTATGTTTCATCTTGAATAGGGCCGTGTGCATACTGGCTTTCTGATCAAATGAAGTATTGTTTGCCCTTTGGATTTTGACAAGATGCAAGTCCATTCCCAAACAAATCTTTCTCCGGAACTTCCACTTCCACGTTAAGCCCGCACCTGCATAAGCCACAATATAACTCATTCATCTCACATATAACTGTTATACATTCCCAAATCCATTATGACAATGGCCCCATCCTCGCATCTTGTATCTCGGGACTCTCCCGATGCAGCGGAGCGAAGGAGGTAAAAAGCAATAATCTTCGGTATCCCGGGTATCTCGGGCTATGGTACTCGGGGTTCTGATGCCTAGATTGGGGTTCGTTGCGAATACATATGATATCTAGGTAATAGTAGGTGTGATACATAGGTGTGATATAATGTATCTTTCAGGAGAGAGGCATGCGATTGGATGGTTTTTATGGATGAGAAAGTGTTATACATTTGTATGTATATGTGTTTCTCTGGAATTATTGTGTGATGTTTAGCCATGACTCACCCAAGGAAAATACCAAGGTAAATATGAAAAGGAAGGGATCACGAGTTGAGAAAGGAAGGAGTTCCCGCTTCAATATCTGGAGGGTGGGGAACGGGTCGGGACGGGATGGTAGGTTGATGTTGATGGTTGTTTGTCGTTTGGTACTCTCTTATGACTTCTATCTCTGGCATTCCTAGTCTTGTGTTTATATCCTAGCTAGAGCACTTAGAAGTCGGGAGACGAGGAGTATGAGTATCCCGAAGCAATTAAAGTGATCCAAACAATTTGTCCGTCTCTCTTTTATCCTTCCTTCTTCCATGGTACCCAAGCCAGTTCTTCTTCCAAATACTACCCTGAGGCTCGTTGTATCCAGAACGTCGGCTGTATAAAGTGTTTGTAAGGATAGACAGTATATTCGGAACCAAGTCTCGGGAGACAAGGAGTATTTCGGAGAAATTTGTTGTTTTGTGTCTATCTTCCCAGCAAACTCCTTCTAGAATCCTACCTGAGGCTTATTGCTCCCAGAGCTTCGGCTGCAGAATGTTTGTGTAAGAATAGATAGGATATTTGTGATCAGCTGTACCTGGGAGACGAGGTGCATTTTCTTTCCTTTATCCTCCCTTCTCCCATGGTAACCAACCCACTTCTCTTTCCAAATACTACCCTGAGGCTCAATATACCCAGAATCCCGGCTGCAAAACGTTGGTAAGAATAGAGATAGATGAAAACCCCGAAAACTTAAACCTCAAACCTGGGGATAAACCTTCAACAAGGAGCCATCGGAAGAGTAAAAGTCCTCGAGTCCTTCCTCCCCTGACGTTTCTGCATTGCCGAGGGGTAAGGTTATGGCACATGCTCCCCTGTAGATCTGAAGTGTGATATCACACAGTATATGCCGCGATACCTAGGCATGGCTGAAATGCAGGTGATGAGATGAGGAGGGTGATGAAGATGCTTGCTTGCTCGGCACAAGGTTGAGGCATGTGATGGAGGAGGGAGGGAGGGAGGAAACCTTGAGGTAAAGGGGTCAACAAACATACTTGTCCTCCCCGTTTTTGGGACAAAGGCATGCTCCCCTGGGAATCCGGAGGTGTGGTGTATGCTGCGGTGCGAAGGGGTTGCAAGTGATAGTGATGAAGACAAAGATGCTTTCCAGACAAGGTTTTCATTCACCCTTGTGGTAGAGGCATGTGAAAAGATAACATCACCTTGATTTCAAGATCTCAAGAATGTGAGAACTGACAGATACAGACTTTTTGAACTAGATGTCATGACAGCTTGAAGATAGTTCGTGAGTTCATACATGGTGTTCTGGTGGGAGACTGGTCGCTGGTTACTGCCAGTGATGAAGATATGACAAGGTTGTTAGCGTTCTGTTCGTTCCATCATGTACCTGCCTTTCTGCTTACAATTAAGTATACCTACTTTGCGCATTCACTCGCCTCTGCCTCTGCACTTGCATTCCTTCTTTGAGAAGCTGAGATATGCTGATGATGGAGGATCGTCTTCCGTGTGATGGTCTCCACTTCAACCTTGAAAATGCAGCGTCGTTGACAACCACGACCATTATTGAAAGTTCATCAACCTGCTTCAGATCTCTATACACCGAGTATATCCTCTTGTTTGCATTTTTCTTTCGCTCTCGCTATCGCTCCGGCTCCGAGTACCTTTCATTAACAACATCGTTATCAAACCTCACTCTGCTCACGTGAATTACGACATCTTCTCCTCAATCACGACATCGCCAAAAGTGGTAATCTCCGTCACACATCACCAACGGTCCGCCCCTCTTCCACGCAAACGAGCACCCCATTCAAGCTTCTTCGCGTCTTCTAGCTGTCGAAATCCGACGGCCGAAGTTATTCTTCAAATGCCTCATCATGGTTGGTGGGTAACTTGTTGGAATTGGAGCTCATGGAGGGGCAGCATGCCACCTCGATAAAGAATGCGGCAGAACTCAGGTAATACAGGTAGGATGTATGGTTCCTACATGACGCTATCTTCAAGCTTCAAGGTGTTTTCTCTCTTCTGATCTTCTGTTGCGTTCTTGTTCCTGCGGCGTTGAAGATCATTCTTTTTCCTTTATCGTCAGCTCTTCTTGGTCAACCAAAGCTGCAAGCTTCAAGCTCAACCTTTGAGCTCACAATGGCCTCCCATGATCCAGAGAAAGTAGGGATACCATACCGCTCACATAGTCTCAGAGGTCAAGACGATATCTCTCCAGCTTTAACTACTCATCTCGACGAGAACTACGAGCTCTACAAAACTGGTCGAGAAGTCGGATATGATGCCGCAGAAGCAAAACGCGTGTTGCGGAAGCTGGATATCAGGATCATTCCCATCCTCTTCTTCACATATATGTTGCAGTATTTGGATAAGAATAGCTTGAATTTCGCGAGTGTCTATGGATTGTCGAAGGGAACACATTTGGAAGGGCAGGATTATTCTTGGTTAGGTATGTTTGTCCCTTCTTTCCTGGGTGAAAAGAGCTTGGAAGAGAGAGAATACTGATGGTGTCGAATCTGCAGGTTCGATATTCTACTTTGGGTACCTGTTCTTCCAGTTTCCTGCTGGGTATCTGCTTCAGAAATTGCCAATTGGGAAGTTTTTGTCAGTTGCTACTATCGGTTGGGGAATTATCCTTATTACAACGCCGGCATGTACAAGCTTTGCAGGTATGGCGACAAATCGCTTCTTGCTGTAAGTAGCTCAAATCTTCAATTTGCCAATCACAAACATTGGTATTTGTTGTCAGAGCAGCAGCTCACTTTAACCACTAGGGGCGCCGTCGAATCCACAGTCAACCCGGGTTTCGTGTTGATGATGTCCATTTGGTATACATCTGCTGAACAACCTCTCCGTCTTGAGATATACTATTGCACGAACGGCATCGCAACAATGTTTGGTGGACTCATAGGCTACGCAGTCGGTCACATCAAAACCGGTCTTGCGAAGTGGATGTACGTTTTCATCATATTCGGCTCCATCTCAATCGCTTGGGGAATCGTCTCTCTACTCATACTCCCCGACCTACCTTCTACCGCCAAATTCCTCACACCAGAAGAGCGACTCATCGCCGTGAATCGAGTATCGAGGAACAAACAGGGAGTCAAGAACAAGCATTTCTCGAAATACCAAGCCATACAAACAGCCAAGGATCCGAAGACGTGGATCTTGTTCGTCATGGCTGTAGGAGCTCAGGTGCCAAATTCTGCGTTGACGAGCTTCACGTCGATCATTGTTGGGTCATTTGGGTTCTCGACTTTGGGGACACAATATCTTCAGATTCCTGGAGGTGCGGTACAATTCCTTGCTCTGCTCATCGGGGGCTGGGTGTGTACGAAATGGCCGAATAATACCAGATGTGCTACGATGGTGGTGGCGAACTGTATTTGCATCCTTGGCGCCGGTCTGCTTGTTGGGCTGCCCAGTGACAACAAATGGGGACGTCTGGTGGCGTTGTGGTTGTGTTACTTCCAAGGCTTGGGATTCAGTATGAGCTTGACTATGGTCAGCTCGAATGTGGCAGGATATACGAAGAAACAGCTTACTGGAGCTATTCTCTTCACAGGATATTGTGTTGGAAATATCATCGGCCCTCAGACCTTCAGGTCGAATGAAGCTCGTAAGTTACCTTCTCACTCGCTTACCGCAGGCAAAAGCTAATGAAAACAGCTGGCTATCACAGTGCATATATCGCCATGCTTGTTGGTTACAGCGTCAAGCTTGCCATGGTCGTTGTACTATACATCTACATGTACCGCAGCAACAAATCCCGAGACGCTGAGCGTGCTTCACGTGGCGAACTTACTGATGAAGAAGAGCGAGAGGGTATAGAGAGGGGAATGCTTGATGAGACAGAGATCGATAACAAGGGGTTCAGATACATTCTCTAATCCAGGTCAACGGATACCTTCTAATGTACTTACAATCCAAGTACCAACACCACTGCTCTCCCTCACGTTCCAACCTCGATGCCTCAAACACCCCCTTATCACTTACTTGGTTTACCAGGGAAGAAAACAGCTCCCCAAAACCCCTTCTTCTTCCCACCACCCTCTTTCTCCCTCTGCTTCCTCTTCTCCTCCTGCTCTTTCATCCCCTGCTTCCTCTCATCCTGCTTCTTCTGCACATCCTTCAACCACTCCTTATACTCCTCCGGATCCAACGGCGGCAAGTCGTGAGTATACTTCATATTCTTATGTCCCAACGCTTTATCATTAACAGCCAAACCATAATTCTTCATCTTCTTCTCTCCTTTGCGTCGCGCGAGACCTGTCACGTTTCCCCATTGTCCTTTTTTGTCTGGGATGTGCCAGGGCTTGGGTCCATTCCTTTTCTTTTTCTTCTTCTCATCCTTACCTGTGTTTGTCGTTGACGCTTGACCTTGTGGATCTCCTCTATCCTGTGAGTTTCCGGGGCTAGCCTGGGATCGGCTATATTCGTTTTGAGATCTACTGGATTCTCCTTGTTGCTGTTGGCGTCCATCGGTATGTACTAGGTGTTGTTGTCTGGTGCCTGAAGGTTGGGTGTGGCCTGGTCCACGGGGATCTTTACGTACACTGGATTCTTGGGATTCGGATTGGTATCCTCCTGAGTAGCCGTCTGGTGGAGGACCGGGATCGGGACCACCATAGCCTTGGTGTCTTCGGCGGCTTGAGGAGGTGGGAGGGGGGTGTGACATTTTGGGTTGCGTTTGTGTGGTGGGAGTTGGATCGGGGTGTAGCGTTAGAGTATAGTGTAAGGTTGAAGAGATAGAACAGGTCAAAGAACATGAGTTAGGATATATAAAGGGAAGGGGATGATTGAGATGGAAACAGTGTTAATCTTAAGGGGATTATTCAAGGAGACTGACAATGATTCCCGAAGGGTTTTGTGAGTATTCGATGCACTCTCAAAAGTTGACCAAGCAGTCTCATCTCGGTATTTCCACTTTCCTCAACCCCAATTACTCCATATCTTCGACCGTGAAGAAGAACTATAGGTCCTAAGAGTCCTTGATAGCTAAGTGGCCTGTTACTTCCGAAGAATTAAGGACAGAGAATGCCGGGTAGCTTAGTTGGAGTTGTAAAGACTTTGATGTGAATGATAAATCGACAAGTACACTTGACAATCATATCTCTGTCCAACACTCCGAGCCTAAAGGAACAGTCATGGAGTTTGAGATTTGGGGAGAAACCTGTAGGCATTCCAAGAGCAAAGTCTTCGTCTTCAGAGCTCTCGCTTTTCCATCATGGGGATATGGTATGACATTCACTCTTGATATACTCGCTCCAACAATCACATATTATTCCAATGCCGGTGAGAAGAAGCCCACAAAAGCTCAACGGAGGTAGCATGGGCAAGGTAGCATTCACATGATCCACAGAGACTGGGAGGTTGATAATATTCCAACGCACATAGATTTTCAGTCTATGAATAAACAAATAAGGAACTAGAGTACATCCAGTCCAAAACCATGCATTTTCACCATCATCATCGTCCGATACACCAAGTACCAATCAAAAGGCCTATTTCGCCCAATAGCACATTCCCACAAACTCCATGACCATCCCGCAGTGATCGCTACTCACGCCCACTAATATTCTGTTTCGCGCGGTCCGAAAGCCTATAGCACATTGTTAATGAGGCTCGTCCTGGATGTTGGTTCTCATCTTGAGAAGTAGGAACTCACCATGCAATGGTCGCAGGGGCCACCATTGTTCAAGGTTTTTCTTTCACAGCCGAGATTCAAAAAGAACTTGCACGGGTACTTCTTGTACAGGTTAGGTTCTCTAGACTCCTCTGAATCGTTCTTCTGATCCTTTGGACCTTTGTCGCGTTGATCGGTGGATTCTTGGGCTGGTTGTTCTCATGCAGTTTGCTTAGGAGGCATGTTTGAAGTATCTTTGAATGGTTCCAAGAATAGACTCGTATTTTTTTGCAGTATTTTCAAGTTTGTTTACTGGAGTTGTCCAAAGTAGATGATTCTGCAAGAAACTTTGACTTGTAGATGTGTTGTAAAGGATGAGAATGAAAAGACGTCAGCTGAAGAACGCGCGACCTTATATAGATGGAGACTGGATGCAGTGAGTAAGAAATTCTTGGTCAGTGATTCGAGGATAACATCAATGAAGCCGGTGAATCCTTCAAAATAGTCTTTTTCGATTCACAATCTTGGGGCTAGTCATCAGATTCTTCTAGATTATCTTGAAATGTCGTTGTTCACTGACATCAAAAGAAAGATGGGACTCAAATATAGAGCTTGTGAATTTTGCAAGCTGGTTCTTGGTAAGTTCACTTTGGAAAATAGAAGTATAAAGAACTGAATCACAAGAACGATAGACAAAACATTTAATTGCCTCTTGACACTGTTCCGATTTATTTGTTATTTGACTCATTCAGAAATAAAGTATTTTATCTATCATATTTGGCTCAATTCTAGATAATTCAAGTTATTTATAAATAATCTAGGTCCTAGTGTTTTTAGTGTTTTCGACTTCTAGTTTCATAGTCCCCCCTGATCTTCAGACCCACGGTTTTACGGCATAAGAGAAACACACTTGCTCTACGAAATAGTTCACAGTCCCCAAATAGAATGGATCCCTTGAAACTTATATGCCTTAGTCCTTATTGGTAGGTAAGGTATTTTTTTAAAAGTTTGAGGATATAGTGCTTTTTTGACATGTTGAAATTACATGACCTTTTTAAAAAGAGTGAGATTTGCCTCGAACAGAGACAATAGAAATGGGAAGTAGCTGTTAGTAGTTAGAGTGGTCCTAGAGCTTCTATATAAGGTACTGGCACTTTAAACCTCGAGTTTTGGGAATAGGTTTATATCTTGATCTTTGATTTGAAATCAAATGAACTATTTGTTATGTAATTATTCAAAAACACAAAAAACAGCTGATTTATAGGTCCCCGATTTATTTATAAATAATTCGAATTATCTAGAATCGACTTAAGAATGACGAAGAGGATGTCAGTGATTCAAACTCAAGTCTGCCTAGGCACATGGCAAGGTGGTTGGCATTCACCGAGTTTTCTCTTATGACCATGGACTTGTCTGACATGGAATAACAGACAGGTCCTGAGAATCACAGTTAAGTCACTCCAAGGCTCAAAACAATATGTCTTTCAAAGAAACAAGGCTTGGAAAGCCCACGTCGTCCAGCACCTTTCAAGTGATACATTTTCTCAACGGATGTAGATGACTTTGCGGGCATTATTAAGGGCAAGAACCTATCCACAGAAGGGTTTGTAACTTGGACGTTCCGAACAAGGAATGAAGAGGTCCTGGTTCTTTGCAACACTATCAAGGAAGATGTCCGCCCGATTCTTTGCATATTGAGAAATTGAGATGAGATGATTTCATGTGATGTACTCAGATAGCACACAATTTACAGATTGAACTACGCAAGTACTCCAAAAAACGCAGGTAATTAGTAATTGAACATGACCCATACCAACAGACCATAAGATATTGCAACGAGATGCCAGTTAAAGCACTAGCATGGGCCTGGTCATTCAGAATGGACCGCGGACTGTGAGAATTTGAATGGAAACATATCCAACACTTATTAAAAATTGAATCATGGCTTGGAGTGAAAGTAACCAAGTCACAAAGATTCTGAGACGGGATTCAGAAACAAGCTGCGTTCATGAGGCTTCTCATTGCATACATCAAGTCCCGCCTGCATCCCTCTCACCTTCTTGAATATCAAACCCAACATCACTGTGTCAAATCCACGCTGTCCCGAAAAAAAAAAGACATCTCACTCAACACTACATACATCACACATACCAACGATATCAGCCATGCGGGTTCTCATTACACTTACATTGTTCCTCTGCGTAGCTGCTACGCTCGCCTTGCCTACAACATTTCCCGAGGCACCAACTCTGGAGACAAGACTATCAATAACGACCACCACATTGACCTCGAACCCGACTGCAACTACAAATAGTCGACAGGCTGCTACCAAGGTCCGGCGAAGTGAGATGAGAGGTCTTCACAAACGATGGTCAACAGGCGCCACAATAGCTCTGGTTGCTGGTGGCTTTGGGTGCGGCATAGTAGTCGTCCTGATGTGGTGGGCTATGAAATCTTGATGAGGTATGAGATAGCGGGGGAGCATAGCATGGAATAAAATCACTCAACTCAAGATTTCGACTAGTGAAAACCTGTAGTATATCAAGATACTATCCGAACAACAAACCCAAAGCGCTCGAGGTGATGTGGGTGATCCCATTCACAAAGTGTGCCGATAAATATGGAGCAGTTGTTGAGCACGGATATCGTTTGGTGACGGACAAAACTCGACATAGGAGCTTTGCGTAGTGATGCATCTACTGATGTGAGATGTAGTGTGAGAGTTGAAGTCTTGACCATATGCTAGTTTAGGATCCTCCACGAACCAGTGTTCAGCCACACTTTGGAAGAGCACATCGGGATATCAGGGCCAAGACGCGTTCTGGAGAACAATACGAGAGGTAGAAAAAACAATCAAGATTGTGATTCATCTTGGAGCGAGGTAAACCCTCACTAGATGACTGTTTGGACAATGATATGCACGTGGTGTGCATGCAATATTGTAGTGTAAGAGAGAGCATAGTGAAAGGACACGTTAATGATTCTTTAATGAACACGAATTTAGGTTTATTTACCCTACAGAGATTTGGAAGAACTGTATCGTCTCACGTGGTTAAATGTGGAAGGCTCCTCAAGTCGCGCTGTGTAGAGCAGCAAGTCTGTTCGCCAAAAGATTCTGCGGTATAGATCTTTACAAATATAGTACACTGGTCACACAATAGATTCTAGCGGAGTGCTTAGATCGAAATCATTGGGTAGAAAGAAGAGAAGTACGCACCTAGATAGATTTGGTAGATGCATCTTTGAGGAGCAGACCAGACTTCTACCAAGAATCTCAATTCCAACGACCAACTCTGGCATCCTCATATGCCGATCCGTTGTGGTTTGCCCACTCTTCTCCTATGTCAATGTCTACCTCTCCGCCAGCTTCAGCCTTGATACCAGTGAACGAGCATGTTTTGAACAGGCCGCCTCCAATCTTGCCTTTTAATGTGCGTCCCTTTTCGAGGAATGTAATCTCGTACACATTTGCGTCCTCCCCTAGCTGAATCTCGCCCTCACCCGTTTCTTGCGCTCGGTATCTGTAACTCCAGGTTGGGTTCTTGGCAGAAGGTTGTTTCGCAGAGCCAAGGTAAAATGCTTCTGGAGTAGGGCTTCGACGGTCCTCGTCGTCCTCGTCATATTCGCCATATTCGTCACTTTCTTCGTCTTCTTCGTTTTCTTCATCCGAATCCTCTTCCCTGCGACGCTTTTTGCTATTCGTAGGAGCCGAGTCGACAACAGCCTTGGATTTGGATTTTGCATTGTCGTTTGCTTGCCTCTCGAACCGCATCACTCCTTCGATGATCTTGAGATCAAACTTTGCGAACATCTGTGGGCCTTTGCTTGTCGCCTCTATGTAAATGTCCATAGAAAGCTCATCTTCGCATTCTGTCCATTGCTTCGCGAGATATGGGCATTTTATGTGCCAAGTCCCAGTCACATCCCAGTCCTTACATTTTGCTAGGGCAGCCTCTCGTTCCTTTTGCGCCTTCAGCTCCCTAGCTTTGGCTTGCTTCTCGAGCCGTTCCTCTTCTTGTTCTATCTCATAGTCGACGCGTTCTGCCTCCCGATCCATGCTTTGTACCTTCTCTGCGAGTACCTGTTTGTCTTGTCCAACAAATGCCACATACTCATCCCATGGTTTGGATCTGTTCTTAGGCGCTCTCGCGGTCAAACAGTAAAGGCCAAGTTCTTTCGCAATATCGTGGATACTAACTGTACCATTGGTACGATATTGGACAATTTCCTTGCTCTTGCCTCCTTGCTTGAACTTCTCCTTCAGATATCGCTCAGGATCTGCAACCTTCTTCTGATCATCAGACAGCTTATTCAACCAATTGTCCTCCTTCTGTTCAAAATCCTTACTCTCAAAGTCTTTCTTTGCTGCGTATCTGAGCTGCAGTATATCTTGGGGCACAGGATCTTTTTCATGCCCTCGCAGAGTGTTCTGCATATCCATCATCGTCCCCTTTGGATCTAGTCCTCTGAAGATGCATTGTGCTTTCCACCACGTTGTAGGCTGACCCCTTGGCTTCTTAGGCTGACGCGCCGCAATTTTTCCTGCTTTCGTCTTTAAGGGTTCGAGGAGAGGAAGGTAATCTACGATGTTGGTGTCGTAGGGATGGCCGTAGAACTCGAAATGTCCGTGTCTCGTGTAGGTCAATTTCCATTTCCCATTTGGATGCTTGATGTCGACACTGTAAATCGGACGAGTGGGTTCATAGTCTGCCATCTTGGCTCTTGGGGTGTGCACTCTTTTGTCGTGGGATGCTATTTTGAAGAGGAGCTTCGTGTTTCGGCTTTTGGCGCGAAAACACGTGCCGTTGAACGTCGTTTAAGACCTAAACGCGATTATTCTCTTCCCCTTTCCCAACACTAGATTCCTTTGGATATTTCACTCAATTGACACGAAGCACAATGACCCAAAGTCATCGAGCTGTCTTTGCGACCACCCTTTCGTGCTGCGTGCTGAGAGTCCCGGAAAGTTCACAATAACCATACCATTAATCAGAGCTCCAATGTCCTGGAATACGCACAGAATGTGCCCTCGACCAACTCTCTGCCATTGGCAGTCTTTGACTTCTTCCTAGCTTAGCACCAGCAGAAGACAACCTCCAGAACGCGGCCCTATCCACAAGCATCCATATCCGGAGTGACACCACAAGTCGGACGCGATACGTTACCTGATGTCCCGAAATCGAAGGACATTTCCCTCATTGAGCAACAACCCACTCTTTGATTTCGAAATAGAGCAGCATATCAGCCATATCAAACCATATTGCAGATGCCAAAGAGCAAGGAGGTGAAGGGGAAAGATGACCTTGAACACTGTCACTTTTACCACGAAGCTGAACGGAAGCTGGCTTTTGAATTGAATGGTCAACAAGTGTTATGGTTGTTATGAAATGGCATTGGCACACGATGCACTCACACCAGTGAACAGAAAGCTTCGAAGTCCGGAAACTTCGCAAAAAATCGAGTGGTTATGGGAAGAAGAGGAAGATTTCAGAACTGACACGCTTCGGCATTCATAAATTTCTGATTCGACAAAAGGATAATGCACGCTTGATGTTATCTGCAACGCCCTCCCTTTCACCCTGTCCTCTCTCGCAGAAGAGGCTAAGCCTTTGTAAACCACTGGCTCATACGGTATTTTGTCTCTCCGTTATATACGGACAATCGCTGCTCCGCTTCTTCTCCTTCTCGTTCGACTGTGGCACAGATCTCAGGGGATCTTGGGATGAATTGGCACTTGAACGGCTCTGGTCTCATGTTCAGACCATTTCTGAATGAAAATTAGCACCTCATTACTACCGGAAGATATGGTCTCCTACGTATAAGCAAAGATATCGACAGGCATCTCCTTTCCATCAGCACCTCTCGCCTTCTTGATATTGAAGGCCCAGAGAAGACGAGCAATGGTGATAAAGGTCCCTTGCTCGGCGAGACCTTGACCGCTACAAACACGGCGACCCCTAAACGGCGACAAATCTAGTCAGTATTACTTCCTCCAGACAGTCAGGAGCTATAGACCTGCTCTCGAATATTCTGCTCACGAAACGCCGAAAGGAGGTATTCGAGCGAGAAGAAACAACACAACGTACCAGCCGAAAGTCATATAGCCCCTCTCATTGGGGAAAGGACGACTCTGAGGATCTTCTTTAAGATATCTTGGAGGATAGAAGCGGTCAGGATCTGGAAATTCCTTCTCGCTATGGTGGATTGCCCAAACATTACCCTGCACCCAGGTACCTTTGGGAATCAACCAACCCTGAGATCATGAGCTATGGTCATAGAGAAGGCGGAAGGCTCACCTTATATTCATCATCCTGAATGGGAGCATGCGGTTGACCTCCTATGATAGCAACCGACCTCCAGCGGAAGACCTCCTTCACGAAGGCTTTGATATATGGCAGGTTAGGTTCATCATCCATCGAAGGGCTTCTATTGGGGCCAACAACACGATCCAATTCTTCCCACGCTCTCGGTAATACTTCTGGGAATGCACAACACGCCAAGACAAATGTAACAAGAGTTGAGCTTGACGTATCGCTCCCTGCGCCAAACAGGTTGCCTGTTAACGCAGCTATTTCTTCTGGTCTCAACTCATACTTTGGTGCTTCCTCGAAGAGCTTCTTGACGTAGCATTGTGGCTGCTCTGGATTGTCTCTTGCTTCTTCAGCTAGGGAATAGTAAAAGCCGCCACCGCGAGAGTTTTTGCCTCCGAGACCCTGCTTCCAAGGTGCGATTGAGTTTGGGAACTTGGCCAAGACTATTGTCTGGTGAGTCATGATCTGAATTCACAAAGTCAACTTACTTGGGAATGTCTCCATGAGCATGGGGAACGTCTTGCCAGGTACATTCAGCTCAGCTGCACGTTGCATCACAGCAAGCACCTCACTTATGATGGGATCTTTGGTATCCTGAATCCGTCTCCCGAAACCAATAATGGATACCACACTTGCAGCATATCGTTCAAAATGCTTCTCATAAAGCTCAGGCGTCTTTAGGACATTGTGTGCTACGAGCATGCTCTCGTCATTCTGGAAGCCTCTGTAATTGCGGACTTGTTGCAAGCCAACGCCCATATGAGTGAGCTTTCTGTGGACTCTCCACCTGTCTCCATAATACATGGAAACCAAGTTAGTCTGACCTGGGCCCAGCTCGCCAAAGACTACCATTCGCGGTCTCGAGGCATAGATGCCGGCTCTTTTGTCTAAGAGCTCAGACGCTGCCCAAGCATCACAGATCCAGATGGTAGGATTGCGGCCAATCCAGAAAGTGATCATTGGAGCCTTGTACTCTTTGGCTAGAGCCTCAAAATAGATCCATGGTTTGTTGTCAGGCAACGACCATGTGTTTCCAACGATGGGCCATGGCAGTGGTCCTGGAGGCTATTCCAATTTCAACGACAACATTCTTACATGCGTTGAAGGCAAGACTTACCATCTTGTAGTGAAGATATAGCATATGTGCATAGTCGGCAGCCAGAGCCGCAACGCCAACTATTAGCAAGGACAGCACAATGCTTGTTGCACCTGGTTTGGTGAGTGCTGCTTGGATTTGCATCCATGCTGCCGTCGAGGAAAAGGTGTCTGTGATCATGGTAGCCGAGTAAGTTCAGTCCTCCCAGTGTTCTTCGCGAGTAAGTGCTCTACGATTGACTTTCGATTTGCCCTGCTATATCAGAATATCAACCTCATCCTTCCGATCTAAGATCCGATATCCCACCGTTTGAAAATTGCTGACAATTCCTCACGTGTGACTCGCAATGCCTTTGTGGGGCCACTTCTGCATCCAAAATGCGGAGTGTGGGGTTTCCTGAGCAAATCTAGAAGCTCGCATAGGTACAGTAACCTTAAATGCCATGGCGTCAGCGTCTACCCCACTCCCTGACTCAACAAGCGAAACCACTTCCCCCCACAGACTTTTTTCAGGGTCCGAGCCGTCGATTCAGTAGCGCTGCGCCGTTCAACAGGACGTGAAGATCCGCCGAGGGGTGCCGAGACCCCTGAGGGATTTGGATACAAGCCACTAAGCTTCTGAAAGTGCTTCAAGTTGAAGGTAGCTCCTACGTGTCGGGTTGTGCGACTCGATTGACATCTAATAAGATTTTGTATGATCTGAAATCATGTCTTCTCGTCTCACGATTCCAGAGACGTCCCTATGGGCGAACCGAAAATGTCTTATGCTTTGTTGTCTTGTAGCAACTGCGAACACGCAATATGGTTTCGACTCAGCTGCGGTTGGTGCCCTGCAGGCGATGCCGGGCTTCTTGAAAGTCTTTGGATATGAGGACCCAACCAGTCCTTTGGGATACGGCATTGATGTGAGCATCCATTTGAAAAGGCCTCAAGACCGCACTGACCATACGAGTAGAGTACTTTCCAACAGCTAATCACCTCGCTATTGACACTAGGGTCTTTCCTCTCATCTCTCATTGCTGGTTCGTTCAGCTCGTACCTAGGACGAAGGCAGGCTTTGTGGCTCGCTTGTGCTCTCAATGCTGTTGCTGTGGCAATTCAAATGGCTACAACAAGCAAAGGCGTACTCTACTTTGGACGTCTTCTGCTTGGTCTTGCCAATGGCTTTTTCGTCACTTTCTCCAATGTGTACACAGCTGAAGCATCACCTGCCCATCTCAGAGGTGTGATGGTTGCACTTTTCGCCTATTGTAAGTATACCTTCCCTGGATCTATCATATCTCATTGTCTCTTGGACCTTGGACATCTCGTGACAGGGCACAGTCGCTGATTGGCGTCTCCAGGGGTCAACATTGGATCAATCCTCGGCGCTGTGGTGGATAATGCTACTAAATCACACATGGGCAAAAGTTCATACCAGATTCCCCTTGGATGTCTTTATATTGTCCCTACCTTTCTTGCAATCGTGCTTTTCTTTGTACCCGAGAGTCCAAGATGGCTATTGCACAAAGGTCGAGAGCAACAGGCCCGGAAGGCTCTAGAGACGTTGAGAGGCAATTCGGTAAAAGGCAAATACATTGAGCTTGAATGGGCCGAGATGGTTCGTGGAGTCGAGGAGGAAACGAATTTGGCAAAGAGCATTGGACCACTTGAAATGTTTAGAGGTGAGAACCACCCCCAATGCCAAACACTTACAGTACTGACACGATCTCAGGTCCTGATCTTCGACGCACTCTTCTTTGCTATGGGATGATCGCATGTCAAACAGCTTCAGGAATCTGGTTCTTGATCGGGTACCAAACATACTTTTTCAGCATCGCAGGCATAACCAAAAGCTTCGAGTTCTCCATCATGAATACTTGTATCGGATTCGTTGGCGTAAACTTCGGCATGTACGCCATCCGCCATATATTCGGACGTCGCTCTATTCTCATGCTGGGAGCTGCAGCCTGTGGCTTATCTCAACTTGCTAGCGCGATCGCATATACAATCAATCCAACATCAACAACTACTGGTCAAGTACTTGTTGCATTCACGGCGATATTCTGCTTCTTCTACAACGGATGTGTCGGAGCAGCAAGCTATACTGTTGCCACAGAGCTGGTCAGTTCTCGCCTGAGAGCTTGGACTGTTGGAACAGCTAATTCACTTGGATATATCCTTGCATGGCTCGTTGGGTTCTGCAGCCCTTACTTCATTAATCCAACAGCCCTGAATTGGGTATTTACATCCACCCCTCCTTTATCTCAAATCGCTAAAAAGATCCAGGGTCCAAAATACGGATATATATGGGCAGCATCAAATGCCCTTTGCATCATGTTTTTCTTCTTCTTTATGCCTGAAATGAAAGGCCGTTCGCTTGAAGAACTTGATGAGATCTTCAATGCGAGAACACCTGCTTGGAAGTTCAAAGACTTTCAGTGTACGATCAAAGATGAAGCTGCATTTGATATGCAGGAGAAGACCGGGTTGAGGATTGAGAAGAACGAAGGACTTGTGAGGGAGCAAGTCGAGGATGTTTCACGTCAGGAAGTATGAGCTTGTTATCAGTATCGACACGCATCGGAACACGCTCCGGAAGTCTGTCAGGCATGAACATGGAGATATCTTTACGGCACGTATGGAGTAATTCGAGGATTTGTTGCAAGTCGCAATCCACGTCGGTTGTATACTTTCTGGGAAGAGTTAGAGGTGAGATGATAGAGGTCAGAGCACAGACAACTGAAACTATCGCTGTTTCGTTGCATTCTATACTTTGAGATATACTTCGCAAGCTATCTTCTCGAGAGTGGATGCGCATCGATCCAATTGCATCACTTTATATTCAGCCTTTGGTAGACCCGGTCCAGGAGCCCGATGATTGTGTCATCTAGTCTCGACCATGATCTACGAACGAGGCAATGGAAGAAACGAATCTTCAGCATGTGAACAGCGTCTTATCGAGTCAAGAAGCGTCATCGAAAGCTCTATCACGATTCAAACTTACAGCTCAAATACATCCATCCAATCCCTCTCCGTGTGGGACGACCAATCACCCACACTTCGTATCTTCCCCCACGATTCGCCAATCCGCCCCACGTTTCACGCTCCTTGACCTATCAAATACCTTACCAGATTCGAACCTTTTGGAGTCCTCCGTGTGGACAGGGAAGCAGCCACAACAATTTCTGAGCCTTTCTTGGTAAAATCTGCACCTGTCAAAGATGTCTCGATCTGCAGCAATTAGACTGGCGACAAGGTTCTGGGCATGGGACACCTAATGAGGCTAGTGATTCCGGGGGAGAAAGCAAGAACTGGGGCCCCACCTCCGCTTTTGCAGATGGGCAGCTGGAGTTTGATGGCTGGCCATCGAGACAGGGCTGTTGAGCTGGAATTTGCCGTGTCACATTGAACATATGGGAGGAGGTCTTCTTGGCGACTTCTGCTTCTATCGATTGCAACGTTCGTCGGATACCCATTGTGACATAGAAAGACGACATTATGGCAGATTTGAAGGTTGAGCAGCCTCATATGAGGCATTTGGTGCACAGGTATGAAAAGCAGCAATTGAGGGGGTTGTGAAAGGAGCCTAACTTCGCGATCGCAGTCATGCACATGAAGAAGAGCTTCCTGGCACGGTAAACTTGAAGGCAGCGGGTGAGAAGCTTCCACCTCGATTGTCAAGAGAAACGTCCTGATGAATAATTTTACAGAGGGAGACGACACAGGCTATGGGCAAGCCCTCTTTCCTGTGCCTGCAGAGGATCCGAATGACCCTTTACAAGTATGTTCACATCCGCCAGAGACCAACTAAATGCTAATCAGTACTTCAGTGGCCAAACTGGAAGAAGACCATGATCCTCGTCATCTGCTCGGCATACTCGTTCTTGGGAAATTCTGCCTTGCTTGGACCATCCGTGTATATTGGTATATGGTCTGAAGAATTCAAAACCAGCCCGTCCGTTGCCTCGGGTCTGATATCTTATCCAAATCTAGCTTTTGGCTTTGGTCGGTCACGATATCCAAAGACTTCTGGAAATCATTAACAAGCTCAGGCTCACTTCTTCTGGTTCCGCTTTATCTGAAGATTGGTAGACGTCCAGTAATGCTAGGCTCACTTCTTCTCGTGAGTATTCTACGGACTCTTGGTAACCATCTATTGACGCAATACAGTTCCTCGCAGGACTCAGTGGGGCTTCACAAGCGACCTCATTCAATGGCTTAATGGTAGCTCGAGTCCTGCATGGTCTTGGATCCGGAGTCTGCGAAGCTCTTCCAGTTCAACTCGTGAACGATATCTTCTTCCTCCACGAACGTGGGCAACGTCTCGGATACTATACTGTCTGTCTCTGTCTGGGAGCCACCGGACCTCTGTACGCTGGATACATGCTTGCAGGAGGCTATTCATGGCGTCTCTATTTCTACGTCGAGATTGCATTCTCAGGATTTCTATTCCTCCTTGCATTCTTCTTCGTGGAAGAGACGACTTATCATCGAGTCTCACCGGCTCCTTCAGCTCTTCATAGTGTGGACGGGACTTCCGATGAAGGGAAGTCAGGCAACATCGAACACCGTGAGACAATGGCGTATATACCAGAGAGGAGATCATTCATTCAGACCTTGAAACCATGGAGCAAGATTGATCACGAGGCAGAGTTCTTCATGACTATGATCCGGCCATTCTCGTATTTTGTGGTGCCAGCTGTATTCTGGGTCATCAGCACATATGGTATATCAGACTTCTACACTCCATTCTTTCAAAAAGCTAACATTACCAGGTATATACATCGGTCTCGGAGCGCTGGCTTTCAACTACACATTCCCCCTCAAAATCGTCGCACCACCCTACAACTGGCCTGAAACATCATCCGGCCTCATCGCCGTCGGAAATGCAGCTGGTTATTTTCTCGCCATCCCTCTCACCTTTTCATCCGATCGTCTCGCCGCCTACCTCACACGAAAGAACAATGGAATCCGTGAAGCAGAAATGAGATTATGGGTTCTATTCATCCCCATGCTCATCGCTCCAGCTGGCCTCTTGCTCTATGGACTCACAGCCCAACGAAATCTTCACTGGATGGGCTACTTTGCTGGTGTCGCTATGGTGAATTGGAGCGCATACTTCTACTTCTCCTTCACTCTCGCATACGCCGTCGATTCCTACACAGCCAATACATCAGAGATGCTCATCGCCATGAATCTGGGTAAACAGGCAATCAGTTTCGGCATGGGTCTTTATCTGTTGGACTGGATCCTTGAGAGAGGGTATGCCGTGGTGATTGGAGGTATCTTCGTTGCTGTATTGTTAACCAATAATCTGGCAGTGTTCATATTTGTGTTCTTTGGTAAGAAGATAAGGATTTTGACGAATAGGACGTGGCTTGGTGGGATGCATAAGAAGACTGCTGGGGTGAGGATGGCTGCTTAGGATGTGGCTTGGAAGGTCATTGCTGTTTGCGCAAGGGGTGGAGGGGTCGGACCGAGATATCTGCATGTAACATGTAAGACGATTTAGAAGATTGTAGGGTTAAAGAATGAAGAAACTGATCTCCCGATGGTGCATCTGGCTTGCGAATGGATTGAACTGAATAATTTCAGATCGTCCCGTTCATGCTAAACATACAGTCTGTCGATTCTGCGAGTCCGTCCTCTTGAATGAACTGTAGTCGAGAAAATGGTTTGGTTGGTAATTGTGCTGGAGGTGCATATGCTTGCTATCGTCATTTATAGGTTGCATATATCAAAGCGATCTCTTATCTATCTTATTCACTTGTTATCTCTGTGGACTCTCATTTACACAGCATCTGTCTCGAGACTGGAACCTGGTTGGTGAATTGTTTCTATGAGCCTATCTCAGGACTGCCATCTTCACCCTCACAGCTTTGCCTCAATCCTCCCCGAACTTCCATCATTCCAATACTGCTTGAAATCGTGACATATCGCATACATAGCCTGATCCAGCTCATCTCTGACCTTCTGATCCCTCCCAGCTTCATCAACCATCTTCAAAAAGTCATCCTTTACCGTTGCAGTCTCGGGGTCCGTAGCAGAAACTCTCATAAAATTACTGCTTGAGACCGGGTTAATAACATCGTGCCAAACTCCCCTCCTGACCTTGTCGTATGTGTCAAGTATCGAATCCTCAGCAACACCTTTCTCCATTCCCTCTAAACACTCAGCCAATCCACCAACATCAACAATTCCACCAGTCAACCCCATTCCACCAAATGGGTTACATAGATGTGCTGCATCAGCAGCAAGTAATACTCTTCCCACTTTGAAACTTTCCGCACATCTTTGGTGAATGCGGTAAGGACCAACATTCAACAGTGTATAATCTCCAGGTTGAGGGTTTCCAGGGAGCATCCTCGCATATTTCTCCGGCTGATGAGCAACTACTTGCTCTGGTGTGAGTTTCGTATCTTCTCCATATGATACCCGCCAGAGACCATCTGTCGTGATCTTGGCTGCCATATAGTAATCCTCAGGATGAATAACAAAATTGATATCATCGTAGCCGAATTTGTCGAGGGGATAGTATACCTAAAAGTATCTCATCAGAAAATCTCCTCAATCAGTAAGACTTGGGTGAACTCACATTCGTAGCAATAATCTGCGCATCCCACGTCATCCCCGGAAACTCATCCCCAAACAGACTCTTCCTCACCTGGGAATTCGCCCCATCACACCCAACCACATAATCAGCCTCATACCTCTCCTCCCCAATCTTTCCATCCTCTCCCTGCACACTGGCTTTAACCCACGCCTTCCCTCCTTCCGTCCCACAGTTCGTGACTTTACAATTCCATCGCACCTGAATATTTGCCTCTCCTTCACAATGCGCTAATAACACCTTCCCTAACATGTTCAGAGGGAGAACAGTCAATCTATCAGGATTCGAAGCAGGCGCTATGTTGGAGATGGATGTTATTTTCGTGCCATTTACTTTTCTCCATGTCATATGATTGGGGACGAGTCCATCGCGTCGGATATCTGGAAGGACACCTGCTCGTTCGAGGATCTGGATGGCGGAGGGGGCGTAGTGGGCTGCTCGGGGACGGTCGTCGATTGTGGATGCGGCATCGAGGAGGGTGGTTTTGATGTTTGCTCTGGAGAGGAGGAGGGAGAGGATTAGGCCGCTGGGACCGGCGCCTACGATTATTACCTTTGAAGCAAGATGTTAGTTGATGTGTTGAAGGTTGACGACGATGATCTTGAAGGTGGGGGAATGAGAGTGAGGGGTGACTTACATGCATCTTCAAGATTACCACTGCCTCTATTTCCTCACAAAAGATTCAAACAGTATCAAAGTCAAATAAGAGCTCGAACACGATATCCAAAGAATCTTTTGAAGTCAAAAACTTAAACCGACGATCACAGTTCTTGAACCACACTAGCAATGCCCGCCCTGCATATTACGATCTTCCAAGAACCCACCCTATCGCACACTAAACTTCTTCTACGCCTTCTTCCGGAATTTCCTCCCCGTTGTACATAGGCCCCACACTCCATCCTTCTCGAGAGGAGGGGGAACCCCACAGGATACGATGGCTTGGAGGGGGAGGAGGGGGTGGCCGAGAAGGTATTTTGGCAAATGCGGGGTAATTTCTCCTCCCCGCATTCGGGGAGGATGGTGTCAAGCGAGCAAGCGAGCTCCGCCAGGGGAGGAAGTCCAGGATGGGATGGGATTTTGGAACTGGGAAATGTTGGAAGGTTAGCCGATAGTTGCTTGGGATATGGATTGGGAAAGGTGCACTTTGATGGAGTATCTTGAGGCTGCATGGGCTTGGAGCGAGAAGATGGGGACGGTGGACCCTATGGAACCGCTACAGTATACATGGAGTGGGACATGGGTATCGCGCGTCGTCGAGCTGGGATCACTTGACTTCCGTTCAAGATTTACTCGAAGACTCGAAAGTTACACTCATGGTGTTGGTATTGGGTGAATTCAGTTAAGAAGGAAATCATGGCTCACATAAAATTCAATCCAGACCTCCTCCCAACCCTAAAAAACAAAGTCGTAGTCCTAACAGGAGGAGCAACAGGCATTGGCCGAGAAGCCGTAAAGCAATTTCATGGTACTTGATGCTCTTCCTCTTGAAAACCGTGCTGTAACATCATGACTAACAAACCCCAGAAGCAGGAGCAAAAATCGTCTTCGGCGACATCGCCTCCTCTCTCGGTCAAGAACTAGAGAAATCACTTGGCTCAGAGAATGTAAAATTCAGACACTGCGATACAACATCTTACTCTTCACAACTCGAGCTTTTCCAACTTGCTCATAAGTTGTGGGGAAGAATAGATGTTGTCGTTGCTAATGCTGGGATATCTATACCTCGTAAGTCTTTTCTCTCCTCCCTATTTTCCTCCCTTCTAGAAATCAAGAACGAAGCAAAAGCTAATTGAAAAAAGAGGATCCCTTCACACCAATTCTCGACATAACCCTGGAACCCTCAACAAAAGAAATAGACGTAAACCTCAAAGGCGCCGTCTTCACCACCAGGATTGGATGTCACTACCTCCGCATGAACGGGAAAGAAGGAGGAGATATTGTGCTTCTGAGCAGCATAGCGGGCTTCAAGGAGAGTACTGGGTTGGCTATATATACGGCTAGTAAACATGGTGTGTCTT
The DNA here is from genome assembly GCA_000292665.1 of Helotiales sp. EF0021. NCBI lineage: Eukaryota > Fungi > Ascomycota > Leotiomycetes > Helotiales > Helotiales sp. EF0021. The sequence continues at coordinate 655,225 of AIET01000416.1, forward strand.
CTCAATTTGTCTCTGTTCCTCCACCACCATTAATTTGTCGTCTTGTCGTCTCGCTGAAATTCTCTTGAACTTGAATAATCGATATGAAAGAAGATAAGAGAGAACAAGAAGCTGATATCAAGTAAAGGTGTCCTAGGTATCTTGAGAGGCCTACGCGTTCAAGCCCAAAGAGAAGGTATAAGGCTAAACGCCATCTGTCCCTGGATGACGAAAACCGGTATGGTAACCGGTATAGAAAAGGGCTGGCGAGATCTCAAACTCCCCGAGAATCAAGTATGTCAAATCCAATCCTCTCTTCGCCAAATTCCAGCCTCCAGAAGATGACCTACTAGTGTCTTCCAAACAACAGACATCTTCAAATACACACTAACTCCCATCCAGCCCCAAGACGTAGCCCGCACAATCCTCCTCTGCGCAACAGCAAACCGCAACCTCCACTTCTCATCCAACGACTTCCTAACCGGCAACCCCCGCCCCAAAGCTCGACACGAAGGAGCAAAGAAACCTTTCTGGGGAAAGATTCTGTTTGTAGCTGGAGGAGAGAGTTATGAGATTGAGGAGAAGATTAATGAGTTGGAACCTGAGTGGTTGGGGAGGGAGAATAGTAGGGTGTTGGAGAGGGGGCAGGAGTTCTTGATGAATGGGGAGACTAGTTGGGATGTGGTGAAGGTGGGGGTGAAGCTGTGAGGATGTGATTTGTGATAGAGATAAGATTAGTTCGCATTGATACATATAAAGTACTTGACTGGAAGGGCGCAATTTTGAGCGGCAAATGAAATGGTTTGCGATTGGATCATATGCCGTGTAGCATACGAACCGTCATGGTGGCGGCTCAGCTAAAGATGAGGCTGGCTATGTTTCTAAACACCAGGTCTTCGTTATGTTGTGGAACAATGGTGGAGGCTCAGCTGAAAAGATGAGGCTGTGAATTGCAGGTTGTACTCTCCCTTTCCAGCTCATCGATCTTCCCTTCTATTCATCATCGAATGCCTCAATCTTTCTCCCATCGCAAAATTTGTTGTTTGTTCGTGTAAAATGAACGACGACCAGATTACGACCGTCAAACGGGATGATGATGTCGAAATGGTGCTTAGGGGTAGCGCTGCTGGAGCGCTGAATACAGAGCCTGGAGATTTGACTCTGGGAGGCCGAAGAAGTGGGAGGCTGTCATCTGAAGTACAGCTGGGTTTGAATGACGGAGTCACTGCTATTGAAGGAGTTCCAGTCGACCGCGGAAGCAGGGCATCAAACCAAGAGGAACGAGATGGAAATTCGAGGGTAGAGACTTTCGAGGTCCCGCCACCCAAAACGTTCGAAGAGCTTGAGGAGCGATTGCGTCGGGAATCTCAGAATTATCATGTGGAGCAATCACACTGGAAAATAATGAGATTACATACTGGCAACGTCCACAACCTCAAAAGCAAGGTACTGAGCCACGGACTCTTCATGGACGCTGCAATATCTTGCAATGCGGATCCTCGTAAGTAATTCTTTCTGCAAGGTGGATCACTCAGAGCTCGATGTTGATTCTGTGAGCCTAGGTGTTTTTAATGATCAACTACGTGATGACCTTGCACATCTTGGTGAGTTCGCTCTTGTGATATACAGTTAAGCAGGCTTACAAGAATGGATCAGTAACAGCTACTCACAACGAAAATGTGTGGCGGACAATAGCTTCACAACAAGATGAAGAACTCTATTGGGGTGACTTATGCTATTCTCTTGCAGTATTGAAGAGCGCGGAGGATCTTGGCTTGTTGGCATCGGAGAAGCGAAAAGAGCTGTACCGTGAAATTGCCCAAGCTCAGACCATCACAATGGAGTTTGGACGAATTGCACAGTATGATGACTATCTCCATAACCAGTATAGTAGGCAAGCCGCACAATTTCGTGAGTTCTCAAAACGCCTCTACATGGCGTTGTTTGGCGGCCTGGCGCTGATTGCCCCGATGTTGATTATGACCTTGCACCCAGGGAAGGTCACAAGCCTAACAACAACATCGGTGTTTGTTGTTGCGGTTGCGGTTGCCCTTGCGTGGTTCATGAAAGATGCAGGACCGAAGGATATAATAGGCGTGACTGCAGCCTACGCTGCTGTACTTGTAGTTTTTGTTGGGACGGGGACGACTACTGACGGATGTTGGAGAGGTCGTCCGTGTTGACACGCCATGTGCGGGCACTTGGGAGGATACTGGAAATGGTGAAGCAATCAGTTGTGGGATCTGGGTAAATGGTAACGCGTGAACCTGGACGCATTCATGGGATACGCTTGGCATCAATCACAACGGCTTTTTTGTATGGCTAAGGACTTTCTTTCACTTTCAGCAAGACTTTTGATACATGCGAAGATGGGCTGGGATGGAAAATGTAACGTGAATGCAAAGCTTGTGAATTGACAATAAAACTGCAATGTGGTCTACAGTACAGTGCTTCGACGCCACCATCCATATCAGACTGAGCGGTAACGATTGCAAGATGTGGCGTGGAACCTTGTGTTTATAGCCACTTATCTCGAATGGAATACAAGAGGTACTTACAAAAGCGTTACATACAAAAGCGTCCCTTCCCATCTAGACCCTTCACTTCATAACTTAGCTCTCGCCCCTTCAATACCTCTCCAAGAATCACTATCCAAGATTTTGTACTTCTTCCCGTCCAACCAATACAGATGATCATCCCCTGCCTTCTCCGGGCTCCAACTTCTCGACTTCAAGACTTCTTTCGCATGCTTGAAAGTAGCTCCAGTATCAATCGCCTTCGTGAACCGGATCAACCTAGGAACCGCATAATTCGGCAATCCTCTCTTCCTCAGGTGCGGATACAGTCTGGAAAGATACTCCTTTTCCTTCCACTCTCCACCATCCTTCAACACGATCGTCGCGGTTCCGATTTGGCCATCATACCCGGCCATCTTGGTACCGTAAACGACGATATCGTGGATGTTGGGAAGCTCGCTCATATATTGCTTGACTTCTCCAGCGCTGACATTCTCGCCTTTCCATCTAAAGGTGTCTCCGATCCTCTCATGGAACCTCACCCAGCCATTTTCTCTGATCAAAAGGTCACCAGATCGCTGAAAGAGATCGCCTTGCTTGAAAACATTACGAGCGAATTTCTTCTCCGTAGCCTCCTTATTTCCGAAATACGCGGGGTAATTCTCCAAATTCCTAATCCTAGCAACAGCTTCCCCAGGCTCGCCATCTTTCGCTTCCTCGCAACGTCCTGTGATTGGGTGTCGGTAGATGTCTTGACTTTCTTGGTCGAAACGGAGAAGGAAAGTATCGTCCTCGAGATACCGACCGATGATGCCCGAAAAGCCGACCTTGCCAAATGATGCAGCGCCACCGTAAAAATTGTCAAATTTGTAGAGTCCTTCTGAGGAGCGGTAAACTTCTCGAATCTCGGGGATATTGAATCGTTGCATGAACGGCTCCCACACATCTTTCTGTAACCCATTTCCTACAGCCACAATGACTTTGTGCTGTTTGTCGTAGGGGGAAGGAGGAGCAGCGAGAAGATATCGACATATTTCTCCAACATACATCATTCTCGTCGCACCACTCTCACATAACTCCCTGGAGAAGTTCTTAGCAGAGAACTTGCGGGAGATGCAGAAGCAGGATGACGTTCCCATTGCGGACACGAAGCCCAGGAGTGCTGTGGCATGGAAGAGAGGAAGACAACTATATGTCCGGATGGGTAGGTATTTTATGGGATTTGAAAGGTCGATTGATCCAAGGATCGCTAAGCCAGGTAGGTAGATCTTGGGAATTTCGACCGCCTTTGGCTTGCCTGTTGTACCGGATGTGAATACCAGAAGGTGGATGTCTGTTCGTGGGTTTGCGACCGGTGATTGTGGGCTCGGTGGTGGGAGTCGCTCAAGATTTTCTGGGAGGAGATCGGATGGTGTGATGGCAGTGAAGGGAATGTTCTGTTGGGTGTTGAATGAAGAACGTAGAGGAGCAATATATCCAAGGTTCAGAGAAAATATATTCAGACCCGATATCGATGGGACATTGGCCACGAGATCTGGGGTTGCAACTACAATGTCGGTTTTTGCTACCTCGAGACAGTGAGCGAGCGTTTCACCTGCTTGCCATCAGCAACGAACTCTCTGAGTTTGATGGAGAGTATACTTTTCAGAGCAGTGTTCAGCATCGCGTTTATGCCTCCAAGCGACGCAATTGCAAACATCAACACCACCATCTCGAACGAATTTGTGGTCAACACCCCCACAACCTGACCTCTTTGAACTCCATGATGCTCCAAATATATCGCAAGCGCGTCGACGACTAGTGTTTCCCATCAGTCTTCATTTCCAATTCCAAGAATTGATATCCTCTCACCTGACTTGAGTTCATGATATTTCCACGTATTACCCTCGAACCAAATGGCATCTGCATCCTGATCCGCAACGTCGAGCAGTGTGTATATCGACGCATTCAGACCCAATTCTTTGTATCGTTCAGCGAGTCGTGCTTTCGTACTTTTCTGGTGCCGCAAGACTTTGAGGTCATAAGAGATGCCGAGCTTGGCGTTAGCATATGCTGCAGCGGTGAGAAGAGATGTTGTCGCAAGTGCGGCGACTTGTGGAGACGGAAGAGAAGGAGCCATCGTGGACCCAAGTGATCGCCAACACTCGATCTGTTGGTGATGTTTCAATCCCCACAACTCGATCAATATCTTCCATGTGGTTGTGGTTTGTGGTCGAGGACGTCGTGACCTCGAGCCAACGACGTCGGGAGGCTTTGACCATCAATGGCCTCTGCTACATGCTTCAAAGTATAATATGGAATGAATATATGCTGATCAGACCTCACTGAAAATTACTTCCACACGACTGGTCACATCCAGCCGTTGGTTTTCCCAACCTGCAGCCGCATTGAGTGTCTGCTGGCTGATCCCTGAACTTGCTCAGGCCAAGGGTGTTCTTGAGCACTGCTAAGCCCAACATCTGAGCCGATCGAAGCGGTGCAGGGTCTTGGATAGTGTGTCTTCTAGACTTCTCCCAAGAAGCTTACAAGCCATATCCTCCTTGACAGCGATCTGGAGCAATCCGAGTGCGAACACATGCACCATCTCTTGACCCCGGAAAGAGGCGTTTCTCTTCACGGAAAGTCGGCAAGTGCGTAGAGGCTGGCTGTCATTCTACTTCTGTAGTTATTATCCGCCAATGCACGTCCAGGCCCTGCAGCCGGGCGAGCCAGTCAGACTGCGCACTTTGGTCAGGGTCGGGTTACCCTATGATTACCACTGATTACCTAGATTTACCCCTCCTTTGGCGTCTTGGGGGCACTCCGCTGCATCCACTCCAGTGTGCCAGACAGTATGGGGAAAGGTGCTGTGTGTTACGCTACCAAAGTGGATCGCTGAGGGCACGAGCACTGCTGAAGGAAGCCAGGCTCGAGCCAGCCTAGCCTAGCACGACAAGACCCTTCTCCAATTCTGTGCCCTCTCCTGCGATCTCCAAATCTCGTCTTTACCATCTCGTCAGCTCATTCTTATCTGATCGTTCAATCTCAGGGTCCTATTCGCCTCATGTGTGCAGTGTCATGGGCACAAATATAGCAGACTCGACACAGCAAGACCCCGAATGAAGGCAGCCCCACAGAGCTCCGTGTTCGAATTATAGGCTATGCCGACCACTCCAGGGCTTGACCGGCGACCTGAGCCAAGGGGTCTACTCCCGAAGAAATGTCGCTATTGTGAGAGGAGGTTCTCTAAGGCAGAGCATCTGAAGAGACACCAGAGATCTCGTATGTCAATCCATAATCAATGGAGCACTGTTACGAGTTGCTTTGGTGCAGTATTGTTGACAGAGGTATATAGATACTGGTGAGCGGCCATATACATGTCCGAGATGTAACAAGAGCTTCTCGAGAAGGTGAATCGCTTCAATATGTCCAGATAAAACAAAGCTCACTAATCCAAGTGATGTCCTCATCCGCCATCTCAAAAACCACCCCCAAATTATCGGAGAAGAAATCGAAAAGTCCTCCTCAGAAGGTGATTTCATTGAAGTAAATAGCAATAGCAACAGCAATAACGCACCTTCTCACGATCCGAACCTTCCTCAACCTCTGCCTCCAATTCTCGAACAAGATGTCCATCAACGCCAAGAATATATACCCTCTCCATCAGTCATTGACCCTGCCCTCGAAAACCCTCTATCACCCCACGACGAAAGACGAGCCTCACACGCACATTCCCTCCCATCCGGATTAGATCACCTCGCCCAGCTGGCGTCCCAACAGAAATGGGGAAATGGAAATATGGATACAGTAATGTCTGATTCTGCAAATGCAGCATTACCAGAGATGTCTGCAGCGCCGAGTTGGAATATGGATCATCCACCACATAGCGAGGTGAATTTTGACGGCCGTTCAGTACATGCGCAGGACCCTGGATTCCAAACTCTGGGCACACCGAGTGGGAATACGGGAAGATTTGGGTTCGAACATGATATATATGCAGGCAGACTTCATGGGATGGGAGATCAAATGACACCTGGTGTGGATATGAATGGAATGGCTCCGGATGTTGCGATTATGCCGCAGGACCTACAGACGTGGTTTGATCAATTTGATCTAGAGTCGCATCTTCAGCCTGGGAATATGCCAGAGTATGGGCAGAGTCAGCAGAATGGGCCGACACCGAGTATTGAGAGAAGAGGAGGAAGTGTTACTTCGGAGGGACAGAGTGTGAGGAATCCTAGTAGTCCGAGCACATTGATCCCGAATGAGAGATTCGCGAAGGTGGAGAGGTGTTGGCCTACAAGACATAGCAATCCATTGCGACTTATGCCAACACTGTGGTGGGATGCTGTGATGAAGGCGGAGGATAATTTGTTTTCCAACAGCAACCTCTCACCAGAAGCAATGGAGCAAAATAAACAATGTGGATCGAGATGGGGATTGGACGAGGATTGCAGAGAACGGCTACAGAAGATGTTCGTTACGACCAATCACTCAGCGAGAGATTCTGGTCCTGCAGCATTTGGATCGCCTGAGAATTACTCCAGTCCTTCAGAGACGAGATCCAGTGGACAAGCACCATCTGTCATGGGAGATGGATTGATCACTACCAACTTTCCTCCAGCAGAGATCTTCGATATTGGATTGGATCTCTATTTTCGCCAATTTCATCCGCTCATGCCGTTTATACATACTCCGACATTTTGTCCCAAGACAGCTCCGACTTCGATATTGTTCATCATGTGCTTAATTGGTTTGACGATACTTCAGACGAAAGGTGCGACGGCGTTTGTGAGACAGACATTTTCGGTAAGTAAATGTTAGGATTGAGACGGGTGCAGTGCTAATACAAAAGCAGAAAGCTTTAGAGCAGGTATCTGCTGAATTGATTCCTCCATCTGGAGTAGAAGGAAATCGGATTGATCAAATGTCTAACTTAGCAAGTGCTGTTCTCATATTGAATCTGACAGAGATGACTGGGGTACGTTCTTTGAATCTGGTTCTGAATCATACCTGACGGAAGTAGCAAAAGTCTCATCAAGCTCAATGCCAGATGCTTTACACGAATGTCATAATGGTAAATTTTTAGAATTCATTGCTTCATGCCTTTTCGCTAACCTCGGACACAGACTGCCCAGAGGAATGGATTGTTCAATGCCAATGATGGCCAACCCCTCACAGACTCATTCTTCAGCCAAATCACAGACGTCGAAGCAAGATGGAAAGCATGGTCTAGAATAGAATGCGCAAAGCGGTAAATTTACATCCCCAATCTCACCTTCCACCTCTAATGAATATCCCCAGACTCATCCTGTCTTTGACACTGGTCGATACATGGTATTCTTCTATGCTTCACACATCACCCATTATCTCCACCAACTCCATCAACTTAATCCTTCCCTGCGACGCCTCCCTTTTCGCCGCTCCTACCGCACAACGCTGGGCCCACCTCTGCTCTACATCACACAACCTCACAATGCCAACCATCTCCCTCTCACCGTCTATCCTCACATTACCAGAAATATCCGCAACTTTGGAACCACTAGGAATGCATGCCATCATCTCCATTATCCGTCTCCGAATTTCGCATGATTTTCATCGCCTATTATCCGGGACATCAAACCGAGCAGTCGAGCAATATTTCGTTCCAGCTTATGTCTACAATACCGATCCTTCAGCAGCTACAACTCCATCTCTTGTAACGCAAGTAATGCAAACATATTCTCCGATCCTCTCATCCATGAACCCCAACTGTCTAGTCCTCTGGCATACTACGGCTCTCATGCTCCTAGCCGATATCCGCCTCTTCGAGCGCGGAGCAGGCTGTTCCGGAGCCGAAGAGGCAAGACAAGCATTAGACGATATCTCAGTATGGACCAAAACCCCAGCCGCAAGACGAGCCGTATTACACGCTAGCCAAGTATTCAGAGGCATGGGTCATCGTCGAGCGAGTGACGGGGATCCATTCCATGCCTCGTCCGGCCTCTTCCTTTCCGCTCTCATCCTCGGCCTATACGTATTCATGGTACCTCCCGAGTCCTCCAATACAAACACAAATACCACATTCGACCTCATAGATGACGTAGATTGGGCTTTAGTAGGTGATGAAGGCCTTACTCCCACACCACCGAATAACGTGGCAGCCGAACATCTCGATCCAGCGACGAATTTCATCCGTAATGGCGGCTCGATCGTTTTTGATGGTGTCGTTCATGCTCCAGGATATGAGTCTGCGAGGAGGATATTACTCGATTATGCAAGGTTACTAGAGGATATTGGACGATGGAGAGTTAGGATAAGTCAGTTTAGTAGGGTGTTGAGGATTATGAGTGATGCGCTTGTGGATGTTGAGATGCCTGTTAGTGTTCAATGAGTAAGATGAGGATTTGAACGACGTCATGTATTTCTCTTGGTTCATCACGGACGGGTCCGGGCTTGGGATTTGAAAACTTCTTGGACTGGACGTTGGTCAATGAGGTGTGCTGGGAGTTATAGTGGACTGTATCATGCAAGGGAAGGCTCTTCTTATAGGGAAATATTTTCATGGTTCGTGGTATGTTTCAACAAATACACTTCCATCACACGAGCTATTGCCTTACATTTCATCCTTCGAGGATCCAAGCAATCTCATCATATCCAAACCAGCGCAAGCACTGAACCCTCGTTAGAATAATCGTCGTGATCAATCTTGCTTTGCTCCCGAGTAACCACATATCAAATAATCTCATCAACCCCAACAATAATCAACCTCACCAAGGACATAAGTATCCTACGAGAACCTCCCAATAGAAGGATCATGATAATACTCCTCCCTCTCCCTCCTAATCCTCTTATCCTCCTTGACTCGTTCAAGTAGATCTTTGATGCCTGGGTATGTTGAGAATTTATCCTTTTCTTCTCGTTAGCTTCTACCTGGACACGACACCACCGGTACGGGAATGGTGGTAGAGAAAGAGGGGAAGGAGAAAATACTTACAGGCAACTTATCCCATGCCTTTGGATCGGTGCCTTGAGAATGTAGTGTTCCGCATCCTGTCCGAGCGTACTCGGTGAAGAGGAAGGTACGGGAGGATTCGATCATTATCGTCATTTGATCTGTGTTCCTTCGTCAGCTCCTCATCCTTTTAATCATGTCACATAAAAGGAACTAAAGAAAGTCGATACGTACTCTCCAAAATCCTCCTAGGTCTATTCTCCTGCACCTTCATCTCATACACATACCCATCACTAAACCCCCCATGCGGACAATGCCCCCCCTCAAAACTCCCACCACCAGGTAAAAACTCATCACTCCTCCCCAACCCATTGCCATACAAACTAGCCAGGAACTCACTCGCGCTGTTTCGATGGAAATAGGGAAGGCGGAAGGTGTTTGAGGCGACGTCCCAGCGGGGCCCGAACCAGAGGAAGTCGGCGAGGGGGGTGTGGGGGTCGCGGGAGGGGGCGGTGAGGACGGTGTTTATGGAGGGGTCGGTGTGGTCTATGCTGGTGGAGTTTTGGGAGGAGAATTTTGTTAGGTCGTACTTTGGGGATCTTGTTAGCTGATATTCATATAAAAGTTCAAGTTTATCTCCTCTGCTTTGGGAGTCGAACATGCTCGCTTATCCCCACCACCCAAAAAGGGGTCACGAAAGACGAATAACTGAAGATATGAAAACTCACCTTATAAGGAACAACATTCCCATGCCAAGCCACCAAATCAAACGGACTATGATCCTGCACAATCTTATTCAACTTCCCATTCAACTTACACACAATCTCAAACGGGACATGCAAATCCTCATCAATATGCGCAACAGGGAACAAGAAATCCCTCGGATTAGCAAGGCCGTGACCACCAATAGGTCCCAGATCAGGTAATTCCCACGTACTTCCCCATACTTCTGTGATATATCCTCGTCCTTCCGTTTGTCCTTCAGCTAAATTGATGGCGAATCTTACGCCGCGTTGCACGACGAAAATTTCTCCTGGCTGGACGAGGAGTTTGCCGAATTCGGTTTGGATGTCTAGGATTCCAGTTTGGACACAGAGGAGGAAATCTCCGTCTTGGTTGCAGAATGCTTTGGAGGGCATGGAGGTGTTGATCATGTAAACGTACAAGGCGATTCCTTCTCTGATGTTGGGGTCGCCGGAGCCGCAGAGGGTGTGGAGACCATTGGTGAAATCTGTGGGGTGGGAAGAAGGTGGAATGGGGAAAGGTGTCCATTCTGCTTGTTCTGGGAGGGTGGCTATGGTGGGGTTTAAGCTTAGGAAGCAGTTCTCAATGTTGGAGGTTGTTTCAATGGGTTTGTATCCGTCTGGGTTTTGTTAGATTCTTGAGATCAAAGTTGCTTGAAGGGAGAGAGTCGATGAAGCTTACTGTGCGCTGCAGCTGGTCTGATTCGGTACATATATGTACTTCTATTCTCACTTCTCTTCGCTGCAAATGCTGAGTATGTGATGCCCTCTACTTCCAAATCAGCACTCATTTCAAATCAGTCATGATTCTCCAAACATTAGGACGTCTACAAAATGAGAATACATACCAGTATACAACCCAAACCTATTTTCCTGCGGATTGTTCTGACCCGCAGGCAAAGTCCCAGGTATAACCTCACTCTGATGTCTATTCCCAAACCCAGCCAGATACTCATACGGATCATTCGCCCGTGTGGGTTTTGAGCGTTGAAGATCAGTGTAATGAAACACCTTTTCAGGATCCGTCAAAGCTGGTCGTGGAAGCAAGACGTATTCATTACTCTCCGTCTCGGAAGCTGGTGGTGAGGTTGACATCTTGGTATCGGGGACACTTTCTCCCATCTTGATCTCTCTCAAAGAGCCCAAAATAAGAACAAAATTGTTGGTATGCTAAGAAGAGATGGGATCAGCTGAGACAAAATGATGAGCTCAAGTATCTGTTGTACAGGAGCTTGATATCCAAAAAATGAGACTAGCATTCATATAGGGTGGTGGGGCAAACAAGCCGCCTAGATTGTGGGGTACGAAGCACCTTCTCCCACCCATTCTCATTCGATTTTCAAGCCCCACGGACCCATTGCTTGCGGCAACATAGTGCCGGGAGATGGAAATGGAGTACGCTATTACTAGATGAAAGGTGGTGGTTGGTGGGAGCTATGGGAGCTTCGTGGAGCTCAGCCGTCAGCTTATGTGGACGACGGCTCGGAGTCAAGGAGGTGTTTTGGAAGTTGTAAGACGCTTCGCGTTCGGATTCGAATTGGATGCATATGAGTGTGATGAAGACTTTTTGCCACGTAATAAAAGTCATCAATTGGGCTGGTGAGACCGCAAGCAGGCTGATACTTCACGACCAAGCAGCTGGTTCGCATCCTTCAGACGAGACCCAAGGACTTGGACAGGCTGAAGATGGAAGGTGCATGTAACACGTATTCATTCGTTCTTTATAGCCAAAACATCCTCGACCATCTGCTGTGAAGCTCCCAGATAATTGAAAGGATCACAAAGTGCTTTCAGTTCCTCCTCTCCAAGTGATGCCGTGACCTCTTTTTTCGTCTTCAGACAGTCGAACAGAGTCGACTCTCCTTCAATTGACTCTTTGCATGCTTCATAGACCACATCATGTGCTTTTCCTCTTCCAATGTGTGGTGCCAGTCCCATCATGACTGCTTCTCCTACAATGAGTCCTTGTGTAGATCGTAGATTCGTTTCCATTGCCTTCGTGTTCACCACCAAGCCTGATAGAGCAAAGTCTGCTTGATGTAAAGCACCAACTGCAATAACAAAACTCTCTGGTATTGCCACCCATTCCAGATGCCAGGGACCAGAAGCTCTCTCAAAATCAGAGACCATGCCATCTAGAACTAAACTAGCATTCGATCTCAGAATCTTGGAAGCCGCCAGGATAACTTCGCTGGAAATAGGATTTCGTTTCTGAGGCATTGTCGAAGAAGCTCCTCGATGTGGGACAAATGGCTCTGAGACCTCTCCAAATTCGTTCGATGACATGATAATCAAATCTAAGGCAAGCTTACCAAGTGATCCTCCAACCAATGCTAAGAAGTTCACAATCTCGGCTACCCCATCTCGAGCAACGTGCCACGTTATCGAAGGATTGACCAGATCCAGCTCATTCGCCAATTCTTTCCGTACCCTCAAACCATCATCACCACTTCCCAAACTTGCAAGTGTTCCTGCAGCACCACCATATTGTACAAGCAAAGCTCTTGGCCTTAGCTGCTGTAACCTCTCTTGATGCCTTTGCATCCCAGACAGCCAAACTGCACATTTGTACCCAAATGTAACTGGCAACGCATGCTGTAAATGTGTCCGCCCAGGCATGGGTGTATCCTTATACTTTTCCGCCAATTTCTCCAGACTCCTGCTTACATCTCCCAATAACCTCTCCACAATATCCAATCCTGTCTTCATCTGCAATACACTTGCTATATCCATGATATCTTGAGTTGTGGCACCCCAGTGTACGTATTTCCCAGATTCTTCATCACACATCGAAACGAGTTGGCGGACGAGGGGCAGGATTGGGTAGCCGACTATTTCAGTCTCATTCCGGAGACGGTCAAAGTCGAGCTTGGTGGATGTGAGGGCGGATGTTATTGAGGAACCGATGTTGGATGGAATTACGCCGCATTGTGATTGTGCTCGAGCAAGTGCAGATTCGGCATCGATGCAGCGATTTATGTATGCAGTGTCGTCGAACACCTGTGAGAGGAAGTTAGCAGAGGTTCCTGGTAGAGTTTGGAGTATCCCACCTTTCTGATCTCCTCCGTTCCAAACAAGCTCCGAAAGATGCTCGAGTCAATAGCACTGACTGAACCCATGTTTCTTCGGTAAATCCTAGGTATGACTGAAGCTTTGGGGATTATAGCAGATGCTCGAAATGCTACACGAGACAGCATCGTGGTGTCTCCGAGGTCGGGTTTGCAGCAATGCGTGGGGTAGAAGTGACAAGTCAATGCTCAGACAACACTTCAATGAGAATTGCCAGAGTCCATGGAGTATCGAAGATTGCTAAGCCAATTAGCAGAATCTGCACTGAGTCGTGACTTGCGCTGCATTGCGTCGAGGCTATTGTGGTGAACGATGCTATGTGGGAGTTGAAGTGTGTGGGGCTTGTGCTGGAGAGCTCGAGAGGAGATGCTGAAGCTATTGTACCCATGAAACTCCCGAGCCGGGCGCTAAAAATGGCGGGGCAGGTACCCGAAAATCAGTTTTCGGGTATGTGGAACGCAGAACAGGAGGCAATTAGTGATGGGACACGCTGGAACACGCCGAGCGATTATTTTGCACTTTGAGATATCTCTGGATGCATAATGAAGATATACTTGAATATTGGGTGAAACTTAGATTCATTCTCGAACAAACAATGACGCTACGCCCATTCCAGTACTGTGATGTAATTTAGCTTGTTTCTTCAGGGGCTTCTTCACGCAACGTACCTTGCACACATGCTGATGATTCCAATCTCCTGATCTGACCTCTGTAGCTCATTGAACAATGTCGCCGTCTGCCTTGCTCCAGTTGCGCCTGTGGGATGCCCTATCGCTATTGCTCCTCCATTCGGATTGACTTTTGCCACATCCAATCCAAGTTTTTGGATGCAGTACAGACTTTGACTCGCAAAAGCCTCGTTGAGCTCGATTATATCGACGTCCTTCAACTCAACTCCAGTATACTTGAGAAGCTCCTGGATAGCAAATATTGGAGAGATGCCCATCTCGTCTGGATCACATCCTGCAACCTTTGTTCCGACGAATCTACCTATCGGCTTCAATCCCCTTTCTTCAGCCCAAGACCTTCGAGCAAGAATGGTCGCAGAAGCCCCATCTGACATCTGCGATCTAGCAGAGGTCAGCATGATCTACCCACCTGAAGACATCACTTACGAGTTTCCAGCCGTACTTCCTCCTTCGGGCTTGAATACGGGCTTCAACGCTGACAACTTTTCCAACGTCAATCCTGCTCTTATACCATCATCTCTCTTCACCTCCGTCACAGTTTCCTCTCCTGTCTCAGCATTGACAGCCCTCACGGTAACAGCAACAGTCTCTTTATCAAAGTGACCGCTCTCCCTCGCCTCATGAGCCCTCCTATGACTCTCCAAAGCAAATTCATCCTGCGCCTTCCTCCCAATGCCATACCTCTCCGCCACGTTTTCACTTGTAATCCCCATCGGCATCAAACAATCTTTTGCATGCCTATTCTCACTGTTCCTCAACCATGGACTCACATCTTGGGGAATTCCTCTAGATCCATAATTTCTTGACATCGATTCAACACCACCTCCAAGTCCGACATCGATTTGCCCTGCTATGATGGCATGAGAAATATGGGTGATGGCTTGTAAAGAGGAGGAGCATTGTCGGTTTACGGTATGGAAGGTTGTGCTGTTAGGGAAGCCATAATGATTCAAGGCCATACGACCAGTTTTCGCAAACCCGAGCTCCGCTAGGCCATTTCCTATCATCACATCGTTGACATCTACTGGTTGAATATTGGCTCGTCGAACAGATTCGGCCATGACCTGAACATGTGAGTATGTGGAAAGTTGGAGATTGGTTGACTCACGGGACCGAGTATATCTTCTGGATACGCATCTTTGAAGCCACCTTTGAAAGCTCTTGTCACTGGACTTCGAACTGCAGATAGAAGTACCACATCGTTTGGAGTCTTTTGGGACAATTTGCGAGCTGCTGTACGGATTGATGCCATCTCGACAAATCAAATTCACGAGAGCTTTTCGAACACTAAACTCCAGATTCTGTACAAGAGCCCTTGTGATTCAACGAATGTTAATCTTCAATCCCGCTTCAAGCTGGAGATGAATCGAACTTGATGACTGGTTTATTGTGGTTTGGTTCTCGGCAAGGCGGATAAACCTTCTCGAGGGAGTTCTGAAATCTAGACACTTTCCACAGACTTCGGCAAGACAGCAACGAAGTTTCTCTGCTAAGAATATCGGAAAAATGAGAAGTCCTCTTGAGCCTAACCAATCGTCTTCAATCGGAGGCGCTCCTGCATGGACATTGATGCAGTGGACATCACGTGTGTGGGGCCAGAAGCGGCAACCTTACCCCACCATGAAGCTCATGACATCGACATTCCATCAGCCTCATCAAGGCCAGAGCTTCAATTCAAGGTCTTAATCATAGATAACTCTTGAAGATGTCGTTACCAGCTGGAGGAAATGTTGACAGCTCACTGTCAGGATCCTACGTCGCTTCACCAGTGAAGTTCATGATCTATGGTCAAGGTATGTAATTGAGCTCTAGGCTTTTAGGATCTACTGAACTTTGAATGCAGGTACCGCAAAGAAACTTAGTGAAGTCGTCCAGAAACTAGGAGCTTCAAAAGCATATATTATTACTGGACAATCTCTGAGCACAAAGACACCAGTCATCAAAGATGCCGAAGCATCTCTAGGAAGCGTCCATGTGGGAACATTCAACAAGATCGGACAACATGCGTGAGTAACGCTTGTGCTTCATTGAACTCATCATTGACATCATGCTAGGCCAATAGGAGCAATCCGTGAAGCCACCAAACTTGTGCAAGACTCAGGAGCAGACGTTCTCATCTCCATCGGAGGCGGCTCCCCAATCGACTCTGCAAAAGCAATCGCCTACCAAATTCATGAAGCAACTGGTAAATGGATACCATCCATAGCTGTTCCTACAACACTTTCCGTTGCAGAGACAACACAGAATGCTGGCTTCACCACAGAAGAGAAGAAGAAAATTGCGGTCTCTCATCCAGAGCTTGTACCAAAAGCTGTAGTCTATGATGGAGATATCGCACTTCATACACCCACCGGGCTATGGACTAGCACCGGTATCCGATCATTAGATCACGCAGTCGAACTTCTTTACCATCCCCTTGCGTCTGAGGTCCCTACGAAACGTCTCGCTCTCACAGCTATCCAGGATCTCTTCACATACCTCCCTCTGTCAAAGGCCGAACCTACCAATGCCGAATACAGACAAAAGCTCTTCTTAGCTTGCTACGCATCATTGTTCCCATTCTTGTATACGGGAGGAGTGGGATTGAGCCATAGCATCGGCCACGCATTGGGAGCCACGTACGGCATTCCACATGGAATCACCAGTTGTTTGACTTTATCACCAGTGATCGCTCTCAAGTCAAAGACAAAGCCAGATGAGGCGAGACAGATTGCGAGAGCGGTGCCCGTTGTGGGGAAGAAGAGCACCGGGAATGATGCAGAGGATGCACTGATAGTGAGTGTGGCGATTCGGGAATTGGTAGAGGGCTTGGGGCATGGAACCAGTTTGACACAAGTGAGTATCTCTGACAGAATAACCAAGAAACGGAAGTGCTGATGATCGATAGTATAATGTTCCGCCTGGGGAAGAGGAGAGTATTGCGTTGCATGCTTTGGTTGGTGGGAAGGAGCATCCTGATTTCGGCAATTGTAAGTTCATTTGTGACTCATGACGCATACTTGTGTTGCTAACTTCTGGTAGTGATCGATATTGTGCATAAACTGTATGGAAATAGTCTCTAGCTGAGGGTTTTCTAATATAGCTTTGTTTGAGGACAAATTAAAATTGTAAAACACACTTCCCAGCCTCGTCAATTTTAATTTGTAAGGACTGGTGCCTAGAGGGCCACAGTCGGGCAAACAAGGGTTTCATGTGAGCGCACGTTAAGGGGCCAACCCATGCCTCGAATCCTCAGGTTGGAACATTTCAGCCTTATATTATTGAGAGAGAGTATTGATTTCCTAACAATTTATCTTCTCGACAAGTAAAATTATCGCTTGCGCCAACAAGAATACCTAAATGCACCGCCGAAGATCTCCGCCACATATGACATTTGGGACGCTCTGTGTTGGAGACACACGCGATGCGGATGAGAGGAAGCTGCCCTACGAGGCTGATTGTTCTAGACATGGGAGCAAAAGACAAAAGAGAGAGAATGAAGAGGGAGGAGTCCCTAGCCCGAATTTTGATCCTACACCAGCTATCTCGAAGTCCTCCTGCGGAACATCAACGTGTCGACCGCAATCTGCAACAGAATGCAAAGTGGTGCACCCTTCCTCTGGAAGTCCGATCTCATCGCGAGGCAACGGCCATGACCTCGGACGATCACACTCTTCTCGTATTTTGAGTACGGCTTGCCCAGTGTGTCGAGACCGCCAATTCTTCCCAAAACCTCTCCTCGCTACTATGGCAAACCTAAATGACTCGAAGGAGATGGGTTGTCCCACATGCACATTGATACTTTGTGGAATATTGGAGTTTTTCAAGTCTATTCCTTTGGAAACGTCAAGCGCTCCCACATCATCTGCCATCGAAAGAGTGCAAATCTACAGCTCCCAGTGGGGAAGCCTCAGCATCCGTCTTGATTTCAACGATCATCACCCTGGCTTTGACCTGGATTTCTTCACATTGAATGGTAAGATGTGCTCGAAACCTATGTATTGTCACCGACTAAGGTCATTTGTAGCATCTTTAGGTCCGCCTTTATTAGCGACTGCTCAGAAATACCCAGGCACTCTCGATGTGGAATATACCGTTGGAGTCGTGAATAGATGGATTAACGAATGTATGTTGCACGAAAGCAAAGGCTGTACAATACCAGTAGACCCTCCGCTCCCTACTCGCGTATTGGATCTCGGAGATCTAGCGAGCTCATCTGAAGTCAAGCTCCTCGAAACGAATGGCGAGTTGGGTCACTACATTTGCCTGAGTTATTGTTGGGGCGAGGAAAACGACGGAATCAAGACGACTAAGGACAACATCTCTTCCCATGCTAAAGGAATATCGTTGTTCAAACTCCCGAGGACTTTCAAAGATGCCATTGCTCTGACAAAAGCTTTGAAGATACGCTACTTGTGGATCGACGCCCTTTGTATCTTGCAAGGTGAAGATAGCCTAAAAGACTGGGAAGCTGAATCGGCAAATATGGCTAGCGTATATTCAAATTCATCCCTAACAATCGCAGCCACAGCTGGGGAAAATCCGGAGAAAGGTCTTTTCTTTCAGAGATGGACTAAAGCCAAAGACTCAAAAAGAAAGTTTGAAGATAGCCAGATGTTACCAATCGAAAGCATTGATATCTCCTGCGAGGTACACCCTGGGGCCTTTGTTCGACCTCGTTTCTCTCTCGGACACAAGCGCTTCATTGAATCCGACAATGCAATACAACACATGGAAGATGCACCACTAATGTCGAGAGCATGGGCTTACCAAGAAAGACTACTCTCGGCACGCACTCTACATTTCCACGCCGAGGAGCTCATTTGGGAGTGCAAAACTAGCGTGAATTGCGAATGTACCTGGCTTGATGATGTTCGATGGATACATGCTGGGAGAGCATTGAACTCTGGATGGTTGAAGGTATCTATGTTCTCAGAGAGTTCAACGTCTCTTAGATCTCAAGCCCATTCCTGGTACGATGCAGTCTCTGAGTTTTCTGTGCTACGGATCACCCATTCATCGGATCGTATGCCAGCTCTTTCCGGTCTTACAAATGCATTTTCCACTATCTCAGGCAACATCTTGGGTGCTTATATTGCTGGTATTTGGGGGAACGATTTAGCTCGAGGTTTGTTATTCGAACGAGTCAAACCTATCAATACGGAGGCTGGATGCATCCTTGCGCAAGCAAGGTCTAGCGATGCTGCTGATCACAAGCGAGCACCCTCATGGTCCTGGACGTCTATTGTCCTTGATGACCTCAATGCCATCTCATTCGATTCGGTTATCGGGAACGGTTTTCTCGAAGACAGTCCTTACTTTGGAGTTATAGACGTTCAAAAAGGCCTAGTTTCGCAAAACAACCCATTTTGCTGGGCTTCTGAACGCGAGCTCAAAGTCAAGGGTAGAGCAATAGACGCCACTCTCCAGCCGTCCGAGGCACCTTCCTCAAACATACTAGAGGTTCAAGTCAGGCGAGATAAGTATTCTCGTGTGACCTTCTCTGCTGACGGTCGTCATATGCCAAATAATCAAGCAAAACTACTATGCTTGCTCATTGGCCATAGTACGAAAAAGACTCAGGGAGGAAGTGTTCGACAGTATGTGCTTATTTTAAGGAGCTCATATGATAAGCCGGAATGTCACCAGCGAGTGGGAATATTACAGGTTCAGCGGTCAAAAAGATGGTTTTCAGGGGCATCTGTACAGGAAGTCACGATCATTTAGATCATTAACATTAGAGCGAAGATGCGTTCTTTTTGAAGTCATCTCCTTTGTCAGAGCAATGCTTTATCTATATACACCACGCTTACCTCGCTTTTCATAACATTGTCTTCAAATCAGATGCAACCTTGAAAGGTGCCTCAGTCTTCGCCTTCACTTCTTCAACAGTCACTCCATCGGCAACCTCAATCAAAGTCAACCCTTCCAGGTGATCGACATCAAACACTGCTAGCTCAGTGATAATTCTTGAGACACACTTTTGTCCGGTGAGAGGGAATGTGCATTCTGCATGAGGTCAGTCTAGGAATAATCGTAGAAAGCATTTGGATACTCACGGGATAGAATCTTAGCATTGCCCTTCTTGTCTGTATGATCCATCGTCACTACTACCTTTGTCTTTTCAGGGTTGGCTACCAAGTCCATCGCTCCTCCAATTCCCTTCACTTTCCCAGGCAGCATGAAGTTTGCCAAGTCTGTTGTCAGTCAGCGCATTACTCCACTGCAGATTTCATCACGCTTTCTCACCTCCATACATCCCAACCTGCAGAGCCCCTAGCATTGTCAAATCCACTCTTCCGCTCCTGATCATTCCGAAACTCTCTTGACTTCCAAATAAAGATGCTCCAGGGGCCAGTGTAACAGTTTCTTTTCCGGGATTGATCAAATCTGGATCCTCTTGTCCTCTCTCTGGATATCCTCCCATTCCCAAAATTCCATTCTCGCTCTGTAACACAACTTCGATACCAGGCTCCAAGAATGCTGGTGTGATAAGTGGCATCCCAATTCCAAGATTAACAACCATGCCATCTGTGAATTCCTTCGCTGCTCGCTTGATGATCCTCTCCCTCGAACTTGCACCCTTCCCAGCACCAACGCTTGCTTCCAACTCCTCTACACTCTTCTTGAACGTCAACTTCTCAATCTTCTTCTCTGCTGTGCTCAGAATGACCTTGCTAACGTAAACTCCCTGCAAATGTACATTCTCAGGTGTAATCTCTCCGACTTCTACAATCTCATCTGCTTCTACCAAGGTGTATTTGGCGTTCTTCCCCATACATTCATTGAAGTTGTTTTGTGCTTTCCGGAACGTGCAATTCCCCATTCGGTCTGCTTTATGGACTTTTACGAATGCGTAATCGCCGAAGATGGACTCTTCCATTATATAGGGCTTTCCGTTGAACTCGCGGGTTTCTTTTGGTTTGGATATTGTCTTGATGGTGCCATCGGGGTTGAAAAGAATGGGGAGTTCGCCTGTCTGTACTGCATCACACTAAATCAGTATCTTCCATACTGAATTGTTCCAAATATTGGAGAACATACCAATAGTCCCAACAGCAGCAGGTGTGTAAAAAGCTGGCACGCCCGCGGCACCACTTGCCAATTTCTCCGCCATCGTCCCCTGGGGCGTCAACTCCAACGCTAGATCTCCCTTCATATACATCTTCTCAAACACCTTATTCTCCCCTATAAAACTAGCGATCATCTTACTGATTTGCCTTGTCTCGAGCATTTGCCCGAGGCCAACACCTGGCATACCGGCATTGTTGGATACGACAGTGAAGTCTTTAAGGTCAGGGCGTGAGACGAGGGCAGAAATAAGGGTATTTGGAACACCGCTAAATCCAAAACCGCCAACAAGAAGTGTGGTGTTGGGTTTAATCGTTGATATTGCTTCAGTTGCTGAAGGGCATATTTTATTAATTGCAAGACGGACTGTCGAGCTAGAGAATGCTCGACGAGAGCTTGAGAAGCTCAGGAGCAACCTTGTCGTCCTCATCCTGGTCGTCATGGTGGGCTATGCTTCTCCCAAATTGAAGTCGTGAAGGTAAATCCCATCAAGGGAGATAGCTCCAGCAATGTCACATAGTTTCAAAGTCACGAGCTGCATTTGGAGATACACAACAGCTATCCCACATGCCCCACGCTGAAGCTCTCCAAATTCAGCGGTGGATGGGTGCTGTAGGTTCCGACTGCGGGGCATGAATACAGGGGTCGAGTGCCACCCGCCGCTAAACATAGCAGGGTAACACGCTGGAGCTGAATTGGTGGGGCTGTCATGATTGGCCGACGAGAACGAGGAGTGAGCTTATGCGTGAGACAGTGATCGCTATCGTGATACTTATCCTAAACGACGACGATAATGAGGTCGGGACTGTGAGCCTCAGGATGTATGATGAGTATACCGGTGGACAATAGCTGAAAGGTAGAAAGTGAAAGTAGCCATGTCGCTAAATCACGAGAGTTTGGGACGGATGCGGGGTAAATCCTCCAAAGATGGGCGAACAATTCAATATCGAGGCATCAAGTATGCAGAAATTCCTGGACGATGGAAGGACTCTGTCATACTACATGAGCCTTTGAGTACGTCGGGTGGAGAGTTTGATGCGACAAAACATGGCCCTTCATGCCCTCAGAATCCAGGTGGATTCGCATTCGATCTGAGTTTAGTGGGGAATGTTACCTTGGTGCAAGAGTCAACAGAACAGTCTGAATTCGAATGCTTGAATCTCAATATAACGGTACCTGCTGGAATCAAGGCTAGTGACAAACTTCCCGTTTTTGTTTGGTGAGTTGAGACATTGAGAATTGAGGGAAAGTACGAGACTGATAAGCTGGCGATAGGGTCCATGGGTTTGTGATACCAGTCTTGAGGTCCTGTGTTGTATTAATTTCTTTTCCAGAGGTGGCCTCTTCTATGGAAGCAACTCATGGCCTCAATATGGTAAGGTATATAGTTTCCTACTTTGGCTTGAGCTGACGAGTAAGACATTGCTTCGTTTGTCGGAACCTCTCTCGAAATAGGGCAACCAGTAATTGGAGTATCCATCAAGTAAGGCTTCCAACCTGATAGGCAAAGTAAATATTCACACTATAGTTATCGTCTTGGATTCTTTGGTTTCCTGGCATCAGATGAGCTGGACTTGTCAGGAAATGTGGGATTGAGAGATGCTGCATGTGCTTTCAGATGGGTAAATCTTCTTTCAATGTTTTTTAAAGGCCAGTGTGTGACTTTCCCCTCAGATCAAAAGACACATATCAGGCTTTGGAGGAGATCCAGACCGCGTCACTACAGCAGGGGAATCAGCAGGATCAAGTAGATCTCCTCGAAGCTCTCTGTCCAGTAACTAACACCAAGCTAGTCGTCATTTCTACGCTTCTTGTCGCAAACGAGAAAGATCTCTTCGAACAAGCAATCATGATGTCCGGAGACACAACCCTCCGTCGAGCTCGAGAAATGCCATGGCAGAACTCACAGTACGAAGAAAATGTCAAGTTCTTGGGCCTTGAACATGAATCGCCAGAAGAGCGCAGGAAAGTATTCAATGAGATGAGTATCGAAGACCTCACCAAGAAACTTCCATTAGGTCAGCATTGGTGTCCTACTGTTGATGGGAGTTATATCACGAGAGAAGTTCTCAAAGGCATATTGACTGATCCATCGACCTTTGAAAGGCCGGGTTGGTGCAAACGGGTTGTGGTGGGGGATACTGCTCACGATGTAAGCGAGTCTTCGTATTGCCAAAAGATCTCGCTAACTCAACGCTATAGGGAACTGTATTGAGGAATCGAATCATGGATAACCCTCAGATTATGGGTCGACTGAGAAACGCTCTGGAAGATAGCATGACAAGGGAAGAAGGACGAAAGCTCATGGAGACATATGATCTTGTTAGGCCATCAATCAGTGCAGAGCAGCAGTTCAAAAGACTTCTGAGTCTTTCATCTGATCTTAGATTCTACTTGCCGTGTCTGCGAGTCGAGAAAGGTTTGAACGGAGGTGGCTCAAGGAAGTGCCTAAGATATCACTTTCATCAGGTTGGTACTTTTGCTTTGGTCAGAAACAATGATGTCGCTGACATGTGACCTGAAGAAAAATCACGTCGAAGGTCTCTCCAAAGGCTACGCATCTCATGAACTTGATGTTACATATCTGCTTCAAAATATGACGGAACTATTCCCAGCACGGCACCAGAGACTTGGGAAAGAAATGGCTGCTGCATTCATCAACTTCACTTATGGCGAAGAGTGGGGACTTGACAGAAAGGAAATCATGGTTATCGGACCCAATGAGAAGATCACTTTCGAAAGTCCTGAGGGATACGATAATCAACATAGAGGTGGAAGAGGGAAGGTGCTTGAAGAGATTGGATGGGTGACGTGCTTCAAGTTTGCTGAGATGCTGCAAGGTGTTTATGGAGAGAGGATTCCAGTTGGGCCTTATGGAGTGCCTCCGAAACTATAAGCAGAAGAAGAATAGCCAATATATCAGAGGACGTTCTAACTACGAAACAAAGTGTTTGGTTTATCTTACAATTGCTGCAACAACTGCTCCAACAGCCACTATATATCCCCCAAATGAAGTCTGCCTTTGCAGTAGCAGTAGCGCCACCCGTACTCTGACTGGTGCTCGCAGAGCTGATATTTGTATGATTTGTATGGATCGAAGTATCATTCCCAGGCGATGCATTGAGTGCTTGTAATGCCACAACAGCCTGGACTATTGACATGACCAAGGAAAGAACAGCAATTATGAGACTAATTGCTCCAAATCATAACACCTGAGTATTGTCAGTACTGATGATGTAACTGCGGATTTAGGCAAGGAATTGTATACTGTCCAGAATGACGCCGCCGAGTCACTTTTGTCATACCGTAGCCCTTTGATCCCTGCCGACTTCTGATCGTTCATGTAAGCAATCAAGATTCTCAATTTATCCTCGAACACAGGATAACGCTCATAGAGATCCAGTCGAGCCCTGATAAATGCCAAGGTCGCCACATGAGTCTGCTCTTTTCGGATATGATAGTCAGCGCCGAAGTCTTACCGACGCCCTTGTCTTGTAAGATAGCTACCAGTCATCTCTTTTCCTTTCGTGAAAGGATGACGATATTGCAGACGACGATGAGTTTCCAAGCTATTGTAATGTTTCCGAGCACGAAACTCTCGCACCAAACCTTGTGGGCCAACACCAAAGATCAGGTAGTTTGTTGAGAGAAGCTGTTCGTGGGACGTCTCGGAGATTGTACGGTACCCGATCTGTCAGATTCAGTTTTCGTTTCGCAAGCGTTGTTGCAATGTTAACACAACTTTTGAGGTTAGAAAATGGACCAACGGTAGACTATCAATACTCAGAATGTGGTAAGGACACAATAGGGCGAAAGAAAGAGAAACAGAAAATCCGAGACAAATGGTGGTCCACACAGACAAGGATCGAGAACACTGGCGCTCTGCTTCAGCTCTATGATCATGCTCTTTGTGTATGGCCTCATTGGTCTCGCTTAATGGAATCTAGAGTCCTCTAGGCTCGAGAGGCGTGTTGCAAAATCCACAGGAAGCTGGGTGCTAAAACTCGCCATCAGCGGATCAATCAATTGAGGAAGCTGATGCTGACTGTGATGATGTAAGAAGATTGTGCAATTGGAGAGCTATTTCGGGCAAGGGTCAGAATCAAAAAGGAAGTTCCAAGCCAATGCACAGTCTGTGTTCAGAGACGCGGTTTCAAATTGGATTTGGATGGTCAGAATGTTGATTGGTGATAGCGACGAGGTTGATAAGGACGCTTCAATGCTTTAGGAATGCAGAAGGGACTCACTGCAACATTACTAGCCTGCCAATATAATGGAATGAATTCCAAATATCATTTAGAAGTCTGTCCTCTCTAGCAATTATCTTTCCGCCAGCTGCTGTTCCACTTTCGTATAACTTCTCCTTTTCAGCACCCAATACCAGATCGACAAGTTGAAGATCGTGACACCCGCATTCGCGATACTAAGAGCCCAATTGGCGGTCTGTGTTCTGCTGCGTCAGTATCTCCCACTTTAAACTGAACAAAAAAAAAGAGGAGAATCACTGACTCCTCTATCACACACCCCATTGAAGTCCACCACACCCTCGAAATTCTTTTGGATTTTCTCTGCTGCACCACTGCAAGCCCACCCCCAAAGATCCTTCCCAGTCTTTCCCTCTCTGTACAGTACACTGACCGCGATCCAGAGCCCAATGTGTACCAATTCTACCACCACGGTGACAGTGGTTTGAATTATGTTTACTTTATTGGCGTGCCGAATCGAGCCCCATATATACGCAGTCATGATCATTAAACCAAGCAACACGGTGATGCCGGAGGCAGATACCAGCATGATAGCTGGCCACAGTGATGTCTGTTTAGCCCAAGGACCTCTTCCATCGCGGATTGTGTTCCGAGTTGAGTAGAAGGTAGTGAGTGTGGTTGTTTCCAGGACCAAGGTTGGAATCGCGAGGGCTGTTGCAGTGAGACGGGCTATGAAGCGTAGGACTCGGATTCTGGTTTTGAGAGCCTGTCATCCATCATTAAGGAAGTTCCGACATAATGCGAGCTTGACTTTATACCTGATTCGACCTCCTTATTTTCTCATCTTCTATCGCTTTCCGGACATTATGACCGGGTGCAATTCCTGGTGTTGATGGAGGGGGCAATCTGGGCGTTTGAGGTAGTGCATCGTACGACGTTGGGAAAGGCATTTTGCGTGACAGAAGTGCAAATCAACTAACCTTTGATTTTTGGGAGTATGTCATATATAAATGAAATCGGAATTGTCAGACTGATCAAGCTTTATGCTTACTCGAGCTGACTGGTGGCGGCCGACAATTCCCAGAATAGGCCAAGACTCTCAGCTACTGCACCCAGCCACTTAGACAAGCCACCCAAAAGCCAGACCCCCGGAAGATGCTTAAAGCGCGATCAGCCCAGATGGATGAGGGCAAAAAATGAACTCTAGAACGCCGAGTTATTTTCCTCACTTAGCCTCTTCTATACCAAAAATCATAACAATCTTGTGAGAATTATGTGATCATCTCAACTTTGTTGAACACATTGCGTGGCGGTTGGAGAGGCTATCATGTTAACTGGTCTGGTAAAGCCCAGCTTGTAGTTCTTACTGGCGGAGCTCTATCGCTTTGAGACGGAAAGAATCAGAGACCTCGATGAAAAAACCTGGTAGCGAAACAAATAACCTCGGGAGCATACTGGGTAGCAGAATCACATGATGAACAGAACTGATGACGAGGCCAACAGAAGCTACCCAAGGAGTTAGCGCGATCCTCGGTCCCTACTTGTCGGGAATATTCTTTCGAAAATTAACAATTTCATATTTCTCATCGCATCTTTCCAAGAATATTCAACATGGATGCGAATGCTACCCCAACTCAACCAAAACCCCACAAAGGGTTATTGCGAGAGGACTTGCTTCTGCTTCGTCACACTTTGACCTTCACTTTGGCGGGCCACCAGAGGATTTTGACCAGGGTTTCGCACAGCTTGGAGGACAAGACCTGCCAGGCTCTACGATCAAAGATGTACTGGTTGTCAGTATTGATATTGAAGGTCATCCAAATCAATTTACGAAAGACAAAGTGCAACACCAAGTCGGGCTCTCTATCCTCGATACTCGCCATTTGAAATCTTATATAGCAGATACACAGCATGGGTCAATCCTTGAATCCCATTATTTCTGCATTGGACCAGAGAAGTATTTTAAGAAAAAGTCCTGGAAATTTTGTTTCGGCCAGTCCAAGCATGTCACGATTGAAGATCTTCGAAGTGAGATGCAAAAGCTAATTTCGCACCGAGATATCATCCTTATTGTTCACGGGGGAAAAGACGACCTCCTATTTCTGGAGGCTTTCAAGATCGACCTACGACCGCTTTATATTGTGGACACTCAAAATCCACTTCAACTTGACTGCCGATGCAAGATGGAGAGAATGCTTACACTTTTGGAGTGTCCATTGACCGTGCAATGCTTCACAATGCTGGAAATGACGCGAACTTCACTCTTCGCGCCCTACTACTTATTGCCGTTACGGATGCAAAAAACCACTTGAATTTGGTACCTAGCTATAAAGTCCTTTTATCGGCCTGCGAAACTATTGGAAGAGGACATTCACCACTAGGGGAATTTGAGAAAAGTGTGCAAGAGTTCGAAAAGAGGGAGCACAACCGTGCTCAAAACCGCAGGCACAGCAAGAATGTTCGTTTGAAGGAGGATAGAAAACAAAATGGAAAAAGTGTGCATTCAAAGGTGTATACAGCTACTTGTACTTAATAGGAAAAGCCAGGAGAGCAATCTTTGGCTTGGATTTTGGGGACTCGTGAAATACTGGGAGAATGAGGGAGTTGTGATCAAGTGGTAGTCAGCATCTGGGAAACTGATTACACCAAGGTAGGGCGCGGCGAGGGGCACCATGGGTCGGATTTCGAGGGAAGCAACCCAACCTAGCGCGGTTTGTAGTAGAGAGCGGGTTTAAGTAGGGCTACCCAACCCATTACTCGGTGGGGGGGGGGGGGGGGAGGTTGACTACTAAGGCTTAAAATAAGGCTTAAAACTTACGTATAATACTTTAAAATCTTTTATTTCTTATATTATAAAG